>CM057141.1:1550197-2150197 GCA_029964075.1 Patiria pectinifera | reverse complement strand
CATTGCCGATTCGCTCTATATCCCGTATCGAGAAGTACTTGGCACTGGGCCTTGTTGATGAGTGTACAAGAAAGCAGGTCACCAGACTACGAATGGGCCATCTACGGTTTGGTTGAAGTTTACGGTTCAGTTTGTGGGCGTGGCCAAGAAACTACTCGGTTAAATTTCGGGTGGAAGTGTGCATTTTGTATTGCAACACTTGTAACCTGTGGCCTGTATTAATATGAGCACAGTTTATCTACTTAGGCCTACTTCGAATATCCGCTGCAAAATAAAAGGCGCTGTCGCATTGGATATTTAAGAGGGGGAGGGGGTCGGGCAAAAATAAGATGTGGCTGACTGAATGACTAAAATAAATCATTGTATCTAATGGCATTAAACTTTCAAATGTTAGGATGATTTCGCATATTTTTCGTACAAGGCCACGGCAATAGAAAACAATGACCTTTGTCTTTTTGGGGTTTTTTTACTCAAAATGAACACAATCAAAGATCCAGGCACGACCTAGTTTCTCTTTTGGTTGGCGATATTATATTAGTAGAACTGCCGTCAACGGAGGGCGCTGTTCCCGTTGCGACGAGCGGCCATTTATTTGGCTGGTTGTCATCGTGGGGTTTTGTTACGCAGCTCAGCTCGTAATCGTATTCGTAAGTAGACCCATCCGAAACCTTTTCCCCTGTTTTTTTCCCACGCATTACTAGATAAATTTAATAAGTATATAACAGTATCACTATCAGACTATTGGGCGATTGTGTCGTTAATTACGTGCCCGGTTCCAAGGAGACCTAGTATTTTATAAGAAAATTAAGAGATCCACTTTGGAACACGTCCATCGATCATGTCCATGACATCCACTTAATTTTTACATTTTTTGTGCCTATTTATTACCGGCCATCGATCCCGAGCTTTCTGGATTTGTCTTAAGTGAAATCACAAGCTGAGGTGAACATTGATGTGTTTATGAAAACTGGCTGGTAACTGACGTACTGTTGTGTAATTCATTCCTTTTTTGTAATTTTGAACAGTTTCTTGGGGTCCTCGTGCACATTTTGGGAGAATTTTGTCAACCAAGTACTAAAAGTTGGCCTGATTTCGTTTTGCAAGTTTTTCAGCACTTGAGGTCCCAGTCTCCCCTATTTGAAAGTATATGTCAATGTTTGCTACATGTGATGTATACACTACTAAAGGGCCTACCACAACAATACAATACAGAAAACACAGTCAGTGCTCTAGCCGTCAGTGCTCCCGCACTGGAGCTAGACTTTATGCACAGAGTCTACTCCAGTGCGGGACCATAGACTAGGGCTAACAATGCTCAAAACCGCTGTACATTTGCCCCTAAACTTCTTGATATACCAAAGCTCATAATGCAGATCAAAGAGTCAGTCGAATCGGTCCCAATATAAATAATTGAATGCATTGATCTTGTACTTTTTGTAGTTCTAACCTGTTGTCGGTTGTACATACTCTGTATAGAAAACTGAGGAAATTTCAAGACAGAAGACATCATGCCGCTAAAGAAAGGCAAGAAGAAGAAAGGTGGGGCAAAGAAGAAGGTGAACAAGGCAGAAAAGGCAAAGGTAACTGATTGAATGAAAATTTGGATATTTTAATAGCCGGATCCAGCTTTCTTTTCAGAAAAAGAAAATGTAATATTCTGCAAATAAATATAGGAGTCTTCCTGAAAATGTCGGATGAGCGCGACAGGGGTATCGAACTCGAGATGTCTCACTTATATAGGACGCGCCATCTATTCTGCAACACGTGCTGCTCGAATGATGGTGTTGATTTAATACATATTAACCTGTCTACGTGTCAAAGAAGGCACTGTAAGATTTCTCCAGCTTAATGTTTACTAAAAGAAAGCAGGATCTAGCATAATTTCCTCTGTAAAATAACAAACTTTGTGCGTTACCTTATAAAAGCAAAAAATACTTTTACTATTCTTCTGACAGGAATTTAAAGTTTGTGTAGTCAGTCCACCACCTCACGAGTTTTACCTTCGACCTCCAACATTGGCTGGAATGACCCTCGGAATTTGTCCCTTATTTATAGGAGAAACTAGAAAAGGCATGCGACCTCATGACCTCACAGACTGACCTATACCGGAACTTTCTGGACCGGATGGACCGGTGGATCGTTGCCAACAAGCACAAAGCTGTGGAGCTCTTCAAGAGATTTGACAGAAATGGGGACGGCGTGCTGACCTACGAGGAATTCAAGTCAGGTAATGTAGGGCTGGGTTGCTGGTCATTTTCACTAGTCCGCACGTTTTTCTTTTACAGAGTGTCTCAAAAACAACAGTGTGCATTCATGTAAAACGTGTATCCTGAAGCAATCTTGTCAGTGTTTTTAATCAACAGATCTAATGATTTAACCCTAAACAGTTAATAAAAATTAGACACAAATTGATACAGGTTTGCTTTCTGACTTTAAAGATTTATTTCTTCCAGTCCTTTCATCTTTGCCGTATCCCAATACTGTTTGACTCGCCAGCTAGGCTACTTAATGAATAGTTTGACTAGCCCGCCGCTGTTTTGACTAGCATAAGTCGAACCCCGCGTAATTAGGATTGCTGCAGTCTCATTCTCTGTTCATTGTTTGTTTGATTCAGGAATGCTGGACCTTGATGCACCTTGCAATGCCCTGGAGCTACATATACTAGCCAAGAGACTGGACAGAGACAAGAACGAGACCATCGACTACGTGGAATTCTCTAAAGGGCTCAGCTTCGCCACTGAGTGAGTCCCACACAAAATTGGGTTGTTTTTAACATTACCGACATTTTGAAAGGATTTTTACACATTTTCAGTGAGTGTAGGCCTATAGCAAATGTAGCAATCTGATACCTTGTCCGTATTTCCAGATTAAAATTCATACGCACACTTTTTCAATGGTTTGATGTTGGTGCGTATTACAATTTTGTGAAACATTAAAAAACGCTTAGTGAATGAAACGTTTGCGGAACCACATGTGGGAATACATTTCTCAAACGAAAATGAGTGGTTCAGAAAAGAAGCAGAGGTTTATACCTCTTGTTCTTTTCAGAACCACTCTCTTTAAACTGTGAGCTTATACCTCTGGTTCTTTTCAGAACCACTCTCACTCTGAGTTTATACCTCTGGTTCTTTTCAGAACCACTCTCTTTAAACTCTGAGTTTATACCTCCGGTTCTTTTCAGAACCACTCTCTTTAAACTCTGAGTTTATACCTCTGGTTCTTTTCAGAACCACTCTCTTTAAACTCTGAGTTTATACCTCTGGTTCTTTTCAGAACCACTCTCTTTAAACTCTGAGTTTATACTTCTGGTTCTTTTCAGAACCACTCTCTTTAAACTCTGAGTTTATACCTCTGGTTCTTTTCAGAACCACTCGTTAGTTTGAGAAATGTATTCCCACATGGTGTTTCCGCAAAGTCTCAAATCTTACTGAAAATGCTTAGGTTTTTCAGCCAACAGACGTTGGCCCAGGCTTAGGTCATAGGTCACATAGGGTCAATGGTTGTCATTTTAAGAATTCTAGTTTAAAAATATAGTTAAAAAACTACACTGTTTCTCAACGTCATGGTCCGAATGTATTTTGTTACTAATGTGCTTATTTTCAAGTCGGTTCCAAATTGAGTTTTTGTCGGACCAGTTTTCTATTTGATTTTGCTCTCTGTTAACCGACTTGTGTGTGACAAAACTTGTTTTTGCAGTGACGAGGAGACTAAAGAAACTGAGGAGCGCCCTCTGTTGACAATAACCAAGGAGGTGCTAGAGGAGTGCCCGTGCTGTAAGCTTGGCTTATGGAAACCCACGGTGGAGAAATACCCCAAGTGAGTGCAAGGAAATCATCTTGACTTTTAGTCTTGGTTTCGTAGTCCAATTGTACAATGCACATGTGCATATAATAAGAATGAACATTTTCACACCGGGGTAATAGTATTAGTGGAGTGCTGTGGCCTCGTGGTTAAGGGCACTGGATTCGTGGTCTGTGGGTAAAGCTGCGGGTTGTGGGTTCGAGTCCAGCCGGGGTCATGGTGCGTGTGCCCTTGGGCAAGGCACTTTGTCACTCATTGCTTCTCTCCACCCAGGAGTAAATGGGTACCTGTGAGGGCAGAGATGGTTATTGTGATTGAATAAGCTTGCTTGCGCCTAACAGGCAGCATCCAGCTGTATACTCCCCAGGGAGCTGAGATGGTATATGGAATGTTTAATTGGCCCAATGATCAGGGGTAATAATAATACTGTAAGCGCTGTGATTTAGTTTACTAATAAGAGCGTTCTTAAATGCCGATTATTATTATTAATAAATCTACGCAAGTCTATGTTGGACTAGTGGTTATTTTATCTGCAAGAAAATTGATATGTTTTTTTTGCTTTTAAGTTTGGAGCATAAATAAGTGGAAACATGGTGCATTCCTGGATTTTTGTACCAAGGAACTGAAATTTCTTCATTATCGTTAATTGGCACTTAATGATATTTCATACATGTTTATATGTTGAGCGCAATCGGTGGATCTGCGCAAAGGGCTGATCGCGCCTGGATGATCGGTCGATCCCATAAAGATCTCAGACTTCACTTCCCTTTTTCAAAGCAATCCTCTAGATCCGTATTATCAAGAAAAGGTGATCGACTGATGGCGGCGCGATCGACCGATGGCGGCATGAGCGACCGGTAGCGCAGCGCGATCGACCCATTGTGCACATTCACCGATCGCACCCAACATATAATGTGTATATGTAACCGTCCTAATACAAAGCCTTTAAGGCCAGTTCAAACTTGATGCAAATGCCGAGTGTACATGGTTTGCCGTCATAAAACACTTGCATTGAAATGTCCTGTCATTGAAATGTGTTCAACTTTCAATGCAAAAGTCGCAGTGTGAAGACTCCTGTTGCATTATAAAATTGCAGTATATGAAATAATATTGAAACTTGATTTGAAGTTGGCCTTCCTCTGTTTGACTTCCAGGTATGTGTACATCTATCTCAAGTTTGCCACCTTTGACACCCTACGGTCCTACCCAGGCCACTTCAGCGTGATTGTTCACTCCCACCTGACCATCTACGGCCTGATGGAGATCATCAAGGAGCGCACTGACTTGGGCACCACCAAGCTCCGAGTCTTCTCAGACAAATCCCGGGATGCTTCCTGCCTGCTCCTACCCGACAAGACCTTGGAGCAGTGTGGTATCCAAGGCGGGACCCGCACCAAACCGGAGGAGACGGTGCTGTACTATGATTACTCCACCGAGTTCCACGACTGTCCCTTGCTTATGTCAGACTACTATTTCATGTCATAGCTCAGTGCCTTCTCAGTCCAAGAAAGTCTACTTCACTTGCTCTTGCCAGACAAGACCCAGACAAGTGTTGCATCCAAGATGGGACACACACCAAGCCAGAGGAGACGGTGCTGTACTCTACCGACTTCCACGACTGCCCCTGTCTCATTCCGAGTACTAAATCATGTCAAAGCTGAGAAGCTCATCGCTTCATGTCTCCTGAGACTGGTCCCAGGATTCATCCAGCCTGCTCCTGCCGCATAAGACCCTGGAACAGTGTGGCCTCCAGGGTAGCACATGCACCACATTAGAGGAAACAGTACTGTACATGTACTGTTATTACTCAAGCAAGTTTCACGACTGGCCCTTCTCATGTCTGATCACAACTTTGTGTCATAGCTCATTGCTTATAGTGCCGTCTCAAGTTCGGGGATGCCGTCTGCCTGCTCCTGCTAGACAGTTCCTTGGAATAGTCCTGCATCAAGATGGAAATGCACCAAACTTGAGGAGACAGTGCTGAACCATGATTACTCCGAGTTCTATGACTGTCCTCTGCTCGTGTCGGATAATTCATGTACTGCTCATTGCCAGCAATGAATGCATCACTGAAATGCACTTTCATCTTTGTGTCAGCAGGAGTTGCCTCATGCACTGCCTTTAGTTGTACTTCCGAGTATGAGTAAAAAAGTACTTGAGTAGTACTCGAGTACGAGTACCGAGTACAAGATTACAGTCCTCTGTTATTATTTTGACTTAAACTGTGACCAAGTCATTAAGCCATTTTTCTTGGTGGATACTCACTGAAAATGATTGAAAAGTACCCAAATATTAAGTTGAATTGAATATCGCCATGGGTCAAATAGTTAAAAAGAACAATATGCCGTGTAAATCCCGTACTAAATACGGCTATTGCGAGGGATACCTCTGAATCTATTTTAAGAGTAGATAGCCCGGATTGGACTACATGTATATAAGTAGCCACCATTGAAGAGCGTGGAGTCAGAGTTTTATATTTTTCAATCAAGTATGCAATGTTGTATATGATATTTTAATGTTTTTGTACTGAAACTTCTTGATTTTTTTTACATGTGTACATAGCCTGAAACTGTGAATAAAGGGAAGATGTTAATTTTTTGAATTAAGTAATTCATTTAATGTTCATCTTTTTTATCACTTTTTTAAAAATATTAAATTGCGCGAGAATTACTCGTCCCATGGGACCTCGAGGTCACGTATACACTAAAACGACTGAAAGAGAATCGTGTCCCAGTTGGTTAATCAGAGATTGTACTGGAGAGGGGGCATGGACCGATCTAGTAAGCACCGCCCCACGGTAATCTGACCAATCGCATCAATCAAAGGAAAATGCAGTGTGGCATTGGAGAGGAGCACGTGTTAATTTACCCACGTGCGTACTGGGCGGAGCTTACTGGATCGGTCCATTAAAAATATGAAATGGCGATTTTGGAATCTGTGTGATACACATGTAGTCCCCTCGCTGTTGCAGAATATTGAGGCCTGGTGTGCAAACTGGTATAAAGTGATCAAACTTGGCACAGATGGTATGCATGACGAACAACACCTGATAAAGGTTCACTTTGTCTTGACTCATAAATTACGCTAACTAACCAAGTTGTGGCCCAACCCGTCAAAATGAGAATACAAGGCATCAGAACTATATATTTATTAACTATTAGAACTCATATAAAATGAGAATACAAGGCATCAGAACTATTTATTTATTAATTAGAACTCATATAAAATGAGAATACAAGGTATCAGAACTATATTTCAGACTTTTTTTAACAAAATGTTTTTTTTTTATTTAACAGGTTAATTGTTACGCAGCTTACGTAAGATTGCGAGCAATTTCGTTGACACACACACACAAAACCCAAGCACAACCAAACGATCCTATATTACCTTTATTACATTTCAGCCACTAATTAATTTAATATGGGATATATATATGCAAACACTGGCAGCCATTTCGACCCCAAGTTGATCGAAATAAGTCTATCCTATCTTACCTTTAAGCCACTCAATAAAATAAAAGGATAAACATGCAATTTTTTGTATCTTGCAAAGACCAGTACAATCCGGACCCTAACGTAAAATATACAAAAAACACAGCAAACAAAGAAGAACAGATTTAACGTATTGAGAATGGTAAACAGCGCCCTTAAGAGCCAAGTTAAATAGACCGTTATCATGTTGCGGCCATTATGATCTTTTCCCATTCAAATCAACGTAACCAAAACGAGGCTGGAAGGAAAAATAATCTGGATACTTTTTGCATAAAAACATCATTCATCAGTACTGTTATTGGATACAGGGAACACGACTGAAATGGTGGTAGCATGATAAAGGTACATGCATATTTAACAGGCGAACGTAAAGCAAAAAGACACATAAAGCCAGCACTATACTCAAACTTGCAATTCAATGTGGTTCCTAAAAGTTACTTCAGCCTAATGACAAGATTACTTTGTTGAATTTGATTGAACATTGTTCACCGCGCAAGATTGCTTCAATGATCTTCAATCACTCACTTAAGGAAAGACAGAAAGCCTTGAGAGGCAATAATAGACCCCAAATCCACATGCGCCCGGTGTTTACACAAAAGACTTCTTCGGTTTATAGACTATTTGTACAGTAATTGTTTTTTAAACTGAAGAAAAACCTACCATAGAATAACTTGCTCATGCGCCGGCGAATTGCAGCTTCCAAGATCTTAAACTAATTACACATGTAGTACAACTCCGCAAGCCATTAAAAAATGCAGTATTTTCCAAAATACATGTGTGAACATTATTTTAACGAGCTGACACGGATGCGTCTGTACTGCAATAACAGGAGGGGGAATCTGAAAACATACCTAGCGTGACTATAATAAACTGTTGACGGGTTGCCATGGCGTTCTAAACTATAGACTTTCAAGTTATTTGTTTTGTTTATACACCGCAAACAAACGCTAAACAACCTATTTCAGTGAAGCCTTTATAAAGGCTTAAAGCACAGATCATAAGTAAATGTCTGGTTAAATCATACACCGTTTTTGAAAATCCATTACTTAGCGCATGTTGCATGATGAAACACTCGGGTTTAGCACGAACAAAACCCTAAGTCTACTCGAAGATTGATTGTCTTCAAATGTTACTTCAGCTAGATTTGCAAGAGTACATGTACACTACTATGTAAAAATGCTTGATTGATTAGCAAACAATGAGTTTGAGTTGTTGACATGGTTGGGCAATGCATTTAAGATTTCCCATTGATTTGCTCCAGACGGATATACAGCGGGATGACGGGTTTAGAGACAACAGTCATGTTGGCAACCGGTGCTGGGTCCCCCGGCACCAGGCTGAGACGGAACCGCCTCAGGATCCTAGCCACGAATACTTTGATCTTGTTCAGTGCGAACTGCTGCCCGATGCAGTTCCTGCTCCCGGCAGAGAACGCAAGGAAGGCAAAGGGATCCATCTTGGCGAGGTTCTCCGGCAGGAACCGAGATGGCTTGAACTCCATATGGTCCTCTCCCCAGACGCTCGGGTTGTGGTGAAGCTGGTGAATGGATATACCTAGCATGGTTCCAGCGGGGAGTGTAACGCCGTCTATAGTGTACGGAGCAGTCAGGACGCGACTTACCAATGGACCAGCGGTCATCATTCGCATGGACTCCTTCATGACCAGGGTCGTGTACGCCATGCGATTGAGGTCCTTGCTGTAGTGAAACAAACCACATAATATGCATCACATGTCATATCTTGAGACAGGGGTACAATTTATTACAAATATCTTCATTCAGTACACTTCGATTACTGCGAGTATAGATGTCGAATCCAGAGTGTTGATAATACTGCAGAATATGGGTTCGGGCTCGGCATGTGCGTCTATCGGTTCAGGTGCCATTATTCCCTCCTTACATTGCCAAATTGATTAACTCTGTAACATGAGGGCAGAGATGATTATTGCTTTTGAATAGCCATTTGCGCGAAAAATGCTAGCATGTGGACCTCAGGGAGCTGAGATTTTAGGAATGCTTCAAGTTCAATGGGTTTGTAGGCAGGTATCATTGATGATGAAGCGCAGTTGTGCAGCTTTACAGATAAACCTCATTCCGTGGGAGTTACCAGTAGAGTGATAAGAACTGCTTACGTGATAATTCTGTCCGAGTCTCTATCGCCCAGTATCTCGTCCACCTCTTCCCTTATTTTCGTCTGGTGCTCAGGGTACTTAGCCAGATTGTACAGCAGCCACGTCATGGAAGTTGCCGTGGTCTCGTGGCCAGCGAACATGAAAGTGTTGACTTCATCCGCCATTTCCTCCACGGTGAAGCCGTTGCCGTCTTCATCTTTGGCCATGAGAAGCGTGTCTAGGAAATCGCGGGGTGTGGTAAGGGGATCACCTGCTTCTATCTGTATAAAGAGTGGAGCAAGAACGATTGCCATTATTATGTTTCTACAAAATTAGACAACGAGAGCAAACGTTACAGACGTCAATTAACATGTGACAACATCGACAAATACGACGACACCAACAGCGATTGACAGTTGCTCAAGGGAGATAAGGCACCTTTACTTTTAGCAAGCAGCACTACACCTAACATGTTCGTCTATGTCAACATTATTTCAAACTCAAGGGCGCTAAATTCCCCTTTTTAAAATCCCACTGGCCCTCATAATTTAGGTAGAGATAAATGTTGTACAGTTATTACGTTGACCTTTAAATTTGCAGTTGTACCTTATCGGTTATTTCTTTCTTCCTGTCTTGGATCCCACGTTTGGCGATTTTGCGGAGGTATTCGAAGGCTTTCTTATACTTGGGGTAACCGGAACTAAGTCGGAAAATCCAAGGGACGGTAAGCAATTTGTTGTGGAACATGCGTTCCTGGATAAACCACGTCATGGTATCACATGCAGACAAAACATCAATCCCATCCTCCTTAGGGAGAGCCTGAACCTGCAATGACGTGAAAGCATGACAGAACTTTGCTATTTAGACACTGATTTTGTTATGAGTATTTATTTACCAAAGAGACTACCTATATTTTTGGGCTTTCTGTCGAACATCAGGTGTACTTTCGAAGTAACCGGCAACCTCTGTGCCTCATCTTTGTAGCCTTTCATCTTTAGAGCTTCAGCTGTGAAATAGGCGATTTTCGTTTAAAAAAAAGTGTTTTGTTTCTTCCTGTTTTTGAGTGCGTCAGGTAATTCCTGCTCTGTTTGTATTGACGGAAGGCTTGCTCAGTATTTAAAGTTACAAGGACTTACCTGACAATCCGACTTGTAAGAGAAGGCAGTTCTTAGGATGACATCAAAGGTACAAAGGACAAGCTCATGATTGACGTCTATGGGTTTGCCCTGGGCAGCGAGTTGGTCCATCTTCCCCATAAGCACCTCAACGCAGTCGTTAAACACGGGCGTGTAGGTACGCAGGACGTCCAAGTGGAACGAGTGGGTCAGGAGACGGCGGTTCCTCTTCCATTTAGCACTTTTGGATCTCACAAGCCCATCACCAACCCAGTCAACAAAGAGGTCGTAGAAGGCGGATTTCGTGTTGGCTACAGCTCCTGTCAGTAGCGGCTTGATGGTGTCCGGATGGACTAGCACTGGCAGAGGAAGCACTCCCTGCCACAGGGTGTAGACACGAGGGTAAGCCTTCACGGTGTCCAGCAGCCACTTATAGCCGGGGTCAAAAGGACCCTGCTTTTGGTGCCCGAAAAGCCAGTGCGCTCCTGGTGGACAAGGCAGCTTCCTTATGGCACCCCGCTCACTCAAGATCTTATTTAGTGATGCCAGAAGCTTCCATAAGAAAGCAGTGACAAATAAAATGCCAAATACTTGCCAAATCATCTCGGCGCTTTTACCTCAGAAATGTCAGAGCAGAGTTATGTTTACTCGTTGTCCAAGCGGTGGTGATACTGCACAATCTGAACATTTTCTGGTCTTTTTATATACACACACAGTCTGGTTCTGACGTCAGTGCTTATCAGGAGGCAGTAGTCCTACCCAAAGTACAATATCATTTCCCCCCGCAAATCAGTACAGGCACAATGGACTGCCAAACTAGCGACCTAGCTACCGCGACCTCTGGGTTATGTCTATATAATTCTATCTGTCACTCAAATCGAAGGGTTTTTTCTTCTTCATATTCTCCCCCTGTATCAGCAAAGGTGCTTGTTGCATTAGGTGCTATTGGAAGTTGATCATTGATCCCGCTGAGTCATAACACCGCTTGATGTTTAAAGATTTTCTGGGGTTAAGGACCTTCCGAGGGTGTAAGACCTTCCGAGAGTGAGACCTGAACGGATATAAACCCCCTACGATTGAGATCTTCCAAGGTTAGGAGACCTTCTGAAGCATTCTATGGTTAAACACGCGATACCTCAAAGGGGCAGAGACCTTTTTCGGATATCTGAAGATAGGTGACAGACCTTTTCGGTTACAGACCTTTTAGTGTCATCATAAGACCTTTTGAAACCTTTTAAGGGTTTCGACACCTTTTTAATGCTATACAACTCATGAGGTTGAAATACTTTTTTCGAGACTTTTAAGATCTATGGGGTTTTAACTCCTACACAGTATGCAATATCCGTCTGTGTTTGTAAGACACCCTGGTCAATGCAAATTGCACAGAAGTTTAAGACAATTTTTGGATATCTTTTATGGGATATGGAACCCATATAGACATCGCCAGGTAGTAGTTTATGACCTCCGTTTGGCACAGGGGCGGCGGAACGCTTTTCAAACTGGGGGGGGGGGGGACACCAAAAAGGGGCACTTATCCAGAAAAGGGGGCACCTTCCATTGATGTGAAAGTGAGAGCCCTTCGGCCTCCGCAATGGTGGATCCAGAACCCATTTTCTTGGGGGGGGGTCGGGCCAAAAATATCAGGGCCCCCAAAAAGTGGGTCCACAAATTCACGGCGTGGGGTTCAGGGCCCGCTTAAGGGCTCCGGGAACAAAATAGTTTCCAGATGCTCTGTGGTGCTATCTTAGGCAATTTCTGACGACTTTAACCAAATTTTAGTTTTCAGGAAAAGATTGTGGTGTACATAGTGGCCGCCTTGTTTGTGACACCACTATTTTTTTTTTGGGGGGGGGGAGCATGTCCACGTTGCCCCCCCCCCCCCGGATCCGCCCTTGGGCCTCCAGGACACCGCACACCCTCCGCCCAGGCAGTAACTTCCCTGGGTTCGCCCATGAATTTGACTTGCCTGGACATTTTCTGGTCCCTTTAATATACACACACACACAGTCTGGTTTTGACGTCAGTGCTTATCAGGAGGCAGTAGACCTATACCCAAAGTACAATATTATTTTTATTCGTAAATCATTACGATAACAATGAGCTATGTAGCTAGCTACCTACACTGAAAAATTACCTGGGTTCATTTTACCCCAAAAAGGATGAAACTGGAACTACCCAATCTAACCAAAACTTGTCATACAAGACCAAATTATATTTGGTCTTGAACGACCACAAGTTTTGAATGAATTTAGCAGAAATTCCAACCCAAACAATTGGTTATAGAACAACCCAAGTTTGGGTACTTCCAGTTTTCACCCTTTCTTGGGTAAAATTAACCCAGGCAATTTTTCAGAGTAGGAATCGCGACCTCTGGGTTACAATATCTGTCACTCAACATGAACTTTTCCCCCGTATCATCAGGAATTGTTGAATTTGCTAGTTTCTGATAATCATTAATCGCGCTGAGTCATAACACCATTTGATGTTTAAAGATCGGGGCTAAAGGCCTTTCGGCGAGGGTGTGAGACCATCCGAGGAGGAGACCTGAAGGGCCGGGGTTAAAGAGCTCCTGCGGTTGAGATCTTCCAAGGTTAGGGGACCTTTTGAGGACATTTCTAAACGTGATACCAGGTATTTCAAAAGGGGCAGAGACATTTTGGGCAATCTGAAGATAGATGACAGATCTTTTGGGTTAAAGACCTTATGGGCGTCATGAGGCTTTTTGAAGTTAGAAGACCTTTCGAGGTAAAGAGACCAACGATCAGATTCCGATAATTATTTCGAGGGAACGAAATTTTTTTCCACCCTGTCCCCTTACGGGCTCCGTATAAAACTGAAAAGTCTTCTACAAAATAATTATGCATGTACCGGTTTAAGTGGTTGAAAACGTGATTGTTTCTATTGATTTCCACTGTGTGAGGTTCCATTAAAAGGCCTTTTACGTTATAATAGTAGCAATGGCGACTTGTGCCTTATTTTGTTGGGTTGGGATGCTTAGTATACAGACGCAAGTGCAATTTAGATTAATGCATATTACTTTAATTCTTCATTTCAATGAGTTTTGAATTAAACATCTGATATCATTTGCATGTACCTATAGCTCGAATACACAAATGGGGTACAGGAACCCACCATCCTTATTTCCGTTGAGAAACGCCCCCCCCCCGCAGAAAACAAAGAAAATAGAAGGAAGCGCTATACAACTTTAAGGAGCAAAACCCGATACACGAGTGAATTATACAATTGAATAACCTGTTCAAACCAATCTTGATACAATTAAGGAATAAAGAAGATTTTTTTTAAATTTAAATGAACTAGGTTAAATCTCCAAAAAAAAGTCAAAAACGTTTGCACCACAAACGCATACGAGGCTTGTCTGTTGCTGACAGTGAAAAGACAAATTCTTTTTGGATGGGGAGATGAGTCAAAGTCTCCGCCTAGCCCTCTCAGCCTTCCGCCTTTTTTTTTTTTTAATTGCGAGGCAAATCTAGTCAAGAAAATGTAAAGCGCAGTGGTGTGACGGGTGAGGGGCGGAGTGCAAGAGACTGTGCCTCACCCAATGAAGTGCCCTGGCCCTACCTAACGTGCCCCCCCCCCCCAAATTCTTCCCAACCAATCGGAAGAAAAGTTATGTCATATTCAAAAGGACAGTATTCCCTAACACTAACAATTCCACTGCCAAAAATATATACATGTGCAAAGTAGTATAATCCTATTCGCCTTTTAAACTGCGCATGCGTGCAACAAGGTTTGACAATTTTGACTTCGTCGCATAAGCCCAGCATATATAAACAGCTCAATGGGAGGAGTGGTAACCTTAACAGTATCCAGAATTCTTATCAAGTAATTTGGAAGAAGTTTTGCCAGCAAAAAATTCGAGCAATCAAAAAACATGGGTGTTCCGGTGTTGTCAAGAATTTTCGAAATTTTGAATAAGGTAGAATTTAACTGTCGTACGTACCCGCTCTGATTTTGCACGCCACGGCAAATAGTTTACCCCAAAAGTAAAATCATCAATCATGATGTAAACACGCGCAGTTGAAACACCTTTTCTCCCAACACAATTATATTAGTTTTCCTCTTAACCCTTAATGTCTTAAAATTCAAGCAATGTCATTTTGTCATCGACATGACGTTTTACGCAAGTTAAATATTTTAATAATAAGCAGGCTTAGGCTAATCATAATATGAAAACACTGTTAACAAAATTGTTGTCATGGTGATGTGCAATTTAGACTGCTGCGCGAAAAAAAATGAGATTGAACATTCCGGCTTCTGTCTCAATATTCGCCGTCATAGTAAAAACACGTCACGTCGTGGTTCACGCTTCATGCGTGGCAACTCGATCTGATAATGACTGGTAATACTCAATGGCAGACTTGTATTTGAGTCACTAAACCTCGATTCCGAGTCCAAGTCACATCTCCCGTGTCCGAGTCCGAGTCAAGAGTCACAAAGGTCGAGTCACGAGTCCGACTCACGAGTCACCTTTAACATATATAAATTGGAAATACATTTTGAGGCACTGCTAAAACCACACATTGTAAATGATGCAATTTTGCTAACAGCTTTTCTTGAATTTAATAAAAGAACTTAATATAGGTTTTCCCGGCTATTTTAAAACGTTTATCATTCGAATTCACCGCCAATTCGTGCCCGATTTCCGGACGCCACCGTTTTTGAATTTCGGATTAAATTTTATGAAACACGACTATAGATCCCCATCTATTGACCGGTACCGTATGCAGCTCCGCTGGCTTTTTCCAATATTGCCTTCACTTTCTCTTCACGAAGTGCACCAAGTTCATCCGCCAAGATCTCTTTTCCAAATTTCTGATAAAATAAAAGCAAAGTTAAAAAGAATGTCAGTAAACGCGCAAATTTTAACAGGGTCAACATTGAAGAAATATCACTGGAGTCGCCCAATAGATAAATCGATACATGTTATGAGGGTATATTTCATTAGCTATTCAACACCAAAAAATATTTCCAATCGGGTAAATATTTATGGAGGTATAACCAATTGAAAACAAGTACCGCTTTTTCATGTTGTCCACGGCGACTGATATTTTGACTGCCGCGATAAAAACACGGCCGAAACTTGAATCCATGAAAGAGGAAGCCAAGTTTATAGAGGGCAGAGGCAAAGCAACACAAAATAACTAGGTAACTAGGAAGTTAACAAAACAGTCCTTTTCGGGAAAACCATCACTTCCAAAAAGATAAATTACCATCGTTGCAAAACAAATACAACAGAATCAAATAAAGAGAGATTAAAAGATAAAAGCAAGTAAACCTTACCTCACACCAAATCCATTATAGGCCTACGTTCCTAACAAATGCCAATTAAGACCAAGGACAGATTGAAACAGTTTTCGTTGTTGAAAAGCAAATGAATATAATATACTCTCTATACATCTGTTTTGATATTTGCGATGTATTTTTTGAAGCTGTGAAAAACAAGAGGGGCTTTGAGGGTTCGGTTTTTTGGGGGGAGAACACCATGTAGGTAGGGACTAATCAATTTCACAAAATCTTATGCAGAAAGGGCAGAAAGGGCAGGCCAGGATTGGGCACTTGCTATGAACACTTTTGTACATTCATCTTCAGCGTACGGGTAATGCTGACGGACAGGCTGCGGGTCCGCGTTAACAGGTACTACATGTTCAGTGACAGGCGAGAACGCGATGACCGCAGGTCATCAGGTAAACAATAATCCTCTGATGAGAGCTCAGAAAAAAACCCCAGACAAGAGCATAGGCTTACATTAATGCTGTAAGAAGAAAAGAACCGTTTTAAGGGGTGATCATCTTTGGATGGAAATTTCTCCCCAAAATCATGAGGTTACCCCCCCCCCAAAAAAAAAAAAAAATTGAGAAGAAAATGATAATGATGAAATGAGATTTTTATCTCGATGTGTGTCTCGAGCACCTGAGAGAGTTGTGAGTATTTTTCCTGAATTTCTGAACTGGGGGGCATTTAGCATTGGGGTCTATGTCTGCACCCCCGGTAAATGAGAACGCGATGACCCCAGGTCATTAGGTAAACAAAATCCTCCAATGAGAGCTCAGAGAAAAAAAACATAACAAGAGCACTGGCTAACATTAATGCTGTAAGAAGAAAAGGCATTAAGCACTGCACGAAACATCAATTCGAAACACTCACGGTGGTTATTTTCTTCACAAAGGCCTTGTCAGTGGAAACTTTGGCTTTCTTGATAGGTGACACGGATGGTCCTATCCAAGTGATGAAAGCAAACTTAGCTCGTCTGCTCATCTCATCACCCGTCTCAAAGCGTACGTATCCATATACGCGCTCATTATCTGAAAATGAACAATACATGTAGATGTTCTTTGAGAGAAAACAAGGTGCTATATGGCCACACTTAACACAAGTGCAAATAATTGCTGCCTTTTCGAGGGAAGACATACGCTACCCTAAACCCCCAACATTGATCACACTTGATTTTACTTCTCTGTCCCAACTTTTCAGAAATGACAATATTGGTTAAGCACAGGTATATGTATAGTAGTCTGGTTCCTGATGAATCTTAGGATCGGTAGCCTCCGGTAATACATTGTATCACAATTTACGTCACGTGACTAAAACGGGAGGAATAAGCCATTTGCGAGTTAAATTTGAATAAAATCTGGAACGCTGACTTAATACAATGCTTTGCACGTTTTAACCTAGCATTCTCCCGACCAAAGAGACTGTTACTATATCACGTGATTCAGGGCAAGCCTTATGCTAGCAACCCCCAGCTCCGGCATGGTCTGGTGTCTTTGTGCCATTCTCACCCATTGTGAACAATGTATTGGTGCTGAGCGTCTCTTACGTAACTATGCAAGAGCTTGCCCCGAATCTTGTGATTAGCAACAGTGTCTTTGGTCTGGAGAATTCAAAGTTAAAATGTGCCAAGCATTCTGAGCAAGTCATTGTACCAGACGTTTTTCAAATGTAAATCCCAAAGGGTATAGGTTACTCGCAAATGGCTTATTCCTCCTTTTTCCGAAAATATCCGAAGTTTGCCGAAGTCGTTTCGTCGACAATCGGATCACGCCCAAGTATTTCCGAATATATAATATAGGTTGAATTAACTGCTAATTGCTTGTTAATTTTATTTTAAATGAGTTGATAATTAATATCATTGCTTTCATTTAGAAAACTTGAAATTCAACGACGATTTTGTGCATCAAATATACTCGGATCGTATGGGCGAACTTTTTGCTGCGTCATGTACAATTTTGAATTTGACGACCGTTACCGAGATTTTCCAAAACTCGGTCTTCATTCGGCTCCGCCTGCTAACAGTGCTATTTGGGTGCCTAATTTTGAAGATTCCAGATCATCTTTAGTCAATGTTGTCTATTACAGAAACATCAAACTGTATCATCATAACTGTATGATATTATGAAGCAAGTGATTTATTTAAAAATTTGATCAGAACTAGGAAAGCTACAAGCGATAAAGCGAAATCGGAAACGAAGTCGAAATTTTGAAAAAAGGGCCATCAATGTCGTCATTTTTATTTTTAGCCACGGAGGCTGCCTGACCTAAGATTCATCAGCAGGAATAGTCAGAATCTTTTGGTCTGGGAACCAGACTACATGTATAGGTCATTTTAAGGAAAAAAATTGTAAATGTAAATGGAACTGCGCCACCGCTCCAAGCCCCCAACACTCCAAGCCCTACCAGATTTTAAAATATCCGATTGAATAAAAAAAAACCTAATGCTTGCAACATTCCTGGGTCATGTGAGGTCCGACATTGTTTGTGTAACAATTGAGTTTTGACCTTTCAAATTTATGGGGCGTCATCCCCGCCCCTCACTGTTCAACAGGAAATCGCTACAGTGTTACCGTTCGAGGCCTCGCTGCCTCGTGAACACAAAACAAAATACACATGTGTGTGTAAACACCATAGAGCTATATTAACGTGGACCTCCTGCATGCACCCGATTTCATCCAACTCTTCGTAACTTACGATGCATCGCGCAGCGCTGCGACGCGTCGTATCTCCATTTCACTAAACACGTCGGAAGTGCGACGCGCCGTATGTGTATTTACCATAGATATAGAATAAAAAGACTAGATCGGCAGCGCGTGCATACGCGCCATAGACTGTGCACAAATTTTCCCGTTCCGCCATGGACACTCTACGCGCAGTTGTGCGTGGGGCAAAACGTGCGTTATGCGCACCTAAATTCCCGTAGGTTTGTGCACAATCGTGTATTTTTATGCCCATAAAGGTAACATTTTTGACCAGTAGTAATTATGTCTCCGACAAAACTCAAAATGCATTATCAAGCTGGATAGTCACCTCGCAGTTTGCTCCATTTTTCCCTCAAATTTATTTTGTCGTTTGAAAATGGTTGTGCGCGTTGCTAAAAATATCCAATAAAATATCATGCTTATCTGATAAAACTATATCTAAAACATTAATAAAACAATAAAAAGGAATGTAAAAACTACTTTAAATTACCGTTGAATTGTTTAAAATTAAATTTGTGAAATGTGTTAATGGAGGATTTTAGAGATTTGTGTTACACTATTTTATTATCATCCTGTTTGGATGAGAAAAATGAACTGGGATTACATTTTATGTGTATGATTGTTATTGACAATAATATTGCCCATGAAAACTTGAAGATGCGTTTTGAGAATAAAATCAGATTACACTCCCATAATGTTCATTCTGAATGCATTGGCGGATTCAAACCTTTTGGGATGATGGGCTGAGGGGTACAGATGATGGGTGTGTTGGATACTAAGAGCGGTAGCGTGACCAGGCTGGGAGGGGGGGCATTGGTGATACGCCACTAGAGGAGAGCACAATAACACAAATTTACTTGTTCTAATTGTTTTTGATGAAGAGCTGGGGGCGTACATCTCCTTCCCCCCCCCCCAGTAATCAACAAAAATGTACAAAATGTATTCGATAACGGTGTAAGTCATGCCCTTAGGAAGGAATGGAGAAAAATGTTCTTGGTGTTGTTCATAAAAAAAACACTGCTGGGAATTTAAATTTAAGGTCAACCCGACATCTATATGAAAAAAAGAAAAGAAGTTCAAAATGATCTTCATTCTGTAATTTGATGGAGGCTAGGGGGCTATATGCATGTACTCTGTTTTAATTCTGAAGCAAATAGCACTTAAACAATTATTGGATGCAGGGTGTGTTTTTTTTAGAAACGCGCACCAGCATTTTGAATCGGAAAATAAATACGAGGAATAAAATGGACCAAACTTTGAAATGAACATGTAGCTTGGTAACTCATTTTGAACTTTGCTGAGGAAATAACTACTACAGATCAAAAATATTACTTTTACAGACATAAAAATATTTCTTTACATACAAACCTACGGAAATAAAGGTGCACGCAACGCAGATTTTGCCCCACGCGCTACAAAAATGGCGCCGCCCATAGCAGAACGCGCGTCTGTACGCACTGCCGATCTAGTCTTTATATTCTATATCTACAGCATAACTCGGTGACTGTTTTATGTATTTTGTCAGCGTACAGTAAATAGTCGTCTGATATTTAACAAAGAGTCGTCGGAACTCAGCTTGAAATTTGTTAAAACGCAACCTCGTGCCCCGTGGGTACGATCTCGCTGCGCCATGTTGTTTCCCATCATGCCTTGCGCGATCGTAACGCGCACGCGCCCATGGAGTCGAGGCTGGTTGAAACGTAAAACAAAATGGCGGCCGTGCAATGCAATTTTGAAGGAAAACAAGCTCTCATTGGACTGTATAGCCATACTTTAAATTTCAACTCTAATATTCCGGTCTATTTCACAATCATTCAATGAATTTTCTATTTACAAATTTACACACATTGCCTCGGTATTATAATCTCGTTAATGTAATGTTTATGGCATAAAACTGGCTTAGAAAATGACTCTTCTTATTTTGCGATGACCACTAGACACGTCGTTACTTGCGACGTGTTTTAAGCCGTTGTCAAGGAACTTACGACGCGTTCAACACATCGCAACTTTTGTGAAATGGATGATACGACGCGTCGCGAGTTGCGACGTGTTACACATCGTAACTTGAGTTGCGACGCGTCGCAGCGCTTCGTGAAATCAGGTGCTGGTCGCCTTTTTGTATTCGTAACTTTTTAGATAGACGTTATTATGTTTTGTACACACACCTCAAAACCTTCGCCAAATCGTGGACCCTACTGTGCTCTATTGTTCAAGGTCCACTGTTTGAATGTGCATACATATGGATGCGTGTCAACGATTTATAGGAAAGTTAAAAAGGACACAATAAAGGTCCTCCAACAAGGATTTTTTTCAGATTAAATTTAAGGGCCTTAACCAAAATAAAACTTTTCCGGCAAAAATTAAGGATGACCCCATTCAATGGCGAAAGCATCGTGATAATTTGTTCAAATAACCAGTCACGTGGCAGTTGCTAGGTACAAGACTAGAGTGCGCGCATAATGCTTTCTCCACTGAATATAGAAGGGGGCTCGAGGGTTTACAAGGATCACGTGTCCGGATTAAGAACATGACGTACTCCCACATAGTGCCAAGAAGTCGGCGTATTCACTTCCGGTAATGGGGCTGGCAAGTAATTTCCCGTCATACTTTAAAGCAAACCTGTGAAAAAAACACACACACACATTATGGTAGATTCCGTTAAAGGGAAAAGAACACAAAATTCGTCACCGACACCACGAAGTAACACTCCACGTGTTAAACCATATTTTTTTCCATTTTCAGAATTTTACATTTTTCAACATTATTCATCAAGGCCTACCATTTCACCAAGTTTCAAAGCTTCAAGAGCTTGACTTTAATAATTACGCTAAGGCCAAAAAAAGAAGTCTCCGGTTTCTAGTATGCGCGCGCGTCGCCGTAGCCATGCGCGTCGGCAAAATGAAAAAGGGTGTTTTTTTTTCAATGAAAGATGATGTCTCAAAACCGTCCAACTCACTGGTTTGACTGGAATTCTGCTGCTGCACAATTTTAACGTGTTTTTAGATTGGGTTATGATCGAGAATAAGCTTTATGTGGCCTCTCTGGACTCCCATTACAGTCGGGCACCATTTGCAGTCATCAGCCGACATTTTGAAGCAAAAAATCAAGTAAAAAAAAAAAGCGCGTCGCCGCACCACTTTTTGGGCAAGCTCCATACACGAAACTGGAGACTTTTTTGGTGGCCTAATTGTCTATGGCAACTTTTGCGCAAAAGTGACAATTTTCGTTTTCACAAAGTAACACTCAAGTTCCATTTACCATTGCAATGCATGGCGCGCACTCTGCTCATTAATGTGAGCAAAAACGTTTTCACGAAGTAACACTCTCCTTGTATGAGCGCGCGCGCTGACCTGAACTTGCATTTTCCTCGTGTTATATACATTGACCATTTTTCTCTTATTTCTTGTTGATTTAATACACAAACGAGTAAAAAAAAAAGATTACTTGAAAAAAAACGAGAAACCCAATTGAAAATACTCTGCCGTTTTGCCGCAAAGTGTCGTTTTTGGAAGGCGTTCAACTTTAGATGCTGTTTTCTCCGATTGCTAGTTTTTACTGGTATGTACGTTGCTGACGAAATTATGGTAGATTCAGCGTTTGTAGGGAAAACTATGGTAAATTATGCTTCATAAGATTCCCAAAATTCCGAAGACGAGAGAAAAGTTTTCAGACGACAAAGTGAGAGACGAATACAAACATTCCTGAAAAGTTCCT
Source organism: Patiria pectinifera (assembly GCA_029964075.1). NCBI lineage: Eukaryota > Metazoa > Echinodermata > Asteroidea > Valvatida > Asterinidae > Patiria > Patiria pectinifera. The sequence goes on along the minus strand of CM057141.1, from coordinate 2,127,972 downwards.
GAAAACAAATGCAAAAACAATAAACAAAAAAACCCATGATGTCGTCCCAATCTCGTCCCCAGGACTTTATTTTCAATCTCGTTTATATCGTAAACTTTGGGTGGGAAACTTGCTTTATGTATCTTTATTCGGTACCGAAATAGCAAGCAATGTGTTTAACATATCTTGTACCAGTATGTAGTGTCTTGATGTTCAGCCTTGGCCTCAAGGCTGCCTTAAGGCTAGACTTTAGGGCCTTGGCCTTAAAGCGTGAGGGCGTGATAATCAATAAATTTGTTGGAAAATAAGGCTTGTTACTGGCATCAGATTTCTTTAAAGGAAATCAGGGACTTGTTACTGGGACCATTTCTTCTCCGGTTCGTTAGTAAAAACGTCATACACGCCCGCGCTCCACTGATTACTATAGCGCCCGTTGGATAAACAGGTGCAGCCAGATGCTTTATACATTGGTCATGATAAAATTAAATACCCAGGATGCCATCCCCACTTCCTTCACAAGATTCTGTGAAGCTTATCAGCGCATCCCAGTGTCCTGTTTGCAGGCCGGTGGTGGTGGTGGTGTTTGTGTGTGTGTGTGTGTGTGTGTGGGGGGGGGGGGGTATGGGGGAAGTTCCTATACGTGCCTGTGGGATAGGTATATCTGTCCGTTAAATAATCTTACCACCTAATGTCGTTATCGTGGTCTCGCACAGTTTCGTATGCTTCCCGTACTTCATCTTCTCCGCCCGAGAATATAGATTGACGAGTCTCAAGATGCTCTAGAAGTTCTCTGATCAACTCCTTCTCCACCTCTAAAAGGGAAAACAGTACTTTAAAGCCCATACCATTATGAACTTTATGACCTATTGGTAGAATGTACAAATACCCAATATATTTGACCACTTTGACAAATACGTGATTGCCCTTATGTGATTGACAAAATATGTGATGTTAAAGTAAATATGTGGCGAAACAGGGTAGTACAGACTGCAGCGAGTCTAACTCATGAATTATTTATGCCGTCGAGAGCATTAATATTAATAGTGCGCTCCTTTACCAATCACAGAAGCCCATTGCACAGGTCTGGGAGATTTAGCGTGGTGTTGCGACATCGCCCGGACAGTTTGGAAGATGGCGTCGAGACAAGCGTAGCTGTTCTGTTAGGCCAAAAAAAAAAGTATTCGGTCTCTGGTCAGCGCGCGCGTCGATTTTAATCATGCGCGTCAACCTTTTTTTCCCAATATGTTCCGCGGTAGCTCCAACAGCGCCCTCTATTGCCGCACCTCCTCATTTTTTTTTTACCAAAGAGCACCAAGGAATGGGAAATTCCACCAAGGCAAATGATTGAGAGCACCAAGGCAAATTATGTAGGACACCAATGTACATGAGGACACCCAAAAAGCAAAATAGTACCCCACCTTGTCTGTACAATCCAAGCTTGAAGAAAAAAAAAAAAAGCCGCGTCCCCGCGTCAATTCCGGAACTTTGGTCTGACCAGAGACCGAATATTTTTTTTTTGGCCTTATCGCAGGAAAACTAAAAGTGCTGACGGGGCGAGCCGTGGCCGCAAAAATTGCAGCGACCAGATCAATTGAGCCCCGGGTGAGCTTCAGTGCGATTAGTTGTGCAGCAGTTTGTGTATTAAGACTGCTGAGTTGTTGAGACAACTGTTATTACAATCTCAGTTCATCTAAACTCGGGGATAAGATTAATTAGTGGGTTTTGGATAAGTGTTGGAACAAAAGGGGAGGAGTTGGAAATAATTGGTTCAAGGCTGGGAGGACTTTGGGTTGTGTGGAATTGCTTGTGGTCTGTTGAACACCGGAACGATGGGCCTGAGCCTGACTGACTGCTGAGGCGATCGCATAACCACTGGACAAAATTGCCTGACCGGTTGACTCCGCCTTGAGTTCCTGTGAGGTACACTTTAAGCTTACTGTACTTCCACTTCATCTGTGTAAGGGTAATTGAGGTTCTGTTGAAGTTTGCTTCCACTGAACTGAGCCGGGTTGAGGTTCACTAATTCGGTGTGAGGGTAATCGAGGTCCACCAAATCTAGGTGAGGGTAATTAGACTAGAGTAGAGACTGCAAGTTTATTAAGTGGTGCAGTTGACCACAGAGATTCAATAAACCCATTTATTTTGTACGTGGTGCAGTTGACCATGTGAGGATTATTGTAAGCCTATATCGTTCTAAAGGGTGCAGTTGACCCTTATTTGAGATATTAGTGATTATTACAACTGTGTATTACAGTTGTATTACATGCTGCTTACCTCTGTCAAGTTTTTCTTGGAAGGCTGAAAAAGAAAGATACTAGGTGATTTAAATCAATTCCGTGTAAAAAGAAGGAAAGTCGTTTTTGCACATTTTTCACCTCCGATCGCATACAAGCCAACCAGTGTCAGGTTCACAGATGATAATTAAGCTGTATGATGTCAAAAAGAAGGCAACCGAGTTAGAAAATGTGGCTCCCTCCATTTGATAAAAAATAGTATAGCAATAAATGACATAATTTATTTACCATTAACTTGGAACATTGGAAGAAAAATTCATGTACTCTATTCGCACATTATTTCTATTCTAAGTAGGCTATATACAACAACATTGAACCGTCCACCGCTGATCGTTTACCGATACACACTAAAAAAATCACTTTCAATATTATTAGTGAGTTGTTCCTACCTCGGTGAATAAAAAAACTTGCAAAAGAAAACAGACAATAATCAATGACAGTAAAAGAGTTGATTTGTCCGTCATACAAAATACAAAATCTGATTTATTTATGGTTTGCGCAGCGGAACGGTTATCCGTAGGTCGCAGGTTCAAGCTCCACACCAGTCAATATCTTTGTTGAACTTTTCAATTATTTATTGTTTCATTTCATGAAAATTGGAATTACAGGGCTCACCGAATGCAAAGGCACAGCCGACGACCATGAGGATGAGGAACACGGAAATCTTCATTCTTGCTGATTCGGTTGAAGTGAGCAAAGCAAGAAAATGACAACTGGAATTATTGTTTTCGTTTACGATATATCCTTGTATGATGCCGAGGGGTAACCTGAGGCATGCACTTGTGTTTTACATTTTATTAATTAAATAAAAACATTTTTTTGTGAGGGGGGGGGGGTTGAAAAGCCCAAAGCCTCCCCTTTACTACAATTGCCTCTCTCCACCCAGGAGTATGAATGGGTACATGTGATGGTAGAGGACCATCTGTGCGCTGATACATGATAAAGCTGCCGCGTGGTCGGCTGATGAACGGGGGAATAGTTGTTAGGCGCTTTGAGATTGTTGATACGATGGAAAGCGCTATTAATTAATTTCTTAAGAAAATCACACTCGGAAAAGGCCTGCGTAAAATTGTTACTATCATCTCAATTTATGAAATATAAAAAAAAACGCATGACGTGAAAGAGATATAGGCTATTCAAGAAATCTAAAATACATGTGGACTAGTGGAACTCGGAGCACTCGTATACAAAGACGAACAGTGAAATAATTCACAAATGGCGGTCATTGGCTAAAAACCGAAACTTAAATATGGGACCAAAATGTCTTCTGAGGCATGTGAAAGGTCGTCAGTAAAATTCGTTTTTACCCATCTCAATCTGTTTTCTCATCATTTTTTTCTTGAGGAATGCTAGGATGAAATTCAAACAGGTTTGTTTCTTTCTTAAATTTTAACAAACTTAGCCCATACGACGTTTGGCTAAATTTAGCAAGGAGCGTTCCAGTCCGAGAACACGCCGTTCAAATGAGAACGTTCCGAGCGTTTCAACTTATGAGACGCTCCCTAAATTAAACTAAATTAAATCGTAAATTTTTTGTAGAACATTGAAGGTCCGCTCACGTTTAATTGCCTTAGAATTTTGGAATATTATTTTCTGCCCGGCTATATAATGATTAATTTTTTAGGGTTGGATTTCCTCCTTAAAATGACACCCTGATCATGTCATTACATTCACGGTTGACTGAGCAGAGACCAATTTTATGAAAGGGTCTATTTAGAGAATTGCGCCACTTTTCAATCGTGGTTTTTGTGAAAGGCTATGGTTGCCAATCAAGGCAGGTGTGGGAGAAAAAGAGATGTCACCATGAAAAGTGGCGCAATTCTCTAAGTAGACCCTTTCATAAAATTGGTCGCTGCTTAGTCAACCGTGAATGTAATGACATGATTAGGGTGTCATTTTAAAGAGGAGATTCAACCCTAACAGAGGATATCTCCCTTTGATTCACATGGGCCCTACTTCTGTTCCAACTAGCAATATATATCGGTTTCGTTTTTCTTTTATCCACCCTGTACAGAGTATTGTAATACACAACCGCGCAGTACCCACAAAACGTAAATTCTTTGTTGCAGTAGATCTTAATTATGCATGCACATGTATCAGGTTGAACACGTCATTTCAGCCATATGGTTGCGAAGGCAAAGCGTCGGTCGTTGACAAGGAAAGCTAATCCGATTACGTACTAAGACGCTGTAACAGAGCATTGAAATTCGTGAACCCCTAAAAACATGACCTTTTGAACGTTGTGTTTCTTAGAAAATATGCTCGGTATGATTAAAATGTTACATTCTAACTGAAGAAGAAATTCTAAACTTCATGTCAGTGAAAAAAATCATCGATGTCGAAACGTCAATACTGGTTACTGTCAAAGCTGACCTTCAAGTCTGGAAGAAATCGTTCGAAAATTTCCCCAAATGTATGTATTTATCCCAATTTCTAAGAATTTACCCAAGTTTTTATTTCACGAGTAGTTGAAACTTATATCATCTAAGTATATTCCGAATATCGGGTTAATCTGTTGTTGCGCAAGATAGTGTTACAATTGGAACCATCTCCAAGGAAAATTTCGAAGAGGATCAAAAAAATCATTTGCCGCCCAACCCATGTGCATTGTTCAGCAAAGCGCTGTAGACGCTACGGCTGACCGATTTCGGCCCGGCACACAATGATAAAGGGCATATTAGCGTATTCATTTGCGTCACTCGGCGTGACATGGCATGGGTCTCGGTATCGAAAAAATGGAAGCCGGCAAAAAGGGTGATATTTATCAATTAACAACTCGCGAAGGAGGCTTTTGTGTAATTGTTTACTGCACACCGTAATGGATAGGAACCTCATTAATATTCGTGAGGCTTGAAAAGATTGATAGATATTGCGCACGCCAGTGTTACAATTTTCAAAATTGCACGTTTTCTCCGATTTCAACGAAAAGTAATGAACATAATTATCAACAACGATTTGTAGCATACTTGGATCATTATTGGGGAAATAAATCCTGAAAGTTGCATGAAGATACGGTCTTCCAAACGGGATAAATTAATTTTCAAAGATTTCACCCGTCAACGTGAACATGTCTGTGTGCATGTAGTTTCATTCAAAATAAAGTGTCACGTAACCTTTAGAAATCGCCCTTTGCAACCATTTGACAGTTTAAAGGGATTTTTGTTCTCAATAGTATATCTCTGGCGACTTGTACCTCATTTTGTTGGGTTGGCTCACTTATACAGACGCATATGGGCATTCTTTTTTTTATATATACTTGTAGGCCTACTGTATGTATAATTTATTTTTTTCCATATTAATGATCCATCACTTAAAAACTGTTTATCATTTTTATGAACGTATGATTAGCAGCAATTTTATCTTTACGGTATAACACATTAATGTATGCATGGCATATCTCTGGTGACTTGTGCCTCATTTTGTTGGGAAGTTGGTTCACTTATACAGACGCATATTATGGGATTTTCTTAATTCATGTAGGCCAACTTTAATGACGGCGCACATATGGAAGTTGTTTATACTGTATGTATAATTAATTTGTCATTTCAATGATCCATCGTTAATGTATGTATGGCATATTGAAACAATTGGTTAGTGTTTCCTCTGCATCTACAATTAAAAAGATCGGTGCAAATAGCTCGGAGCGTTTCAGTCCGGGAACAAGCCGAGCTTGACGCTCCATAAATTAAACTAAATTAAATCGTAATTTTTTTTTTGTAGAGCATTGAAGGTCCGCTCCCGTTTAGTTACAGAAAAATTACCTAGAATTTTGAAAAAAAACCCATGTATCCCATTTTGAGGCATGGACAGTTCGGTAGCATTACGTTTCACAAGTTTATATGAAACACTAGCTGTTCGAAATACACACAAAGTTGAGGCAGCAGTACCAGTGTAGGTGCGCCTCCCACAAGGTGGCTATATTAGTGAGGCTGTTGAGTGATACGATTTGTGCACTTTGTGGGCAAAAGAAAAGTTCCTCAGTAACCGAGTTTGAAGACTCCATTCAATTTTGAGGGAAGTCAAGTGAGGCTAAAGACTAGACTTCTACATGTCCATCCATGGTCCAACTGTTTGACAAGACCGACTTCTTTATTCATTGTCATTGGTCTGGTGCCTGACTAAGGAGAAATGTGTAGAAATAGTGACTTAGTACCCGACATCCTATATATTTCTTTTGGCACAGTCAGCTGACAGTTGATTGATGCAGTACTGAAGAGTTGTTGAACTGGTTGTTTCATGTGCCACTCTATTTTCTTGTACTGCATGTTTTCAGTACCTTACGTTTTGGACTCTCATACACAGTATTGCGAGTCCCAAATTTTCGGGCTAGTACTTCACCAATGTAATTGTCGAATTTCCAATGAGCAAGCTGTGGTTAGACAGAACGGTTGCCTAGTCAATGTTTTTGTTGAAACGACGATTTAGAGGTGGATTTCGTGAGGCGCAAACGTCCACACGTCCAAAAAGCACATCATAACAAACACACCCAAACAGTCTCGTTATTAATACAAACTCGTTCGGACCTAGCCAAATTGTTTGTTATATCAGAATTGTTTATTAAGAGGAACATCAGTCCCATTCGTTGTGCACATAAATGCACAGTCGGGACCAAGGCTTTATGTTTGTTATAACCAGAATTTTGTATTAACAGAGTTTGTACTAACGAGATTCGACTGTACTTACTTTTAACGTTTACGCTTCGGAGAAGGTATCACGAATCAGGAGGCGAACAATTACTGGTTGCTTCCAACACGATCTCTACCGCAGAACTGAACGCTGAACAATAGGGCAGGCTTTTTACATAATCCTAGCGGCCTTGAAATATCTGGTTATAAATATGGAATGCATTATTTGAGGTATGGCCGACACAATGGCGCTATTTGGTTGGGGCATGGAGGGGTGGGCGTCGCGGGGGCAAGGCAAGGGGGCTTGCCCCCCCCCCCGGAAAAGCAAAAAAAAGAGAGAAAAAAAGAAAAGAAAAAGAGTCTCGAAGTCATAGTGGTGTAAATTTAATGGGTTGGGAGAGGGAGCAAAATGTCCCTGCTCCCCTCTAAAACTCATAAATCGAGGGTTACACCTCTATGTTCCGACACCCCTATGTTCCGACTGCACATATTCCTATTCCTAACCCTAACCCTAACCCTAACCGGGAGTAACACAATCTAGGTTGTCGGAACATAGGGGTGTCGGAACATAGAGCAGTCACCAAATCGAGAATATGTAAAGAAATACAAGATTTTTAGGGGGGGGGGATATGTTTTGCCCCCTCTAGAAAAATCCTGGCGACGCCCATGCATGGAGGTAGAATCGGGCAAATACAAAAGGTCAAATCCAGTCAAGTTGATGAATACGTGAAACCTGCCAGCGTTTGGCGAACAAAGGGCCATTTGCAATCCATAGTCACTTTTTGTGCATGTGGGATAGTTGTTCCACGGATCCTACACACAAGGATAAATGGCTGTTCTGAGCTCCAGTACAAAATGCACTGAGCGGCCTTGCCTTAATGTTAATGTTAGACGCGTGATCGCGAATTTTTGATTGTGTCGGGGTCTTTTGCATGACATCTTAAACGGAAATATTCATAAAACTGTATGCAAAACTACTCCTTCGGCCAAAATAAAAGGTTCCGCTTTCTGGTCTGCGATGCAGAGAGCCACTGACGAACAAAAACAAAAACCCAGGCATACAAACAACCTGAAGCGGACTTACTAATTGCCAACTAAAGACAGCATTTACACCATTCCAAGAATTGTGCACTTTGTGATAAAAGCATGAAACTTGGCATGTTGGTTGTCCATGCCATGAGCAGGCCTTTTATAAAATCCTAGCGTCCTTGAAATGTCTGGGTATGGAAAGCATTATTTGAGGTATGGCCGACGCAATGGCGCAATGGCGCTAATCTGTTGTTGCAAACGCTAGTATACCAACCAGAACCATCTCCATGGAAAATTTCGAAGAGGATTTTCTTTGACACAACTGACGTGCATTGTTCAGCGAAGCGCCGTAGGCGCTACGGTTCATGACCGAGTATGTTAGATTAGCATATTCATTAGCGTCACTCGGCGTGTTTTGGCGTGGGTCTAGTCTCGGTATCGACCAATGGAAGCCGGAAAAAAGGGTGATATTTATCAATTAATAACTTGTGAAGGAGGCTTTTCCCCAAATTTATACTGCATACCATAATGTATAGGAAGTTTATTAATATTTGTGAGTCTTAAAAAGATTGACAGATATTGCAAACGCTAGTCTACCAACTTTCAGAAGTGCACGTAGCCAGGCCTATTTTTCCAATTTGCACAAAAAAAATCACCACTCAGCACTGTCACTGGACACAGGGAACACGACTGAAAAGGTGGCAGCATGACAAGGATCTATATTACAGTCATGGACAGGTACCCAGATACCACCTTTCATTAGGTGGTACACATCTGGTCTGGCCCATGGACTAAACTACTTCTGATACAAATTTGAAAATTAGAATTGGTGAATTTAAATGAAAAACGTTTTTAAAATAGCGGAGAAAAAACCTACACCAGTATGTACGTAGGCAAAACAACATGAATCACTTTAAATTCCATCGTGGCCACTCCTTGTCCACAAAAGTAGAAGAGTCCATGATGTCAATAAAGAGCTTGCCTCGCAGATGGTCCATCTCATGTTGGATGATACGAGCAGAGTAGCCAGTAGTAGACCAAGTGACTGGCTGGCCAAGTTCATTCAAACCTGACCAAAAACAAAAAGGAAAGTAAACCGGTAATTAAGATTTGAGGCTTTGCATGGTGGAGACACTAAATAATGAAAGGTTTGCGGAAACACCATGTGCGAATAATTTCTCAACTAAGAGAATGGTTCTGAAAAGAACCAGAGGTATAAACTCGACGTTCCGGTCAGTATGCTCTGACCGTCTTCAGGAGAGTGCCTAAACTCTAAGAAAGTGAATACTTAAGTAGCAAAAGGCGAAGTCAATGAAGTGAGAAGTTGCATCCTTCGCCTTTTGCTACTTAAGTATTCACTTTCTTAGAGTTTAGGCACTCTCCTGAAGACGGTCAGAGCATACTGACCGGAACGTCGAGTTTATATCTCTGATTCTTTTCAGAACCATTCTCTTAGTTGAGAAATTATTCGCACATGGTGTTTCCGCAAACCTTTCATTATTTAAACCGGCAATGCAAACAAGTAAAGTAGAAACCAAGTTATACCTCTTAATTGTAATTATGAGTTGAATGTAGTCCTAAATTTTAATTTTTCTAATGAATCGCTGTTATTATCTATTAGTTGTGTACTATTATTACATTTGTTGACAAAACTCATGGCATTATTAAAATAACAGTTGATAATACTTGTGGAGAGCTGTGGCCTCGTGGTTAAGGGCACTGATTCGTGGTCTGTGGGTAAAGCTGCAGGTTGTGGTTCGAGTCCAGCCGGAGTCATGGTGCGTGTGAGCAAGGCACTTTGTCACTCATTGCTTCTCTCCACCCAGGAGTAAATGGGCACCTATGAGGGCAGAGATGGTTATTGTGATTGAATTAGCTTCCTTGCGCCTAACAGGCTGCATCGAGCTGTATACTCCCCAGGGAGCTGAGATGGTATTTGCAATGTTTCATGGACCCAATGAGCAGGGGTAATAATGATGTAGCGCCTTGAGCACCAGTCCTGGTGGATACGTGCGCTTTATAAATATCCACTATTATATTACTAACAGCTATAATAGGGCGACAGATTTTGCTAACTCCGTCCACAATAGGGCGACACACCTTATTAAGGCGACACATAACTGTCGCCCTTTTGTGAAAACGACCCTTAGGACAAGGAATTTTGCTGTCGCAAACCATCTAGATCGGTTCCTCATGGTCCAATTAGTAAAAATACTAAATTTCGTGGAAAAAAGATAAGGTAAACTTGGGTTAGGTGACAGTTTAGGTTTGTGCACAAGTCTATGGGAAAGTCGCCCTATTGCAGCAAAAACAGTTATTATTATTATTATTATTATTAATACATTCAATTACATTCAACTGAATTAAGAGCTGGCGGTAATCTGCCACAATCAAGTTCAGTATGATTCAGGTTATTTTATTTGATCATCAAACAATGCTCATTCAATCAACGGATTCTGGTTGCTCTAAAAGCATAATCTCTGAACTCTCTACAACAACAGTGTGTCTGCCGGTGGGGAAGTTCATTACTCCAGTGATATACATGTACATAAAGATGGTGCCACAAGATTTAGCAAAATAAAACAACACCAAAAACAACTAAATAAATATGAGTAGCAGAAGGAGCAGATAAACAAGTGAATTGAGGTTGTGATTTCAGTACTTTAAAGTAAAGTATTTATAGCTGTCTTTACAAAGAACACAGTTTACAAAATCATCTAAAAATAAAACAAGGCCTTTATAATCTCGACTAGCAAGTTTTGCTCGGATTCTCAAACTCATTTTTCCAAAAAAAACCAAAAAAACAACACACACACACAAAAACACATCAAACCCCTGTGATCATGTCTTGTTAAAATGCGGCCAAATTGTTTATGATGATTGTGATGTTTGGAACGGAATATGGACACGGATTTGAGAGTAACTGTTTTATTGAGGATCGCATGTGATGCAGTTGCCTGGTCTAAGACGTACAACAGAGGGCGCTGTTCAACTACACTACAATGATTTCGTTGCTGACTCTAGGGTGGAGCGTTGATGACGCAATTGATCAAAAGAATCAGAACCACTTTATTTGCTTCATTACTTTTTTTTTCAAATGGAGATGAAAAAATAATCTCATTTGTTAATGTTATACTTAGCTGCAGTATCTCACGTAGCTTATGTGTGTGTACTGCCTACTGATATTACTGAAAGTACATGTAATACAATTTTTAGTAAAAATTTGCCTCTATTTTGTCTTCCAGCAAGTTCCAAATAGATAATTGATCAAACTTTCATCACTTATTTTTTTGTGTAAAACTGGAGATGGAAAACAAAGGCAAATGTTCAAGTTAGTTAAACACACCCTCCTAGATAAATCTAATTTAACAGACTTTGATTCACAGTGCAAAATCCGACAAATCCTCACCTGAGAGTTCTACACCGTAGGCTCGTGGAACGCAGGCATCATAGCCCGATATACTCAGGCAGCCTTCCAGTAAGGTCACGATTCTGGGGTCAATGATCTTTAGCTCTGGATTGATGAAGACCTTCAGAGGAAAAACGGTAACTTCTCTTGCCTTCTGGACCTGTGGTAGTGTATCAAGAGATATGCATAATTTGTTATGGTCATACAGCTTCAGGAAAACAATTAGAAGTCAAGTTTTCTTTTTGAAGGGTAAAAACACTCGGTGTGGTTTTAATAACTGCATGGTGTCCAAATTGATGGGGTAACCCTGTAAGATCATTCACAGCGCTAGCTTGAAGTCATCCCAATCCTTGTATTCAGTTTCATCTCCTTTTTTATCATCATAGAAAACAATGCATTATCAGACTAATTTGTCACTGTAGCAACTTGTAGGAGACTGAAACTGTTATAGCGCCCTCTGTTGGTAGATCTTAGAAAACCCAGTAGCTCTGTATTTAAATATAACCACCGTCTGAGAGTCACGCTTAAAAATAAACAATGTTTCAACCCCCCATTTGTGTTTTTGGCATGGTTAAATATGGTGTCATCATCATCCTCCAGTGTTGTAGTCGAGTCCTCCTCATCCGAGTCCGAGTCCTTGAGCAAAGGACTCGAGTCCGAGTCCGAGTCCTTGTCAATTTTTGATGTCCGAGTCCGAGTCCGAGTCCTTGAAAAAGGACTCGAGTCCGAGTCCGAGTCCTTATGTATCAAATTCAAGTCGCGGTTCACCAATACTATATTAACGTTTTCAAAATGTCACTATCAAATGTCAGGTGATAGAGAAGGGGTAATTGTTTTGGCTGTATGCACTATGCAATGCATTCATTATGTTTATAATGTACATTAAAAAAAACTTGCATTATGAATCAATTGATCATTGATCAATCGGCAAGTTATTTTTGCGAGCGGCAGAACTGCGGAATTCGGTTCCACAGCAAAACCAAATCAAGGTGAAAGACATAAAATAATTGAAATAAAACACCTAAAAAAGACCCGATTTTGCCGGACTCGAGCCGGACTCGAAGCCGAGTCCTCGAGTCCTTGGGGTCCGAGTCCGAGTCCGAGTCCGAGTCCTTGAGCAAAGGACTTGAGTCCAAGTCCGAGTCCTTGAAAAAAGGACTCGAGTCCGGACTCGAGTCCGAGTCCCGAGTCCGAGTCCTACAACACTGTCATCCTCATCATCATAATCATCACAATCACCTTCACAGTTGACTCAGGGGGAGTCAGGCTGGCGTAGCGGTACTTTCCTCGCCTTCCACCGCTGTGACCCGGGTTCGAATCCCGCCTGGGCCAATATGTGGATTGGGTTTTCAGTCCCTGCCTGATTCCGTGGGTTTTCCCCAGAATCTTCTTCTGGGCTTTTCCTCCCACCTCTAAAACTGTAACTTCTTCTCATTGTCTTCCCTCTACAGGTTTCTTCGGGCTTGCCAGCCACAGTGCCTAGGGCGCTTTTGAGGAATCCTCGGTTTCATTACCAGAAACATGAAGATGGCTTGATATATTTCAACACGTGTACTTAGTCTCACCTCTTTCTCCAAACTCTCCAGGTGCTCCTTGGTGAATTCCATCACAACAATTTGTTTGGCCACGCCCACCTGAGGCGCCGCACAACCGACAGCTCCTGCGCTGCGCATCACCTTTGTCATCATCTCGATAGCGTTCTGCACTTCGGCTGACTTGATCTGACGGGGATGGACAGGTGAGCTCTCTCCACGCAGGATGGGGTCCCCGACCTGGCAGACGTGGTCATACGGGGGAGTTTTCATCTTTGCCTTGGAGAATCGGTGACGGAGTTCGCGTAAACATATCCTGCCCAGGGACTCTCTGACGATCACTCTGCTCGCGTAGTGCCTTGCCTCGAAGCCCTGGTGATAAACCGTTGGGGTGCACAGGCACCGCACACTGGACCTCTGTAGCATCCTCATGCAGGTTGCCATGGTGTTACAGAAGTTCTTGAGGACACCGTTTGTAGCGGCCATGACAGAACTATCAGCAGCAGGTCCAGTGTCACAAGATCAAAGTAGAAATGTTAAACATCTAACTTCGTGATTGCTGTGAAATCAAATAACACAAAGATTTCTAAACAAACAAATGTATTATTCATTCAGGGACCTTGAACCAACACGGACTTTTTGTGCAGTATTACGCCCCCAAAAAAATACTTCTGCTTCTGATTACATGGCAATCGAAAATAGGGTAGGTAGGTAGGGAATTTTTTTTTTTGGGGGGGGCCATTTTTTGTGTACAATCATACGGAGGCGTATACGTGTAGTCAAGGGTAAAAAAGTAGAAATTGATGGTTTTGGGTGTTTTTTTCTCATTTTCCCATAAAAAAATTAGGGTAGGGACTGTCAGAAGAGGGTGGGTAGGGAAACCGGAAGCAGAAATATTTTTTTGGCCTTACCCTTAAAGACATAAATATATACATCACCCGTACAATCTCATGCATCAAGTGTTTCTACCCAACTCTGGCATTGTCTGGAGCGTGGCTCAGTGGCGTAGCCAGGAATTTTTCAGGGGGGGGGGGCTGTCGCCCCCCCCCCCCTCGTGGCTACGCCACTGGCCTGGCTATATCCCCCATGTAGCCATGTTCACTGGTCTAAGTTATCCCAAAGCATGGTCCATGACCTATTCGTACACACTTTTAAACTTGGCATATGGCGCAGTCCAGCTGTATTTGTGACTTTTTTTACCATGTTTACCTGTTTTTGTTTGTTTACAAACGAACATGACGAACTGACGAAATTGAAAATTGAACTAAATTGAAGCTAGCCCCAGACACAGCAAAGGTTCCTGGGCTAGGTCTTGCTGTGGACCTCCATAATTCCAGGGGTAGATTTTGCTTAGGTTTCACCCAATTTAATTACAAAAGTGACTTTAAGAAGACAAGATTGTTGTTACGAGAATTACGAACACACGTGCCGTATACTTACTGTGGGTGGGCGCAGCCATTTTGGGAAAGTTATTTAGCTAACTCTAGAGGGCGCTATGCAATTAACCACCGAAAATTATTATGCAGTTATTTGTTTTCTTTTAAGCTTTTTTTGGGGGGGGAGGGGGGGGTGTGGGGTGGGGGTTACCCCATTTTTGTGTGTAGTCCTCACTCCGTTTGGGCCTTAAATAGAGCCTTGTGATGGTCGACTCTCAAAAGAACATACTTCTTTTTTGGCACCGTTCAGTGTCCAGATGGGAGGTAGATGATGGAGTGAAGAGATTGATTTGTGCCTTCCTCCATGATTTGTGAGAGCAAATGCTGCTGGTTTGCACAGATGGCGCCAAATGAGCCGCGAAATCAAAACTGCCCTCCACTTTCGTGATCAATCTATACCGCCAAGCGGGATGTGTGAAACTTAAACTCACCAACTTCAATGTTTTTGGCAAAATTTAATGGATTTCTTTTAAAGGTATGTCTAGAGCCGCTTCCGCATTAGCTTTAATTTTGTGAGCAGTTACCGGGAGTACTTGTATCCTTTCTGTTATTGTTTTTTCGCACTTTGATTTATTTCGGCCCGCGAAAAGTCGTTTGTTGCGTGTATAATACCGTACCGTTCTCTTTCAGAATCTATGAGGGCGCCCTTCAATTGACCTTTAAATGGCTGAATCCGGACAAACAGTGGCGTAGCCACGGGGGGCGTGGGGGGGGGCGACAGTCGCCCCCCACTGAGATTTTGAGTTTCTAAAAAAATTATCATTGATCTACATGACGCCCCCCATGAAATGTTCCAGCCCCCCCTCCGGAACATTCTATAGCTCCTATATTTGATTCTATACGTTTGTGTTGTCCCAAGGCGTTCATTCTTCCCCAACTGATTTGCATAACTGAAGCTGCGTGAGGTCGCTGTTTGCGCTTCGTTCTATAGACCTTTACACCCGAAAAAAATATAATGATGATCATGTATGCCGTTAGCTGAGGCGGAAGCGTATTATAAACGGTACATGGAAAATGTACAGGTGTCCAAACATTCGGGTCATTTTCTCTCCACTTGTCCAGGATTTCTAGCTTTTTTTCTTGAGTCTTTGAGAGAAACTTAAGCCTAAAAAAAATAGTCATAAGTAATACTATCCAGCATAATTGTGTGTGTTTTTATGCGCAAAATTTAAAAAATGTTTTCGTACCGTGGGCGCGATGCCACGAGAAATTAGCAGGGCTCCTTTCCGCAAGAGTGAAACAAATATAGCTGTAAGATTCGGGGTACCATCCATCAAATTTTGAGCCGAATCGCGGGCTGAATCATGGGCTAGCTGCGCCGACACAAGTGAAGTCACGAAAACGTGTGATTGTTTGAATTTGCTTGACCTGAACTTGAAATTGCATGACAAAAGACAAAATTAAACATTGGAAGTGCACTAAATCGATGTTGCTGGACGAATTTGAATATATATGGGCCCTAATAATCGGTGAATTCGAACGAAAAAAATGATTTATAACAGCCAGGAACACCTACAGTCATACAAACTTGGTAGTCATTTTTTTCTTTCTATTGTCACTGGCTTTAACATCAGTGATGTGACTAGCCTACCAGTCGTTATTTTATTTGATAGCGCATTTAATCGGCAAGTGTTATCGGTCTGTATACACAATGCTGGTGGGTGGGAGGGGCACTATATCCACGGGTATATGGAGCCTGGTTCATCGTTTTATGCAATAGGTGTTCAGCCAGGAAATGGGCGGCCGGAACCCGACTTCCCGTTAGTCCTGTGTTCCATGGCAAGTTCCTCTTGAATTCAGAGGGTGTTCCTAGTCACACATGCAGCCCATGCATTCCTGATTGGATTCTACATTGTATACCCAAGGCCGCCGAGAACAAACACCGTCAGTTGCAGAGTCATCGCTCGGCCAAATCGATTTGTTTTTTAAGTTCTGATTATTTTAAAAACCATGGAGGCCAACAAACCGTACACGCCAGAAGCGAAGGAGAATCTGTGTGATGCCTACCTAGACGTGCGGAGCGACAAATCCGACACAAGATGGTAAGATCATTTCTTATGCCTGAAGGGTTTGGTCCTATACTGGAAACGCGTAACACTAACAGGAAATGGACATTCTTTTTAACCCATTGTGATGTGGTGCACCATGAGCATCCCATTCAATGACACAGTGTGCTGCCCACGATAGGCCAGATGAGACCAATGGATCGTGACAATTCCTGGCAATTACGTTTCATGTACTCGTGGGAATCAATCGGTATACAAAAGCCTAACTGAGATTGTACGTAACATACAGAGTTGGTGGGGGACGGGAACTGTAATCCTGCAGTTAAAGAATTGAATTTCCCACATTTGATAACACAGCTGAATTGAATTTTGACCAGGGGTTGGGGTCTGAGTTGGAAAGATTTCCATATACGAAGTTCACTCAACACTCTGTGTACAAGCCCTATGAGATTGGACTGAAAATTTTTAAGTGTTTTCTAAGAAAATGCTTGTATTTTCTCACTGCTCAAATTGACTTTGATGACATGAAATTGCTATCTGGGGGCTTGTTAGTCAATACAGAGGAAAATTAGTGAATTTCGTATATGGAAATCTTTCCTTTGAGTTAGTCCGAACTCTCAATAGTGTGTACATGAGAATCCCAAAACTGGGGGCAATGGGGGACATGCCCCCCCCCCCAAAGCCCAAAGTTTGTTTAAGGGACGTTGCAAAAAAGGCAGCCACGTCGTACACCACCATGAACCAGTGCAATGAAGAGTCTTAGTGCCCCCCTTGCTTTTCATATTAAATTTGTGGCGGAAAATTGTTGGACCCACTTTGTCGGGAAACAATTCTTTTTTGCCCCCCCCCCCCAAGTGTTCTTGATCCGCCCTTCTATAAACGCTTGAGAGAGTAGAAACATACAACACAAGAAAATAGACTGGCACATAAAACAACCAGTCCAACACCCTTATACATTAATAAACCGTGTGAAAAAAACATCCGGTACTAGTTTCCATTTCTACACATTATCTCCATAGTCGTGCCACCAGACTACTGAAGGGTCATTGCTTTTTCGAAAAATTGAGCATGTACCAGTCCGTATAAATCCACCCTACAAAAAAATATGGGATGAGTATCTACAAACTTTGCTATTTTGTCTTTCGTTGTGTGCCCTTTGGAACCGACAGGTCTTTAGCTGAGCGTTCAAATAGTAACTCCAATCACACGGTGTAAAGATAAGCACAATCGGCCCTTTAAAGGACTTCTTATCAATCGGCATCCTCATAAACCCTGGGTGCCTCTCTATTGTTTTAGCACGATTACAATAGTGCTTGTTAATGTACTTCGATCAATGGAGCACTCTGAAGGAGTAGGCGTACTTGGAGTACAGTATTCACTGCTAAACGTTTCTAAACAGGGTGACCGTAAGGTCATGGCAAAATTCTGCTAAATGCGCTTCAAAAATCTGTCAGATTTATCAAAAATCTGTCAGATTTATCAAAAATCTGCCAGATTCCCCAGATTTTTTTTTAAATATACTAAAAAGCTTAAAAATCACGTGCAGATTTGTATTACTGCCTTAATTTAGGTTCAAATTACATTATTAACATTTTATAGTCACATGAAGATGTTATGAAGTTATTGCATAAATTTCAGGCAAAACGTGGTTGCGGCGTGAAGTCCGTTTCCCAGTGAACCTCAGCACAGGCTAGACCAGCCAACCTGTCCCATTATGCAAGGGTTTGTTTGAAAACATTGAAGATATTTTAAACAAATGTACCATTTTTTTTCAAATTTGCCTTTTTTTTCTGTAAAAAGAAAACATTTTGGCAGAATTCTGCCAGATATCTGCCAGAAATATCCATTCGGTCAAATTTTCTGTCTAACTCGTTTTTTAACAAGAAGTCTGTCAAAGTTAGCCGAAAATCGGCTAAAACGGTCACGCTGTTTCTAAATCTAAACCCAAAGGTGGAATGGGGAGGAAGTACTTGCTGCACTGGTCATTGAACAAAACTTCAAAAGCTATCACCTCGGTAGTCTTGCTCAAAGACTGGATATGGATTGTATACCCATTTGATACAGTCGGTCCCCAACAAGCGCTGTATTCAAGCTAATGCACGCGCATTTAGCGGGCCCCGAACCCCACGGCGTAATTTTTTGGGACACACTATTTGGGGACCAAAATTTTTGCCCCCCCCCCACCAATTGTGTTCTGGATTCTCCCTTGTGCAGGTGTGTCATAAGGCCAAAAAAAAAGTCTCCGGTTTCTGGTATGCGCGCGCGTCGCCGTAGCCATGCGCGTCGGCAAAATGAAAAAGTTTTTTTTTTCAATGAAAGATGATGTCTCAAAACCGCCAAACTCACTGGTTTGACTGGAATCCGGCTACTGCACAATTTTAACGTGTTTTTAGATGGGGTTATGATCGAGAATAAGCTTTATGTGGCCTCTCTGGACTCCCATATATTTGCACTAAGTTTAGTCGGGCACCATTTGCAGTCATCAGCCGACATTTGAAGCAAAAAAGTCAGGTAAAAAAAAAAAAAAAAGCCGCGTCGCCGCACCACTTTTTGGACAAGCTCCATACCAGAAACCGGAGACTTATTTTTTTTGGCCTAATGGAGACCAACCAACCCCATTACAGCTTTCCATGAGCTTTGACGCAGCTCAAATTTATTCACATATTTTACGCGCGCGCGCCTGCACCGAGTACACGTACGATTTCGCTGATTCTGAGCTCGACCAATGGGACTGCAAGACACAATTCACCAAGAAGACGCACAATTTATGAGGCTCATGTATTGGGTGCTTATGATCGGTGATTCAATGCCATAATGCCATAATGCTTAATACACTGACATTTGTTAGAAGCCTACGATATTATTATTACAAGCAAAATTCAGTTTGTATCCATAATTTCTTGGCAGGTGTCTTGCCACGTATCCAGACGACGGGAAACAGGTCGAGTTGGCAGCGTCTGGTGTAGACTATCAGGAATTTTTGGATCTATTACAAGGTAGAATAATTTGTATAGTTCACCTCGGAATGGAGTTGTTTCCAAACGTTATTGCTCCTTACAATTTAAAAGGGGCCTTTTTTCGATTGAACGTTTATGACATCATGGAATACGTTGGTACACCTGGCTGATTTAGCACACACATAAAGAAGAAGCAGAATCGCAGCCATGGCGTGTCATAACATTGTTGTTTTGACGTATTGCCATTTTATTGTATTAAGTTGCGTAGTCCTGTGCTGTGTCGAGTTTCCTGGCACATGTCCATTTCTGTTTAGTTGAGTTACAGGTGCTTTTTGCGTCCTGCCTTTTCTTGCAGATGACCAGCGGTCGTACGGCTTTGTACGGTACGAAACGGGCGATGAGATGAGCAAACGAGCAAAGTTTGCCTTCGTAACGTGGATAGGACCATCCGTGTCGCCCCTCAAGAGGGCCCGAGTAAGCACTGACAAGGGCTTTGTCAAGGAAATATTTACCGTGAGTATCAATGTACTTCGTAGATTATTGGTTCGCCTATCAATACAATGAAACATTTCCTGGCACCATGGAACAATAATGAATGCAGCATATGGTGTCTTGAAAGGTCAATAAAGTGAAGATGGATTTATTGCTTTACCAGAGACCGAATGAGCAAAAAAATTAATTATGTTATTAATTTGATTCACCCGTCCCAGTCACTTTAGATTTTCCCCAAAGATCAGTCAAGATCACACTGAATTACTATTTTTTACTTGGTTTTGCCATTTACCGGTTGATTTTAAAAGCTCTTTAGAACCGCTATCCGAGAGCTTGTCAGCTGGAAAAAAAAAACATTCACAAACTTATTTGAATTAAATCGAGAAATCCACCAAAGGTCATTTCGGCTGAAGTTATCTAGTAATCCTCAAAATATTGGCGGCCCATACATTTGAGTTAATAGACCTTTATCAGGCTGCCGCCATTGCAGTCATGTTCCCTGTGTCCAATAACAGTACTGAATGATAATGGGTTTTTCTGCAAACAGGAAACAGGCTAGTTTTCCTTCCTCGCTTAGGTTACGTTGATTTGAATGGGAAAAATCCAGATGGCCGCAACATGATACTTGTCTCTAAGGCAAGGGAGTGTGTCTGCCTTTTTGATAAATGACTTCCTTTTTCTGATGTACATTTGTGTTTGTGTTGAGATGCTATATGAATGTATGGGTCAGGGCATTTTACTGGGATTATCAACGGTTCTGCGTTTCAAATACGTATAAATTACGGAAGCAGGATACAAAACCACACATCCTCTTTACTGCATAACAGTCAACAATAATGATAAACTAGTTTTCTGAGGTCAGGCCACATTTTCCGGCCACCCCAGATCACCCGACGTCCGGGTATGCCTATTTGGTGACCAGCATAATGTGGTTAGTGGACCTAAGTGCAATGTATATCACAGTGGAATTGGAAATGATGTCAACGAACCACGTGACCACCCGGTTAATAAGTGAGCGGCCGCCATTGATGTAGGAAAACTAGTGCTAACGTAAAACTAGCCCATGCGCTAAATTTGCACGATATGCCTATCTATGCAAGCGTTTGATTGTAAAGCAACCACTTCGTGCATCACCCGCACACGCTTTCGTTTGTCCCATTTCCTACAACAATGGCGGCGGTGACTTCGCGTAACCAGGAGCAACCCGGGTCACGTGATATAGTGAACGTGCCTTACAGTTGCATGTTGTTTTTAAGTAATTTGCCATATTGTTGTATCCACTGGATTTACTTTTGTCTTCCTACGTTCGTTTTGTTATTAGACCTTCGGAGTTGAGGTTTTGGCGGACGACCGCGACGATCTTCAAGAGGACCACGTCAAGGATCTGCTAAAAAAGGCAGGAGGCGCCAACTACGGAAGCGCCCGCTAGTGGCTTACTTGAGCCAGTACTTCCCTCGTCTATTTTAATACATAATAAAAAAAAATTAACGGTGGTTGATATCATTAATAGGGCTTATGTAGGTGTATGTGACCGATTTTTAACTCTGTGCGTGCTACTAGCATTACCACATGACCACACACTATCATTTCTCAAGCCAGGTTTCAAAGTGTATGTATCCCGAGAGTGGACAAAACAGTGACAACATTTCTCACTCATGGTTAATTGATGAGATAAAGAGCTTCGCTAATCGGTAGGAGCAAATATTGACATTCAGCCGACATCTTTGTTTTCGGCACTTCAATGCATATTTTATTTTTTTTCATTTTATTTCTTGCCATCAGCTCACGATAACGCACAAACACTTTTAAGTCTACGTACTGGCAATAAACAAAAATAGGGGCCTAAATCGTTTTAATTTTGGAATAATTTTTTTTGAAAGATCATGGGTAACAATGTTTACAGTGGTAATCTAATCCTGATAGTGTCTTTGTATTTACAATGGCGTCCCTGAGAAAGAGCCATTGGTTTCCACTAATCAGTATTTTAAAACGGCATTATTTTTGAATTCACGTATTTCTAGTCACGATTAAGTTATTTGTCCACTAGAGCAGGCTAGTCGAAACGTTGAGACCAAAGACAAGTTCTTTTAGAACTTAAAGCAGGACTGATCAGACCTACTTAGACACGTTCTCTTGAGCGACAGTAGTTATTACCACATGCTGTTGCCGCAAACCGAAACGATATATTGTCCACTTGCTGATGAATTAAATTATCTCAATTTAAGTAAAAGGAGATATATTTGGAGTCTTCTTTTTACAGTTTGGAGCCACAGTTGAAGGAATTTATAATAGTCTACCGCTTTGTATAATGGTTAAGGCAAGATTAAGAGACACTGAAAATGGAGATCACTGGTTATATTCGATTTCCACGGGGTGTTAAAATAAACTGCTAACCGCCGCCAAAAAAGCGGGTTTTCTTGAAAAATAAACAGAAAACGAGAAAAAAAACTGCACTTTCCATGGTTACTAAAATTGGTTACTTTGATTTGTCCGGTTGCCAAATTTCCAGGGGGGGGGGGGGGACTGGAGGCGACGATTTTTCCAAGAGGCGTGCGCCCCCGCCCCATCCCCCCCCCCCCCCGAAGTTACGCCGCTGGTCAACACCTGTACCATCTTTATCCAGTGGGGGGGGGGGCCGACTGGTGGTGACGTTTTTTTGGTGGGGGACGTGCGCCAACCCCCTACCCATGCCGCTGGTCAAACACCTAGACCATCTTTATCCAGTGGGGGCGACTGGGGGTGACGGTTTTTTATGGGGGGCGTGCGTCAATCCCCTACCTATGCCGCTGGTCAACACCTGTACCATCTTTATCCAGTGGGGATGACGTTTTTTTATGGGGGTGTGCGCAAACCCCCCCCCCCCCCCCCCACCCCATGATGCCGCTGGTCAACACCTAGACCATCTTTATCCTGTTCCCATTGACTGTCCTGTTCCAAGTCACCCCACTCCCAACCCTTGTGTTCGTGCCTGGTACTTCAGGGGTACTGACTAGATTTCAATGTAGTCTGTTAAAAACAAGTGCGTTAACGAAGTCCTTATCTGCTTTTATGAGCCCATGCAGTTTTTGAATTCCACCGCTTCAGTCGCCATAATTATTTGCACAGTGTGTACATTATAACCCCATCCTCCACCCCCGCCCCCTCAGAGCAGACAGATTTTGGTTCTCAGTTTCTCACTTTTTAAATTCATGATCTCCCAGGGTTTTGAGAGAGGAGCAGGAGTTTAACCAGAAGTAAAAGAAAATTTGAGATTGTTTATTCCCTTTTTTTTAATATTCACCGTTTGCTTCATTTTGTGTTTGTCTACCTCTTCTGTACCTTCTTAACTGAAATGGTCTTGGCGAATAACAGACCAGATCAAATCAGAATGGTCACAACTTCAGTTCTTTATGTCTTGAAAATAAAAATCCACCGCTGCCTTTTTTTTGGGGGGGGGGGCAATGATTACATTATTTGGAATGCATATAATAATTGTGTTCTGTATGGATTCGTTTCCGTACTCAGAGACAACGTGGGTGAATGTGGTTTTTTGGGGGGTGCGTGGGATGATGTTTGTGAGAGTATAACTTTGGTGTGTGACTGTTTTACTTCTTATTCCATCCTAATGATCAATTTTCTCATGAAATCTGGTCTCTTTTACTTCTTTTTTTTTTGGCTTCCTGTGACCGATAAGTAATCCATTTAACAAAATCTCGAAAAGAAAACGCAGACGTCGCAAAGCATTGTGGGTGGGTCGCGTGTCATTATCAGTGTAAGTATGATACATTCTGTGCGCGCGGGTCATGCGCACGCGGAAGTACTGAACCCTGTCACGTGACCGAGTAAATAACACTCCATCCAATGAGAGTTCAAGGAAGTGAGAGGTCAGGCCGGATCCAGGGGGGGGGGCCAAAGGGGGCCATGCCCCCCCCCAAAAAAAAAAACGAAACCATTTTTTTTTTTTTGGTGACATCGCAATAAAGGCAGGCAATGAGTGCACCACCATCTTTTCCTCAAAAAAACATTGGTTAAAGCTGTCAGAAATTGCCTCAGATCGCACCACAGAGCATCTAGAATCCAAAAAAAATTCGGGGCCCTTAAGCGGGCCCCGAACCCCACGCCGTAATTTTGTTGACCCACTTTTTGGGGGGACCAAAATTTTTTTTGGCCCCCCAAAAAATTGTGTTCTGGATCCGCCCTTGATCAACGCTCATGGATAGGGCGATATAGGGGTGAGCGTAATTATGGCGATCACAATAGAATGGCGCTGTTTGGTTTGGCTAAATGCTTATGTATCAACGGTCTTCGATTGTACAATTGTACTTGTTCATCATGAAAATAATGTGGGTTTTTTTTTAATTTTTATTTTTACAGTCTTTTTTCCGTATCTTTTTTTTTTGTTTTACAGAATCTAGGTTGTTAGTATGCAACCGCGCGTTTTGTTTAAGAAATAAACTGGAATGGAATCTTGATACCATGCGCAAAGGACTTTCCTTTTATGTATTGGGGAAAACAATATTATAAGGGCGGAATGTTAACCAGATGTCCCACCAATTATAGCTATTAAGATGGTGTGAGTTGCGTTAAATTGTAGACATAAATCGACCCGGCAAAGAGCCTTTTTAGCTTCCCCAGTCAGATGCTGCCATCGAAACTACAATTTATCGGAGAATTGCGGATAAATTATGAACGCCAACTTTATACGTGTGTTTTTCGATAAAAATGGTTCACTACCCGTGCGTTCCCACATTCCCAGACAGGTACTAGGTACGGACAAAACATTGTGGATGAACTGTGCACAATACAGGTTCTGAACACAAAACTGGTATTATTCCAAGGAAGTGTATTGTGAGGTCGCTGACTAACATTTACAGACGATTGATTCTTTTGTGTTGCGATCTGGAGGGTAAACGGCTGTTGTATGCACTTAATAAATTGGAAATCACAAATTCAGCCTTCTGTATTCATTCTCTAAATCCTATATGGTATAAAAACGTCTCGATTGCCATTTTCTTAAAGTCCTTAAATTGAGAGTTATTGTGTTTAAGCCATAATTAATCAACAGTTCGCATGACAATAACCGATATCCGATTTATATTTTGAGAGTTTTGAGAATTCCTCATTATTGGTGCACAATATCAAACACGAAATTTTCTTTGACTTAAATACAACTTGGAATGACGTGTCTGGGTTTTTTTTCATCAAGGTGTTTCCCACTCAAGGTTCAACAATTTGGGTGACGGACCAAATATAGCTTCATGAATACTCGTCAGGGCTGGCTGGTTCTTTACGTGGGTCGACAAACCGGCTGCGTCATACAAAAACTACTTCCATCTTGCCCCAAAAAAGTACTGTTTGCTGGTCATATCTTGCTGCGCTTTGATGCTACAGTCGGGTTACGACAATTTGCGAGTTTAACATAGATGACTTGACGGATTATTCAATCGAGACGGAGTTCTTCTCGTGTTCAGTACAAGCCTGATTCATTTTCACACACTGTACCGCGCAAAAGCCCATAATGCGTGGATGACAAGTATTTCATATTCGATTGGATTTCACATATGGATTTGAGACAGGCAAGGCTTTTCAGAACTGTTTTCAGCAAGGTTGTGTTGCAGGGCCGGGCTTAGAGACTGCGGTTTTGGCTACCGGATTACCCGTACACACACGGTATACTCTAGCTACTGGAATTACGCTTGGCCCCTCTGCTCCTTGAACTACGCAATCTGAAGTATCGTCGCTCCTGGAATTACGCACAGGCAGCAAGTTCAAGGGATTTGAAGTAGACTGTCGGTGCCTATAGCTTTACCCTTACATCATCAACGTACCTCACCCTTGCCATTGGAGTATCTTGCTCACATAAACAGCTCATCATGAATCGTCAAAATGAAAAGTCATTTTGCATTATGTTTTGTGCCTTTATTATGACGAGTTCAGTTGCTGGTGAAGTTGCTTCACAGGCCCCCTTTGTGAAAGGTGAGTTAATGTATCTCTTGTCATCTTTTGTGACTGCTAAATAGGCTTACGACCATTACAAGTGGTTCTCAATATGGTGGGTTATAATAATAATAATAATAACAATATCGGAGTCTTATATAGCGCACGTATCTACCAACTATTAGGTACTCAAGGCGCTGGAGATATGTCTATTATTAAAGAAAGGTAAATAAAGTTTATGAGAAATATGAGACCCATTATGTAGCACCTTATAAGGGTTTACAAGGAGCTGTGGCGCATATTGCAGCCACTGCCAGAAACACCGGGGCAAACCCCTTCTCTTAGCGATAAGTGTTACTGGGTTCTTTAACGTGCATATTTACACAACACACGGGACCTATGGCTTTACGTCCCATCCGAAGGACGAAGCAATAATGGTAAAGTGCCTTGCTTAAGAGCACAAGCACCATGTTCCCACGGTCAGGATTCGAACCCATGTACCACGGCACACGAGTCGAACACCGTAACCATTGGACCACAACACCCCACTAGCAATAGCCTTAAATGCGTTTTTAATAAGTTGTAGTTTTGGCCACGCGTTTTCAGCGTTTATCACAGAGCTATAGCACCGCTATATTATATGACAGAAAGGTGCATGTCTGAGCTGTATGTGTTAAAAAAGTTTATATGTGTGAGATCTTGTTATCCTGTACGCTGAGTACTTGGAACAATAGGTTACCTTCGATAACAATAACCCTGAGGATCTGAGCCACATCCTCAGGAGGTTGTCGTGTACAAACCTTAGGGACATGTCGAGAAAAAGTTATAGTCCAAAGAATGGGAACACGAGTTGATCGCCCAACGAAAAATAGGAATGAACCGGCATTACTTTGAATGACGCTTACAAACTACTTATGATACATGTACAATCTGGACTAGTCATGTGTAAACACTTGTATTAAGTTAGAAAACGTCGAGGAGTGATTGCGATTTCAATTTTTTTCCTTTTCATTTTTCATATTTTATTGTCTTCTTGCGTTGCGCGTCCAGCGTATATGGACAGGCAGCAACACGATCAGGGATACGGGTGCGGGGCCACGATTCAAGACACCGTGTCTGGGGAGATCTCTTCCGTCATCCCGGCTTACACCCCGGCCTTCAACTGCAGCCTGACGGTGGTCTCCCCGCCGGGCACCCGCTTGAGCTTGACCGTCACTCGTCTCCACTTGGTCGCTCTCAACCTCAACACGTGCGAAGGCAACCGGCTGAAGATCCTGAGTGATGAGAAGGAGGGTTCCACTTCCCTACTGCGCTCCTTCCCTAACGGCCTATGCGGCTACACCAAGCCCAGCCAGTCGGTGCTCTCCCCCGGTAACCGAGTGCACCTGCTGCTGGAATCGCACGAGACAACTCTGGAGAACAGGTTCAACCTAAGCTACACTGCCTTTAAGACGACACTTGGTAAGAACCAGTGGCGCAACCAAGGGAGACTTTGACTTTTTGCCTACACTTGAAAGTGCAAATACGCATCTGGTGTAGATGCTACTT
The DNA here is from genome assembly GCA_029964075.1 of Patiria pectinifera. NCBI lineage: Eukaryota > Metazoa > Echinodermata > Asteroidea > Valvatida > Asterinidae > Patiria > Patiria pectinifera. The sequence continues at coordinate 2,100,749 of CM057141.1, read as the reverse complement.
CACGTATTATAATGCCTTCATGAGTAGGCAAGCCTCATGACATTCAGTCAGTCAGTGAGTCAATGAATGAAGCAGTCAGTCGGTCTTTTCTCCAGAATTAGACCTTACAGCCTCAGAATCTGCTTGCCACTACTAGTACGGCAGATAGGTGATGGGATTGTGCCTTTGATCATACATACACAAATCAGAGTATATATCATGAGACAAATATTTGGCTATGGGGCAAAGGCAGATTTGTCCTTTGAAAAATATAGGTAGAATAACAAGCAGTGACAGCCGATTTGAAAATTTTGAAAATTGCTCGTTATTCTATTTATGTTTTTTTTTTCAAATGACGAATCTGCGATGGCCCTATCAGCCAAGTATCTTTCGTAATGCATACCGTGTTCCTAATGTCATGCTTCTATCATCAAAGTCACAATTCCCCCAAACATTTCCCCTATCTGCCCCACTATACCGTCATTCTTCATCTCCATTTTCTCCGTCTTGATTCGGTCAATTTTTTCATCAGTCATAATGATAAAACGTGTATATTTTTCAACTTTTGTGTCGTTGATTTAACTTCAGATGATGACTGTTTCGCCTGTGACGTTTTTGGGAACACCAACACACCGTTCTGCATCGACCCTAGACTGGTGTGCGACGACCGGCAAAACTGCCCACGAACTACCGAAGAAATCCCAGCAAATTGCATGGGTACGAGTTAGTTCTTCCATATATTTCGAAGTTGTGGTGCTTTGTGAAAAATTCAATAGACCTTTTGCAATGCAGGCATCGAAGAGGGCGTTCTTTGTCAATTTAAGTTTGTTACAATAAAAGTATAAAAGGTTTGGTCATGCCTAAGGTTCTTAGAAATTTCGCCATGTGCAACAAAAGCAATCTCTGTTGATTTCGATTTGAAAAGGGTAAACGAAGGTGAGATACCGCAGGTGTTATCAAGATGCTTTCGATTAACATACTTCACCCGTGATGACCGACCTATCCATGGTTGCTGGTAACGGCTAATTTCCTTCTCACGAAACTCCGTGAAGGAAACTGGGACCTCGCAAAGCATTATGGGTAGTTCACTTGCCATGATCAATGTACGTACTGTACTCTGCATATTATGTCATGCGCTCTAAGGAAGCATTGACACCAAGTCACCGGCTAAACGAAAACGGCTGTCCAATGATAGCTAGAAAGGGAAAATAAATTAACTAAACATGTCCATATTTCGGCAAAATATCCCTCACGTTATAAGTGACTTTTGGCCTTGGTGGCCGATGTCCCCCCCCCCCCAAAAAAAGAAGAAAAACAGACAAAGTCCAACAACAGGGCGCCTTTAATGGTTAAAAAAATTTTCATTTTCTTTAGCTTCCTCGGCACCACCGTCTGGATCGGTAAACATTGTCATCATTGTCATTGTTTGTGTCTTGGCTGTTCTGCTCGTTGTGGTCCTTATCTTCATCATTCTGGCAGTCATGGCCAAGAGGGCGCAATCCAAACGAAACCGAGGCAGTGGAGGCCCCGGCCAATCGGAGAGGGCCAGCCAATCCCGAAGGGTTGCGGCGCCACCGGGCCTGATGGTTGATCTCGACCGTCACCAAGGGTACGCCGACGTACCCGAGCTATACGAGCTTGCTCCCTGCCCGCCGCCGCAGCTGCTCAGCCAACCACGCGGTCCCCCGCCGTCCTTCACCGTGGATGGCGAGCACCATTGTGGATTTCAGCCGGTCACCGCCGGGCGATTTCCTGGGGCACCCCCTGCTTATTCCACCCTCCCAAGACCCATGGAGCAGTCACTTCAGATGGCCGAGCATACAAACCCAACATCTAGATCGCGGATTGCCAGCACTGACGAGGAAGTAGAACCCCGTACTCCGTGAAATAGCGAGTCATCACGAGTTTGCCGAAAAAGTAAAATGATCTACTTTATCCAGATAAAATCATGGCGTGTGTATTTTATTGCACTGTAATTGGCGCGTCTCTCAGTGAAAGATTTGTGTCAACGATTCCCTGTAATAGATATTTGCCTCTTTTTGTAAAAAGAAGAAAAGAAAAAAAAAAGCAATAGTGAGGTATTGTAAAAAATTATCAGTAAACACATTTGGTATTCCCGCATTTTAAGATTTGAGGATATTCGTAATTTCGTGTCATGGAGGGGATAGTGCAAAATGGGTTTCCATGTACATGTACTTTTTGATAGGGTGGGAAACTGCAGAGTCGGTTACCAATGGACCGATCCAGTAAGCACCGCCCCATGGTGTTCTGACCAATCACAGCCGTGATTTATGTCCGACGTGCGTGCACTAAAGTCCGACATGCGTGCACGCGCGTATGATGCGCGCGGAAGGAAAATGCAGCGTGGCATTGGAGAGGAGCACATGTTAATTTGCCCACGTGCGCACTGGACGGAGCTTACTGGATCTGTCCATTGCTCCAATTTAGTTTTGTACCCTCATCTACCGTGTTTATAACGAAATGAAAATACAAAGTCTTGTCTGGATAATGTTTGGAATACCGGTGTGGTGTGAGATTTGGACTCTATGAAATCTGGACGAATGGGTAGTATCACGCATGCCTTAGTGACCGTTATTAGGACATATGACAGGTCACGTTTTAGGTTAGAGTCCATATAAGGTAAAAGAGACTAGATTTCATAGGAGCTCATTCATATGACACCAGAATTGTTTCTTCATGTAAGAGCAAGTTCGCCATAAGCAACCCCAAAATCGCCTCTTTTTAACTTTTAATAGGCTACACGACTCATGTATTCCAGTAGTGCACAATATTTGCACCATTTATAAGGAACATTATATCGTAGGTTTGAATGTGACAAAAAATACAAATGTCGAAGATTAACACATGCTGTCACTACATGCAAAACGTACCGTAGTCGCGTTTCAAATTCCCGCTGCCTTGCAATTTATTAACAGAATTGCTTTTCGCCAAAGATTTTTCTATCCATATCTCAGTGCAGAGACACTGTTTGAGACAGTGGGACTGAGCTTCCTGTTAATAGCAGTATACAGGGTGGTGCAAAAAGAAGGAAACCCACTTTTGACAGGAATTTTAACCTACTTACTGAACTTATTTGCATTCTTTTTTATAATGTAGTGAAGTATAGCTCTTCAACCATACGTGGTGAAAAAAAAATCTTAAAAAAAAATCGAACCACAATCACTGTTGTCCACGTGTAAGTCGAGTGTAGTGTTTTTTGTTTTCACATCAAGCTCCGGAGATCAGTCAAGCGGATGGACAAGCTGTCCGTGGACAAAGAGGTTTGGCACATGACATTTTTAAACTACCATATCTCAGAGACAAAATATGCATTTGCAATCATGTTTTCGTTACTTTTGTTTAAAGATCAATATTTTAATACCATTAAATGGAATTTTTGAAATAACCTCAACAAGTTGGTGAAAATTGCTGTCAAAAGTGGGTTTCCTTCTTTTTGCAACACCCTGTATATGTAATATATTGAACATCACATGGTTATTGCTATCACAATATATCAATTTATTCAATATCTGTAATATAGAAACTGAAATTTACCTGCTGTTTTGCTTGTTTTATATAATCATTTTTGTTCGTTTTGGGGCTAGATATTGCGTAAGTGGTGAACTGTATTAAAATTGCTTTAGGCAATCGAAAAGTTGTCATTAAGAACTTATTGAAAAAAAATGCTTTATTGACTAAAAACTTTCAAGATTTAAAATCAACAGTGTGCATTTTTGGAAAATACATACTGCATGAATATTTCCTGACTTTGAATTCTCTATACTAATTGTGAATGGGAAATTAACCTTGATTTGAGGGTCTACACAAGTGGACAGTTTTCACTTTTACAAGATGTTTATTAAACTAGCGTTCCCCTCAATTTTCACAAACGTTTCTGTAAACATGAGACACTCACATAATACCGACCAAGGTTATATTATGTCGTGAGTTAGCGATATATTAAAATAATCATAAGTTAATGTACTATTGCATGCATTTGATCAAAACTCTGTAAAAAAAAAATATCTATTTAGAAAAGGAATAGTATAACATTGGTATAATGCTGATTCGCGGAGATTAAATGAAAACCTCGAAAGAAGTACCGGCAGCCATCTTTGTGTACTTGATTTAGTACTGCGAAACCGTGACGTCATCGGGTTAGAGGTCAAGCTGCTCATCAAGCATTTCCTGCTCCAGACGGCGAGCATGGTCACGTGGGTTGTGGGTGTCTTCCTCTCGGCGGGGCCCGTCTGTTAACTCGTACCTTTTGAACGTGTCCTGACCTATCCTGTGTATTTATAACAAGAGTGAAGATAACGCATAAAGTCATTCACGACGCGCTCCTTTTCATGGAACCATTCAAAGGCATCGGCATGCTATGCTGTAAACTCATGGGCGTAAATCCTGGAAAGTGGAGAGAATATACCCCCTTTCCTCCCTCACTTTTTTTTTGGGGGGGGGGGAGGGGTGGGCTCAAGCCCCCTAGCCCCCGTACGACTGTCCCTACCTTATTTGACGGATTTCCCTAGTAGGACCTATATTTACCTTGTTTTCTTTCCCGACCACATTTTCTTAATTGTCATGTAAATACAAGTTTCTTCGGGCTTTTGTGAATTTGGGGAACTCTTGTTCTTTTTTGCTGGTACATTGTATACATTATATTCATCCAAGAAGCACGATTCTTGTACAACTTTTGTTTTACCTGTTTGCCATCCACCTGTCGTCACAGTTGTCCACGTGTGACGTCAGTATCCACGTGGTATGCAGAGTCTCCTCGCCGTCGCACAGGTGGCACTGCCCGGTCCAGCTGGTCACTGATTGGCCATTACGCCACATCACCGTCAGGCCAAAGGTCGGGTAGTCGCCATTGGTGGACGTGTGACCAATCAGCTTCGTCGGCCCTTGACCTATCGAAATAGATACAGACCCCAAATCAGACTCGACTACTAGTACTACAAGTCTTTTTGCAAATACCGATTTCTATGATCGATAAGCTATACTCGATTTTGACAGGTACACATCTTATCTTCTGAATCTGAAGATGTACACAAAGTGGTGGACTGTAATGTTGGCTGGAGTTGTCGGTTCTGATTTCAAACATAACCCACTTTAAAGGTATATACTGATTAGAATCATTTCCATTTTGTGAATTTTCTTTTTGTTCGAATGAACAAAATTGCAAACAAAATCTGAAGTAGGGGGCATAAAAACAAACCTGTTGAACTTCCAGCTCATTAGATAACAGGGAATATGTGTACATTTTCATGAAATATTTTTGCTGGTTGGAATAAGTTTAATTGAAGGAAAAACACTACGAGAACCGTCCTAGGTGTCTTCCATCCACACAGAGTGATAAATATTCATGTTAGGGTGGGTGATTGGTTAAAATACGATATATGCTGCAAATAAAAAAATACGCCTGCGGATAGGTACACCTCGCATTTTTTATCGGCAATTGTTTTCTTTTTTTCTTCAAATTAAAACTACCTCAACGATTGTTTTGTTCCGAACGATAACATTTCAGGCGGAATAATTTTACAGGATGTTTGATACCAGCCCAACCTTCACTTTGAGCGAGGTTTGCTTGTAGCTCTTCTTACCAGCCGAGCCGTGTTTTCTTTCCACTGCTGTGCGGTATTCACCAACCAGGACACCGACCTCGGAAGTGGCGTTGATGATCATTTCCGAACCAAGGTGGTTGTACCATATCCCTTCAACCTGGCAGCCTAAATGCAGAAATGATAACGATATATGCTTTTAATTGCTGTTAGTGTTTTTCCCCGTCTTCAAAGGACGTCTTTGAGCCCGGACCACTTTTCATGGAGTCCGAGTTGTAACTTCTGAATTGATGTACCATCTAACAATAACACCTCCCCTGTTGTACCCACTACAGGGTGAGTCAAATAAACGCAAAAGGTGCCCCTATTTTTTTTGAAGAATTTCTGCAAGTAGCGCTTTCCAGATCCAGGATATGAAAGCTCAATTAATAACTTTCTTTTATATAGTGAAAGAATCATTCAAACTGCTCATGGACTTTTCCAGTTATGGAATTTTGAAGACAAACACCGTTTTTAACCTTGTCCACGGATCACATCGAAGGTATACGGACGTGATATTTCAGTAAATATGAAACCATGTCGTATCCTGACAATGATATCGGAATAATCCCATAAGTCTCCGGGTTAGCCAAGTAGAAGACAGGGCAAGACTATAAACTCTTGACATTATAAAGCATGTTATTTTAACATTGGAAGCAGCAGGTTTTTAAATATATTTTACATGTGCCAGTTATCGTGGTTATGAGAGTGTTCTGATGTGCTTTTTGATATTAAAATAGTTTTTGTTCTGCTGAAATATCACTAACCTGTATTGTGGTCCGTGGACAAGCTTTAAAAACGGTTTTTGTGTTCAAAATTCCATGATGGAAAGGTACATGAGTGATTTGAATGATTTTTTCACTAAAAGAAAGCTTATCAATTGGGCTTTCATATCCTAGATCTGGAAAGCGCTACATGCAGAACTTCTGTTAAAAAAAATAGAGCACCATTTCGGTTTCCTTTTTTGTTTACTCTCACTGTATAAGGCTAAACAAGGAAATTACCTGAAGCGGGATTTGGACCCGAGATCGACGGAACACTGTACTGGCCGTCCACCATAAAGCCTTCCAGTTATATGTACTATTAGTATAGATTAGCATGGATCATGCTTGCAAAAAAGTCACGATGTTTAATAGCAACGTTTTTAAACCTGATAAAAACGATACACTGGGATCACTTAAAGACTGAAATAGACTTTTTTTTCGAGTTGTTTGTTTCAGAGAACCACTTTAATACCCGTTCTCCATTTGGCCATCTGCAAAAATTGAAGACAAAGCGTTATGGCTTACGGAATTTGGGAGTTCTGTTCCTATCCATTTCTTCCTCAACTGTAGGGGACTGCCTGGCATCCTAGAAAGAAATCCCAAAATACAAAATAACAAGACGGTGCAAAATAGTGTTAAATCTTCACGTCCGAAGTACTTGGCTAGCACGACCGGCAACAAAATGTAACTATGGTAATCCTCTTCCATAGTCGCTTGCGTTGCAAGATGTTGCCGAGTACTTCGGACGGACGTGCCCTAAATTTGAAACATTCCAACAAAGAGCACTTTTTACATGATACATATTTTCAGGTAGCTTATTGTTAATCTAAATCAATGTATTGCTTTTACATTCGTTAAAGAAAATAGTAGAAATATGACAACAATGTCAGGAAAACATTAGCTTTAATATATGGGAACCCTATAATATTGCAAATAGACCTATGCCCATCTTCCAAACTCTTTTATTATTCAGAGCTCCCGTTGGCTATTTGATAGAAGTGAATGCTCCAAGAGGTTTTGGATAACACTGAATTGGAACACAGACAGAGGAGTTGACCTGCATCGAATGCATTTTCTTGCAGAGGCCCGCCGTCTGGATTATAGAACATTTAAAGCCGTGTCCGAATGGCTACGGCTTAAATTAAACACGTGTCTGGCAGCGGCTGCAGCCACTCGCGTGTAATTTCAAGCCGTAGACAAATAACTTGGACACGGCCAAGGATAGAGTTATTTCATTATTCCTCTGCTTTCCACCTACCTCGTGACTTTCGCTTTGAGGTGCATCGTTGGAGTTCCACAACCAATCAACGAACAGGTCACGGCGCACGCGCCTGTTAATATCAGCAGCCAACACGCAAGATGTCAGCGCAAGGAGTAGTACCACCACTGCCTTCATGACTGCATGAAGCAATGACCATGCAGATGACAATCGATAAAACAGGTATACATATATAAATCAGTGAATTAAAATGGGAAAACTGAACTGAAAGGAAATTCAAGAACTAACACAAGCAGTAACAATACATTTCTAACAATAGAAGTGGCAACACTGACAATTTCAGAAATTAGAGAAAGGCTAACAGTTTTTATAAGGCGACAATCTTGGAGTAGGCCCGTGTAACGTTTCAGAATCGGGGAAAAAACTAAGGCCCCTAATCTCTGCAATATGCATATCAAATTTCCTACCCCGGAGATTGATTCTAATGCGCTTCACCATTAGGTTCGGAACAATTTACTTTGTTTAATTTGTATGAATTGCTGAAGTATTTAATTTTAATACCGAAATGGAATAACTCACCGAATATGTCGTGTAGAAATTAACTTTATCTCAAGAATTTGACTGAAGCTCTGACGCACTGGCAACGTTGAATATAAGTTTGTTGTTGCACATCCAACTCGTCTACTTATATTGTTCTGGTTGGTACCTTTGGCACAATACTCGGGGTCAAAGATTGCTCTAGAACAAACACGTCGAGCACGTAGATAGCGTGCCATTGTATTTAAATATTTGACCCAATGGGGTATTGGAGTTCATCCAAGTGAACCACCAAACACCTTGCTGTTGTACTATAGAGTGGTTTTACGAGGCGCTGATCATCACTGGCATGCAATAGAGCAAAGATAATGGCCAAGCCTGTTTTCAGCCAAATTAACAAATGGCATCCCTACATTTTCTCGGGCAAATAGGACCCACTTTTCGATCGTAATTTTATCACGTCTGCCCGCAAATAATAGCCCAAAAGCTAGGGAAGTGATCCTCGGGCTATATTTGCAAAATTTCACCGGTTTTTTTTTAAACAAGACGGGTCTCTTTTTTTGCAAAAAAGTTGTGGGGGCATGCACTTTTGATGCAGATGAGCTCGCGTAGAAGTTGTGAACACTCATCAATCGCGAATTTATTGCGCCCGCTGTCGGTCCAATTGCGCCATTCGGATAGTTCGTATATCTAGCCCCCCCTGCCCCCCCCCACCACCACACCAAAAAAATAGCAGTAATAGAATATTGTTAGAAAAAGAAAGTGCTCGTATTTCAAGAAACTCATGAATTATAATATCCAAATCTGATGGGACATTTTCAACTAAAAGTGTCTTTCCCATTCGGAAAAGTTGTTTTTGAAAGCCCAATACTAGTCTAGCGAGACAAACACAAAGTGGTTGAAACAAAGCAAATGAAGTCTGACCAAATCAAAATATGTTTATATTGACACGCCGAGTCGACAGAGCAAAATATGGCATATTATTTTATCCCTCCCCTCCTATAACGGTATACAGTACTGCTTTTAACAACAAAGAATGACTGTTTTGTGTTCAATAGTTTTACTGGTCTTGGCCCAAGACGCTAGTGATTGCTAGTGGATGGTGCATAGTGCGCCCTCTACTGGCACAATTTTGCTGCAAGCAAAAAAATAGCGTTCCATTTTCCTGCAGCAAAATTTCCGGAAAGTCCGTAAAATTACGCCGAAAATATGGTATTTCGTTCGGTTGAGCGGGGCGAATTAGAACGAAATGTAGTTCTCAATCAGTGTAAATGTCACTCCGCCATACGCGGATGAAGATTGGAGTAAAAAGGGGAGTATATAAGGCGGTGCTTAGTCAGCATGGACCATCTGCGCACCGGCAGGCTCGACTTTTTCAAGTTGACCATAAAGTCATGCAATGTCGCAACTCTCAATACGGGAAAAGTACTGTTTAGAGAAATTAGTGGAAATCATATTACTATTAGTCTTATTTGTCTAGCGGGGTTTTCCAGAGTATTTTCTCGCAAAGAGTTTTTATCTCTGTTTTTTCACTCCGCAGGCGTGCAGGATCAACATACAAATCACAACTTAATTGATTTTATATGATGGCACAAGTCACAGAAAAGTGCATCAGAGGCGTTGAAGTTATTTGTAAAGATGGTCGTTGTGTATGTATCCACAATCTTGGATCTTTAAAAAAGAAAAAAAAATGGATCCATTGTTGACTATTATTATTTAGCATATAATCGTATAAATGTAAATATTAATTTCATGAAGAAGAAGAAAAAAGAAGAAGGAAGAATAAATAAATAAATAAATAAATAAAAGGGTCAGCAACTGAATGCCTGTCGGTGGCCATCCCGATGTTGTAAAATTGGTGTGACGTGTGGGTTATTGAGAAACGGAATATTTCACTTTACGGAGTCCGTAAATTTATGGGCATTTTAGTGTAAAGCATGTGTTAGCTGCTCCTTTTTCTGTGGTCTTTTTGTCTCATGATAGTTACATGAGCCATCGGAGAGCTAGACAAAAATCAGTAATTCATGGCAAACGTGGAGGGCGCTCATCAAACATCCATACGATGTTGTTTTGGAAAAAAATAATTGCGCTATTTTTGTTGCACGCCTTTTTTTCTGTACACATGCATAATTTATGGGCGTATTTCGAAGTACGTTGATTTGCAAGTCAGGTTCTCGGACTTTATTTTCCCTTAAAAAAAATATCCTCCAAACCACAAAGAGCATCCAATGGGAATCGAACTCGCACCATCGGATTTGTAATCCAATGTAGTATCCATCAATTAATTACTCGTGAAGGAGGCTTTTCTGCATATTTTTCTGCACACCATAATGGATAGGAACCTTAATACTATTCGTGAGGCTTGAAAAGATTGACAGATATTGCAAACGCCAGTGTTACAATTTAAAAAAAAAATTGGCTGATTCTTTGCCATTTGCTGTCTGTTTTCTTGAAAATCTTTGTCATCAGTAGACCAAACACACAACAACCACTTCTGTCACCATGTAGTAGTCTTTAATTCAGGATAATGATTCACACAAGACTCATTTGTAGGCTCTAACTATGTTGTGTTGTTTAATTCTTATTCTTAACCTTGAGCTCCAGTCCCTTTGTCTTAGCCATGCCTTTTGTGTGGGTGCGTGGTCTTTATGTTCTCCAGTGTGTGTGTACTAACTTGAGGTCACATAAAGAGGGCGCTGTTCCATGTGACCATTAACTCTTGTTAAACTAAGATCGTGTGCATTGCGTGCTAGGGGGATTCCCCAGTGTGAGAAATCTTTCTAACTTATTTGCATCGGTCGGATAAACAGTGATCCCGGTCCACGACCCGGGGAGCCACGAGGCCCCCTACAAACCCCCCCCCCCCCCCCTCAAAAAAAATCTGAATTTTCCGCTTGCCAAGGGAAAGTGGCTAATTATTTGAGCTATTAAAACGAAGAGGAATGTGGATACTTTTTACTTCCCTTAATCCAGGGGCGGCGGAACCGGGGGGCAGGGGACCACTGCCCCCCCCCCCCCCCGATTTACCAAAGTGCCCCTCTTGCGGACATATATGTGCCCCCTCGAGCATAAACGTGCCCCCTCGCGATGAAAACAAAACTGGCCCAACATTTTCTGATAATTGGTTTTCAACAACCATTTCCCAAAATGGTATATAGAGAGTTCTGATATAAACGAGGAATATGAAATTCAAAGCAAGCCCAAAAACCCTTACGGGTGCAGGCCAGTAAATCGGTCCGAATGTGCCTACGCCGGCCAAATCACGATTTGCATGCCCTCAAACTCTTCAATATTTGAGCATATTGTGGGCCATGAACTTGAGGGTTTGTAAACAAATATGGGTGGAAGCCGTGCACAGGACTGTGAGCTTGTAGTTCTGTGCTATTTGGATAAAATGGGGGCCCTAAAAGCGCTCTATTTTGCAATGGAGTGTAGGCATCGGTTTTTTTTCAAAATGGCGATGGGCTTCTGCAGGACTACTTTAAGGGGCGATCATCTTCGGATGGAAATTTGTCTTTAAAAGTCATCAGTTGAAACCCCGAAAATTGAAAAGAAAATGAAAGATGATGATATATGTTTTAATTTGATGTACGTCTTGAACGCCTAAGAGAGTTTTGAGTATTTTTCCTGAATTTCTGCACTGGGGCATTTATCTTTGGGGTCTATGGAAATTAATTACTGGTCTGCAACCTTACAATGCGCCCTGATAATGGGCAAATATAATGCGTGCTTTGCATAATGGCCGGTTTTGAAGAGCGCCCCCTAATTTTGAAGAGTTGCCTCATGTACATGGTGCGGTATCGCCGTGCTATTGTAACTGCAATCATCACAAGTAAAAGATTAAACGATCAGGAGAATCAAATATCAGTTTTGGACTCCCAGCTTCCTACTATAATTAGTAGACAAACCATCGCCCTGAAACTAACAACAGGTTAGACCACTACAATAATACCAACGGCTAATCTATATTTACTTCGTGAGTGAGCGATATGAAAATAATCATAAGCAAATGTACTATATGCATTTGATCAAAACCTTGTAAAAATATAGATATATTTAGAAAAAAATAGTAACACCGGTATAGACAAGACAAGTTCTTTTAGAATTTAAAGCAGGACTGTTCTTTTCAGAACTAAAACTACCTAGCGAAAGTTGATAATAAACAGGACAAGTTCTTTTCAGAACTAAATATCTACTGAGCTACAGTATTTTATTATCACATGGTGTTACCGCAAACCGAAACGATACCGATACTCCACCATGCAAAGCCTAAAATCTTATAACGTAGTTCGGGAAGATTCAGTGCCGACAACCATCTTTGTGTACTTGCTTTAGTACTGCTAAACCGTGACGTCATCGGTTTAGAGGTCAGTGTGCTTTTCCTGCTCCTGACGGCGAGCGTAGTCACGTTGGTTGTGGGTGTCTTCCTTTCGGCGGGGCCCATCTGCAATCTTGTGCCTTTTGAACATGTCCTGGCCTACCCTGTGTATTCGAGTGAAGATATTTACGCAAAAAGCAATTCATAACCAACACCTTTTCTTGGAATCATTCAAAGGCACCGACATGCTGTAAAATCATTGGCGTAAATCCCGGGGGTGGGGATGGGGATATACCCCCCCCCCCCTCCCCCCACACTTTTTGACCAGGGGTATGGGCCATAGGATGCCGATCTTGAGGTTTTCTTCTATTTTTCAAACAGTCAAACTGTATTAAAAACGGAGAACAAACAATATAAAGCTTCAAATGAACCATCAAAATTTAGGAAGGTAACCGATTTAACGGCTCCCACTGCAGCCTCTCTCTATCTCTCTCTCTTTTCAACCGGTGAGGGGGCACTTCTGCGCAAGGCGGCAACCGTTCCTTTGATCGGGAGACGAAGTCAGGTTGGTGGTACTTTTATTACTCACCGTTCAGCTTGCACACGGTGTGAATACCGGCAGGCGGTCGCAGATTGTACTTCCAATTCCTAAATAATTCAGCGGATTTCCCCGGTGGTACCAATTTACCGTGTTTTTCCCTCGACCACTTCTTCTTACTTGTCATCTTATTACAAATTCTTCGGGATTTACGAGCAGCAATGTTAAATATGTTGGCTTTTTTTACTTTGAGGAATTCTTATTCTCATTGCTAGTATACAAATGTAACATGGTTTGAGGGTGGACAGTCGATATTCGCTCCCCGAGGTATTGGAAATTGACAAACTAGTTCCCGAGGCGAAGCCGAGGGAACTAGTTTGTCAACTTCCAATACCGAGGGGAGCTAATATCGACTGTCCACCCGAAATAAACCATGTTATATTTGTTTTACTATACCTCATACATATTTAGTTGGCGATTTTGTTTTTTATATATACACCTAAACAAAATTCGGGGAAACTTGTAAAGCTCACCAAAAGAATATTTTAGTTGCTCAACTTCAATTACTAGTTCGGTTCGTTTGCAACTACAGTTGTAAATACAGTTGTTTGTGTACAACTTTCTTTTGTAAATTTTCTCCAGTACGGCATCATTGAGCTCTGGAAATTAACATTTACGCAAACCGTGCAATCATGCATCTCTCCTGGACGATGTTCGTGCATGCGTACTGCACCCGTGCGACAGTTCCTCGATTGCTCTGTAAAGCGCATGCGTAGTAGACTGTCGCACGGGTAACCCATGCGACAGTCTACTACGCATGCGTATTTACCCTGTGCGTGAATCCTCGCGCGCGCGTTTGGTAAACAGCAAGAATAACAACTGACACAAGATGGTGAATTGACCAGTGAGAGTTCGGCTCTCGACCATGAATATGTATGAGGTGTAGTAATAAGGCCCTATACACATTAATATAAATCCTAGAATCCTGATTCTTGTACCTGTTTGCTTCCCAGCTTTTGTCACAGTTGTCCTCGTATGACGTCAGTATCCATGTGGTAAGCAGAGTCTCCTCGCCGTCGCACAGGTAGCACTGCCCGGTCCAGCTGGTCACTGATTGGCCACTACGCCAAATCACCGTCATGCCAAAAGTCGGGTAGTCACCATTAGTGGACGTGTAACCCATCAGCTTCGACGGCTTGTGCCCTACCGAAATAAATACAGACCCCAAACCACTACAACTTTTTGCAAGTACCAATTTCTCTGATCGAGGAGCTTACACGATTTTGACAGGTACGTCATTCTTGCCTTAAGATGATCACAACTTTATACTGTAATGTTGGATAGAATTGTCGGTTTTGATTTGAATCAATTTGTATTTTGGGCATTTTATTTTGTTCGAAGCAACAAAATTGCTAAAAATCTGAAACCGGGCGCATAAAACAAACCTGTTGAAGAATTTTCAGCTCACTGGATACTTGAGCAAACAGGGAATACTTGCACAAATTCTTGGCTATGTAAGTGGATTTCGTTGCTAGCCGTACCAATTCTGCTTTTCCGTATTTTTGAATTGCACCGTCTGAAGTACAATCATAACTGTGATTGTACTGGAGCGAGCACCTTTAATGTTTACTATGCAGTGATTGTATGGAATGTCAACTTCACCACATGTAATTTGAGCCACCCGACCCTCACAACCAGCCCATTCACCCTGGCATGTCTGGAGTATCTCTCAGGCCCCAAACAGCCGTTAAAACCACAGACATAACCCCATTAGACATTCCATTTTGGTCACAGGGGTGATCGAACTAATCCCAATGTTTATAGTGCATTTGTACACAAGCCTATGTAAATGTGCACAAGCACACAGGGTTTTCCCGCCAGTTCCAACCCCTCCAGTAGGATCACAAGACTGACACCCCCTCTAAAGGACGTACTATGGTCCATACTAGGATTTAGTGATAGATGGCCCCGGGTGAGTTTACCACGTGGCCAGGACAATATAAAACATAAAAAATGTGAAGTTTCCATATTCCCTTCTGAATCCCGGTAAAAATATTATATGCACTCTCAACCCTGTCCGGATTAATTTCAACTATTGCAGAGCAACTTGGACAGTATACCTTATCAGATTCAGAATCATTATATGCAGTCGGGATATGATTCTCATTCAGTCGGTTAGTCTATAAGTGACGTTGAGGTCCCAGCGCATAGTACACCTAGCCTTGACCAAGGCTGTCAAGCTTGTTCCCGAAACGAGCTTTTTTTCCGCCACAGCACACCGCACCGCGCCGCGCACACTGTAGTTGTACTACCGTTAGCCTCAACGGCCCTTGCATGTGCTTTGTCTGCACGTGCGTACGTACGCCCCACACATACATCCGTAAACAGCCGTACAGTAAGTCGAGGCGGATGATAGCCCTGAATCAACGGTATATGCTCAAAATGATAATTAGTACGCGCTATGGTAAATAGTCGTCTTTCATGGACAATGGCTAATAAAAATATGAATATTTATTATACCGCATAATGCAACCAAAGGTTAATAAACGTCGGCCTGTGTTAATAGTTTTGCAAAACACCCCCTTAAAATCTTAAAATAAGTAGAGTAATATTTATAAAAAAATAGTTATGCATGGTTTTGGTCGAAAATGAAATGATAAGGATAGCAAATCAGAACATTAAAAAATGGCAAACGGTACAAAACGCGCGCCGGCAAAAACAATGTCACCGTGCACAGAGGCCACGTTTGGGCCGTCCACTGTAGGCACCAGCCCAGCTTGCGCCATGCGGTAGAACACGCCGCGCTTTCTCGGCCAGCGGCAAAAAAGCGCTCACACTATTGAATTTCTACCACTGACTTGTTTGGGGTATTTCTACTAAGCTGTCAATATGGACATTGGAATTTTTTTTCTCTCCTTTAGGTAACTCATTCTGTGAGACTGAATTATAAAATTTTACGTACAAGTTATATGTCATGCATAAGACTTATATGTCGACATGTGCTGGTACGACATATACGTCGAACGTACGACTTATATGTCGACAGTGTACGACATATATGTCTCAAAGCACTTTGTCGTATATACGTACGACTAAATATCTTGTATGTACAACATAACTAGTACGTACGACTCGTATGTCGATTATGTCATACAAACAACACTCTTGCAATACGACTTGTATCTTTTATCTACGATATATAAATTGTTACTCGTATGCTACTGCTCGTCCTACGTAGTCGTAGACCATCATGGCTTCGTGGTATAGGGAAGAAAACGTTGGGTCCGGAGGTGGCTAATGAGGCCAATCCGGGCCCGGAAAGTCCTCCCACACGTGGGACACGGTTGGGCTGGTGGTGTGTTGGTTGGGGCTGATGCTCTAGCCTTTCGCATGGCCCGCTTCTGCTCCGCTGCTGCAGTGCTCAGCTGCAAGCGCTCCCTTGGTAAGCATGCTGCGCCAGGTTGGACGGTTGAGGGCAAGGGCTTCCCAGTTCCCTATACATTGATATTCAATGCTTTGAGGCTTGACTTAAGGGAGTTTTTGAACCTTTTCTTCTGCAGCTGTTTTGGCAGGCGACTTTCATCCATGCGGACAATGTGTCCAGCCCATCTATAGCCTGTGCCCTCTGCAACAGGGTGTAAAAGCTGGGCATGCCATCGCACTGTAGGACTTCAGTGCCTGGGATCTTGTCCTGTCAGCAGATGTGCAGGATACGGCGGAGGCAAGTGGTTGAGCTGCTTGGCATGTTTGGCGTAGACGGTCCAGGTCTCACTGGCATAGAGTAGGGTGGTTAGGACCACCGCACGGTAGAACTTCATCTTGGAGGACATGCTGAGGCCTCTGCGCTCCCAAACATTCTGGCGATCGAAGTCTGCCGAAGACGACGCTTGCTTTGGCAATTCTGTTGCCAACCTCATTGTCGACACTGGCTTCGCGTGAGAGAGTGCTGCCCAAGTTGGTGAAATTGTCAAGAACCTTTGGATTCTGCCCTTTCACCGTGACGTGTGGATCTTTGTTTGGCTTGCCAGGCGCAGGCTGATGCATGACTTCAGTCTTCTTGGTGCTGATGGTAAGACCGAAACGAAGTTGCCACATGCTGAAGAGAAAGCATTTGACTTCATACTGCATCTCTTGCTCAGAACTGGCATTCAGGGCACAGTCATCGGCGAAAAGGAGGTCCCTGACTATGGTTTCTTTCACCTTGGTAACTGCCTGCAGTCTTCTGAGGTTGAACAGACATCCATCAATTCGATATCTGATCTGGATTCCAGCTTGGCAGGTGTTGAAGGCGTCAATCAGCATGGCAGAGAGGACCATTCTGAAGAGTGTGGGGCAAGCAGACACCACTGCTTGATGACAGTAGTCACAGGGAAAGCCTCAGACTCATCTTAATTGTCAAGGACCTTGACCATTATACCATTATGGAACTGGCGTATGATCGTGGTAAATTTGTTAAGGCAACCAAACTTCTCCATGATCTACCAGAGGCCATCCCTGCATATGCTGACCGAAGGCCTTGGTCAGGCCGATGAAGGTTACATAGAGATCGCAATAATGCTCCTGGCCTTTTTCCTGATGCTGGTGGGCCGCGAAGATCATGTCTGCAGTTCCTTGCCCAGCGCGGAATCCGCATTGACTTTCTGGGAGAAGGTCACGCTCCAGATGTTCAAGGAGGCGGTTGAGGAGAAAGCGAGCTAGAATCTTTCCAGCAGTAGACAGGAGTGAGATACCCCTGTGGTTGTCACAGGACTGTCGATTGCCTTTCCGCTTGTAGATGTGAACAATAGAGGCGTCCTTAAGCTGTTGGAGAACCAGGCCATTGCTCCAAATGGACTGGAAAATTTGAGTCAGCGGCTGGATCATGACTGGGCCACCTGCTTTATACAGCTCCGCGGGGATGGTGTCTGGTCCTGGTGCCTTGCCATTAGACATCTGCTTGACAGCTTTCCTGACTTCTTCTTCAGTCGGGGGAGCATTAGTCTCCACCTGGGGCAAGCGGGCTATGGCCTCGTCGCTGATGGAGGATAGACGGTTGAAGACGCTGAAGGGTGAGCTTCTTTTCTGTCAGGAGCTGGGACCCATCTGCACTGAGGATGGGTGAGGATCCAGAAGAAGGTGGACCATAGACAGCCTTGAGGGCGTCGTAAAATTGTTTGTAGTCGCGCTTGTCTGCATAGCCCTGGATTTCGTCAGCTTTGTTTCCATCTCACGTAGCCTCTTCTGCACTGTGCTGCGAATGTTGAGGAATGCTGCTTTCTTGGAGTTCGACAGTGGGTCGTTCTGGTGCATGCAGAGGAGGCGGTACTTTTGAGTTAACAGTGCCAGTATATCGTCGTTGTTCTTGTCGAACCAGTCCTGGTGCTTACGAATAGCTGGTCCGAGGTACTCCAGGGCAACTGGGTGGACTGCATCTCTGAAAGTTACCCATCACTGCTCCTCAATGCCAGAGTGGTCACCGGGGGAGTCTTGCAGCATGCTGTCCAGGGCGCTGGAGAACCTCTTCTGCAATTGCACTGCACTTCAGCTTGGAGATGTTAAGCCTCTTTGCAGTTTGTTTTCCCTGGGGCCTGCGCTAGGCAGAAAGCGAAGCTTAAACTTGGACACAATAAACCGGTGGTCGGTCCAGCAGTCTGCGCCACACATAGACTTGGTCACTCTAACGTCTTGCCTGTCCCTCTTCCTTGTGATGACATAGTCAATAAGATGCCAGTGCCTAGAGCGGGGGTGCATCCATGACGTCTTGTTACGGGTGGGTAGGCGGAACAATGTGTTGGTGATGACCAGGTCGTGTGCGGCGCACGTTTTCAGGAGGCCGAAGCCCATTGCTGTTACATTTGCCAACGCTGTGCCTACTAAGAACGCATTCCCAGGTGTCATGATCTGTCCCTACTCTGGTGTTGGAGTCCCCAAGAATGACAAGTTTCTCCGACTTTGGAACTCCTGTGATGAGTGAATCAAGCTCTTCATAGAACTTGTCCTTTACGTCATCTGGGTTGGTCATGGTTTGGGCGTAGGCGCTGATTTGTGTGGCATTCCTTTTGGCGAAGCCAACACCAGCCACACGACGCTCATCCTTGCTGCTGCTTCTCATCCTTGCTGCTGCCAGTTCCTTTGCAACTAGTGCAGTTCTCCTCTCTGGCCTGTCAGCTCTGGTGTTGTCGAGCAGACTTCTGATGTTCCATGCACCAAGGCCGTCTTTCTTTCTGTTATATCTCATGTTTCGACCGCTGTTAGGGATCCCCACCAACCGCGGTATGCTGGCCAGGGTAGATGAAGCAGGCTATTTTTAGGGCACCATTTCAAGCCCCTAAAGAGGGCTGGTCAGTTGCTCAGGGGCCTGCCGAACTCCACTGCGGCTTTGGTTTAGAGGAGAGCGACCATGTGGCCTGAGCCAGCTGTGTGCAGGTCCGCAGTTACAGCTTCCAGTGTATCCTCACCTGCTGCTACGCCGCTCGCCCATCGCCACACGACTTGAAGATGCGCGGAATACATCGAAGCCATGACTTGCGCTTGACTTTGATTTAGTAAGGAAGAGTTGCGCAACGTCAGCTAGCTCACTCTCTCGTCCCTGGCCTACCGGCTCCAATAGCAAGACAAAGTCAAGACAGTTAGGGGTAGGTAGGGATGCAGTGGATGGCAACATGGTCTTAGTGTTGGACCGTGCCCAATTCTGCTGGGCCCGCATTCAGGCCCGTTGAACCAATCTTGTGGTTTCCTCCGCGCCGTCCACCGGTTCTAGTCTTTGTACTATTTTACCCATAGCTGGGGTTATTTTGCCCATTACTAGATATATTGCCAACCAAGGCTAACGACTTCTACTTACCCGGGTTTTCGATCAGAGTGGTCCTTCTCATAGGCAGACTGCCGACCTAGGCTTATGAGCTCTACCTACACGGGTTTGTGATCAGAGTGGTCCTTCTCCTTTTTAGGTGGACCTGCAACCAAGACTGACGAGTTCCACCTACCCGGAGCAACCTGGTTATAGCGCCAGGAAATCGCTGACATCCTCTGTCGTTTTGTAGAAACAGGGTCGTTACGAGAAGCCAGACAGGAGGATTTGATTAGGAGAGGTTAATGTTGAGACGCCTTGCTATGCAATGGAGTACTTCAGCGGAGCTGGAGCTGCTCAATTCTCCATGTATTCTCACCCCAGCACATCCTAACCCATTTTCACCCCAACTCGTATGTATAACATACAAGTTAACTCTGACTGGTATGTCATACAACATATACATACAACTTATATGTCCTACATACGACTTATATGTCGTACGTATGTCTTAGGTACAACATACAATTCGTAAGTACGCGCTAAAATACATTTGTTGTACGTATGAGTTATATTTTGTACATGGTACGAATTACCTGTAGGGAGAGATTTTTTCACCATGTCCCTATTAAAGTTTCGTACATTTCCATTCCAAAGTGTCAAAGTAAAAAAATGGCAGCTAGTTTCTTTGTTTCTTCCAGTTAATTTGTACACTGAGGTGGGTGCGACATGACTTATAGGTACGAGTTAACCCGCATTCGATTAAATGGGAAAGATTTGACCCGGTACGAGTTGACCTGTTCCCTTCATTCGCTGTCTTAATGTCACGGGCAGGTACGGTAGCGGCGTATACGCTTTTGCACCATGGAGGTAGAAGTGTTGCACCGACAATAAACGTCGGCGGATAATCTGTCTTGAACTGTCCAATTCGCAATACCTTGGAAATGGTATCATAATTTTTAACAAGTGTTCATTCATATGGCGGCATATTTCATTTGTTTGAAAAAAACTGGAGAAATGGTTTGAAAGTAGGATTGAAATACCTGGATTGTGGATTTTTTTTGAGTGAACAAATGTGGTGTACACGGTCTTTGCGGGCTAACATGAATATGTATGTCGCGGTTTAAAGTTTACGGGCTTTGATTGGATGTCGTGTTATATACGTATACGTACATGTACATGCAGACAATTAAGCACGTGCAAGGGTCGTTGAGGCTAACGGTAGTACAACTAGTAGTCGGCGCGGTGTGCTATGCTGTGTGCTGTAGCGGCAACAAACTCGTTTGGGGAACAAGCTTGACAGCCTTGGTCAAGGCTGAAGTACACCTCGCAGATTTTTTTTTTTTTATTAATTCAAACCATCTTAGGCCAAAAAAAATCACCGGTTTCTGGTATGTGCGCGCGTCGCCGTAGACATGCGCGTCGGCAAAATGTAAAAGTTTTTTTTCAATGAAAGATGATGTCTCAAAACCGCCAAACTCACTGGTTTGACTGGAATCCTGCTGCTGCACTGTTTTAGCGTGTTTTTAGATGGGGTTATGATCGAGAATAAGCTTTATGTGGCCTCTCTGGACTCCCATATATTTGCACTAAGTTTAGTCGGGCACCATTTGCAGTCATCAGCCGACATTTGAGGCAAAAAAATCAGGTAAAAAAAAAGCCGCGTCGCCGCACCACTTTTTGGGTAAGCTCCATACCAGAAACCGGAGACTTTTTGGGGGGCCTTAGATGATTGTTTTCTTCCGAACGATAACATTTCAGGCGGAATACTTTCGCAGGATTTCCTTAAATTTCACAGCAACAGTGCCCTCTTGTCAGAAAAAGCTTGGGATTTTTTTTAATGGTTAAAGAAGTGCACTTTTCACTACGATTGACCAAAAAACGTGTCAAATGGTTTTGTTACATTTAAGAGGAGTACAAGTTGCAGAAATTATATTCCAAAGTAAAATTCATGTCATGAGCCTTTTAAGGAAATGCGTCTTCTTACCAGCCGCCCCATGATGCGTTTCCACTGCTGTGTGGTATTCACCATCAAAAGCACCGTCCTGGGTAATGGAGTTAATGGTCATTTTCGAGCCAAGTTCGTTGTGCCATACCCCATCTAGCTGGCAGTCTGGCTGCAGAAAATGATAGCGGAGCGATATATATTTTTTTAAATTGCTGTTAGTGTTTTTGCTTGTCATTGCACGCGTTTCCAGCAAAATCGTACCACCAAGGCCAGCACGACAATCACGACTGAGCCTATTGCCTGCAGAGATAACTGTCTTGAAAAAAAAAGAACACGTCCATGATTAATGGCAAGTGGTGCATTGGGTAAATCAATATCGTTACTTTCACTTTAAACTGTTTTTTTTTAATGTGGGATTTTGGGTTTGCTCCATGGGTGCAGCTGCGGTAGAGCATGGCGAATATTATTGTAACGATATGGGTTTTTGGGTTTAAAATGATGAATAATTCAATGTTATTTTCCGGCTGTTCCTTTAAGTGTACTTACCCCGCCAGCCTATAGTACCCTAGTTAACAAGTTTGGACATATGTTCGTCGACATTTAGGTCATTTGATAATTCTATCTTGAGAATGATTATTTGGTAACACTATGTCATCATCATTGTTATTTTCCGGCTGTTCCTTTAAGTGTACTTACCCCGCCAGCCTATAGTACCCTAGTTAACAAGTTTGGACATATGTTCGTCGACATTTAGGTCATTTGATAATTCTATCTTGAGAATGATTATTTGGTAACACTATGTCATCATCATTGTCAGTAATCAAAGTTAACACTCCTTCTGAGTCATTTTTGCGCGACGAGGGGGTTGTAATCATTGCATTATGGTAAGAGCGCTAGCGCTCACATGGTTTGTCCTCTTGCGAGCGGGCCGTGAAAGAAGCTCAGACCGAGCCAACTCTTGGCTAAAAGTCGCCCACTTTTCTCTCATTTTTAGGGTAAGTTGGATTCTAATTAAGTATTGAGTAGATAATGTAAGGGACATTGAAGAGGTTGGTTGATATGATTATTGTCAAACTGATTGATTTTTTATAGTTTTTAGGGTGTTAGTTTAGTGTGAAAGTGTCAAAACTTTTCTAGAGTTGAATGACCGTTTTCGTATATACGTTGTACATCACTGCACAATGCATTATATAATGGCGACATTGAGTTCAGCATTGCGTACATTCAGTACGTAGTGTGCGTATGCACAGCACAACGTTGAATTCCACACTGTGGAATTAGACCTACTCGCTTTATTTTGAAATGTTGTTCGTGTATGTCGCATTGTTTATTGGTGCACGGGACCTTTTATGATAGAAGCTATTTCCTTAAATATGTTCCCCGTGTATGCTATTTGTATTTTTCTGTATTTTAATTTATAGCTGAGACTTTGCTGAGACTGTCAAGTCACAATTAAGCTTTGAAGGTTGACATCTCAAGTGCATTAGTTACAGGCCTTCTCTATTTTATATCAGGGTAAGACTGTGATTCTCTTTGTATGCTTGATTAATCAGTCATCCTATTTAGTATTTTGAGTGATCATGACACCTGCCTACAAAACAACTATATTATTTATAGTTTATGCTGTATAATTAAAATACCTGTTGTTTATAATAACATTGATTTAAACCAATGACTTTGGAACAAGACTTACAAAAGTTTAAAATCAATTCATTCTATTCATGATCACTATGGTCTCTCTTTTATGGTCTTCTTTTTGGTCGTCTTCTTCATTCAAGGGATTCATTTGGGTCTTTCCCTGTGTCTTATTTGGATCTACATTTTCGTCTTATTGGAATCTTTATTCGGATCTTCGTCTGGATTATTTTGTACAATTGGAGAAAGTGAATTTAATTAAAACTTAACCAAGTGAATCAGTGTAAACAACCGTCTGAGTGTTCCAGTTTAATTCTACTTGCTTTCCACCTTACTCTATCTTCATGAGGGTGAACCTGACTACCCTTATCATCGTTGGGGTTGCCACCTCGCGACATTATAATGCATTAAAAGAGAAACAAAAAAAAGATTGACAAGTTGGAAAAATAAGAGCATGGGTTTTTAAACAATTGGAGGCGCAAAAAAAATTACCATGCAGATATCATGATAAAATATCATTACAATGTGTAATTTGGATGGAAAAGTAAGCTGTTTTGCGCCTCATTTGTTATTAAAGCAATCGATATTCTCTGAAACCAAGTTAACCAAAAATTAGAAATTCTCTGAAATAACCTTAATTTTACGACAGCTTTATCGAGAGAGAATTCCTTTTATTTCCCGCGCAAGAAAAATTGTACCGAAAATTGTTCAAAAATGGTACCATTCGATTCAACAGGAAATTCACTTCCGACGACTCAAACTAGCGAACATACGTTTTAGAGTATAATTCATTCATTTACTCGTATAGGTTGAGTGTTTACTTGAGTTTCCACTGGACCGATTTTTTTCGCAGATTGTTTATCCAGAGTTATTGTCACTTAAAATCGTGTAACCCTACTCTTTGGAATTTAAAGAGAACGTAGGCATATATTCTCTTTTCCCCCTTCTTTTTTCATGATTGTTTTTGTTTGTTTACATACATGTATACAACTACACCAACATTTAAAACGAACAATTAAAATTATTAAAATGTCCTTAATCTCTATTTAAAATAAATGTAAATTTAAGTAATAAGCATATATTCAGATGATCCTTGGTGTCTAATCACCCAGTCACCAAAAGCTCTTCCAAACGATGAAATACAGAAACAGGTCTGTGTGGCAGTGCTTGAGCCCACCCCACCCATCTGAAAGCTAGCTCCACGTCCCTGTCTTGGGAATGGGAAGATCAGCTGCATCTACGGGACCATAAAGTTAGAGACCATATCCAGATATGGCGACATTAGACAGACCTCTTCTACCATTAATTCCTATTTAACAGCGAAAGAATACGGTCTGTCTGTCCTTCGCAACCCAGGTAAAACCTGTCACAGTGTTGATATTGACCTCTTTCATATACGCAGTGTTTGCTCACTCATCAAAAGCAATGACGGAATTTAAGTAAATACCATTGGATAGAGGACATCCTGACCTTTCTGAAATATTCAGTACATTTTTTATACTTTATTTTATTTTGAGAAACCCCGAATACTTGTAAATCTAGAAAGCACTCGGAGAGCGCAACCTCCGCCAAAGCTAAACAATTTCCCGCCATACTGTTAGTACATCCAACACGAGGATCACGTCCAAAATCTAAACGGTCCGATACTTGTACCAAGCACCACCCCTAAAACACATTTCATGAAAATCCGTCCATAATTGTTTGAGTTATCGTGTTACTGCAGACAAACCAACTGTAACCAGGTCGGGTTTCAGTACTTACTTTTACCCGACTGGTTCCTTACTCCAGCATTCATTTAATAACTTCTTAATTTCGTGGTTGTGTCATTTTACATGTGAGCAGCCATTGCGATCATGCTTTTTGCCTAGCGCCCTCTCGCGGCCAACTAAACTTTTTTTAACAGCGCGCGCCGCCTAGAATTTTGCTCAACTATGCGATGGGCGTAGCGAGCATGCGAGTTTTGCATTCCACCGCGCTTTGTTTAAGAGGTATAGCTGACATTCCGGGCGTTTCGGTATAGTTTTCTTGTTAGGCGAGCTGCGAAATTTCTTTGATTTCGATCCAACACCTTGTTGCGTGCAGACCATATTTTACGAGCTCTTGCACTTTCCACTTATAACTGCAATTTTGAGAGAGGTTCCCTATAGCAGTAGAATAGTTTCATCTATTTTCACTGCTGAACTTCGATTTTACCATCGGACACGGAGTAGACATGAACGTAGATCCTCCCAAGTGATAATATCCTTGGAGCGACTTCATTAGCCCATTTCCCTATTTGACTGTCGTTTTTATATACCCAACAAAGTTCTGTTTTTATACACCCTACAAAGTGCTGTTTTTATATACTCACCAAAGTTCCTAATATAATTCTTTTTGTAAATACTGTACCTGATCATTTTTATATATATCGTCTCATATTTGTACTATAAATAAAACATTTCATATTATTGAGACAACAGAAAAATTCGCTCTACCCAAATCATTTTTTTAGTGGAACCACTCGGTTGAAAGGAGAGTAAGGAGAGTGCCACATTTTTAAACTAATAAATCCCACTCTTCCCGGTTACACCACCAACACCGATGAAAACATAACCTCCTCGGCGGAGGAAACAAGAAGAACGATGAAAGGGGCAGGAGCCAACGTGGAGCATGCTTGCTCCGGCAACGTAATAGATGTTCCTTTAATAGCGTTGGAAACGATCGAATCTATCGAAACTTATGAACACTTCCGTGAGTTAATTCACAAAGCTTGCCGTCCCTCTTTCTGTATATTTATGGTCCGTTCATCATGAATTTATTTCGATGTCTAAATGTTTGTTTGCAGCAATCGGGCGAATTTGCGCGATCCCGAGAAAATGCACTCTGTATACATTTCCTGTTCCATTCCTTTGTCACGTGTTTCAGTTTCATTGCCCGTGTCCCGTGAATAAACACTGGAACTCAAATGCTATATAATGGTCCGATGCGGCCTGTCAATCAAACAGTGTGCACTGACCAATAAAATTACGACTTTGCGTCAGGTGACTTAACAACAGTGTTGTAGGCATGTCCGCCATTAGCTCGGTCAAACTCGATCACATGCGCTGTGAAAAGCGTCTTCCCTTATGCGTCGGGGTGACGACTGGAATTTTTTTTGTTACTCTTTCCTGGAAGGAAAGATATGCATTAAAAACAACTGAGATCAAACTTGAAGAAAATTGTCATGTTAAGAATCAGGTTCTGCAGCGATTCATCTGCCATACATGTATCGATTTGTACGACAGTGATCAAGTGAATGTAAGTTAGAATGCAGAAATAAAGATAATTAAACAGTGAAGAATCAAAAGAATAGAAATTACAGGAATCAAAAATATGTGTCCGTGTCAGTTGACTTCTTTTTCTGTGCAGTCCTGCCCCAATTTGCCTGAGTCCGTTTTGCCCCATCGAGTAATATTTAGGAGTCGCGTTGGAATTTTAAGACAACATAATGTCCAAATTCGTTGTGTTCATTTAATTCACCAGTTAGCGATTTATCTTTCACACTGTACATGTAGTTGCTTAACAATTATGCATTAATCCCACAAGCTTCCTGTTCCATTCCTTTGTCACGAGTTTCAGTTTCATTGCCCGTGTCCCGTGAATAAACACTGGAACTCAAATGCTATATAATGGTCCGATGCGGCCTGTCAATCAAACAGTGTGCACTGACCAATAAAATTACGACTTTGCGTCAGGTGACTTAACAAC
Organism: Patiria pectinifera; assembly: GCA_029964075.1. Classification (NCBI taxonomy): domain Eukaryota; kingdom Metazoa; phylum Echinodermata; class Asteroidea; order Valvatida; family Asterinidae; genus Patiria; species Patiria pectinifera. The sequence goes on along the minus strand of CM057141.1, from coordinate 2,073,719 downwards.
AGTTGTTGTAGGCATGTCCGCCATTAGCTCGGTCAAACTTGATCACATGCGCTGTGAAAAGTGTAAATAATCGAATGAGATTTGTGGAGCTGCGCACGGTATATTCGAAATAAAATGCCGGTGCCGGTGTCCCATCTGTGTATGATTCTTAATAAATGGACACAATATGCTGCTATGGAACATGCAACACCAGGTAGGACTATCAAGATATACCGAACGAATTTTTGTTTTTCCATTTCCGAAACTCCAAATAAAACAAACCTTGAAAAAAGTGTTCAAAACATGGATCAAAAATGGATCAAAACATAAATAACATTGACATTGAGAAGGGACATGACTTTATTGTCATTGATTTTATCAACATAAAAGTAGGCCTAGGCTATCAGTATCAGAATGATCACTTTAAGAACAACAAAGGACATGGCCTCTTCTTGACTATGCTTTAAGTTTGTCGTGGTGACATACAAGCAATTTACCAAACATACAAGCAATCACCAAAAAATAAAGCAATTGGAATTGTGATGGCAATGGAGATGTTACGGTCACGCCATATCCTCTTTAGTTTGGCTAGGACAGCTGCAGCTTTGGCAATTCGAGTTTTCACCTCATTGCGGGATGTACCGTCTTCTGTTTGAACCTGACCAAGGTAGACGAATTCTGTCACTTGTTCTAGGTAGTAGTACCTTATGCACACATCGATCTGCAGCTCCCCTCCACCAGAAGCCATGGGCTTCAATTCCTCGAGACTGATTTCCATGCCATATCTGACTGGTTTTTGTCAACCTCATGTAAGATACTATTGTGCAAAATCCGAAATGATGTCATGATGACGTCAACAACAGATTTTTTTTAAAAGTTGCTCCTCGACGTGTGACGTCATAACGATGTCATCAGTGGTCATGTGACGTCATCTTAAGGTGCATATTTGAAAGTCCTTTATCTTGATTACTGCAAGTCCGATTGAGTTTAAACTTTTGATTGAGGTAGACAGGGATGTATTATAGGTACAACTTTAGGTGACGTCATAAGGACGTAATTATGGGTCAAGTGACGTCATCTTAAATGTGCATATTTCAATGTGCTATATATAGTTAACTACAGGTCTAATCCGTTGTAACTTGGTACGTAGCAAGACTTGGGCGTGTCATAGGTAAAGACTGAGTTGACATTATACGGACGTTATTGTGAGTCAGGTGACGTCATCGTAAAGGTGCATATATTAAAGTTATATATCTAGTGAGTTACAAGACATAGAAAATCATGGAACTTTGGACGTACATGGAATTGAATTCGAATTTCACTGCGCACAAAAAAAATCATAATGCGGAAAAGCCATATGTTCTGTTCATCGAACAGACATATACCTCTTAGCATATTTTTATATTCCTCTTCTCTTCACCTACCTGACTTTCTCCTTGAGGTGAATTGTTCGTGTTAGCATCAGCAGCCAACACGCAAGATGTCAGCGCAAGGAGTAGCACCACCACTGCCTTCATGACTGCATGAAACAATGACCATGCAGATGACAATCGATAAAAAAAGGCATACATAAATACACCAGCGTAGATGACGATGGAAATTGAACTACGAATTCAAGAACGAACACAAACAGTGGCAACGATAGGTATTCCAATAATAGAAGAGCCAACACTGACAATATTAGAATTAGGAGAAAGGATTAATTGCCTTTAACAGTTTTAATAAGTCGAGAATCTGCCAGTACACTGTGTAACGTTTCCGAAGCGGAAAAAATGTAATCTCTGAAAAATGTGCGTATAAAATTTCCTACACCATGCTCACAGAGATGATTCTAATGCGTGTTCACCATCAGGCTTAAACTGTGAACAATCGAGTTGTTTACTTTCTGCTAATTGCTGAAATATTTGTTTTTAAAACCGAAATGGAATAACTCACCGAATAATTCGTGCAGAAACGTTATCTCAAGAATTTCACAGAAGCTCTGACGCACTGGGAACAGTGAAAAGAGTTTTGTTGTTGGCACATCGAACTCGTCCACTTATATGTAATGATGCACGTATGGATAGTCGGTATAAGGTCATCGCGAATACCCTCTCGGCCAATCAGAAGCCAGCATTTGCCTTCATTTACATGAAGTGAGAAGGTCAAGTGAGGAGTTAGCTGCACCATTATAGTAGTAGGGGTGTTGCCACTCTTCGGATTGACTGCTATGTCAATTGTTTATGACAAGGGGGTCATTTAGACTTAATTATTATATACGATGTATGCTGGAAAAATTTCAAGTACTCAAGCCTTTTTCTCCCTTACAATCACGCTTTCTTCAAGTTTCTGTGACAGCGTTCGAATCGCTCTTAATCTTTTTTTCACTAGCCAGCCGAAGCAGTGAACCATACTCTTAACTAGCCTTCAGCAGGCCTTAATTTTCACTAGTCCGCATTAGAATTAGGCTAGTTGGGTTTTTTTCGAACAAGAATGTCATAAACAACAATGTGCATACATGTATTACTTTATCCTGGCTTACCCATAGTTATGTTGCAGCAAGAACTTGGTGTACGTAATTACGGTAGATTGTAAGCTAGCTAAGATCACTACGGAACGGCTAAACTTGATTTTTTTATGTCACAAATGAAAATGATACCGAAAATGATTTGGGCCAAAAACGTGATGCGAATACATTTATTATAATCACCGTAAAACAAATTTTAAAAATGTTGTAATCCCACGTTGCCATGGAGATATAGGTTGCCAACCAATGAAGATCGACGGGAGGGGAAGTTGTTCCCAGAGATGGTAAGGGAGAGCAGAGAATTCGAAGGAACGTCACTCACACACAGACCAGGACGTTGGTTCAGATGTTTTATTTTGCGTCTAATTTATTACCCCTGTGAACAATTACACAATCATATTAAAAGTTTAACTAAATTATACAGACTTCAGTATAAAGAAACAATTCAAAATAACCTTTGAATTTAATTCCCTAATAATAATGGACAATTATAAAGGCGTGCATATAGGTGCACTCACCCAACACTCGTGCTTGTCAATGTAAACAGCCGGCCAGGGCTGGCTCTCGCCTCGCTTCCCTCAAACTGTGAAATAATATGGATAGCCTACGTTACACTTTTTCAGTCGAGGTCCCCACTTTGTTACAGAATAGTTCAAGCAATAGACTGAAAAATATGGTCAAAACTATTCAATGTAAAGGTCCTACTTGTGAGCGATTAAATAAGAAGCCAGGGATTGTGATGTGACACCATATGAATATTATACACTATGTTTTAATTATAAACACCCTGATACAATAATACGACTTGCAAAGCTGTCCCAAGCCACGCATACTGCGCGGCTGTACACTGCGTACAGCGTACGTGCGAGCTACACGGAAACATTAGTACATGTACATGTAGTACACAAGTCGCCATTGTGTTTCTTTGGTCCGAGCATAGCGTCAGCAAACATTGGATTTTGGCCCTTTTTGGGAACTATGTGCCCACCAAAATATCCCCCCATGATTCACACAATTATTGCGGACACACGTATTATATCAACAGATCTGAAAAAGTATTTCTAAAGACTAAAAGGAATAAAAAGAGACCCTCACCAGAAATGTCCTTCTGACTTGTGTCAAAGCGACGCTGAAAGAGACCGAACGATGGCAAACTTATGTATCACTGCGCTTTGTTTACATAAACATAGCTTAATGAAAGAGAGCCTAGTATGAAATATATCCCCTTAAAACTAGATAAATTGGGATTTCCTTAACTACTCCACATAATAGAATCATTACAAAATCAATTAATACAAAAGATCTCGTAGTTATTTGAAGTATAGTGTGGGTCTATTTTCCAACGGCGCACGGACACCTTTGATTAGACCGTGCAGAGCACTTTGCGGCGGCAACTCCCTATTAAAGGAGCACACTGCGCTATTATTAAAGGGGCAACTAGTCATCATTATCAAATCCCCACAATTTCCCCGCTTTAGAACCATACGCCCTCGGATGGTAGACCCAAGCACCAAAGGTGCAATACTTAACAAACATGAATTGCATCAAGATAAAACACTTGGCAAAGTTTACAATAAACAACATTAGAAGTGAAGAACAATTAAAACATGTTCCGTTTTGGAACTTGAAATCTAGAATGAATATTAAAAATGGCTATATCCGCATACATCAACATAAATCTCAAAGATTAAGTGTGCACCTGTACACTATTTTCCTCATCACAATTGATTTAGACAACCACATCGATCCTAAATCATCTTTCGCTAGAAAGGGCAAACACCTTCAGGCATTTTCACCTGATTTTTTTTCTACTCCATATTTCAGTGTGCGTGCAAGAAATCTGAATCTCTCGTCAGTTCAACGTTTGACATTAATATGTGAACAATAAATTCTTGTATTACAATTACTAACCCTTGAACAATAAAACTTCAAAATGACAAAATTATGTTATAAGCCTACGCTTAAAGAGAGAGCAGATACTATTGTTGGCTACTGTGTCCTCAGCTGATGCTTGGGCACCCTACTTGGTGAGTGTGGGTAAAACCCTGCCTCTCAGTATATAGAGAGTGTCCACTCTGCATAAATTTCACAATTACATTCATTCACTTAACAGCTTGCTATTCAGCATCTAGGTCTTTAAACCCAACAATGCACTCCTCAGGCCTTTGCAATACTTTTGCATACCAACTTCATTCAGGTGGCAGCCATCTTTCAACCATTTTGGATGGTTTATACGCTTCTGGACAAATGTCTCGATTGAAGGGTATCCCACCTCCATAGCCCGCTTGAGCAGTAAGTTAAAGCGATGCGCGCGATGATTAAACGTACCTACGGATACTTGTCCAGGCCTGTTTGTCCCGGAACGTTGTATGACTGAAAGCATCACAATGCGCTTGGGCCTGATATCTTCAATGCGCAGCAAATCCAAAAATTCAACAGAACGCCGAACAACCACGCTTGGAGAATTATTCCGGTTGCACAAATCATTGGTACCTAGATCTACACATAAAGTGTCAACAGTGCGCGCTTTAAGTCTTCGCAAATAGAAACTAGGATTTCCTAGGACCTTTTCGAATGTAAGTCCCGAATAACCGTCAGTCTCCAGACTAAACCCCTCCGGAAGACCTACTAACTGTTCAAGTGGTACGCAGCGTCTATGTGCCTCTCTACGAAGCCTGCAGGGGAAAGAGTGACCAAACAAGATCGCGGATGTCCCTTCTGCCATCGCAAGTCTGCCCTATAACGCATAAAATGGCCTAAATCTGGGCCTCTGAACAATATTCTCATGAACAATTTAAGAAACAAACAGCAACATGTACTTAAATCAGAAAGATATAGTACTATCCTAGAGTGACGTGCGGGAAAACTCCCCCGTCTCGCAACTCCCAAGAGAAGCAGGCTGTCTCTTCTGATGTGCTCCTGTGCCCACACTGTACTATAATTCTTATGGCAGTTTAACTTCGAAACTTTCTCAGGGAGTCGTCGACGGCAGGCGAACGGTGCACCAACCTGTGGAGAACGGGAAAATTATAAGAAGAATAAGTAATCATCATAGAGGCAACGATGTTGTAGCCCGCTAAGCAGGCATCCCCCGATTACTTTTAATTATGATATCTACGTGACTGCACCGCACCGTTCGCGCCTCTTGGCAATGCGTTTAGATCTTCTTGGGGCGCTTGAAACGTTGTCCTCTCTCTTGATGGTATTATGACAACTGGGCAAGGTAGGGCAGTTGGATTCGTTTTCTGTCGTTGGAATGAAAAGGCTCTGTGGGATTATCATTAGTTCTTCGTCGGAAGAAGATTCGTTGTCTACCTCGTCCTCATCATCGGAAGACTCAACTATAGGTGGCAATACCTCGAAGGTCGTCTCAGGCACCTCTAACTCTCCCCTTGGATCCAGGATGACCATTTTGCGATTCAGCCACTTCTCGGGGCCACCATAAATTGGGCGGACTGCCAACAGGTCTTTCTCCTCGTTAGATTTCACAACAATGTACTGCTCCTCATGGAATGCATCACTCAATTTATGTCTGCCTGTGAAAGCACACTTCTTTACAAGGACTCTGCTTCCCACTTTGATCGGTTCACCCCAGCTACGAGAGTCATGATATTTCTTCCTGGATTCGGCTGCCTTAAGAAGACGATCTTTAGTGATGTCATACGCTCGTTGAATCAGCTGAGCTTGCTGCTGTACGAAGTTATCGCTGTGGTCCTGTTGGGCATTGCCGATCAGATGGTCCAAGGGAATCGTTGGTTCTCGTCCAAACAGTAAGGTATACGGTGTAACACCCGTAATGCCATGTGGCGTGGAGTTGTAGATGGAGGTTAGATGTGATAACAGCTCGGGCCACCGCATCCTCTCTTTGCTGTCTAAAGATCGAATGAGAGAACAAAGCGTTCTATTATAACGCTCCGTCTGGCCATTCCCTTGCGGGTGATATGGGCTCGTTCGGGTCTTCTGCACGCCGTACAACTTGCATAGTTCCTTAACCAGGTTACTCTCGAAGTTACGGCCCTGGTCAGAGTGGATTTGAACAGGGATCCCATAATGCGCAAACCACTCCTCACGTAATACTCTTGCAACAACTGGTGCAGTTTCATCTTTGCACGGGACTGCCAATGCATACTTGGTGAAACAATCAGTCATTACAAGGACATGTTCAAAGCCACCCCGACCTCTCTCAAGCTGAAGAAAATCTATCGCGAGCCTCTCCATGGGTTTGAAGGTAAGTAGATGGCGCATCGGTGGCCTCACCGTTGGTGTTGGAGCTTTGGAGACTGTGCATCGGAAACACTTACGAATGTGCTCCTTCACATGCTTACTGATTCCCGGCCAAAATGCGCGTCTCCTTAACAGTGACTGGGTACGACTCACCCCCTGATGCCCCCATTTGTCATGAGCAGACTCCAACATAGAATCTCGTAGTTTCCTAGGAACCAAGAACTGTAGAAGTGGGCCCAACACAGAATCCTCCACTTGTCTGTATAGAATGCCATTTTTCTCTATTAATCGAGGCCACTCTCTTAACCAACCACTCAGGCCAGGGGACCTTGCATCTCCATTCTGTTCTTCCTGTCCTGGTTCCCATCTGATCGACCAACGCCTCCAGATCTCTCCGAGTTCATCGTCCTCCCTTTGTAGCAGACCAAGTTCCTCAGAAGAAAATGAAGGCAGTACTGATGAGGTCTGACCATTAACCTCAGTCGTTGCTTGAGCCTGTGTCTGTTCAAGAACACGAACTTCCCTAGGAATAAATGTGCCTCTGACTTGTCCTTGAAGGACCTCCTCGGTTCCAGCCGGGGTTGCATGAGACGGATGACGACTGAGTGCGTCTGCACAACGGTTTGACTTTCCTGGGCGGTACCTGATTTCCATATCAAATGGTGCTAGTTGAGCGACCCATCGCTGTTCGGTGGCCCCAAGTTTGGCAGTTTGGATATGAACGAGCGGGTTATTGTCTGTATACACCACGAAATGAGTCCCAAGGAGATAGTCCCTAAACTTGTCAGAGACGGCCCACTTTAATCCTAACAACTCGAGCTTGAAGCTTGAGAGGTCTGAGTAGTTCTTTTCAGCACCTCGCAAGCTGCGACTGGCATACGCGACGGGATGCCTCAATCCGTCTTCCCCGACTTGGGTGAGGCATGCACCTAAGCCCTTCAATGATGCGTCAACTTCCAACGTGAACTCCTTACTGAAACAAGGATAGGCTAATACAGGAGCTTGACACAAGAGCCCTTTGAGTTCTCTGAAGGCCAAGTCGGCCTCCTCTGACCATGGGAGAGGTCGGCTGGACTTCCCCGCTTTTTCATTGGTCTTGTTGGTCAGCGAGTGCAGTGGGCCGGCAATAGCTGCAAAGTGAGGTATGAAGCGTCTATAATACGACGCAAGCCCCAGGAAGGACCGCAGCTGCTCACTAGTCTGAGGGACTGGCCACAACGCAACTCGCTCCACCTTGTCTGGATCTACGGAGACTCCCAAACTGTTAACAACGTGCCCCAGATGCTTCACCTCTGTCTTGAAAAGTTGACACTTATTCCCCTTCAATTTCAAGCCATGAGAAATCAACCTCTCTAATACCAGACCAAGTCTTGTCAGATGCTCCTCGAACGTCTTAGAGAAAACAAGAATGTCATCCAGGTACAACACTAGCTGGGACAAATTCAAATCGCCAAATATGACCTCCATAATTCTCTGAAAAGTGCTGGGGCTGTTACATAAACCTTGAGGCAGTCGGTTGAACGAGAACAACCCCCAGGGAACCCGAAAGGCAGTCTTGTCAATCGAGTTCTCGTGCATGGCAACCTGAAAATACCCATGGGCGAGATCAAGAGATGAGAAAAACCGCGACCCACCCAGTGCTTCCAAGGTCTCCTCTATGCGAGGTAAGGGGAACGAATCTTTTACTGTCAGAGCATTGAGTCTCCGATAATCAATACACAGACGGACCGTGCCGTCCTTCTTTCTGACAAGGACGACCGGACTGGCATATGAACTTGCAGTCTTCCGAATAACTCCCTTTGCTAGCAAATCTTGAAGCAACCTGCGGACCTCGGGCATGAGATGTGGTGGAATACGCCGATATGGCAAGTTAACTGGCTTGTCGCTCGTGACATGTATCTGGTGTGGAATAAGATCACATTCTCCAAGGTCAAAAGGCCCTTTGGAGAAGGCAGCATCATGCTTTCTGATCATTTCTGCCACTTTAGCAGATTCCTCTCTGCTGAGACCATCTAAGTTAATCCCCGGAGGCAAGAGGTATTGCGTCCCATCTGGAAATATGAATTCCTCCCGTGACTCACACGACGGCCCACTAGTGTCCGCCTGCTCCTTAGCACTGGTGATCACAGACTCTGTGCCAGTCTGAGGTTGAAATATGTTACACATATTATCTTCTCCCTCACTGACTACATTCTGGACAGAAACCTCCAAACCTTCTGCTGTATACTGCAGACAAATCTTCTCCGAAAATTGAACTTCATCGACTGTGGCAATTTCAAAACATGCTGGAATGGTCACCTCTGGACCATTGTTACAAATTAGGACCTCCATGGTACCTTCCTCACTAACCTGTTGCACACCTTCGACAACATGTATATTGGACAACTCTGCTTCGTCCAACGACCAAGAACCTAGAGGTATTGTCCTGCCATCCTGTAAACACAAAGGGATGGCTTTCACCACAATGTGCTCACAGACGGCCGGAAGTTTCTCTAGTCGACAAGACACCAACTTCGCTGTACAAGATGGAAGAACCTCAGTTCGCTCCGTCCTTAATAGCCCTCCTGCTATGCTCTGTGAATCTGCAGGCCTGCAAGATTTCTCTAACTCATCAACACCTAACCACTGCAACGCAATATCCCAATCACTGCCCGACGGCCCAGACGGTGTTACTCCCATGGAATGAATTGCCCTTAATACATTGCACCCTAACAAAATAGGGAATTCCCTTCTCCGTTCGGTCAGTGAAAACTGGTCGGACATCACCAAAAAGCTCGCATCTACCAACGACCCCAAAACCCGGATAGTAGTGTCTAAGTACCCCTCAATAGGTATCTCCAAGTTATTCGCCCCATAGACTTTTAAGAGCGTTCCTACTGTACCCAGTTCTCCGGTACTCCCGGCCAAATGCTGGTGGTAGAACGTGGATGAGATCAAGGAGGTCTCTGCGCCAGTATCTAGTACACATTTCACAGTTTTACCGCCAATTTCAATACTGGCCGAAGGACTGCGAGCAATTAACTTTCGGTGCAACTCCTCCTCACTTACTGAAGGTCTCCCTGATCTCCTCCCACATCCCTTCCCAGCATTAGCCCCTACACTTAAATTATCTCCGGGCACATTGCTTTCCTCTACCGTCGTGCCCGCTAAGGCAGAGGACTTGAGTTTCCCTGGGTGACATTTGGCATTTCCTTTTGTTGCGCTTCTTCTTCCGCTTTGCGTTTTCTGCAATAGCGGGAAATGTGTCCCACTTTCTTGCAGTAGTTGCATGTATACCGCGCATTCGACTTTTGAGCAGAAGCGGATATTGCAGAGTCCAATTTTTGCGTTAACACACTGGTCAGATTCTGAATTTGACTCGCTGCTTCTGATTGCGCTTTCGCCAAATTGTCTAGCTTCTCCAAAATCAACTTGTCCGAAGCCGCCATTTTGGGCGACCTGTCGCTGCTAGGCTTCGCCACCGACGCTGCTTCGAAGTGGTCACTTTCTCCCGCTGCGACTAAAGTAGAGCGGACCTTGGGTCGACGGGCACTATTTTCATCCACCTCAGGCAGCAAGGCAAGTGCGTGCTCCCGGAAATGGAAGAACTCGAGTTGAGGCTTTTCCACTAGAATACGGCGGAGTTCCCTGCGCACTGATATGTCTCTAGTTCCCTTTACAAATTGTTCCTTCAATACCCCATCGCGCAACAATCGCAGTGCCGCACGTTCTTGTTCACCGCAAGCTTGCTCCATTCTATCATGGAGCCTCATAAGCGCTCTGCTATAGTCCGCGATTGATTCACCCTCAAGTTGCATGCGCGCGTACAATGCGCTCGTTAGTGAGGAAACGCTCTCTAGCGGCCCAAACCGGCTTTGGAGGAGGGAAGCTATTTTTGCATAGGTGTCCCGTTCTCCCACAGGAGCACATAGAATTTCTTCTTTTGCTACACCACTCAAATGATCTATGACAGCTCCCACTTTTTCTTCATCACCCAGCCCCAATTGTCTCCCGTATGCATTGAACTCATCAAGCCACTCATTGATAGTCAGTTCCCCGGACTTCTTTGGTGGACCACAAAATTTAGGCACGCTAATTTTTGGACTGCGTGTAATCTTAATGTTTTGAAGTGCACCAGCGAGGGTCGCAGCCAAAGCTTCATTAGATTTAGCTAGTAACTCTGCAAGCCCTTCATTCAACGCCATGGTTAGAGTATTTCTAGTTTTGCAACAATTCGGCGTGGGACCAGTTAATGCGAGTGTATGATTTACTAGCACGGTTTACATTTGTACATGTACATCACAGGAACATACAATTTAGAACAAAATGTCATTACACCCGAGCAATTGAATTAATTCACAGCATTGTGCCAGACGTTATACATCAACTTGCAAACTTATACAAGTCTGGCCTCATTAATCAATCAATAACTCGAAAAACGCACAGACAACTCAAATTTCTTCTCAGTTTGCAGAATGTTTCATCTACAAATGCCTAAAAAAGGCATACACATCATCATATATTCAACACGTTCTATACTATCCAATTATAACTTCTTTCTTCCATATAAAGTTTCCTGGAGAAAAATTTAACCTGTCGAATGCATGCGTGTCAATTCTTAACCTGAATTCATTTACATTTTACATGTAAGAATTGAGCAATACAACAATACAATAAATTTGACAGGAGCGTTGGGGGCAATAATTAATTTTTCCACTCTCCAATCCTGTCTACGACGCCACTTTGTTGTAATCCCACGTTGCCATGGAGATATAGGTTGCCAACCAATGAAGATCGACGGGAGGGGAAGTTGTTCCCAGAGATGGTAAGGGAGAGCAGAGAATTCGAAGGAACGTCACTCACACACAGACCAGGACGTTGGTTCAGATGTTTTATTTTGCGTCTAATTTATTACCCCTGTGAACAATTACACAATCATATTAAAAGTTTAACTAAATTATACAGACTTCAGTATAAAGAAACAATTCAAAATAACCTTTGAATTTAATTCCCTAATAATAATGGACAATTATAAAGGCGTGCATATAGGTGCACTCACCCAACACTCGTGCTTGTCAATGTAAACAGCCGGCCAGGGCTGGCTCTCGCCTCGCTTCCCTCAAACTGTGAAATAATATGGATAGCCTACGTTACACTTTTTCAGTCGAGGTCCCCACTTTGTTACAGAATAGTTCAAGCAATAGACTGAAAAATATGGTCAAAACTATTCAATGTAAAGGTCCTACTTGTGAGCGATTAAATAAGAAGCCAGGGATTGTGATGTGACACCATATGAATATTATACACTATGTTTTAATTATAAACACCCTGATACAATAATACGACTTGCAAAGCTGTCCCAAGCCACGCATACTGCGCGGCTGTACACTGCGTACAGCGTACGTGCGAGCTACATGGAAACATTAGTACATGTACATGTAGTACACAAGTCGCCATTGTGTTTCTTTGGCCCGAGCATAGCGTCAGCAAACATTGGATTTTGGCCCTTTTTGGGAACTGTGTGCCCACCAAAATATCTCCCCATGATTCACACAATTATTGCGGACACACGTATTATATCAACAGATCTGAAAAAGTATTTCTAAAGACTAAAAGGAATAAAAAGAGACCCTCACCAGAAATGTCCTTCTGACTTGTGTCAAAGCGACGCTGAAAGAGACCGAACGATGGCAAACTTATGTATCACTGCGCTTTGTTTACATAAACATAGCTTAATGAAAGAGAGCCTAGTATGAAATATATCCCCTTAAAACTAGATAAATTGGGATTTCCTTGACTACTCCTCATAATAGAATCATTACAAAATCAATTAATACAAAAGATCTCGTAGTTATTTGAAGTATAGTGTGGGTCTATTTTCCAACGGCGCACGGACACCTTTGATTAGACCGTGCAGAGCACTTTGCGGCGGCAACTCCCTATTAAAGGAGCACACTGCGCTATTATTAAAGGGGCAACTAGTCATCATTATCAAATCCCCACAAAAATAAAACTGACTTTTTGATGTATTTTAAAGTGATTAATTTATTAATAAATAATGCATTTAATGTATTAATAACATTAATCAATTTGTGTCTGTTTTAATTCAATTTTATTAGTAATGTTTGTCGAAAACACGGACAAGTTGCCTCAGGATAAAGTTATACATGTATGTATACTGTTGTTGATGACATTCTGGTGCAGAAAAAAAAACCTAATTCTATTGCGGAGTAGTGAAAATCCGTCCATAATTGTTTGAGTTATCGTGTAGTACTGCAGACTGCTCGAAGAATACTGTTCGAATTGCATTGAATGGATTACTTCCTCGTGTGAATTATGTATGCATGTGCACGTTTAAATCGAGAAGGAAAAACATGGGCTGACATTTAACTGCCGTTCAATGGGAAAGGTCGATAACGCTGGCTGGCTTTCATGAAAAACGCATTGTTGCTCTATTGCATAGAACTTGGTGCTGATGCATGCACATTATCCTGACACGAAGTTTTCTATCTACGGAGTTAAAATGTGTATCCTGCATTTCGGTGCTCATTGCCTTACCCATAGTTATGTTGCAGCAAGAACTTGGTGTACGTAATGACGGTAGATTGTAAGCAAGCTAAGATCACTACGGAACAGCTAAACTTGATTTTTTTTATGTCACAAATGAAAATGATACCGAAAATGATTTGGGCCAAAAACGTGATGCGAATACATTTATTATAATCATCGTAAAACAAATTTTAAAAATAAAACTGACTTTTTAAACTGTATTTTAAAGTGATTAATTTATTAACAAATAATGCATTTAATGTATTAATAACATTAATCAATTGTGTCTGTTTTAATTCAATTTTATTAGTAATGTTTGTCGAAAACACGGACAAGTTGCCTCAGGATAAAGTTATACATGTATGTATACTGTTGTTGATGACATTCTGGTGCAAAAAAACCCACTAATTCTATTGCGGAGTAGTGAAAAGGCCCGCGGTCTAGTTAAGAATCAGGTTCTGTTGCTCGGCTGGCTAATGAAAAAAAAAGTTAAAGGCGAACCCTGGTTTAAGCTACGCCACTGATCCTGAGGCAAACTTGTCAGTGTTTTCAACAAACATATCTAATAAAATTGAGTATAACATTTCCGAAGCAAACATAATAAAGTGATAACGTAAACAGTACACAAAATGAGCTGAAGTTTGAACAAGCTCAATTGGTAATCAACCTTTTACAGTACACGTCAGATTTGAGTCCTGTTATCGATTATCCTTTTTGAACTCCAAAGCTAGACAAGTGCACTGAAGATACATATACCGTCCAGTGGTGTCTAGTATATATTTACAAAACATTAAAGTTTTCTTCAGTCTTCAGGTTATTTCTTAATTTGAAATGTTCGTGATCAGATCCACATTAATCTATGAATATTGGATTATTATTTTTTACAATAAGTAAATACAACTCAACACTTTTTTTTACATTATTTATCACGACATTTAACTCATAAGCGTCATTAAAATATTGTCCATACTTAATTGTAATCCGGAAGTCCTGAAGAATTAGAGTGCCACTCCATTGCTTTTTTGTTTAAATATTCAATGTGCACATCTGTTTTATTGGGGAAGTATCACTCATTTTTCAGTGGACTTGTAACTAGTCTGACTTTTTCTCTGAAGGCGCTATCAGGAGGAATCTCTGCAGAAAAGACGTCAGTGCATCTATATCAAAGAAATGACAAAGTAGACAGTCAGTATGAGTTTTCCGTAATATCATACCAGCAAGGTATTCCCTAAACTGGACATTTTTCCTTTCTACTCATTTTTAAATTGAGGTCAAGACCAATCAACGAGAACTTGGTACTTGTTTCTTCCAGGTGTCCGACTTTCTGGTGAAACTTCAGCTTTCAATAGCTTGTTTTTATGCAACGCCTGAATACATCCCATCATATGATTGGTGGCCAGGGGCGTTGATCAAGTGTTCTTTAAATTATTTGTCCCAACCCACGGCCCGGCAAAAATAGAAGTTCCATTCTACGGTAAACAGAAGTTCCGTTCCATTATAAACACTTGTGTAATCCTGCGTTTAGTTTCCAAATGCATGATACCGTTCAACAGCCGTGGGGAAGTTTGCTCAAACATTTCAACGTATGACAATAATGGAAACTAGAGCGAGCTGATCTCAGTCCGCGTCCGAAACAGTTGGCTACGGCCGGCAGATACCATGTGACAGTGCACGTGGTTGAAGCCACTTTAAGCGCATGGGAATTAAAGCCGTAGGTAAGTAATTCGGACGCGAGCTGATTCTTACCCATTGCATTGGTAAACCAGGCGGGTTTGTTCTCCCACCAGACGAAGAGGAAATAGAGTGGTATCCCTGCCACAGTGATGGCGGCTCCGATGCCACAATCCATCGGGGAGGAGTAGAGGGAGACAGCCAACACAAACAAGCCACAGATGATGAAGATGAACGGTAGAATGATTGGAACCTGGCCCAAACAAAGGATGATTTGTTTTTAACTTGGTCACCAAGACTTAGGCCAAAAAAAAGTCTCCGGTTTCTGGTATGCGCGCGCGTCACCGTAGCCATGCGCGTCGGCAAAATGAAAAAGGTTTTTTTTTCAATGAAAGATGATGTCTCAAAACCGCCAAACTCGCTGGTTTGACTGGAATCCTGCTGCTGCACAATTTTAACGTGTTTTTTGATTGGGTTATGGCCGAGAATAAGGTTTATGTGGCCTCTCTGGACTCCCATATATTTGCACTATAAAGTTTGGTTGGGCACCATTTGTAGTCATCAGCCGACATTTTGAAGCAAAAAAATCAGGTAAAAAAAAAAAAAGCCGCGTCGACGCACCACTTTTTGGGCAAGCTCCATACCAGAAACCGGAGACTTTTTTTTTGGCCTTACTGATCGAATCTCTGGCAAATAGAGTATATTGAGAGAGAAAAACTGAGTGTTTCATATGAATGGTCAGCTTGTCTTCCACAGGAATGTTAAATTTTTCAAATTAGTAGCTGTGGTGAGGAATTATGCCATTTTAAATGAAGTGCCTCATTTTCCAGTCTGCACACGGAATTAGTTTTGCCTTTTTAAAATGTATCAATAACTTCAAGTGAGTCAGTCACCATGACTAGGTTTTTATTTGTTATTACACTGCTTCACATCAGTACGCGATTTCAAAATATTTGTTGAACCATGGAACCGTGGTCAAAGTGTTTTTAGCGTGTTTTCTTAGTAGCGCTTTTCTTCAAAATGGAACAATGGATTAACATGAAACTTTCACCAAATATGTCCAAAATACCAGCCTATAACGTATCTCATTCCCACTTGTTTTGATCATTGCTACATATTTTTTAATATTTTCTTTAATTTGGGTCCAGATCGTTCTGACTCACCCTGTACAGTCGAGTGATAGCCGACAAAAGCAATTGACGTCATAAAAATGGGGAATGGCTGTACGATGTTGCTTTTGAAGGTCGGTTTGCGTGTTGAAGTGGTTTAAAATATATATATATTGGTGAATTTGGCCCAAATCTACCGGTTTTGGAATGTAATAAAATTGTTTTATAGATTTCTAAAAATGAGCGGATGAGTTGTGGGATGGTATGAGTAGTTAGCAACCCCCCTTCTGTCTGTGTGGCCAATGTTTGTTATATGAATATTAAAGAAAAAAACTCCCCCCAAAAATACAAACTTCCATTTGTGAATTCAATTCTATATTAACCCCCTCCATTTTTTTTTATGTCATAATGTTTTCCCCAACGCCCTTTAGCCACCCCTAACAAAATGGAGAGGCCAGTGCCATCTCCTGTCTTTTGACATCATACCTTGAATGGTCTGGGCAGGTCTGGATACTTCCATCTGTAGTATGGGATGACGGCGAGCGACAGGCATACGAAAACCCAGTTGGAAAAGCTCATGTAGTTGAGGATTGTGCCAACATCTGCAAAGATCAGCATGCACACGGCGATGGGGAACTGTAGAGGAAAACACATAGTGCTGTATCTCTCAGTTTGTAATTTTCGATAAATTAACGACTCGAGAAGGAAATTAATTCGGGAAAGTGGTTTTGTTTTGCTTGGATAAACAATTTGTGCATTCGTTGATTTTACTAATATACAATAACATCAGACCACCCTCTCATAAAGTACCTACGACGCATAAGCTGATAAGGTCTATACGACCGAATTACATTCTTCAACGTATCGAGACAAGTTTCATGAGCGGTTTTACCAAACAAATGTACGGACTGGGACTAGCTATGAAAATTCGAGACGCCGCGCGCGGGAGACACATGATTCGACGCTTGATGAAAGCGCTGTTTATCATATACAGGAGGTATGTACGGCAATGTTGCCGTATTTTAGGTCCACCGCCGAATAATAGTTAAAATGTCCGCTGTACTGCAAACCTCCGTATGGTCAGTTGATTTGCACTTGAAACAAATCAGTTTTTAAGTAATCAGTACGATTAATAACCAGCGCAGGGCCCATGCAATGTATTTTCTGTAATGCTATCCATGAAAATGCACCTTTGTTTAGCATTTAACCTCGTTTTCAATGTTCGTTTTGCCATTTTGAAGTTTCGCCAAGTTGGATTTGTCTTTTTGGTATCTATGCTAATGTTGCTAATGCGAGTTTCCATATTCATGAGCAAAACTGTGATGTCATTCCGAGTAGAAACCTCAATGTTACAGCTATTTCAGCACATGAAGTTGCTAGAATTTTGAATATTTTGCTGTCATAGATTTTCTTTTCTTTGACGATTCGTTGTTTTGTAAGTACATGGCAGTAAGCTCATAAGCGACCCTTTCTCACAAATGTCTTCAATGAGAAAATGTTGCGTTCACAGTTTGAACAGAAAAGCCCTAAACTGAACACTGTCTTCCTGAAATGACATCACACCAACAGCGGTCTCAGTTGTTCAGAAAAGCATGGAACATTTAAAACGTTTAAAGAAAAGCGCTTTACAATAAATTTAACCAATAAGGATGTCAACTAGTTTTCATCCATTTTAAAAGGAGTAAGTTGCACAAAATGTGATCAGCAGAAAAATTCATCGCATGGACCCTTTAATGTTTTGTTCGCAAATTTCCAAAACTTGTATAAACTTCAATCGACCGTTCCCTGAGGCGAGCATGCCTGAAAGCAAAATAAAGAGGACATATTCACATTTTAACCAGTTAGGTGTCATTATAAGGACAAGAAATTCATACAAAAGCAACTGCTGCTGGTAACGGCGTCTTGTAGTGTACGTGAATCATCCCAAGGACTTGAGGCATAACGCCCTCTTGTGACGACACCATCAGAGTCCTGAAAGAGATTAAATAGTCTGATCGCTTGAGCCTCCAGAGACACATTAAACACACCATCAGCCATGGTTTTACATAATATTTCATGACTTAGTGTTCATACACTGGAGATTAGGTAAAGTCCTACAACCCATTCAAAATGGCTAAATAATCATTTTGCAACAAATTGTATTATAAGTCATCATCACAGGTATGCCTTGATACCAGTTACCTGGAAACTCCAAAGATCGTTCCATTTGCGCCTCCAATGCAAGACAATGCAACGGCCACCGAGCAAATCACAGACCAAGAGCCCAAGACACGTTCACCAAAAGTCTTTGAAAAGGAAAGCGAAACATGTGTTGAAATTGGCCATTTTCTCTATAGAATGATGATGAGAAAGTAACTTTATATACAGGGTGTGAATTGTTTTCGTCTTGCTGAAAGAACACTTATCTTTTTTTTGTGATCCGTGGACAGAACTTTAAAACAGTGTTTGTGTTCAAAATTCTCTAACTTGAAAAATACATAAGTGATTTGAATGATTCCTTTAGCAAAAGAAAGCTCATTGATTGGGCTTTCATATCCTAGATTTTGAAAGTGCTACAGGCAAAACTTCATTCAGGAGTTGGTCCTGGCATTTGGGTTAGTTTTTCTTTTTTTTTCTTTCTTTTTTTACCCACCCTGTGCTTAACATGCTCACCTATGGTAAAACGGGATTAAACACAGAACCGCAGAAACACAGCAAACTGAGTACAAAATGTACCAATTTTGATAGAAGATGGAATAGTCGAACCTATAGGGTTATATTCCGAACTTAAAATTTTAACATAAAAAGACGTAAGACGGGAAGCATGATGGTCCGGTTTGAGTCCCGCCGGAGGTAAAATGTGGACCCTTTCCCTCTAAACCCGTAAACTATCAAAAAGCTTACAGTATAGGAGAATAATTAAATTCTAGGCATGGTTTTGAGTTTCATTTGCCCCGATTCAAAATATCATCAAAAGTTCACGACGTTTAAAATCTAGAACTAGGTACCATTTGGTTTTGTTTTTAACATATCAGTAGGCCTATGGCTGAAGCCATTGAACTCCACTGATTTATAAACATAGATGATGATTGCAGTTAGCATCGTGCACTCCGTACCCATATGTGTACACGCAAACCGGTACAGATACACGATTCGCCCTATGGCTCTCTGGGTAAGCCACACTGCATGTACGGCGCCATTACTAAGTTTTTGTGGGGAATTTCAATGTCGTCATTATGGTGTACTATAAAGGACACCTATCTGTTATCGTCGTGCGTGTGGGGAGCTCCGTCGTGCCTGTGAGCAGGTCCGTCGTGCCTGTGAGCAGGTCCGTCGTGCCTGTGAGCAGGTCCGTCGTGTTTGTGAGCAGACCGTCGTGCGTGTGGGGAGCTCCGTCGTGCCTGTGAGCAAGTCCGTCGTGTTTGTGAGCAGACCGTCATGCGTGTGAGTAAAACCGTCGTGCCTGTGAGCAAGTCCGTCGTGTTTGTGAGCAGAGCGTCGTACGTGTGAGTAAAACCGTCGTGCTGTGAGCAGGTCCGTCGTGTTTGTGAGCAGACCGTCGTGCGTGTGAGTAAAACCGTCGTGCCTGTGAGCAAGTCCGTCGTGTTTGTGAGCAGACCGTCGTGCGTGTGGGGAGCTCCGTCGTGCCTGTGAGCAAGTCCGTCGTGTTTGTGAGCAGACCGTCGTGCGTGTGAGTAAAACCGTCGTGCCTGTGAGCAAGTCCGTCGTGTTTGTGAGCAGACCGTCGTGCGTGTGAGTAAAACCGTCGTGCCTGTGAGCAGGTCCGTCGTGTTTGTGAGCAGGTCCGTCGTGCGTGTGGGGAGGTCCGTCGTGTTTGTGAGTAAAACCGTCGTACGTGTGAGTAAAGCCGTCGTGTTTGTGAGTAAAACCGTCGTGCGTGTGAGTAAAACCGTCGTGTTTGTGAGTAAAACCGTCGTGCCTGTGAGTAAAACCGTCGTGTTTGTGAGTAAAACCGTCGTGCGTGTGAGTAAAGCCGTCGTGCCTATGAGGCGCCATGTGTAAATAAATTATTTAACAAAATTATTTATATATAATTCATTATTTAATATATAATGCAGTTTTCCGGTCAATTATATGTAAATAATTGTTTTGCAGTTTGCATTATATGTAAATAAATTTATTTGCCACTGCAATATTTATAGATATAATTTTTTTTGCAACCTAATTATTTACGTATATTTTTGGGCAAACTAGAATTTTTTATATATAATTTATTTGCAAACTTATTATCTATATATAATTTTTGCACCCTTTTTTTAAAATTTATTTATAATTTATTTGCAACTTTTTTCATTTATATATAATTTTTGTGCACTGTATTATTTATATATAATTTATTTGGTACCTCATTATTTATATATATATTTTTGGCACACTTTCATTATTTATATATTATGCATTATATAATAATTATTCTCAGACCACACACAAAAACACCTTGAAACAAAAGTTTGACTTTTTGGCATAGTTTTTTTCCAGCCGCTATTTTATTTTTTTTTATTCAAATGTTATTAACCCAAACAGTTTGGGCACATTGGCCAGAAAAAAAACGGGGGCACGTACGTTTGCCCCAAATCCTTGCCATGCTTGGCATCACTGGGCCCAAATCTTGGCACGCTAGCCAATCATTCACTGCGAATATATCCACCGCTAGAAACTACGGTTGGATACTAACCCCATCAGAACAAATTAGTGTTAGTCACAGTGTTATATGTCACGTGACTTGAATTTATAATACGCCTAAATTACTTAAGAATAAACTTGAAAAATGCCGAAATTTCTTAAGAATAAACTTGAAAAAAGGCACGCCGATTTGTTCCCACCGTTGGAAAACACGGTTGGAATAAGCCCCACCAGTACTAGAGGGTGCTAGGCATAGTGTTTCTAAAGATTAAAACGAACTTGTGAAAATTGGTCAAAATTCAAAATCTTACTTAAGAACTATTTATTTCTTTTGAATTGAGGCACTGCCCGTCGTACCCAGTAATATCTCGCCCTTAATTAATGTCTTAATGTTGGAGGCGAAGGGGATGTGGTGGGTTTATTTTCCATGTATAGCGGCTTCGAAAAGCTAAGCCGAAGTGAACTTTCTGAGCCTAATTAATGAACTTGACTTAATACACTGTATCGATATTGCTTCTTTTACCCCTTTGGGCGCGCGATCCATATCATTTTAGCGATACGAACAATTTCTCTAACCTCAATATGTCACGTCCGCAAATAATTGGGGCGGCCAGGTGTTCCCTGGCCGCGCCCACCGTAGCCTTTCACCAACGCCATCGTGGCTTAACTTGCCCGCATTCAAAGCGGCGAACGCGAAGCGACTGGAGATGGAGACCACACATGCGAGTGGCGAAGCCACGAGGGCCTTTTGCAACTTGTCGAGAAATTCTCATGTTTTTCTTTATAATCTCGATTTTTGCTACCCCAACAGGGTAGCAAAATTCCAACCAATCATCAGCCTTTTCATGCGTGCGTGGCTACCACCCGGACGCGGACGCGTCGACACGTCACGTCGGATGCTTGCACAAAATTTAAAAACAAAAAATGCGAGTCTAGTTTTCCACGAGATCGTGACTGCGTAATTGTTATTACATTATCTTATTTTAACTTTACTTATAAAGGTATTTCAACAAATTATTTGAGGGTATGAACTTATTTTTCATCTGAACTTACAGTTATTTGATCTTACGGTTTCCTTACTCACCCTTCTTTTAAAAATGGAAGCGACTAGGCAAAATCCGCGTTGTGATTGGTTAACCTTCAGCACGCTTCTTATTTGCATAAAAACTATGAATAATTCAACAAAATCAAGTTGCAAAAGGCCTCGTGGCTTTGCCACTCGTGCGTGCTGACTTAATCTTTGCTCCTGTCGCTTCGGGTCTTCGCAACTCCGCCGCTCTATGCTACGAAGGCCTGGGCGAAAGGCTACGCCCACCGACGCGATTAGGCTACTGTTTACCGCGCACACGTACCCCATGGCAACAACCAGCTGATTGAAGAAAATTACGTGACTGATCAACAGTATGTGTCTGTGCCGCATGATGCCTTTATCTTGAAGTGATAAAATATAATAATGCATTATATAATAAATAATGCATTATATAATAAATAATGAATTATATAATAAATAATGCATTATATATCAATAAATAAAGTGTGGAAAAATTATATTTAAATAATAAGGTACCAAATAAATCATATAATAAATAATTAAAGCGTGCAAAAAAAATATGTAAATAATGAGGTACCAAATAAATTATATATAAATAATAAGGTTGCATAAAATTATATATAAATAATAAGGTTGCCAAAAAAAATTATATATATAAATATTGCAGTGGCAAATAAATTTATTTACATATAATGCAAACTGCTAAACAATTATTTACATATAATTGACCGGAAAACTGAATTATATATTTAAAAAAATGAATTATATATAAATAATTTTGTTAAATAATTTATTTACACATGGCGCCTCATAGGCACGACGGCTTTACTCACAGGCACGACGGTTTTACTCACAAACACGACGGTTTTACTCACACGCACGACGGTTTTACTCACAAACACGACGGTTTTACTCACACGCACGACGGTTTTACTCACAAACACGACGGCTTTACTCACACGTACGACGGTTTTACTCACAAACACGACGGACCTCCCCACACGCACGACGGACCTGCTCACAAACACGACGGACCTGCTCACAGGCACGACGGTTTTACTCACACGCACGACGGTCTGCTCACAAACACGACGGACCTGCTCACAGGCACGACGGTTTTACTCACACGCACGACGGTCTGCTCACAAACACGACGGACCTGCTCACAGGCACGACGGTTTTACTCACACGCACGACGGTCTGCTCACAAACACGACGGACCTGCTCACAGGCACGACGGTTTTACTCACACGCACGACGGTCTGCTCACAAACACGACGGACCTGCTCACAGGCACGACGGACCTGCTCACAGGCACGACGGACCTGCTCACAGGCACGACGGACCTGCTCACAGGCACGACGGTTTTACTCACACGCACGACGGTCTGCTCACAAACACGACGGACCTGCTCACAGGCACGACGGTTTTACTCACACGCACGACGGTCTGCTCACAAACACGACGGACCTGCTCACAGGCACGACGGTTTTACTCACACGCACGACGCTCTGCTCACAAACACGACGGACCTGCTCACAGGCACGACGGTTTTACTCACACGCACGACGGTCTGCTCACAAACACGACGGACTTGCTCACAGGCACGACGGTTTTACTCACACGTACGACGCTCTGCTCACAAACACGACGGACTTGCTCACAGGCACGACGGTTTTACTCACACGCACGACGGTCTGCTCACAAACACGACGGACTTGCTCACAGGCACGACGGAGCTCCCCACACGCACGACGGTCTGCTCACAAATACGACGGACCTGCTCACAGGCACGACGGACCTGCTCACAGGCACGACGGACCTGCTCACAGGCACGACGGACCTGCTCACAGGCACGACGGACCTGCTCACAGGCACGACGGAGCTCCCCACACGCACGACGATAACAGATAGGTGTCCTTTATAGTACACCATACGTCATGGAGTTACCAGTGCAACGGCGTTTGAAGCCAATAGATCCACCGGGGAGAGGACTGCATAATACGCCAGATTGGCCAGGATGTAGCCAATGGTTATCACAACCATCGACACGATGATGCCCAGTGGAAGATTTCTGTGATAGACAAAAAAAAGGAAAACCAGATCGAGAAAGAAAGTGCTTAGCGTTTAAAACATGGTTGCGGTTGATAAATCGACGAGACTTACAGCAATAGCAAAAGTATAGTTCGGACAAGCCGTTCGATCATTTATTTAGCCTAACTGTTAGTGCCAGAGCCCGGAAATGGACAGACAGAAATTCAAAGACGCAGCTAGTCTTTGACAAAGACGTTTAATACTATCCGATATTATGTTGTTTCGCGATTCATTTTGAGAGCTGTGCATTTTTGCTAATGGCATCGACAGAGGGCGCAAATGTAATAACCTGGTCAGGAATCATATAAAATAACGATGGAATTGATTGTTATCAAAGCTAAGAATCGATTGGACTAAAGCACTACTGGAAAACAACAGAGGATCGATTTAAGCTATTAAGGAAAGATAAAACCATGAAGTTCTTGATGTTGACAATTAATGTTGATGAGCTGTTGGAAAAGAAGTTTGTTTTCAGAAACCACTGTCTCAAAATTTCTGTCAAAACTTTGTAAAATTGTATCGTTATGGTAAATTATTTGAGGTCGTACCTTGATGGATTAATCATTTCCTCTGTGACACACGGCAGGTATTGCCTGAGGAAGAGAGCACACGCAACTTGTGAAATATTCAGCACTGTCACTTTTTTTTGGCTTTTACGGGTGCTTCTGGTTTGTCTGCAAACTAGTTCCCTCAAAAACGCAAACTAAATACTATCACTGTCTACATTGCCTTCCATAGGCGCAATGATTTTTTAGGAACCAGACTTAAAGTGAGAGCTCTAAAAAATAAAATCTCTCACTGCAAGTCTAATTGCTGTCCATGGGCATAAATCCCGTGGGGATAGGGAGGATATATCCCCCTCCCCCCCCCCCACACACACACACCCATTTACGTATTTACGTTACATACCCAGTGTGGGCATTCCTTTGTTTTCGTGTACTCTGAAAAAAACTCATTTTGCTCACACTGTGAAAACACTTTTAACCCAATTTTTTTTCTTCTATGATTCCCTTTAGTGTTTCTCTTCATTTTGTCACGAAAAAACATACCCAAAAATGTCTCTAAACCTGTTTTCCAGAGAGGGGGAAACGTTGCGTGGACGTGGGCAAGTCCACAAAACGTCGCTGCTACCTGGTTTATGTGGACCTCTTTTGTTCGGAAGTCCACACAGTGAATGTAATGCTTGTACAGTTATTGATCAGGGGAGTGGGCCATTGGGTATTCTCCCCAGATTTTTGTGGTGAGAAACAATACAAAATGCTGTTATCTTTTTACTTTTATGCCGTCCACATTTATGAAATAGTTTTGAAAAAAACGGAGAGCAAACAGTGCAAAAGCTTTCATAGCGCTGTTTGTATTTCACGTAAATTTGATGTACTGTTGTATCATGAACAGCGCCATAAAGTGTCACGTGGTGTCTAACCCCCACAATTTTCGAATTTCCATGGCCGGGAAATTTGTGCATTTTGCGGTATGGTCATCTCCCAATCGCGGAAACGAATTTACGCCACTGTTCCCGCCCCTCCATTGGAAATAAAACCCAGGACACAATGAAGGCAATCACACGTTTCTTGTTGTTAGGCCAGATTGTTTCGGCATGATAACGTAGGTCGATATCTTGAACGTTTTTCGGGATACGTGTGTAAGTTAACGTGATGGGGTCAATTATTGTACCTATTTACGCATAGCATTCGACCAATCGACCGTAGTATTGGTAACAAGTTCTTACCACCCTCCGTAAGCAAAGAGACCCGAATAGAACGCTAGTGGAATCTTCGCTGGTGAAACATCGATAACTGGGGTGAATCCACTCTGAAAGTTTTCAGTCTGACCTGTGAAAATCATACGCTTCCGTTTTAATGCATGTACAAGTTAGTGAACGTGTTTTACATTCGGAAAATTGGTGGTCACAAAACAAAACAAGAAACCAAGCTTAGCCCTACCCTATACCCAACGAAACTAAACCAAACCTATTCAAACTAAACCCAAACTAAACCCAATCCTACCCAAACCAGCCCAAACCAAACCCAACACAAACCATCCCAAACCAAACCACCAAACCCAACCTAATCTGACCCAAACCAAACCAGCCCAAAATAACCCGACCAAATACCCAATTCAAACCAACCCAACTTAACCCCAAACCCAACCAAACCAATCCAAAGTAACCCAACTCGGCTCAACCCAAGTCAACTCAGAACTCAACTCAACCCAACTCAGCAAAAACCAACTCAACTCCAACTCAACACAAACCAATTCAACCCAACCCAACCCTACTCAACCAAATAAATAAACAAAAGGAGTAAATCTCCTGTGTTTTTTCCTTACTAATCTTATGTTGTACCTTGAATAATGACGACAAACCCTGCGATAATGATGATGACTAGCCCTGCGACCTTAGCGACGGTGAAGATAATTTGTACCCGATTGCTCCATGGGACACTCACACAATTCAAGCAAAAGATAGCAGCTGCAGAGAAAAACATGAACAAAATTCACAGATTCGTTAAAACTTTCTTTTTCACCTGACAATGTTAAATGCTAGGGCCAATACAGTGACTGATAAAATTACAGGCTATGCTTATTTGTTTTTATTACTCGAAATTGTATCTTCCACCAATTTTTTGTTATCAAAAAGAGCAGTTTTGTTCTTATTCAAATCAAATGTTTGTTTTTGCAGTAATTATTGTGTGCATGACCTACAGTGACTGACCGTTTACCTAACAAAGAAGCGCCCAATAGCTGTATGACAATCCTTGGCGGGTTGCACTCCCCAAAGAACGGCCCGGCCAAGTAGGTTGCCGCTGTTATCATCAGGATAGCTGATGTTCCCGTGCGGGAAGCGACAACAAACGTATAGACTCGCAGGAACGCCGGCACAGGCCCGAAACTCTCCAAGATGTAGGCGAAGTCGCCCCCGGAGCGAGGGATCATGGTGCCTAGCTCCGCGTAGCAAAGGGCCCCGATGGTGGACAGCACACCGCAGGCCACCCAGACGACAAGCGACAGGCCCACGCTGCCGGTGTTTTCCAGGACTCCCTTCGGGGAGATGAAGATCCCCGAACCGATGACCGTACCCACGACTAGGGCAATGCATCCCCACAATCCGATCTGACGTTTCAGCACCACCCGATCCTTACTGGGTTGACTGCTTGTTAGCGAGGATACCTCGCCTGTGTGATGCTCCAGATCAGAGCACAAACTTCCTTTGCCGTCTCGCTCCATTGTCGAATTCGGAACTAATATGACCGTGCAGAACTCACGTTGAAATTTTAACCGTAATTTTCCAAACAATAAAGTTGAAGGTCAGTGTTCTTATCGTTATATTGATACCGTAAGTGCAAAGGACAAGTTAAAACTCATAAAATGGGCAAGGTATAAATGGTGCCATTTATTGTCAACCAGTCCTTCAAAACACTCCTTGTGTGTTTTGCATCGAAGTACCCCAAGATAAGAACCAATATAGATATGGGCACCTTTGGAGCGATATACAAAATCGATTTGTTTTTAATATTTTCTGGGAAGAAAAGACTTTGGTCACTCACTCCTTAAGTTCTTTCATCGTTTTCATCCCACAAAACATTTCTTTTTAAATCGACTTTTTGACAGTGGACACTTGTATGAAGTATTTACATCAAATGAAAATATTTCATGAAATTATCAAGGGACAAAATGAAAAATATCGAATGAAAAGATCGAAATTGTGAAGCTTATTTTCTCTCTAAATTCCAAAGAGTGAAATTAGGGACTAGACGTTTTAGAGTGAAAATCACTCTCATTTTCGATTGAAATAGTCTGAAAAATGAACCACTTCAGTCGAAGCTTGAGTGAACACTCGATCTTCATGATTGAAAAAAAATTCACTCTAAAACGTCTAGTCCCTAGTTTCCGACTGTGGGAGTGAATCTTCACTAGAATGGAATGACTTTTCACTCTTTGGAATTTAGAGAGTTAGTAACCAACCATTATTGCATCTCCTCTCATTTAACATAGACAAAAACTGATGGCCAGGGGAAAATGTCATGACTAGGGTTGGAGACTGAAATAATCGAGCAAATAAGAAGCGTGAACACGGAAATAAGAAATACTCGCTTTTTTATTTGAGGATTTGTCTATATGGCGTTTATGAATCAATATACGGTGAAATTAGATCAATGTATTCTGTAATTTTATAGCAGTTATATGCATTATATACATGAACATATTAAGATTATTCTATTGTGGTAAAATAATTTGGTAATAATATAATGTGGAGAAATATTTATAAAATCAAAGCCTGCAAAGACGTAAAATGTACTCTGTTCAAGTGGTTGGCACCGCCTACTTAGCAAGTCAAGAACAAGCAGAATACTGCTCTTTATAATACTGTTTTTTACTAATAAATGGTTACAGAGGAAGAGAGAATTATTAAAAAGCAAACAGAAACCAAAAACAATTGGTTTTGAAGACAAGTTGGTCCGGGACTGGCCTTAACAATGCCTTACTGAACAAAAACTGTAATTTAATCTAAATAGATGAGATAGATGCACAGGAACGTGTGTTTTACATGTATGACCGACCAAATTTCGACAGGAATTAAGTGAGTTAAAAACAGGCCACAAACGTATTTTCCCTTTTTCCAAAAAGGATGGGATGAAAAAATACTTTCTCGAAATTGGGAAAGGTTGATTTTTTTTTGGGTAAAGATATATGGAGTATTAATATACTACTATCGCAATACAGGGTGAGTAATAAAAACGAAACCCAAATGTCGGGACCATTTTTTAGTTAGGTTCTGCATGTATATCACTTTTAAAATCTAGGACATGAAAGCCCAATTCACAAGCTTTATTTTAGTACAAGAATCATTCAAATCCTCATTTACTTTTCAAGTTTACGGAATTTTAAACACAGCCACCGTTTAAAATTTCTGTCCATGGATCACAAAAAGGTTTTGTTCTTTCAGCAATTCGAAAACAATTCACATAGGGACGTGTGTGAATTCTTACCGTTTTGCTGAAAGAACGCATACTTTTTTGTGATCCGTGGACAGAATTTAAAACGGTGGTTGTGTTTAAAATTCCGTAACTTGAAAAGTACATTCGGGTGATTTGAATGATTCTTGTTCTAAAATAAAGCTTATTAATAAGGCTTTCATATCCTACATCAAGAACTAGTGCTACATGAAGAACTTCACTAAAAAAATATGGTCCCGATATTTGGGCTTCGTTTTCTATTTTACTCACCCTGTACATTGGGGCCTTACCCCCATCAAAACACAAATAAAGTTATAAGCGCATCTTCTGAATGACATGTACAGACCACAAGACTAAGATGGCTTTTCCCTGAACATTGAATACAACAATGGGAAGGTTAAACTGGCTGATGAGCATCCAGGAAAATTGACACCATAAAATGTTGCCACATAGTGATATTTACAGGGAATTATTTACAGAGTAAATATGAGAGGTAACATGTGAGACAAAATGAAGGAATGGCCATGGACTGGTAACTTTTTGTTCACACCGGTACCAAAGCAAAAATATAACGAACAGCAAACGGAAACAGAGAGACTAAATAACGGTAGTTCTAAGATGTTCTCCAAGCACAGGCGTAAGATTGGTAAGTGACATGCACGGGCCGAGAGTCGCGCGAGATCACGCGAGGTATCAGTTTGTCTTCTTATGTTCGGGCACTATCAGGAGATATCGCTGGAGGAAGCACGTCACTGCATCTGTAGAACCAAACAAACAAGCTTGACACCTTCAATTCTGAACATAAATTAACCCTCTTGAATGACTGGTTGAGGAGTTTGTGGCGAAATGTATCTTAAAACAAAACAAAAAGTAGAACAGAGGACATTTCTCGTGAGGCTTCTGAATCTAAAAAGCTCGGAACTATAGTGGCGTAGCTTTTAATAGGAGGGTGGGGGAGGGGGGGCGTAAGTCAGCTTTACAAATAGGTGGCGCTCTTCATCCCTGCAAATTTGCCGATGCATACACTCTTTATCTGACCATGGAGCTCCATGATCTGACAGGCTGATTACGCCGTCCCGATTTTGCTTCAATCAGTATCCCACTTCGATTTTAAAATCTGAAGCCCGTTGCAACCTGCCACTCTACGACCCCAGCCCCCCCCCCCACCCCACCCCGTTACGCCACTGTTGCTGTAAACTAGGCTTTTCTTGCTCACAGGCACTCAAAGTGTGAGGCGTACTTTTATGAAAAATACTGTGTCCGCAAGCAACCGTAGGCCAAACTATCTTACCAACTGCATTGGTAAACCAGGCGGGTTGGTTGTCCCACCAGACGAAGAGGAGATAGACTGGGATCCCTGTTACGGTGATGGCTGCTCCGATGCCACAATCCAACGGGGACGAATAAATGGAGACGACCACCACAAACAAGCAACAGATGATGAAGATGATCGGCAATATGATCGGAACCTGCCCGAAGCCAAGGTATAAAATGCTCTGGTTTAAAAAGGCTTGTCAAATATATTAGCTAAAATGTGTCAAAGATCATCCCTTCTTCATCTTCACAAGATAAATATCATCCAAGTCGGATATACATGTACCTAGTGAGTTGAATATCGGAATTCTGGTGCACTGGTTTACCCGGGAGGCAACAGCGGCCATGGACCCCGAAACAAGTGTCAAGTTATTTTTTGATAATAATTGAACCAGCAGAGGGGTGAAGACATGGTTTTTAAGTCGATAGTATTCTTTCACTTTGCCTTTTAGGATTCGTTCAATATTACATAGAAAGGATGGAAAGGGGGAGGGGGATAAGTTTCAGCCTCCCCCCCCCCCCCAAGTATGGTTCTGCATCCGCCAGTGTTTATGGTGTCATTTGGGGGTTAAACAATCACATCCACGTATGTTTCTCATTGGTATAATGCTAGTGATAAAGAAATTGTTATTTGCTCAACACTTTCATTTTATTGTCTTCATCTGGCAACTGCACTCTGACCACACTGAAACAGTATGATTCTTTCTTCTTCTTTTTAACCATACGCATTAGTACCATACCACACATAAACAAATGACGATGCCATCACTACTTTTTTACTGTAAGATTTGTTCAAATTACACACAGGTGTTTTGAAAACGTTGGCCAGATCTCTGCCGTGAATCCCTGATGACCCTTGACCTACCTTGAATGGTCTGGGCCAATCCGGGTGCTTCCACCGGAAGTAAGGGATCACCGCTACAGCTATGGAAATGAACAGCCAACGGGTGAAGCTCAGGTAGTTGATCAGAGTGTTAATGTCCGGAGCCATCAGCATGGCGATCACAATCGGAAACTGCCGAGGGAACGAGAAAGCAAAGGTAAATCTACACCCCAAGCCAAAAAAAAATAAAGCATAGAACGGACAAAATGAACAAAGAAAGATTTAAACATAAAAAAACTACCCTCGACCCAAATCTCTTACATTCATAACAAATGACAATTGAACCGGTGGACAGACTGAAAAAATCGGCACTTATGTTGAATTGGTCATAACTCAATAAATATTTATCTAATTGGAAAGAGAATTTCGTTGCTGCAAAGCTAATGCTCTTTTCTCTCCACATATGTACAAATATTTGCGATCTAATATTTTAATTAAGTTGTAAAAACGAGGACGCTTTGAGGTTCGGTTTTTTTTAACACCACGTACATCACATACACGAATAGGTAAGCCCCGTACAAAGCTATTCCCAGGCCAGCTTGTAAGTCACACTTAGACAGTCAATGAGATAGGTAACCAGTCTAAGTCACAGTTGACAGTCGGTGAGTCAGTCAGTCGGTGAGTCAGTCAGATACAAACAGGACACTAGGCTCGCCCTCTTGGTCCGGCAAATTAAAAAAAAAACACTTAAGGTAAACATTATCCATACGGAAGCAATGGCAGCAGGGAGCGGCGTCTTGTTGTGCACGTGGATCATACCAAGAACCTGGGGCATGAGGCCCTCTCGCGACGACACCATCAGAATCCTTCCAAACAAAAAGATGGAAAAAGAAAATTCAAGTTAAATCATCATTTCTCACTTTTCCTAAAATAATGTGCTTCGAATAACCAGCTCCCATTAATTATAATGATTTATTCACACAACAAAACGATTCACAGCGTCGTAGTCTATTGACAATTTTTCGATTAGACTGATACAAAAAAGTTTTATGTAGGCCTATACGTGCAGTACGTAGGAATGATTTTGGTGTGTTGATGAAATCAAAGAAATCTCTTAAGATCGCGTAGAGAGATTGGCATTGTTATTGCTTACCTTGCAAATGAGAAGAGTGCCCCATTTAGAGATCCGATGCAGGAAAAAGCGACGGCGACTGA
Source organism: Patiria pectinifera (assembly GCA_029964075.1). Lineage (NCBI taxonomy): Eukaryota > Metazoa > Echinodermata > Asteroidea > Valvatida > Asterinidae > Patiria > Patiria pectinifera. The sequence goes on along the minus strand of CM057141.1, from coordinate 2,041,627 downwards.
GATAATGACTGACCAGGGACCAAGTACACGCTCACCAAACGTCTAAAAGAATGAAGCAGTGAAAAAAAAAATAGTGACAAGATTTCAATGACAGTAGGCAGTGACCGAAGTAAACAAACGCTTCACGGAGGTTGAGTCTGCTTTGGTTGTCCAGTAAAATTGTGCAATGGACTCCGCCATAGCAAAATCATAAATTTGATAGGCCGCGTCGAGCTATCTTGTTTCTAGCTCTGCCTGTCGCCAACATTTAAAGCACATGCTTGCAATACACATAGCCATCTTCTTCTTCCAGTGAGTACATCCCTCCATGGTGGAGTATTGTCGTACTTGGGTGCAAAAGTGCTCGGTCACGGGAACAAATAATTAACGAAGAGTGCAGTAAACTAATTAAGGACTCGGTGCAAGTAAAAACGATGCCCTTGTGGCATAACTAGCGGAGGGTGGGAGGTTTCAAGCTGGTCCGGAAAATCTCAAGTGACTGAGCTGTAACCACGGTGGCTGGTAGGGCATTCAAGATGTAGATGACACTTGGAAAAAAACCTGTGCTGGTATGATAGAATTCTACAGTGCTGTTGTGTGAACTGCTGTTGGTGGCCCCTATTCTGGTTTGATGAAGGGTACACGTAGGGTGGGGTAGCAGGGATGGCAGCGACACCGTGCCATAGACATTGTCCCCCCTATAGTTTGCTGGATGTACGTAGGTAAATGTTATCATAAACAAGACTATTAAGAGTGTAACCAGGTAACTCCGTTAAAATCTGCATATATCATCATGAAAACCAGTGATTAAAAACATTTTCCAGTATATATTAAATGAATAAGTTACCAATGCCACTGCATCTGACGCCAACAACTCAACCGGGGAAAGAACCACGAAGTACGATAGATTGGCCATGATGTAGACGGCGGTAATGATGACCATCGATATGACAATGCCCAGGGGAATATTTCTGCCAAGGAAAAAGGAATAGTTTTAGTACAATTTAAAAAATATATATGTACTCCTTTCTTTGACGCACATTTAAGTTTAGAAACCGAGGTGGGCGCTTTGCGGCGTGGTACATGCATGCGCTGTCATTTAACTTCCACCGGGATTAACTGCCACGTCAGGATTTCACTCTGATCAAATAAATGCTGAAAATGTGCCATCTGTCTCTTTTCGTATTGGAAACTATTTGTTAGTACGTCTATGCTATTTTCTTGATCTAGACAATCGGAGGTATAACGACAGGGTGGCTGCCCCCGACCCGACTCCACCTCTCCCATACAAGAATGGAATGGAAAGAAAGAAAACGATATCAGTAAGCGGTGATGTTTTTATTTCAATTCTGGAGTTAGTTAACTTAAATCGCGGATGGGTTGCGGACAGGTGTATTTGCAAGCAGGCCATTGCATCGAATATTCCTTGCAGGATTCAAAAACAAATTGTCGTGAATCTTCCTGCATTGAATTCAAGTTATCGACCTCGTTCAAACACTGGTATCTTATTGGCGGAGAGATTCTTGGGAAGTTTTTCAGAACCCTAAAAGTAATACCCGATGCAATGCGCATGTTGCAGATGAACGTTTCATGTAACTTATCACGAGTTTTGAATGAGATGACTCCTTTACCATCACATCAGATTGCAATAATGGCACCATTCGATTTGTGAACAAAACTTTTCTTCTGTAAAAACTGACTAAATAGAACATATTTCACGGATCCTTCGTCAACTCACCTGGCAGGGTTGATGATTTCTTCTGTAAAACTGGGCAAAAATTGCCTGTGAAAAAAGAAAGCAATGAAAATGTCAACTTTCTATTAACAGATAATCTACTGCAGGAGTAAAGCAATGTTGAATTTTGAATAGTCATTGAAAGAAGACCACCGGAATCCCAAGGAGCCAGGCCTTTGTCTACATACTTTGTCTGCTACTATTATTTTTGAAAATCATCATTTTGAATCAAGCGCACATGGAATTTTACAGGGTGTATTAAAAAAAACCCAGGTAATCCGAAAACAATGGGTTAATGCGTAACAGCTAGGAAATTGTACCGTCAAAGTGGCTTAGTCTTACGGGTATTTCATTAGCTTTCAATGGATACCTTATTTGCATCTCTTCAGTCGCTGATGATTGTGGTCGCTGATAAGTGGTTGTATGTTAGAGCTGTTGTTCATCAAAATGGTACCTCATGTTGTCCATAAATAATTAATCAGTCCAGATTTTGTTTTCATCACAAACTAGCAATCCATTTTCAAAATTCTTTAAAACAGCTTGCAAAGGGTAAAGCCAAAGCCATGCCAAGTTGGGCCGACGCTAAAGCTATATTTGAGTGTATTTTTGCATAAGGGATAGTTATTATTTTAATTAGCAAACAAAACAAATATTTCAAATTATAGATTTAATAACGAAACTGATATTCCATTTATGCTCAAACACTTTCAACATTTTTGCCTCCCATTCAACACATAGGCCTAATCCACTACAACGGCGCACTTTTTCGACAGCTCAATTCACCACTGAATCAGGCAAACGTTAAAAGGAGGGACCGAGTGACAACAAAATTACCGACAGACCACTCCTAAGGTGAACAGGGATTCCCCCCCCCCCAGGTCACCCGACCCCTTGCTCAAGAGGACTATACATTCTTCAGAGAATATTCCAGACCGACATCTTACCATCCCGAGTAAGCGAAGAGTCCAGAATAAAACGCCAGGGGAATCTTATCAGGTGTGACTTCTATGGCCGGAGTGAAGCCGTCTTTTAAGTTCTCAACATTACCTGCCAAAAAAAAAATGTTCAGTACAAAATAAAGCTCAGTCCAACCAAAATATATTACCATGCCGAGCCGAGGTAAGCCGAGGTGAGCCCTGCCGATCAGAGCCGAACCGAGTCGAGCTCAACCGAACCGAACAAACCGAAATGAGCAAACCCACTGCAACCGAGCAATACCCACACCAAACCGAACCACACCCCATCTCCTAGCTTAACCCAACCCAAGCCAATCCTGCCAAATCCAACCCAACCAAACCAAACCAAAGCCGTCAGACCCATCCATCCCAACCCAACCCAGCCTAACCCAACCCCACCAAACACAATCCCAGATTCCCACCCACCGAACCAAACCGAACCAGACCGTACCAAACCAAACTAAACATCATGTGTTCACTACATAACTACTTCACACAAGATAATCCCCTCACTGACAACTTATTACATTATGACTAAGTAAACATCGATGGGCTTTGTTTGTATTACCATGATTAATTTGCCAACCAAACCACACCCAACATACAAAACCCAATGAATAAGAGGGCGTGTACAATATGTAAATGATGAATTTTAATTTGTTTACCTTGGATCATGAGAACTATCCCGGATATGATGATGATGACGAGCCCAAGCACCTTGGCGATACTGAAGATAATGTTGACCCGATTACTCCACGGTACACTCACACTGTTCAAGCAGAACACGGCAGCTATGGGAAAATACACGAATGTTCTCCTTAAACAAATAGACAATCCGGTCACGCTATCACTACTGAACAAAATCCTGGCGACGCCAGTATTGTGTGTGAGAAATACGGCGTTACGAACTAGACGTTATCTGCATATAGTAATAGTCCCCTGAATTAGCAAAACTATTTAACTACAAAGAAATAATCGTATGGAACTGTTTTCGTGTACTAAAATTTTGCAATGCTGCACACTAATTTCAAAATGCTCTTATTTTAACCACAATTAATTTCCTGGGCTGAAATTCGGACTTAATATCCCTTTTGTAAAACCCGTTCATTTGACACAGATCAACCCACCTTGGAAATTCCTAGTTTTTGAGTAAAATCCATATATCTATTTCGTGAAAAAACTTGTGGGGTACCAAAACGGTACCCCGCAAGTCGGTGGGCATTCCTTGTGGGGTACCTCCCATTGTCCCGGTACCCCATAAGGCAGTGTTTATACGTTCACAAACACGCACATGTAAATTAAAACAATTATAGTAATAATTAAAAGAAATATGAAATTCTACATGCGCGCCTGTCCGCAACAATCGGACATAGACATTAATCTGACGGGCCCGACCCCCCCCCCCCCTGCAAAAATTCCTGGATCCGCCCTTGTTATCCAAAGAAAACTTCGTTTATAAAGCTAATAAATCACGGTGTTTCCAACTGTTTTGTCCATTACAACTGAATTCCAGTAAAATTATTTTCATACCAAAACTGGTAATAATTGATAATGCTATCTTTCCACCGGTGCTGTGTATTGTCCTCAGTGTGACAGGGTGGAAAAGAGTAGCATGGAGATTACAGACAAAAATTACAGCGCATGTGTGTTCGACTAAAATTTGACCTTTGTTAACTGTTTTATTTTACTGTTCTTGATGGAAAGGCAAACAGTACTTTGGACCATTGAACTGTGTACAAACTTTGAAGCTGATCAAAATAATGCGCATCTAGCTTTCAAGAATGGGGGGTATATAAAGTGGGTGGGGTGGAGTCTAAGGCGTGCCGAATGCGTCCCTGCTTGGTGATTTCTCCTGTATTCTAAAGCAAATCAATAAAATATTGAGGTACTTTAGCATATTCTTTTTTTGAGGGGGGACCCATGTTACCAACTTTATCACATTAGGTAGGGGATGAACGGGAGGGGGTCACCCCCCCCCCCTCCCCACTCACCCTCTAGATCCACTACTGCTAAGACCAGTTAAAAGTTCAATATGAACATATGTAACCTAATAGCCAGTGGGCTTACGGTCGAAAAGGAACTCCCATTGAAACTCCCAGGATTACTTAAAGGTACCTCAAGAAGTTCAAAACCACTTGATGCCATTTTTTCTGACTCTTTTATAGGCTGCGCCATGACTTTGAAAAGTGGGGGGCTTCGTGCGCAAAAAAAATGATCCAGATAATCTCACTTTTCTTTGTAGCCTTTGGACAGCTTACCCAAGAGCTACATCACGAGAAACAAAATCCAGAATTTTGTCTCTTTGGGAGCGGGGCCACATTTTATAAAAGTGGGGGGGGGGGGCAAATGTCATTAACAAAAAAATCGAGCTCTTTTGATTTTTTCAGTATATTTAGAGAAAGTATTTCAAATTTAAGATTTATTTTCGATTAAAATTTAGGTGTTTTGTTTTGGTATCTCACCTACGATTGAAGCTCCCAGTAACTGAATAACAACGACAGGCACGTCACAATCCCCAAAGAACGGATTTATCAGGTAAGTAGAAGCCGTTATGACGAGCACGGCGAAGGAGGCAGTGCGTACCGCCACAATGAGGGTCCAGATACGCAAGAAGGCTGGCACAGCGCCAAAGCTGTCCAAGATGTACGTGAAGTCTCCACCGGACTTGGTGATCATGGTTCCTAGTTCGGCGTAGCACAGGGCGCCGATGGTGGACAGCACGCCGCAGGCCACCCAGACGACCAGCGACAGACCCACGCTGCCGGTGTTTTGCAGAACTCCTTTCGGAGAGATGAAGATCCCCGAACCAATGACCGTTCCCACCACGAACGCGATGCATCCTGCCAGGCCGATCTGGCGTTTTAGCCCCACACCCTCCCCGCTGGCTTCGCTGCCCTGAACCGATACTCTATCCCCCTCGGATGGGTGATGGGACGACGTGCTAACCCGACTGACGCCCCGTTCTCTTGTTTCAGTAGTTTCATCCATTGTTTCTCAGTTTCTCCAAAATTCGAATAGACGGGAGCTCAAATTAATTCCCATATGGAGCTTTATAATACCATCTGTCCATTGGCATGGACTGTAATTAAAACAAAACTTAGGTACAAAGGTAGTGTTTCCAACTGGAGATACGCCTAGAGTAGGAATCAGATAAGATAAGGATGGTTACACTGTGCAGGAATTATATCACTAATGCGATATGATTTTTGCATAATAGCCTCGATTATGGAAAGGTCGAAGTGACAGGTTTAATCTCATACCATAGTACTGCGTAACCGAGCAAAGACCGGGAGGGTCTGAATCAAACTGCTTTGAATTAAACACTCCAAAAGAATGCCAACACTGTGTTAGATCGATCGTTTCTCCATAAATTATGTTGTGTCCTGTTTTACTGTTTTCAACTTGTTCCGTATTGTGTTACTTAAAGTATATTAGCCTTTTAGATGGTGGACAATAACATATGTCCATCAACGCGGTGGATTTAGAAATGATTTTTCATATCTAGATTCCAGTAACTAATTCACTTATCAAAAAAAGATGAAAAATGTTGCTTCTAAAGGCGACCTCCCCCCATCCACCCTAACCAAAAACAAATAGGCCGTCAACCAGAACGTAGGTATACGTCGGCCCTTCTATTTATTCAGACGGTTCCGCTGATTGGCTGGCGATACAACAGGCGTAATAGCGTTCTTATCTACACACAAGGGCAATATTATCTTAGTATGCTAACATTTTAACCACTTCATCTTTTGAATTAGTTTAACTTTACAAAAATACCACCAAACAGGCCATACATTGTGATCCGCGGTGTTGTACGGAAATAGTCTTAATTCAAGATGTGATTAAAGCTGGGGGTACCAGACTAAAAAAATCAGGGCCTATGCATGCAATATTCATATCACGTAAATGCAGGCGCGGTTCTAGAGCCTATATTTTAGGGGGGGGGCAGGGGTGGATCCAGATATTTTTGCAGGGAGGCGTGCTGAAATGGAATTGGGAGCGCTGAGAAATTCCAACAATCATGCACACTAAAACCTAATAGTGCACAAAAGCCAGCATCGTTTACGTGTACATCACGGCCAGGGGTTAGTGAAGGAAGGCGCACGCGCCCATGGAGTCGAGGCTGTTCTTTTGTTGATTTCTTCAAAATGACAGCTTACCAGAAAGAATAATTTCACAGGGAGTTTAGTCCCCTTACTATCTTTCAACCAAGTATGTTTTTCAACAATAATTACGCCAGTTACTTTTTGGATAGCTGCAAATGATGGACTCTGGCTTTAACACGAGTAGCACGCTCGAACGCACCCTATAGCTATATGACTATACCTTTTTTGCCTAATTTTGCCTGGCATTAACTAAAAACATTAATGACGTCACAATGGCAGTGTATTAATTTTAACGCCAATTAGGGTGGCGGCGCTGTAAGCAAAAAGGTATGGTTTGAACAAAATGCGACGTCACGTAATTGGATCTATTGATGACTAAGCATGCATTGAAGCTCAGTTTTGCCACGACTGCTGCTGTGCGCAAAGATCAATATCTGCACTGATGACTTACCTGGATAAAAAAGCAAAGTAGAATTCATGTCATCGAACAACTGAAATCAAGCTGTACATAAATTGATTGAAATTCAAAAGATAACAAACTTATCTTCGCTCATGTCAGTGCTCAACAAAAATTAATCAAAGTTATACAACCAACATCAGTTTTTCGTTGATTCAATGAGCTCTAAGCAAACAAGGCATTTTGTCTTCATTTGAATAACTATACGATAAATCGACCGGGTTAGCACAGCATAGTGTGGTTGCTATTGAAAAGAGTTGGTACGTGCCTGTGCTCAGTTTATTAAATGACCAAGTGCAGCCAGCGACAGCCATACACATACGCTAATAGTACACTTTATTATCAGCGGAAGACCTATTTTCGAGCAGGAGAGAAATAACTTGATTTGATCACATCAACCCATAATCAATAAATTCACTATATAAGATAACATAAAGAGTGGGGCACCTCACTAAGTAGCACAGTACATCAATGACTACCACCGGGAACGGTTGGAAAAACTTGATGCGTGCATCATTTGTTGGTAAAAGAAGATGCTTAAGCAGGCACAGCAAAGCATCATTTGATAAGTACATCAAGAAGTTCATCCTCAACATTAAGAAGAGAGACGGACTCTTGGGTGCTGCAGCACAGATAGGTTTGTGTGTTTCAGACGAAAGTTTGCGGGTTCCTTGCGTGAAACTGCGCGCACGTTACAGCTCTCACTTGCAGCTCAATACTGTCAATGTTGGGCGTGACTACCACGACTTGGTTCACATACACTGAATTAGAAGATCGGTATGGAAAATGTGCTTAAGATCTGCAGAGCTGTAAGTATCCAAAGTCACCCCCTCTGACACAGCTCAATTCATTTTGGATGAAACAGACGGAGAAATAATGAGCAAAGACTTTATTGCTACAGAAGGTGTGCCAATGAATTGTGTGAAAAATCCTCGTCAGGTTCTTTACACCTCTCCGTGGATCACAACGTGTGAATACTAACTACTACTTCGACTACTATTCGGATGCGCAGCAGCCGGTCACAAGGTTTCTCCAAATGGCTCTACTTGGGCAGCCTCATGGATCTCCTTAGGTGTAAGAGCTACATCTTAATAGAGTATTCTGGCAATGTACTTTGGATACATCGAAGTAGGTCTTCCTTTCCTACGGTTCCCGTGGGCAGGTTGGTAGAGGGCGAAGAGGTTGACCAGGACTAGGTCGTCTTTTGGTATTTTCAGCGCATGTCCAAGCCATTTAAGCTGCCGCTGGTAGATGGTAATCGAGGGGCTGTTGTCCTGTTATTTCATAGATTTCATAAATCTATGAAATACAAGTGAATGCATCATTAAATGCTAGTTAATGCTATAGTTAACGGAACTATTACTGAACCGAAATACCAAAGGTATGTCCTTTATAGCAATGAATTCTTCTGAGCCACTCAATAACCCCAAGGAGCCTACTATAGACAGGTGGGTCTGCCAGTTATTAGTTGCAGAAGGAGCCATTGGTGTCTTAGGAAACCTCTTAGTGTGCTTCGTCATTCTACGAGTCAAATTTCTACACAACATGACAAACTATCTGCTGGTTAACTTAGCAGTGGCCGATATGCTACTCTGTCTTCAGGTGTTTTTCTCTTCTCTAACTGCTTCAGGGTGTGCTCCAATTGCTTATGTTCCAACGAGCCTTCAAGGAAAGGAATTGTTCTGCAGATTTCTGGTCTCAAGATTTTTAGCTTGGGTTCTTGGCTATGCATCTGCTTACTGTCTCTGCGTGGTAACATATGAAAGATTCGTCGCTATTGTGCATCCACTACAGTATGCCAGGAAACTTACACCGACAAGGGTGACTATTCTGATCGCTCTGATCTGGATGATATCAATCCTATTTTCTGTACCGCTTCTATTTGTAATTGAAGCAAGCAATGATTCTGATCAGGCTTGCTCAGAAATCAAATACCCTCATCGAGTATTCCCCTTTCTTGTTGGTGTGTTCACATTTTTCACGGCCTATGCACTACCAATAGCCGTGATGAGTTGGGCCTACTACAAAATACAAGCCACTCTCAAAAGACAAGCCAAAGCCCTGAACCTGCAACACGCAAGGGCAGCAGCCTATGATCTTGTGATTGCTAGACAGCGACTGGTCGGCATGCTTACGATCGTCTTAGGAGCTTTGATAATACTTTGGACACCATTTCTTGTAGAATTGTTTCTCTGCTTGCACGAGACACCAATGAGTCAGTTCCCGTTTTGTGGTTCAGTAGAAATGAAGTATATAACAGGCATCAGTGCGTTTGGTTACCAGTTAAACTCCGTCATTAATCCCATAATTTATGAGTTTAAATATAAGAAGTTCAGGCAAGGGCTTAGGGTAGCTTTTGGCAGGTGTTTTAAAAGGAAGGGCAATAACAGAGTTGACGTTGAGATGCTGCCACATTGAGACCGTGAAGCTAAGGGTTTGCTTCCTTTCTATTTTATCTTCTAGCAAACTTGAATCTTCGATCCCAATTGATGTATCCATGCCAACAATTTGGCCTTGGGTGCCATATATGCGCCCGAGGGGTGATACTCGGTTGCTCCATTTTCAATAGTGCTCGGTGACGCTAGTAAAACAAATCTCCTAGGCAGCCCCGTAATATCTATGTTTGCAATTCGGGCGATTCACAATGCAGTGCGCCACCAAGAGTTTGCCATGGAGAGTTCATTTTCCCAGTGCATTGTGGGAGATGGTCGACAAATTCTTTGTCGCAGCGCGGGACATTTCAAATTGTTAGTTTTTTCCGGTCAGTGGTTTCGTAAGCGTATGATTCGAGGATCTGTTTGCCCATTTTTTTTTCTTGTTATCAATTCGGTGTTTTTTGTAAGGCGGCAGAACACAATGCCCCAATCTATGACATATTAGTTCAAGTTGTATACTGACACTCATTCAAATGGGCCATGTTTTGTCGACTGTAAATTTGAAAAATTTACTCTCCGTGGCAAACTCTTGGTGGCGCACTGCATTGTGAATCGCCCGAATTGTTTCGTTCTGACGTACTAAGTACATGTATACATGTGGGTTTTATTGTCGTAATGTAGTTTTTGCTGTGTACGTTTTAAATGTGTATAACGTTAAACTGTATTTTTTGCAACACGGTTAAAAATAATCAACTTAATTTAATTGTGTAAAAACTACTAGGTACGGAGCCCCTAACGGGACATCCAAAATTATTTTTTTATCTCGTGCGCACGACATAATATCTCATGCGCACGACATAGTATCTCGTGCGCACGACATAGTGTCTCGTGCGCACGACATAGTGTCTCGTGCGCACGACATATATCTCGTGCGCACGAGATAAAAAAATATTGTATGTCCCCTTAGGGGCTTCGTAACTAGGGGCCTAAATGTGGAGTATTTGTTGCCTGTTGCGAAAAATCAATAGAGTTTAGCAATGCCTGGAAACATGTTGATATTTTCTGGTGATACAGTGCAGATAAAGCTGGATTTGCACTACAGGCTGCTTGCCTACATGGTAAAATGTCCCAAACTCGAACAAAAATTGTATACAAAATATGTTCCTTGATTCATATTGTTAATTCATTAAAGGTGTTGTAAGCTTAATACATGTAATATCATATTAACTCATTACCATATAAGGCAAAAAAGTCTTAGGTTTCTGGTATGGAGCTTGCCCCAAAAGTGGTGCTGCGACTCGGCTTTATTATTAATTTTTTTACTTACTTTTTTTCTTCAAATGTCGGCTGATGACTGCAAATGGTGCCCGATTAAATTTAGTGCAAAATGTATGGGAGCCGAGATAGGCCACATAAAGCTTATACTCGACCGTAAACCCATCTAAAAATACGTTAAAATTGCGCAGCAGCAGGATAACAGTCAAACCAGTGAGTTTGGCGGTTTTGAGACATCATCTTACATTGACATTTTTTTTTTATTTGCCGACGCGCATGGCTACGGCGACGCGCGCGTAGACCAGAAACCAGAGCCCTTTTTTTGGCCTAAAGCACAGTCAAAATATTAACTGAATTTGTTCTCCACTGTTATTATTGACTACTTTGGTTAAACTTGTAATTTTAATTTGCCAATAATTCAGTAAATTGCTGATGGGCTGACATAATGTATATTTCTAAATGCAGACTGAAATTAGACTCTTACTGTATTTTACAATCCAATTCCTCAATTCATGACTTAACAAAATTGGAAATCAACACTTAAATTAAAGTTCGCCTGTTTAAAACAATAATCACCCTCATATTCTGTATCTTGATTGGCCGAAACTGAGTCACATGGCATTCGCTATTTTTACAATCTTGCTGTGCACGGCCAAAAAGGCAATACAATGGCTGAAAAAAAGTAATTACTGTATGAATAACAACCAATATAGCAGCCGGTTTGCATGGATGATCAATATCAGCAGTGATGCCATACCTGGATATAAGCAAAGTAGAATTCTGATCGTTACAAATTCAACCAACTGAAATCAAGCTGAACAGAAATTGATTAAAAGTCAAACGATAACAAAAATAACTTAACTCATGTCAATCAATCAAGATATTACAACCAACATCAGTCTTTCGTTCGTCAATGAGTTGTAAGCAAACATGGCATTAACTTCACTTAAACGACTACACTAAATCCACTGATGGGTTAGCACGCACTGGTTACTAATAAAAAGAGCCGGTACGTGTCTGTACTCAGTTTATTAAATGAACAGGTGCAGCCAGCGACACCCATACAGGCACTGCTATCTATGTGGGTCTATGGTACACTTGATTATCAGCGAATGCCCTCTTTTCAAGCGTGACAGAACTAAATTGATTCCATCAACCCTTTATCACGGAATTCAGTATAAGGTAACTTAAAGAGTAGAACGCCACACTAAACTGGCCCAAGGGTGGGCATAGTACATCAATGACTACCACTGGGATCGGTGGGAAATATTGCTTGATGCGTGCATCATTTTGTTGGTAAAAGAAGATGCTTAAGCAGGCACAACAAAGCATCATTTTATAAGTCCATCAAGAAGTTCATCCTCAACATTAAGAAGAGAGACGTACTCTTTGATGCTGCAGCCAGTGTTTGTGCGTTTCAGACGAAATGTTGCGGGTTCTTGCCATAGGTGGTGTGTGATGGCCTGTGCGCGAAGGCCGTTTATCTCGCACACTGCTGGAGCTCTCCTTTGCAGTTTCATCTACTGTCAATGTTGAGCGTGACTACTACGACGTGGATCACAGACACTGACACCCGATTTTGGAATTAAGAGATCGATATGGCAAATGTACTAAAGAGCTGCAGAGCTGTAAGTCACCCCCTCTGAAACAATTCATTTCGGCTGCAACGGATAAAGAAATAATGAGCAAAAACTGTATTGGTACAAAAACTGTAGGCCCCTATTGGTGTCAAAAAAAATTGTGTGAAAATCCTCGTTCAGTTCTTAAGGCCTCTTTGTGGATCAGAACAAGTGAATGCCTCATTAAATGTTAGTTAACAAAACAATTACTGAACTGAAACACCGAAAGTTGCCTCCCATATAGCAATGAATTCTTCTGAGCAACTCATTAACGATGAGGAGCCTGCTACAGGCATGTGGTTCTGCCTGATCCTACTTACGGAAGGAGTCATTGGTGTCTTAGGAAACCTCTTAGTGTGCTTCGTCATTGTACGAGTCAAATTCCTACACAACATGACAAACTACCTGCTGGTGAACTTAGCAGTGGCCGATATGCTACTCTGTCTTCAGGTGTTTTTCTCTTCTCTAACTGCTTCAGGGTGTGCTCCAATTGCTTATGTTCCAACGAGCCTTCAAGGAAAGGAATTGTTCTGCAGATTTCTGGTCTCAAGATTTTTAGCTTGGGTTCTTGGCTATGCATCTGCTTACTGTCTCTGCGTGGTAACATATGAAAGATTCGTCGCTATTGTGCATCCACTACAGTATGCCAGGAAACTTACACCGACAAGGGTGACTATTCTGATCGCTCTGATCTGGATGATATCAATCCTATTTTCTGCACCGCTTCTATTTGTAATTGAAGCAAGCAATGATTCTGATCAGGCTTGCTCAGAAATCAAATACCCTCATCGAGTATTCCCCTTTCTTGTTGGTGTGTTCACATTTTCCACGGCCTATGCACTACCAATAGCATTGATGAGTTGGGCCTACTACAAAATACAAGCCACTCTCAAAAGACAAGCCAAAGCCCTGAACCTGCAGTACGCAAGGGCAGCAGCCTATGATCTTGTGATTGCTAGACAGCGTCTGGTCAGCATGCTTACGATCGTCTTAGGAGCTTTGATAATACTTTGGACACCAATTCTTGTAGAATTGTTTCTCTGCTTACACGAGACACCAATGAGTCAGTTCCCGTTTTGCGGTTCAATAGAAATGAAGTATATAACAGGCATCAGTGCGTTTGGTTACCAGTTAAACTCCGTCATTAATCCCATAATTTATGAGTTTAAATATAAGAAGTTCAGGCAAGGGCTTAGGGTAGCTTTTTGCAGGTGTAAAAGGAAGGGCAATAACAGAGTTGACGTTGAGATGCTGCCACATTGAGACCGTGAAGCTAAGGGTTTGCTTCCTTTCTATTTTATCTTCTAGCAAACTTGAATCTTCGATCCCAATTGATGTATCCATGCCAACAATTTGGCCTTGGGTGCCATATATGCGCCCGAGGGGTGATACTCGGTTGCTCCATTTTCAATAGTGCTCGGTGACGCTAGTAAAACAAATCTCCTAGGCAGCCCCGTAATATCTATGTTTGCAATTCGGGCGATTCACAATGCAGTGCGCCACCAAGAGTTTGCCATGGAGAGTTCATTTTCCCAGTGCATTGTGGGAGATGGTCGACAAATTCTTTGTCGCAGCGCGGGACATTTCAAATTGTTAGTTTTTTCCGGTCAGTGGTTTCGTAAGCGTATGATTCGAGGATCTGTTTGCCCATTTTTTTTTCTTGTTATCAATTCGGTGTTTTTTGTAAGGCGGCAGAACACAATGCCCCAATCTATGACATATTAGTTCAAGTTGTATACTGACACTCATTCAAATGGGCCATGTTTTGTCGACTGTAAATTTGAAAAATTTACTCTCCGTGGCAAACTCTTGGTGGCGCACTGCATTGTGAATCGCCCGAATTGTTTCGTTCTGACGTACTAAGTACATGTATACATGTGGGTTTTATTGTCGTAATGTAGTTTTTGCTGTGTACGTTTTAAATGTGTATAACGTTAAACTGTATTTTTTGCAACACGGTTAAAAATAATCAACTTAATTTAATTGTGTAAAAACTACTAGGTACGGAGCCCCTAACGGGACATCCAAAATTATTTTTTTATCTCGTGCGCACGACATAATATCTCATGCGCACGACATAGTATCTCGTGCGCACGACATAGTGTCTCGTGCGCACGACATAGTGTCTCGTGCGCACGACATATATCTCGTGCGCACGAGATAAAAAAATATTGTATGTCCCCTTAGGGGCTTCGTAACTAGGGGCCTAAATGTGGAGTATTTGTTGCCTGTTGCGAAAAATCAATAGAGTTTAGCAATGCCTGGAAACATGTTGATATTTTCTGGTGATACAGTGCAGATAAAGCTGGATTTGCACTACAGGCTGCTTGCCTACATGGTAAAATGTCCCAAACTCGAACAAAAATTGTATACAAAATATGTTCCTTGATTCATATTGTTAATTCATTAAAGGTGTTGTAAGCTTAATACATGTAATATCATATTAACTCATTACCATATAAGGCAAAAAAGTCTTAGGTTTCTGGTATGGAGCTTGCCCCAAAAGTGGTGCTGCGACTCGGCTTTATTATTAATTTTTTTACTTACTTTTTTTCTTCAAATGTCGGCTGATGACTGCAAATGGTGCCCGACTAAATTTAGTGCAACATGTATGGGAGCCGAGATAGGCCACATAAAGCTTATACCCAATCGTAAACCCATCTAAAAATACGTTAAAATTGTGCAGCAGCAGGATTCCAGTCAAACCAGTGAGTTTGGCGGTTTTAAGACAGCATCTTACATTGGAAAAAAACTGTTTAAATTTGCCGACGCGCATGGCTACGGCGACGCGCGCTTAGACCAGAAACCAGAGCCTTTTTTTTTGGCCTAAAGCACAGTCAAAATATTAACTGAATTTTTCTCCACTGTTATTATTGACTACTTTGGTTAAATTTGTAATTATAAGTTGCAAATAATTCAGTAAATTGCTGATGGGCTGACATAATGTATATTTCTAAATGCAGACTGAAATTAGAATCTTACTGTATTTTACAATCCAATTCCTCAATTCATGTCTTAACAAAATTGGAAATAAACACTTAAGTTAAAGTTCGCCGGTTTAAAACAATAATCACCCTCATATTCTGTGTCTTGATTGGCCGTAACTGAGTCACATGGCATTCGCTAGTTTTACAATCTTGCTGTGCACGGCCAAAACGGCAATACAACGGCTGAAAAAGTACTTACTGTATGAATAACAACCAATGTAGCAGCCGGTATGCATGGATGATCAATATCAGCAGTGATGACTTGCCTGGATATAAGCAAAGCAGAATTCTGATCGTTACAAATTCAACCAACTGAAATCAAGCTGAACAGAAATTGATTAAAAGTCAAACGTTAACAAAAATCACTTAACTCATGTCAATTTATCAAGATATTACAACCAACATCAGCCTTTCGTTCATCAATGAGTTGTAAGCAAACATGGTATTTTATCTTCACTTAAACGACTACAATAAGTCGACTGGTGGGTTAGCACGTACTGGTTACTAATGAAAAGAGCCGGTACGTGTCTGTACTTAGTTTATTAAATGAACAAGTGCAGCCAGCGACACAAACTTGAATCCTCGATCCCAATTGATCTATCTATGCCAACAATTTCGCCTTTGGTGCTATATGCGCCCGAGGGGGTAAAACTGATCTCACGTCACAGCACTCAACAATTGTTTTGTTAAGTCATGCCAATAATTCAAACAGATAAGTGGCTGCAACTTATTGTTCAAGAAACAAATTAAATCACTGCGTTGTGACCTTTGATAACTGCATGCTTTCCTGCCTGACATGACCATGAGTGATTGCAGCTGGTCTCAGTAGCGACTGCGCGAGCAGTATTTTCACGCGCACAACGTGCGCGATTTATATGCAACGCAGTGTACAACGTAGTCTATTAGATAGTTTATATGTTATGCAGTGTATATGAAGTAAACATTTTTTTCCAGACTGGACACGTGGCCGTTTTATATCAATGAAATTATAGTATCCAAGCACACGATATAACAATAAAAAATTATTGTTTGCTGCACAAACTTAGAGTGGTCCGAAATTATGTTTTTGAAAAGTATTTTTTTTTTTTTTGGTAAAACAAAAGTACGTTACTCGCGAGTCATGAGTCATAAGTGTCATGTCTGAGTCATATTAGTCGAGTCCGAGTCCGACTCTGAGTCTTAGCCGATGCGACTCAATTTGAGTCCGAGTTACCGAAATAGCGATATTGAGGCCGACTCGAGTCTGAGTCCTGGGCCCAATTTCATGGCTCTGCTACACACAGAATTCCGTGCTCACGATCACCATTAGATGCTAACCGCGCTAGCCGAACAATTATGTGCTTACCCTATAAGCACAGCATCCTTCCTCGCTAACCCGTGAAATACGTTTACCGTTAGCACGGAATTTTCTGCTACTGTAATTTAAAAAGCAGGGGGTTTTCGCCGACCGCTTGAAAAATACTTTGCCTTGAATAAAATGCGCGGCATACTCTATTACAAGTATCGTGAAACACTATTACGATGAATTACCAATAACACATTCTCGTTATGTGGATTGTCAACACTCACATTTTGGTTTGGTGTGTATTTAAAGCTATTAATCAACAACATTTTTCAAAATAAGGCCTGGATTCTCCAGGATTTAATCTCTGTTGCCAGTGGAAAGACATCAATGCAGACACAGTAAATAATCTTACCATGCCAGGGGCGGATCCGGGAATTTTTGCAGGGAATTATTATGTCCGATTGTTGCGGACAGGCGGATATATAGGTAATTATTATTACTATAATTGTTAATTTTGTGCCACAACGAACACCCCCCCCCCCCCATGGATCCTCGCCTGCATGCCTACCAATCTCCAGGTCCTCACTGTGTACAGTATTGAGCTTTTTCAATCGGTGTTAAGGGTGACCTTAAATCCCCTGCTCTCGGCACTGCTACCTCCCTTCTCAGCCAGTGGCACTGACTATGTTGAAATTCTCAGTGAACAACCTGAAAGGGGTAAACCAAATCAAGGGGTTTTTTTCGATCTGCTTAATTTGATGCTAAAGGGTTATGGCCATCCCTATTGCCTTATACTCTTCTTTTGGACTACGCTTATTGACACGCGGGGGAGTGTGGCCTATGTTTAGGGTTTTGTGGTTCGTGATCAGAGGGTCAGGGGTTCAAATCCAGCTGCTGTCATTGTGTCCTTGAGCAAGCCACTTCACCCCTTTTGCATCTCTCCACTCAGGAGTGTAGATGGGTACCGGCATTAGCTGAGGAGTAACTTGCGGTTGACTTGCATCCCATCGGGGAAGAGAAATATTCTCCGTCGTTCTATTTGATTTCCTTGAACCAGAAATAAACGCCGGACTAATGGGCCATGTACATTGGCTCGTAATATACTTCACTAATTCACCAATAGTCATTCACATAGTTTGGGTGGTGGAAAGTACAAACTGTCTACACACAAACAGGTCAATGGAGTTTACCAATAAAACATTGTGCACTTATATTTAGAATGAAATTCTTAATCCAATTATATTTTAACACGTGGGACAAATAAAGGCTGGGAGGGATGTAGTCAAGAGACACTCCAGAAGCTTTCAGAGGACATGAGTGGTTTTTATGTCTGGAAAGATAATACGTGTAGCAGTGCAAGAACACATGTACATGCACAACTGACAAGACAGTATCATATTTGGGATGGATTCAGAACGTTGGCTTTCCTTCACAGAAATTGAGGGGCAAATGGGAAAGATACAGTTTGTCAAGACTGGTGGGTAACTATACTCCTCAAATCCCCCCCCCCCCCAACAAAATAATTTCAGGTTTAGTTTCTTTAAATCAGCATGGGAGAATACAGTTAAGCACACTTTTAACGTACCATGTTGACCACATTTTTAATAGAAATACTTCCTGTAATAAATTTGCCACCTTGTCAAAACAGTGCGTGTAATCAATTGACTTTAATCCATTGCCACCTATTAAACTGTACTGTATTTACATATGGTACTATGACGAATCGATAAAACTATACACCCTTGGGGCGGTTAGGGGTTATATAGAGTATAAACAGGCAAATGGGTTTTGGCTGGTACAGGGGCTCGCGAGTTATGAACGATAACAAAGTGAGTGGACCAGTTAACAAAACTCCTCAAACGGTAACGGCAAAATTACACAATAAACTTAAAAACCAAACAATTACCAGATCTCATACCAAATACTGGGATTAATGTCCAACATAATTGTCATTACTCCAGCGTTTTGATTAGGGTCTACACTTATTTGGTTGCCTCTGTATCTGTGTTGTCCTAGGCGCCTTACTCTATCCACAACTCAGTGATTCAGGAATGTTAAAATATATCAAAATGTATTTACAATTGACTAATTGTTATATACATCAATATTTCAATATTAACCACTGTAAAGGGCATTGCTGAGCATTTTTATTAATGATTAGGTCATAATTTTGTACTTTCGCATCACCATCAAAAGGGAAACTATTTTTGATCAACGGCCTGACATTCCATATTAAAATCTCCATTTCCACTGGGTTGCACTGCATCCATGAAAAGAACCATGAGCCTGTGTACATGTGCTCCGTTTAATGAAGAAGTCAGAGGGGCAGCTCACTAAGTGACAGCCAAAAATGTGGATAACAGCCCTAAACATTAACGTGGTGCCCTTTATCAATTGCTGAACTGTATCCAGGCATGACAGGAATGGGTTAATTGAGTTATGAATCAGTGCCTAATCCAGAATAAAAACACAAAAACATCGAGCGGGAGACATTCCTAACGTAGGTGGCCCGTTTTTGACATCAACGATTGGTACCAGAAGATTGATAACATTGGCTGACTATGTTGAGGTGTTCCACAGATATTTCAAGTGATGTGGTAAGTGTTTTTTTTTAAAACGAACTCGTCAGATAATCATGCGTTCACTGTATTTAAGGGATCATAATAATGGAGAACCATATAGGCCTAATTCTTGAAATGTTTCGATCAGTAGCGATACGATGTAACACAAGATATGACGGACACAACAAGGAGATAGTGAGAGAGGAATAAATTATTGCAAAGTTACTACATGTCACCTAATTGTAATTATTTGTGCATGTTATTGGTACAGTATTTCAAGTGGAAAACCTCTACGCATCCCTTGCGCAAGTGACTGGAATATCGCCAATTCCAGGGGGGGAAATATCAATCTCCATCGCCAATCCCCAAGTTGAGGCGAAGCAGCATGATGATTGATGAAAGAGAAGATAAGGTTAAATTGTTGCAAATAACAACTTGTCACGCGTGCCTAACGATCGATCGATGGATGTACATTTTGTGTACACTGTGTCAAGTTTAAATGAGGTGAAGAGCTCTCCACATCCCCTGCACAACTGGCCGAGGCACTGCCAATTCCTGAGACATCTCCAGAGATCAGCTAGAGGCGAAGCGACATAAGAAGGATGTGACAGGGAATTAGGGAGAGAAGATTGAGTTGTAACAAACCAACAATCTGTTTTCTAACAATTTTTATGTTGGTTTTTGTGCACAGTGTTTAATGTTAACGCAAAGCTCTCCGAGACCCTTGCATCCGTTACTGCTCACTCGAACGTTAGTTCACAAGACACAAACAAAGAATATTCAACATCTCTGAAAAAAACAATGTCAGCCATGAATTCAACACAGCGATTCAATGACGAGGAGCAAACTGGAGACAAGTGGATCTGCCAGGTCATGGTAGCGGAAGGAGTCATTGGTGTCTTAGGAAACATCTTAGTGTGCTTCGTCATTCTTCGTGTCAAATTCCTTCACAACATGACAAACTACCTGCTGGTGAATTTGGCTGTGGCTGATATGCTCCTTTGTTTTCAATCGTTCTTCTTTTATTCAACGTCTTCTCCAAACTGTAAACTTATTGCTTATCTTCCAGAAAGTTTCGCTGCACGAAACCTGTTCTGCAGACTTATAGTCTCAGAGTATTTAGCGTGGGCTTTGTTCTACGCATCTGCTTACAATCTCTGTGTGGTTACATTTGAAAGGTATGTCGCCATAGTGCATCCGCTACAGTTCGTAAGTCAACTCACAGCAACACGGATGAAAACTATGATTGCACTAATCTGGGTGATGTCATTTCTACTTTCGTTGCCGTTTTTATTTATAAACAAAGCCAGCAACGATCCAGAAAAAGCTTGCACAAGAATCAAATATTCTGACCAGGCTTTTCCGATTGTGCTTACGGTTACTTTATTCCTGTTTGGCTACTTACTACCCATAACACTGATGGGTTTGGCCTACTACAAGATGCAAGTCACTCTGAAGAGGCAAGCCATTGCTCTGAAACTGCAACATGCAAGGGCAGCAGCCTATGATCTTGTGATTGCTAGACAGCGTCTAGTCACCATGCTCATGATCGTCTTAGGAGCTCTTATCATCCTATGGACACCAGGCTACACGGCTCTACTTCTTTGCTTGCATCCAACAGATAATAGTTCTCTGCCTTTCTGTCATTCCAAGACTTTTGAATACATCCACGGAATCTTTGATTTTGCCTTCTATTTCAACTCTGTCATTAATCCCTTCATCTACGAGTTTAAGTACAAGAAATTCCGGAAGGGTCTTAAGGTAGCTTTTTGCAGCTGTTTCAAAAGGCATGGTAACAACAGAGTTGACATTGGAATTGTACCACTATGAGAGTGTTAAATTGGTAAATTGAAAAGAATGAGTGTATGTATAAAATGTACACTCAATTACTCTGTTTTTTCGTATTACCGTAAAACAAATGCCTATATTGTTAGAATTTACCTCTTTTTAACAGATTGTACTTAACAAAGTTTTCATAAACACTTCAGTATAGTTTCAAAACGAAGTTCAATTGATATTCCTATGTTCGGAGAAGATATCAAAATGAGTAGCTTGTTTTCATAGACCCCTCTCATGGTGGACACTTTCTGAGGGCAGTTTTTGTTATTGAAATTAATTGACAATGAAAGTACAGAGTTTCTACTCTGCGTATGAGCAAAGACCTGCCCTCATCAGATGTGACATCAAATACAAGTGGTGTATAAGATGGCAGGCTTGTTTAATACCTGATTCGTAAATACTAAAGACAGTTTACCCCCTGTTAAAATCAACCATTTCGTTTTTATAATAGATAAGAAAAAAGGGGAAACACAACTTTGCTTACAAATTGCATCTTCCTATATATTTGAATTAGTTAACTCAACAAAATTGTACATGTGTCAGCATATAAGTGTAGTTATTGTATTAAGTGTATTGTTGTGTGAATATTTGGCAAATGTTCAATTAGTAGCTTGCTTTGATTAACGTGACAGACCTGCTTTGATTGCACATTAATATAAAAATAAAACTCAGCTCACCGTATTTAAGATACCAAACTTCCTGGATCTATTTATTCTAACATGGTAAAATGAATGTTTTGGATGCCACTGAAATTCAACCTTTGGAAGAAAATGCTGAAAAGCTAGATTGTGCACATCTGACGCGGTAGCTGTAATTCTTTTTATTTATTTGCCCTTTTTGCATTTGCATGCCCTAAATTATTTGAGCGTACATTGTGGGCCGTGACGGTGAACTTGAGGGTTTGTAGAAATTAAGGGTGAAAGCCGTGCATAACTGCAGGCCGTTGGGCTTGTGTTTCTGTGAAATTTGGATGAAATCGGGGCCCTTAAATGGAGTGTTTTCAAAATGGCGATTGGCTTCAGGGTGAGTTTTTCCTAATTTCTCATCAGATTATACCCCCCTCCCGCCCCCAAAAAAATATTGAAAAGAAAATGAATGATGTAATACGCTTTAATTTTGATGTGTCTCCAACACCATAAAGAGTTGTATACTTGTGAGTACTTTTTCGTATTTTTCCCGAAAATTTGAAGTTGGGGCATTTAATTATGGCAGTTTATTTACTGGCATGGTCTGCACCATTGCACCCACCAACTACTGCGGAGGTGAACTTCAACTTCCAGGGTTTTTTGTAAAGAGCGCCACCAAGAGTCTGCGTGTTCGTAACTTAAACCGCGCGCTGCACTCGTTCTTCCATCACATCCTTGCTCTTCACTTGGCTTAAACATGGAAATAACAATTTTTCAATGTATTATAGTCACTATAATTGCTTTAATTGTTATTTCTCTTATGTGGTTATCATTTTCGGTCAAACCAAAATTAATGGAACTGAAGCAAGCCCACGTTGTGGTGAGTGTCTAGTCCGATTCTTCATTACATTAGCCCCACTACTAGTGTGGCCGCGATATTGCTGTGCTGTATCTCTAATCATGGAGCTATAAAAAGGATGTTTATAGCTCCATGCTCTAATGTACAGCGCACTGCTGAGCGCAGCAATACTGAGCTGAGGCCACACAAGTGGGGCTAATTCTTCATGTTCTTTCATCAGTCATTACCAGCATGGTCGGTGTGACGTTAGCCCCATAAATGTGACCAATTTACTGGACTACCTCCGAAACATAGGCATGATAGGCCACACTTCCGAATGTACAAAAACGTGTCGAACTTTGTCAAATTTTGATTTTCACATTTAGGCTTAGTTTGTAGGGTTTTTTGCTTTAGAAGCATACTCACCCTCTTTATAGGCTAATCAGAAAGTGCTACCTTTTTCAGGTGTCTCATTTTTGTGAAATTTCATGTTGAAATTTTGATACGCAAACGTGTGCAAATGAATCTGGAAATTTCACGAAAAATAGACATTTGAAAAAGGCAGCACTTTCTGATTAGCCTATAAAGAGGGTGAGTATGCTTCTAAAGCAAAAAAAACCTACAAACTAAGCCTAAATGTGAAAATCAAAATTTGACATAGTTTGACATGTTTTTGTACACGTGGACGTGTGGCCTATGTTTACGGAGGCAGTCCCGTAAATAGGCCACATTTATGGGGCTAGTGTGACGTGAGTGTGACTGTGTGAATGAATGTCATGACATGCAAGTTTTGTTATTTACTATGGAGTCCAATGCCGGGGTTTTTGACCGCGTATAGGCCTAGGCCTACTATGTGTAACCATGCAAAATTAGTCGATTTCAAACAATAATGGCTCTAAAAATAAAACAAGTGTCCTGACCTTAAGATAAAGGAGAGAATGTTGCAACCTGACACGCTACTTAA
Source organism: Patiria pectinifera (assembly GCA_029964075.1). NCBI lineage: Eukaryota > Metazoa > Echinodermata > Asteroidea > Valvatida > Asterinidae > Patiria > Patiria pectinifera. Next base: position 2,018,025 of record CM057141.1, on the reverse strand, counting down.
GTAATCAGCGGTTGTCGAAGTCTGGCGATTGTGTAGTGTAGGGCCCCTGTTTTGTTTCGATCGAATTAAAATCAACATTTTTTGGGACCGTGTTTTTTTATTCATATATCATCTCAATGAAGGTCAGTCATTGCAGAAATGAGATTCTTTCCAAGAGGAATACCTACTCCTATTATTCCTAATCCAAAGAATTAATTCAGAACTTTGCATTCATTTGGATGAAAAAACCCCCGAAATCTCAACTCGGACTCGTGCTGTCCACAGAGACAATGTTACTGTGCACAGGCGTATTTCAAAAGTTCAAGTCTAATTGGAAACAAACTTGGGTCATGGATGGGACATGGGAACCTTCATCATGATAATGATGTCAAAGTTCACACACCAAAGTCAAAGGTCACTCTATAGGCTAAAAAAAACAGTGTTATAAGACTCTGGCATCATTATTATAATTATGAAAACTGAGTATACACAGAAATACTAAGGCATTGATTTGTTAAAATTTAAATGGTATTGTTTGACAGATTACTGGTGGATCCAGCGGTATAGGTAAAGCAGTGGCTGCTGAGGTGCTGAAACAAGGAGCAAACGTCACCATACTGGCTAGAAATCAAGTAAGGAATGAGCACAGACAAGAATAATGTCTAACCAACTTTGTGAATACATAATGTACTGTTAAATCTTTGATTTGGTGGAATCAGTTAATTAATTCTACTAAACCCCTAGGTCATTGTGGCTGCATCCTCAAACCCTTCAAAATCCTCCAACCGACTCCATGTAAAACGATTGATACTGACTCAATCCGGTGTTGTGAGAAAAGAATCACAGGCTATAGTGGTTGGGACTTGAATCCACGACCACCTGCTTACTAGTACAGACGCCTCGACCACTTGACCACCAATCCTGCCAGGGCCTTCTCTGGCCAGTTTATAACTGATATAGCATCAGTGACGGTCGCAAATGATTTTAAGGTTGTCAAATGGAATTTTCCTCGGGGGATGTAAATGAAACTGAAAAAAAAGGTACCAAAAAGCTTTCAACAATTCGACGGTGTCATTGCTATCATTGCTAAGAAAACAGTGTCACAGAGGTTTGGAAATGCTCTAAATTTTCTGGATGGGCCGAAAAGTGATTGAAAACAAATAGTTATAAAGTACCTTAATTTGCATTTCTTTTGATTCCCTTTAATCCTTATTCTTCCCAGGCAAGGCTACAGAAAGCCCAGGAGGAACTACAGCAGTATATTAAAGATAAGGACAACCAGGTACTTTGTGAAATATTCCATTGTCCACTCATAGCATTTTATTTTATACAACACCTGAATTATTACCCGTCATCTGATTGGTGGATCGTCGATCACATGTCATTGAATTATTCGTCCCAACACAGGGCGTGCACGCAGCGCGCAGCATACAGTGAAATGGAAGTTCTGTTGCACGGTGAATTGAACTTCCATTGCACGGTGTCACTGCTGTTGGTGGTGGCGCTGTTTTAAATCGAGATAAATTGAATATGATGGTTGTTAACCAGTTGAGCAGTTTGCATAAATTAAATATGATGAAATTTTGCAACTTTTAAACAGTTTTTAACCTGAATAAAAATAATTAATCCTAATTATATTTACAAAGAGGGTAACACCATTTCTCCAGCCCAAGAGGTTCTTCCAAATAGAGGCTCTTTAAAAAGCAAAATTTGGCGAATCTGAGGGAGCACTTGGGCCAATTCCTGATCAATTAGTCTTGTTTAGCAGTTTGGGGTTGGAATTTAAGCATTTATCTGAATGACTCGATGACTCCTTGATGCCTTGTTCATTACAGAAAATCCTTTGTATCTCTGTGGACGTGAGTCATGAATATACAGCAGTTGAAGATGCAATTAAAAAGGTTAGAACCTTGTTTTGATTTTTGAATACGTGTAAAAAACTTTGGGTTGCCAGAGAACCCTGCATAGGCATGCACGTTTCTAGCTAACAGACGAATGGTTTAGCATTACTGAAACCCTCGGAGGCCCCTCCCCTCCAACCCCCTCAAGCAATTTTCAGGTCACAGCAGGTGACTTAGATGTCTTAGATGCCCACACGAAAAGTAAGGAAATTAGGTCCTCATTTCTTGAATTATTTCTTAAATAGTGTAACCTAAACTGCAACTTTCATTTGTGTGATCAGCAAGTGCTATAATTGCAGAAGCAAGGTCAACAATTTTTAAGTTCAAAATCCACACACCTGTGCTACAGAGGGCATGTGGTTATACTGCTGTCATGGTTTTACGGTAAAATACAGTAAATGATTGTTGGATTTGCCGGCACATGTTTGTCATACTAAATCTGGCAGTGTACTCTTTCCACTCACTGGGCACAAAAACTTGCAACTCATAGATAAAAGTAACTGTTTCATTGAAACAAAGCACTCAAAAGATCAAAATCTGTTGGGAGAAAAAGCGATTTAAGTTTTGAAGAGCATGAACAATTCCATAGAATCCTCACTAGGGCCGTGGCTGACTTTTCCTTTGTCGTTGATTTCAGTCCACGCAGGAATTGGGACCCTGTGACATTCTTGTCAACTCGGCCGGCATGTCCAGAGCAGTCTCCTTTGAAGATACAGACATCGATGACTTTAAGGTGAGGCAGAAATTCTTCTGGACTTTTATCCCAAAGGAATCTTGTTTAACCCTAACCATCCCAAATCCTTTGAAAACCTTTTTGCAAACTGGAGGAATTTTCAGGATTGAGGTTACATGGCAAAATTTCGGAGGACGCACTGTGTCAAGGTCTTGGGCCGGACCTTGTGTTGTTTATGCACAGCCTAGCATAAATTTAGTCCTTGATTATACTTGAAATCCTCTGCACTGCTCCAGGATGTCACTGCCTCTGCCTCAGCCTATTGACAGTCATAGCCGGAGGATTTTGCAGGATTCAGGCAGTGGTCACCCTGCCACAACCCATATTCAAAAAAATAAGGGAGGAATTTGCAGGATTGAGGCTATATGGTATTTTTCCATGAGGCCAATTGGAGGATTTTGCAGGATTAAGGCTACATCCTAGCAAAAAGGCCAAGGGAGTTATTGCTTCTGGCAATATTATCAGCATGGAATTGAGTCTAGGTCTGGGAATAGGGGAGGAGCTATATAAACAAAAAGACTTGTTTATCATGAAAATATATAGTTTTCTGGAAGTATAACTTCTAGAATAAGTGGCTGTCTTTTGATCCTTAGATAAGCTGATTTCATCTTTTAAAATTTATTTTCAACATATAGACATAGATGTATGCCATTCAAAATATATTGAGGTCAGTGCAGAAAGTTTTGTGAAGCTTGGAAATTCTTTAAATTTTGTGACATCCTACCGTAGCTGCATCGGAATTTCATTAATTATGTTAGGCAATTGGTCACACTGTTTGAAATACGTGAATGTCTTTGATTCATGATACTTTTTTTGTTCTTCAGCGAGTAATGGACGCCAACTTCATAGGGTCTGTCTACCCGACCCGCGCCGTCCTACCATACATGAAGGAGCGCAGACGTGGCCGGATCGTCTTTGTCTCCTCGCAAGCTGGTCAACTCGGCGTGTACGGCTACACGGCGTACGGTAGCAGTAAGTTTGCGGTCAGAGGCTTAGCGGAGACACTGCAAATGGAGGTAAGTGGCTTAATGACAACGGAGAGGTCAAGTTGCGAATCTTTGCACGAACATCTTGCTTAGGACTCACATTGCGTCATGGTTTTAATATAAGAAAATGTTCCTTGTTTCAAGGAACGTTTTCTTGTCTCACTCCCTAAAAAAAACTTACGAGGGAGTGAGACAAGAAAATGTTCCTTGAAATAAGATATTTTCTAATTTTAAGAATACCATTTTTAGCAGTGTTCGAATGAGAGTTTCATCTACCTACCTTTTGTTGCTCAAAAGTAAGGTAGATCATTTGTCATTTGTGCATTTTTTCGTTTGAAGCAACAAAAGTGCTCAAAATCTAAAGACGGATGCTTAACAACTAACCTGATGAAGTTTTAGCTCTGGTTTAAGCCCTAGGATCTCGGTTTCAATTCAAAAGTTGCCGAGTCACGTTTTGAATTACCCGAAATCAGCGTCCGGGACACATTCTCATTCAGCCGATTGCAGCTACGCGTTGTCACTTGTGTAATATTTTTTATTTATCTCATTGAGTCACTCAAATATTCTGTGATAGTATACAAATAAAAGATGGTTTGAGGGTTGATATAGTCGATATTAGCTCCCCGCGGTATTGCAAGTTGACAGATTAGTTCCCAAGGTGAAGCAGAGGGAACAACTCTGTCAACTTCCAATACCGAGGGTAGGTAATATCGTCAATCCATCCAAACTAAACCATGCTTTATTTGATCTAGTATGCCTCGTACATACTCACAAATATTTCATGAAGTAAAACTCAAACGCTTAAGTTTTCTTGGCAAAATGTTCTTGTGCCCCATCTTTGCATGTAGCTGCTGCATGCTTCAAGAGCAGTGTTCGCTTGTGCGCACTACCCCTGTGTGCTAGTTCCACAATGACTTCGTAAAGCGCATGTAGAGTAGACTGAAGCACTGGTAACCAGTGCGCAAGTCTAGTAGGCATGTGCATTTAACTTGTGCGTGAAACCTCGCGTACACCAGCAGTGACTGGCAAGCATGTCACAAGTTGATGCTAATATCCACTATCAAAAAATGTCTTTAGTGTGTTCAATCTTTATGAATGTCAGGATCTGTTGCTATGCATGAACATGAATATGGTATATTAAAGTGGTTTTTTTTCTCCATTCCAGGTTAAGCCATATAATATCTACATAACTGTCAACTTTCCACCAGACACTGACACACCCATGCTGACTGAGGATAAACTCAACATGGTAAGCACAAACCAATTTCTTGGCTCTGCTAAGCACAGAATTCCGCGCTTACCACCACAAATTTCTGTGCTGACCCATAAGCACCGAATCCCTAGTTACGGGATATTCGCATACAAAGTAGCAAAAATTTCTCCCTAACGTGTGAAATACCCTTACCGTAAGCAAGGGATTTTCTGCTGTAGTAAGCAGGAATTTTTCGGTAACGGTAAGCAGAGCTAAGAAATTGGACCTTGAGCAAGATTGAGACTTGATTCGACCTAAATCAACTTAAGTTCAAAATTACCTTGTCCATCTTATGGCATGATACTACTTGAGTCACTGCCTTGAATTACTTGACTTGACTGCGGTATAAAAATACTCAACTCAACTGGCGTAACAACATTTCATGACATGTTTCAACTCAGAAATTGCCCCCGAAAAGCACAGCCTAGTATGCTTCAGAGCTTGTGAATTTTCCCCCATTCCATAGAAATATTTTAATGGGCCAAGTTTGTCCAATCCATGGTTCTCGAAACAGTGTTAGAGAAAACTTTCGGGGCAAGAAAAATGTGATCAGGTTTGTGTAGTTTCTCATGGTTTTGAGGGGGTTCGTTTTGTTCCTTTGTCCCCCCACTTACTGCTGACGGGCTGTGTTTTTAATTCTGACAGCCAAGAGAAACCATCCTTGTATCAGAGACATCTGGCCTGCATCAACCTGATGAGATTGCCAAGATTATAGTCAACGATGCAAAGGTAAGCATGGCGAGGGACACTCCAGCGACACCAACGAAGTAATGGATCATGACAGAAGTAGTGCACGCAATGTGGTATAGATGTGATAATTTGTATTCAATGCGGTGTATATGAGGAAATGTATATGCAACACAGTGCGTATGAAGAAAACAGTCAGTTTTACAGACTGGACATGTGGCCGTTCTAGACCGATGAAATCAAAGTATCAAAGACACGATATAATAATAGATGTTGACCATCATAAGACATGTTAGATGCACAAGATTGGCCATAGTGCGAAACCTCCCTAATAATAGATGTTGACCATCATAAGACATGTTAGATGCACAAGATTGGCCATAGTGCATATCTGTTGAATACTTCTTTTTACTAGCACATAATGTGTGATATCACACCTTTTTTTCCACTTGACAGCGTGGCAGATTTCAGAGTTACGTTGGACTGGATGGGTTTGTCTTGGCCACGGTTGCCAGCGGCATGTCCCCTGTAGCTTCACTCATGGACGCAGTCTTGCAGGTACCATCAACATCCTGAACTTGTCATTTCTTTAAAAATTCTGCACAGCTCTGACTCCTAATCTCACAAAAAGTTTTGGTCCAGTAGGATACAGTCAATTGCTGTGGACTATTTCACATTTGTAATGCAAACTTTGAAACACAACAGTCTTGAAATATGAGAAGCTCGATAAATGTGTTGACATGAACTGTTTCTTGTAGGCAAAATAACATGCACAAGATGCCTAGATGTTTTGAGTTGCCTGTCGTTAATTGTCGGTATGATGTCACTGATGACATGGTTTGTAAAACAGTCCTGGAAATCACACCCGACAAACACTTTTCTGTATGTAACACTTTTTACAAAATCAGCTCATTATGTCGTATCCTTTTCAAACTCTGGTTTTTGCCATTCAGGAGACAACGGCCTTTTTTTGTGGATTTAACGCACTATTCGTCTTTAGGCAAGATTACATGAATATTCTATAGTTGTTTTATATCTTCTGTCTCTAGGTTTCGCTGATGAGTCTCATGAAGGCTATTTCATTCATCTTCATAGCCAACTTCAACAGCATTGTCATGAAGTGCTACAAGGAGAAGGAAAGCCAAAAACAGAAGTAGACGGTGTCAATGAAATTTTTAGGACACCCAAGTAAATCCCTGTCATTTGATTGGAGGATTGTAGGTCACGCGGCATTCATTAATCAAACCACTGCACGGCCTACGACATAAACCGTGCATTTTTGGTTTCATTCACCGTGCAATTTCGTTCCATCCCACTTGATCTATTGCATGCACATCAAAGATTGTATAGCGCTGCGCATAGACGGGCAGCGGCGCTATGACCACATCATGCGTTTAATACAGCAGTACAAAACTTGCATTTCGGAATCTGAAGTGGATGCACTGTTACAAAACTGAACTTGCCTTGCAGATTTTTTTTGCATTGTTTTCATAAATTACAGTATTAACTTCCATATTGTTAATGTTTTGACTTTTAAGCCTTTGTTAAGTGTGAACAAGCTGAACAAATAGTGAATGAAAGAGTACAATTTTGTAAATTGTGTTTGTCCTTATAGTTTTATCCTCCAATCGATTGACATAGATCTACTTGGATCTTATATAAAACAAATAATGAATATTTTGCATTCATTTTAAATGAGCCTCCAAAGTTTGTACAAATGAAACAAGAATAAAAATGCATTTTTCCATAATTCTCCGTCTAACGCCGTGAAGTGTGGTATTAAAATAACAAAGACCGTAAGTATTTTCTTCAATCATGTTTTGTGATCTGAACATTTTGATGTATGATGCAAAGATGTTTTTCCAGTTTTTCATTCAGTGCTTGTAATTTTATTCTCCTTTTTTATGCACCTCTGGCGATGGCATAGGAGCATGGACTGCTCCTACGCACGTGACGTTGTTTCTGCATTCAGTAGGGGATGTTGAACAATAGAGGACAATAGAGGTCCCCAATTCCCGAGAGGTCCCCAATTTGGATACGTGTACAAAAATATGGGAGGCCTTCCTAAAAAGTTAAAGTACAAACAAAAGAGAAACTAAAACGATCGTTTCTAAAACGGCGGATGGAGTTGGAGAGGCCGTCGTCAAGATTTCCGAGAGATCACCCTTGACCTACCCCCAGACGTTAAGAGTAGACTCCGGTACTGAATTTAAAGGTAATTTTTAAAAGTGGATGTTTTCAAAAGGCGCACGAGTTGTCGTAGGCGAATCCAAAGTTCACAGATCGCAGGGTATCGTTGAAAGATTTAATCGAAGGCAAGCCAAACGTTTGTTCGGGTATCAGTACGCTAAAGAAACGTTAAACCCCGCCTCGAGAAACACGCAATGGGTCGAGCGATAGCCCGACGGGATTGAGGCTCTTAATAACGAAACGACGAGATTGATCGGTCAACCCCCGTCACTACCGATACGACAAGAACATGTTCAACAAACACCAGCCTCCCCTGTCCGACAGCCGGATGTACCGCTACCACCCGATGTTTTGGTGAGATACTTGTACGCTCCAGGTAAACAAGAGGGAGGTACGCAAAGGCGAGCCACGGATCCCATCTGAAGCGTAGATATTTGTCAAATCGAAAAGGGAATGAGTCAATTTAAACGGTAAAAAGGTGATGACGGGGCCCCACGCTAGGGTGTTGATGGTGTAAAATCAAGGATTTTCTGTTGTTCCTCATCATCGACATTTTGTTGATCATACTTTTTTTGCAAAAGCTCCCATTGGTTTTGTACACGTTTTCTAATTGAGGTCGTCCTCGATTTAACCCCTGTCCTCAGTTACTCGATGATGCTTCACATGTGTGTCCTCGATTTACACCATAATTATGTGCATGATGTACATTCGAGGACAACAAAGAAACTGATGTTCTCTCTTTGTGTTGCTGTCCTCGGGATGTATGTAGCAGAAAAGCGCGCACACACACACACACACACAAGTGTGTATTTTTTAGGAGGACCTCCCATGTGTTTTGTACACAAATCCAAATTGGGGACCTTCGGGAACTGGGGACCCTATTGTCCTCTATTGTTTAACGTCCCCTACTGAATGCAGTAACAAACTCACACACATAACTCGGAAGAACTCAGAGATTGGTATTTGAGTTAGTCGTGGGATTTTCTATACAATCTTATTGATGAAGTATGTCTGGTTTATGTCAATGTTTTGTCCAATTTTTTACACAAATAAATTTGCATGTACATTCTTATTTTGTATATTTTGTGTTTATGCACAATGGGACCTTTTCAAAAGGCCCAAAGCTATGTTACATACGTACATGTATATTATGATGTTATGAAAATTGTAAGATTTCTGCGTACACAAATAAATTATTGAAACCCATGGCGATAATTCATGCTAGTGTGAGATGCGAGATTGTTTGTTCTTACAGTTGCATCTTCACTTCAAGATAGGTTGCATGGAGTAAGGCGTTTCTCATCGACTGATTCATTCGCTGTGTTTGCCATGGCCCAAGCCACAGATGTGTGCTCTTAACCATTCGAACATACTTGAAATTTTGAAAAATGGCCCCTTTCTGATAAAAATGCAAGGCTAACATGTTACCGTTTCCATTTTTGGATAAAAAGTTGTTTTCGCACCTTTTTGATAAAAATACAAGGCTAACCCCTCACCATTTTCTTTTATGGGTAAAAATTTGTTTTCGCCCCTTTTTGATAAAAATGCAAGGCTAACCCCTTACCATTTTTAATTTTTGGTAAAAATTTGTTTTCGCCCCTTTTTGATAAAAATGCAAGGCTAACCCCTTACCGTTTTGAATTTTTGATAAAATTTGTTTTCGCCCCTTTTTGATAAAAATGCAAGGCTAACCCCTTACCATTTTGAATTTCTGGTAAAAATTTGTTTTCGCCCCTTTTTGATAAAAATGCAAGGCTAACCCCTTACCGTTTTCATTTTTGGATAAAAATTGGTTTTCGCCCCTTTCAATAAAAATGCAAGGCTAACCCCTTACCATTTTAAATTTTTGGTAAAAATTTGTTTCGCCCCTTTTTGATAGAAATGCAAGGCTAACCCCTTACCGTTTTCATTTTTGGATAAAAATTTGTTTTCGCCCCTTTTTGATAGAAATGCAAGGCTAACCCTTTACCGTTTTCATTTTTGGATAAAAATTTGTTTTCGCCCCTTTTTGATAAAAATGCAAGGCTAACCCCTTACCGTTTCCATTTTTGGATAAAAAATTTGTTTTCGCCCCTTTTTGATACAAATGCAAGGCTAACCCCTTACCATTTTAAATTTTTAGTAAAAATTTGTTTTCGCCCCTTTTTGATAGAAATGCAAGGCTAACCCCTTTACCGTTTTGAATTTTTGATAAAAATTTGTTTCAGCCCCTTTTTGATAAAAATGCACGGCTAACCCCTTACCATTTTCATTTTTGGATAAAAATCTGTTTTCAACCCTTTTTGATAAAAATGCAAGGCTAACCCCTTACCATTTTGAATTTTTGGTAAAAAATTGATTTCGCCCCTTTTTGATAAAAATGCAAGGCTAACCCCTTACTGTTTTCATTTTTGGTAAAAATTTGTTTTCGCCCCTTTTTGATAAAAATGCAAGGCTAACCCCTTACCGTTTTCATTTTTGGATAAAAATTTGTTTTCGCCCCTTTTTGATAAAAATGCAAGGCTAACCCCTTACCGTTTTGAATTTTTGGATAAAAATTTGTTTTCGCCCCTTTTTGATAAAAATGCAAGGCTAACCCCTTACCGTTTTCATTTTTGGATAAAAATTTGTTTTCGCCCCTTTCTGATAAAAATGCAAGGCTAACCCCTTACCGTTTTGAATTTTTGATAAAAAGTTGTTTTCACCTCTCTTTGATAAAAATGCAAGGCTAACCCTTTACCGTTTTCAATTTTGGATAAAAATTTGTTTTCGCCCCTTTTTGATAAAAATGCAAGGCTACCCTTACCGTTTTGAATTTTTTGATAAAAATTTGTTTTCGCCACTTTCTGATAAAAATGCAAGGCTAACCCCTTACCGTTTTGAATTTTTGGTAAAAATTTGTTTTCGCCACTTTCTGATAGAAATGCAAGGCTAACCCCTTACTGTTTTCATTTTTGGATAAAAATTGGTGTTCGCCCCTTTTTGATAAAAATGCAAGGCTAACCCCTTACCGTTTTGAATTTTTGTTAAAAATTTGTTTTCGCCCCTTTTTGATAAAAAATACAAGGCTAACCCCTTACCATTTTAAATTTTTGGTAAAAATTTGTTTTGCCCCTTTTTGATAAAAATGCAAGGCTAACCCCTTACCGTTTTCATTTTTGGATACAAATTTGTTTTCGCCCCTTTTCGATAAAAATACAAGGCTAACCCCTTACCGTTTTGAATTTTCACACCTGGGACCTGTTCCCAATTCACTCAATTCACTCAAAGTAAGGAATACTCATTTCACATCAGCAGTCTGGAACTACAAACATTATTAATACAAATCTGGCTTCAAATAAAACATTCATAGAGGCATACAGCATAGAGAAGCACAACACTTGACACAAGCTCTGGAACTCGTGTATCTGTCGGAGTGACGTGAAGGGTGAATCAAGTAGCTTTACACGGTTGACTCAGCCAACAGAAATCCGGTATAAGAAAAGTGAGCCGGGCAAATTCAACGATCACAAGGCCTTACGATCCTCAGGTAACCCAACTTCAAAGGTCAATCAGTCGTGGGAGACTAGCTTTGGTTTTTGACGTTGATGCTTCATGCTGAAAAGCTGTAGCCAAAATGCCCATTTTTGACAGAGTTCCGGCATTTCTGTTATTTGAAAAAATTTATAAATGACGGATTCCTGTGGTCTGCCAACTGCCATACTGTCAACTATCGTGGCTGCCGCAGGTGGGCCAAGAGAACTAATAGGAATCGAACCCGAGTCAAATCAAAAGAGGAGTCAGGTGGCATAGCGGTCCTTTTGTCTCCTTCAACCTCTATGGTCCGGGTTCGAGTCCTACCTACAATCCTGACCAAATCTCGCTGGGCCCCCAACCCCAGTTCAATGTTGTCTCTCATTGTGCGGTGTGGTGCTCCATCAGCTAGAGAGAACAACATTGACCGGGGGAGCGGGGGAGTGGGTGACCGTGGCAGGCTCAGGAAGTGTCCCAACCATTTTGGCTGGGATTGTCGGTCCTCATGTGGATTGGTTTTTCAGTCCTTATACTGATTCTGTGGGTTTTCCTTTCAAAAATTCTTCTGAGGTTTTCCTTCCACATCCCAAACTTATTTCGATTCTTCACGGTCTTCTCTCTAAAGGTTTCTTCAGGCTTGCGAGCTACAGTGCCTAGGGTGCTTTTGAGGAATCCTCAGTTTTATTGCTAAAATTTACGAATCAAATAAAATCAGGAAGCAACTTGACATGTCTGTAATTTACAAGTCAGCCAAGGGCTGAAAAAGGCAAAGTTTTTCAGCTATCTTGGTCACTGGGAGTGGTTGTGAATTTGCCGTGGCGATGCTGCTCGATCCACACATTGTCCATGACTTGACCGTTGAGCGCTATGAGTTGTTGCCACTGGACGTGCGTTGCATTGTGAAGTATCAATTTGCCGATTCCGTACAGCCCAGGAAGCCAGGATCGGAAGGCGGACCAGGGGCCTGAAAGATCAAAGGGTAGATAATGTAACACCTCATGCATATTCATAAGCCATTTCCACAGATATGAAGTTTAAACATTTAAATGCTTGAAGGGAATGTGCATTTCTTTTGCTGTAACTTTCAGAAATGAATGGATTTGGGGGGATTATGGCAAATATTGTTACACTGAATTGTTTGTGTTTTTGTGCTCTTAGATGCTGGAAAATCCAAGAAAAACAATAATTTTCTGTAGTCTGGTACCCTGACCCCACTTATGATGAAACACAGCAACTTATAGACGTCTGGGAATCATTATGTCAGGGAACCAGCCTAGCTGGCTTTTCCCCTTTCATAGGTGTGAAGTCGATTGTAAACAAAATGCAGACAAACTAAATATGACAAATTGGGGGCACTATTTGAAAAAAGCAAGTTTTTTCTAACGCTGGTCGGCTGACCAGCATGAAAGTGATACTAAAATGCCACTTTTCTTGAAAATGACAGCACAGTAGGTGCCATGATTTCACAGGATGTTTTACACTGTCATTTACAGTCCAGTAAAGTATTTCATAATAAAAATTTGGTAGTTTTAGTTTTTGATGTTAGCAAATGTTGTATATTCCCTTTAAACAAGAACAATTTCAAAACACTATTTCAAACACTCACCGCGAGGAAACAGAATCGGGTCTGCACAGGAGCCATACCAATCATTACAGCCTGCCGCCCCGCCAATGATGTGCACAGGTGCCCTGGGATTGGTGTAGTTCTCAGCGTACACCTGTTCCATGTACACTGGCCAGAGACGCTCATAGGAATGCTCATGGCCTTGGATGATTATATCCACCCCCTGGGAAAAGAACAGCTCCTCCAAACTGCAAAGGAATCAAAGAGAAACAGGAGTAAAAACGAACTACATTTGAAAAATCTGACATCAACTACAATATCGTCATGTCTGCACAACAAGGTTGCATCTCCTTAAATGACGTGTGACGTCATGTACCTGAAACGCAAGTCTTCAATGTCAAAAGGTCGTATCTCGCTTAAAACAACCTGGATGTACACACCAAGTCAATGGACGGCGCGATACACAATATACGCCCATGTTGCACGTAGCGTATTCGCGCGAGATACGACTTTGTTGCAGAATCAAGTTACGATCTTCTTACAGTGACGTGACGATATGGTTTATCTGTCAATAAAGCCTATGATGTTAGGATGAAAGTAACTGAGAATTCAATTTGCTTCTTTTTTTTAAGTAATGGTTCTGTGGATCTAAACAGAACCATTAACTCAACATTTCCAAAAGTTTTGGGTGTTTTTTTCAGGAGAAAACTAAATGCATGAAATGAAAATTCTCAAATAATCCCCCATCTCAGAAACATTCCACAGCAACTGAAATGTACACAAGCAGAACATAAAAAGGCTATTGCCAAGTGTGTTTTTAACAAGCTGTTCTGTCAAGAATCCATCAAAATAATGAAAAAAAACCGGGTATGTATTATAAAAGAATCAGTCTTAAAATATACACCTGCTACCCGGAGTAGGCGGCTTCAACGCCTGGCCTACTTTGCCCTCTTAACAGGGCAGTGCCTGCAGGCGATGGATCAGAACAATCAACTCATGACCAATCAACCCCGCTTCCTTCCCTTGGTCTATAATTTACCCTTGTGGTCCATGACTCACCTTTCTCTGACCTTACTGCCTTTGTTAGTGCAGTCGTCGTTGTTTCCATTGGAGCAGTACATTGGTCGGTGACCCACGGCTATGATCCAGGGCCGTAGCTGTCGATTCGCAGGTTTGTTAGCCTCCTCTAGGTCCTTCAGTAGCCACTCGTACTGCTCATCGACGGGACCGTTGGTGAAATACACCTCTGTTGAATAACTGCACCCCCACCCAAAAAATAAGAGGTTTGCACATATTCAATATCTTGATAGCTTGAGTAGGGAGCAAGAATTATTCAGTTACTCGCTTAATTGAGCCAAGTGTCGATTATTTGGTTCCATTGTTCAATTCGATGTCATTTGAACATATCCCCCCACCAATTTATACTTGGTAATTGAACAAATCAGGGTCCCTAATTTAATCCTAACCCCCTAAGGGCTCTTAGGGGGTCAAGTACCAAATACCACAGAATACAAAATGTGTTGTGCACACTTGTATAGAAAGAAATGCATACTACATGTTACTACTCAGTAGTATTTTGTAGCTACCCAGATATGGATCACTTGGATTCAGCAGGGTTAGGGTTAAAATTATGAATCAAATTGCCGACAAATACAACAAGCTTGCGGTTTTGGACATGCACAATGAGAAACACCTTATACTTTAAGTTTCAGGGTTCGTTGTGTCTGTAAATTATAGTTCCGCTGGTACCTGACTGTTATGGCAATGAGTAGTGCATTTCAAACTTACCCACAAAACACACTGCTAACAGTCATAATACCCACAAGACAACATTTGATCTCAGTTTCTTCAAATCAAAAACTCTCTTTCAAAAACTCTTTTGTATTATTTCGTTTTGAGGTGGATGTGTGTGTTGAAAAGTTAAGAGTCAGCTTTGTTCAGACCAGGTACAAAGGTGGACCTCTTGATTAAATGTGATGCGATCAAGCTACATGAGTCGTTTGTCGACCCTGGTCAAAAAAAAAATTATTACAGATTTGAAAAGAGCACAATCTCAGCATTACTGCTGTGAAAACCGCATGCTGGTACCATCTTTAGTTCAAAAATTATGGAAGTCGGAACACCAAGAGATGCAATGAAGTGATGTGATGAAGTGGCCCTATTGTGGCCTGTATCTCCAAATGAAAATTCCCGACAAACGACTCATTTAGCTTGCTCGCATCACAAATGATGTAGTTTTGTATTTACATACCTCACAAAGTGTGCTCTGGCAACGTTGAAGCTGAACCACATTTTCTCCAGCGGCATCGGCCACGGCAGACTGGGCATTGAGAAGCGATAGCGGTAATGGCTGAAGCTGTTAGGAATCTCTGAAATCAATCAACACAAAATTGTTCCCTGACATGACTTAGTTTCTGGAGGTATGCCAAACCCAATGTAAAAGACCATCTGTTTTAGGGTACTGTGCCTATCCCAACAGATTCAAACAAAACCTGCTGTTGAACTTTGATGGGTTGAGTTCGGTTAGGGTTAAGCAAGTAAGTCATGGATTGTGACTGGTTCTACTCACCGTGGTTGCCCGGGCAGGTCATGTATGGAATTGTAGATGCTACGTGTTGGATTCTATTCATGAAGGCATCCCCAACCTTGACAAAAAAACACATCAATAATCATGAGCACTTTGGGTTTCCGTTTCACTCAAACAGCTTTTACTGTACGTACAGTATGAGTCAAGAAAAGTATACCGAAAATGTAACCTCAAATATATTAAGTTTGTTTCAAACTAATAATGAGACAAGACCTTTTCTTTGAGCAGTGAGCCAGTGGGATTGAATATGGAAAAAATTATATATTTTTTCAACAAAAAAAACCCTGGTTTTTGTTTTCTAAAATTATGGATTTTCGGTAGTCATGTTGGCATCTTGTTTGCTCATGCAAAATGAGATCACATCTAATTGTGTTAAAAAGGTAACATGGTCTTAGGCCAAAAAGAAAAGTCTCCAGTTTCTGGTATGGAGCTTGCCCAAAAAGTGGTGCAGCGACGCGGCTTCTTTTTTTTTACCTGTTTTTTTTTTTTTTTGCTTCAAATGTCGGCAGATGACTGCAAAATGGTGCCCGACTAAACTTAGTGCAAATATTATGGGAGACCAGAGAGGCCACATAAAGCTTATTCTCGATCATAACCCCATCTAAAAACACGTTAAAATTGTGCAGCAGCAGGATTCCAGTCACACCAGTGAGTTTGGTGGTTTTGAGACATCATCTTTCATTGGAAAAAAAACTTTTTCATTTTGCCGACGCGCATGGCTACGGCGACGCGCGCGCATACCAGAAACCAGAGACCTATTTTTTTTTGGCCTTAGGCAAGCCAAGGGCAAGTCTGCACATAAAAAACCCTAAGAACACTAAAGCTCGCGGGCCAGTGGGTCAGGGGAATTTGTTCAATTCCCCCCCCCCCCACCCCCCACTGTCCCAAACCACCCAGGGTACAGGCCTAGTCCCTGGCTTGAAAACACATCTATCTATACCTTTCCTCCTTCGTCGTGGAAATCATAGGCAAAGTCCCCAACGTGGATGACAACATCTGCAGTTCTTTTCGTCGCCGCCTCGTTCAGGAGACGCAAGCTTGGCGCCCCGCCAACGTGACCCATGTCTCCGAATACAAGCAGCGTCGGGGACCAGTCCTGCAGTTGGGAGTACAAGCACAAAGGAAAGCACACTTGTCAATATGAGCTCCGTGCGCTACCAAAAGAGGGCGCCCTTTTACCTAGCAACGACGTCCCATGGGCGGGACATTTCCCACCATTCCTTGTGTGTGACCCACGTACACCAGGGGATTTGTTCTATTTACACGCAGTGGCCGCGCTTCCCGGCAAATGAATTGCAGTCAGGCAAGATGGCGTTGATCGGTCACCCCCAACTGTACTTCCTTTGCCAGTGAGGGGGTACTTGTGAACAGAGCGGATAGGTTGTGAATGTACATTTCAGACAAGTAATATCGCATGCCTGCATAGTAAAGGTGTTTCGGGGTGGGTAAAATTATGCCTGAACCCCATGTTGTTCCATCGCATAAACACATTACTATAACTTTTATACATTACTGAACTTACAACCAGGTGTTGAAATTAACAAATATGTCCTATTAGAAGTCAGAAACAGCATGGCAGTCAATAGAAAAATTTGAAATCTAGAGGAAATTTCAAAATTTTCACACAATTCTGCGGAACGGTTTCATCTGCATAAAAAAAAATGTTTTCACTTAAAACTGATTTCATGGGCCTTTACTGGAAGATGATACTCACGGCATTGATAACTACATACCGTTGTGTCTGGCAATGTTGCAAATGTGAACGTCGAGCTTTCCTGGCCATCACTCTCCACCTTGTACGAGTAGTTGGTTGCTGGCAGGAGATTCTTAAAAAAAAACAAGAAAAGTGAAAGGTAGTTTTTCTCAAGATGTCAAAGTA
This sequence comes from Patiria pectinifera, assembly GCA_029964075.1. NCBI lineage: Eukaryota > Metazoa > Echinodermata > Asteroidea > Valvatida > Asterinidae > Patiria > Patiria pectinifera. The sequence continues at coordinate 2,000,775 of CM057141.1, read as the reverse complement.
AAGTCTGTCACGAGCCAATATGGCCCATCAGGCCGGCGTTTATCTCCAGTTTCAGTGACATGAAACAACTGAGAATATTTCTGTTACCCTTGGATGGGATGCTAGTCCATCGCAGGTTACTCCCCAGCTAATGCCAGTACCCATTTACACTCCTGGGTGGAGAGAGGCAAGTGGGGGTAAAGTGGCTTGCCCAATGACACGACGTATGGCCAACAGCTGGCTTTGAACCCCCGACCCTCCGATCATGAGTCATGAACCCTAATCACTACGCCAAAACTCCCCATATTTCTCACCAAGACTCACCCTCAACTTTACCCGATGAATGAACTGCAAACCCTCTGCGTTGCCCTCCAGCCAAGAGAACTCCACGCAGTCACCGCTGGCCACCAGATTCAAGCTGTCCAGCAACGGGCCGTACTTGACCACTGATGATGACCAAGCTTGTGTTGACCACATGACAACCATCTCTGTCACGGCGTCGCCCAGGGCAATGTGAATCTGCTCTGGGATGTCGGTTGCTTTCTTGTCAGATGGTTCGCGAGGTTGCCTGATCTGACCTACATAGAAATGCCAGAGAAATTAAAGATAGGTTCAATTCACCGAGCATGATACAAATGTGTTTTTATGTTTTGTAAGAATTAATGTATAGGTACACTACATGTGACGAGGGGCCTCGTAGCCGAGCAGTTAGAGCGTGGAGCTACGGAGTGGAAGGTTGGCGGTTCGAATCCCATTTGGACCAAAAACTGGAAAACTCTCTCTGACGACCCAACAGTAAAATGGGTACCTGATTCGTTCAGGGAAGGTAAGACGGCGAGAGGAGAGGACTGGGCACCGCCACTCATATGCCGCGCCCAAGACACAGTGGACCTCTAACGTCCCACTGCCCCTACGGCCAGTAATGGCTATGGGACCTTTATCTTACAAGTCTACATGTGTATATCATTCCCGAACGTGGAGTAAAATGGTAGAATTAAATTGTTGCCAAGTTTTTAACTGTGTACAGTTTTGTTTATGGATCAAAATATATCAGGTTACAATTTTTTAACAGGTCTGTAAACTGGCCTATTGGTACAATTGACAGGTTTAATAAGCTGTACCAGTCTTTATGGTCACCCTATCTATCAAACCACTTCAACAGGCTTTGGCAGTTACACGGTGTAATCCATAGGGGTTTCTGGTAGTTGGTGACCAGCCTGTACAAAAGCTACTGAGAGAGGTAGGGGTTGGGTTGTTTTTGACAGTTTGCGATAGTTACAAGTATAGGAGGGTTAAAAAGTATTTATGTTGGGGTTTAATAATGTGATGGGGCAGATATACATGTAAACACGATGTTTAAAACCGTACCTGTTAGGGGACTGGTTACCTGTTAGGGGACTGGTTACCAGTTACCTTCTTCAGACTACTATCCCCTTTACTTACATGGGGATGTGTGGCCTAGCGGTTAGGGTTCGTGACTCATGACAAGACGGTCAGGGGTTTGAATCCAGCCGCTGGTCATATGTTGAGTCCTTGGGCAAGCCACTTCATCCCAACTTGCCTCTCTCCACCCAGGAGTACAAATAGGTACCAGCATTAGCTGGGGCGTAACCTGTGATGGACAAGCATCCCATCCAGGGGAATAGAACTATTCTCAGTTGTTTCATGCTACTGAAACCCGAGATAAACGCCGGCCTGATGGGCCACATTGGCTCGTGACAGACTTTACTTTTACTTACACGTAGATAACCATTAACATACCTTCATTGTCATCCACTGTTTCTGCTGCTGGTGCACCGACTATTTTGTACACGACATGCGCATGGAAGACAAGTACAAAGAGTAGACTCAAGATCAGCTTGCGATCCATGGTTGCTGGCAGATATCACCTATAACCGCTGTAAGTCAAATCTGCAACTGCAAGTAAAGTAAATTAACTACATGGATATTAAACAAAACTCTGAGTTTTGAGATATAATGTCATAGTTTCAGTTTTGCCAAGCCTAATGGATTTCTCTTCAATGAAATCACAAGGTGAGGTGGAAACTGATGTGTTTTGCGGCGGCGGAAAAAAATGTTGCAACCACTTCCAATCAGCCGTTGTGTACAAAGTCTATGGAGAGTCAAGAAAAGTTTCTGAGTATTTCCAAAATTGGAAATATTTCTCAGTCCCAGTTTCATGTCTTATCATCATTTTTACAATGAACAAATACATCGCGTGGTGATCGCCATCTTTATTTTCGGGTTGCGTGCTGTCATCATTTTACCCCCAAATTTACCTCAAAAATTCAAAACCCTGCCCTTTAATCTACATACCTGTATGTTCTTAATGTCGCCAACTAGTTTGGTGGGTAATAATATGAACCGGGCCCGTAGATACATGATCGCCCATTAGCCCTATGGACTCTTTCCCACTGACCCAACCACCCATAGGTTTGTGCATAAATCATTGTAATGTACATGTATATCGCTTGTCATACATGTCATAAGTGTCAAACTCAAGTCAAAGACAAAGTTTGATGAATAATTTACAGAGATTTTATCTGATTTAGTTTTGGGTCATTCCGTGTCAAATCAACACGCTTTTGGACCCGACCCTCACAGATTGAAACAATATTTGGTGTGATGATTGGCCTATATGAGAAACCCCCAGAACTGAATTTTTTTTGTAAATTGACTCGTTAGTTTTTGAGATACGGGTCAACGAACTTTTGACTAATTAGCATGACCTCCGAACTTTAAATACTTGTATCTCAAAAACTATAGCGCCTACAAAGCCAAGTTGTACATCATATTAAAGTTCTTTGAATGGCCTCCATTTCATAAAATAAAACCAAAATCGTAGCATGAAGTGCAGAGAAAATGCGTAAAAAAATGACCTTTGACCTTGAATTACAAAAAACAATATGCTTCAAATTTTGTAATTTTTTTTCAAATGTTAGTTTATGATGTCAGCAACAATCTTAAAAAAAAATTGGGATGGGCGCTCTGAAAGTTTTTAAGTTATGATTTTTTGAAGAAAGCCTGTCCATGAAAAAGTGTGCATAATATTAAATGAACATGTACATGTACATGTACATGTCATGTAAATGTACAGGTATACTTGTACTGTGTACATGTACATGTGCACATTTTACCTGTGCATCATGTTTGCCCTTTACAACTGTATAGTTCCACATATATATTAACGGCAGAACAAAATTACTTTTAAAAAATATGTTTTACCGGTCTACTTTACTTTAATTTTTCGCTCAACCAAAGTCTGTGTTGCAGTGTTCATCTCCTCGGCGGAGATCTTGTATACGCGTCCTGTTTCAGTGACCGGTTCCACTGCTGTTAGTACATCCATGCCGTGAATTACAAGTGTGTCTGGTCGATAGGGGAACTTGAAAGATGGAGATGGCCCATGGGGATGAAGGAAACTCAGTTCCACTTCTTGGGATGCTGGAAGGATCTCCTGAACACATGCTAGCCACCAGTAACAGTCATACATCACTGTAACATACCCCTTGATATCTGCAAAATCAATACATGCAGCTTGTCCATGGACTTGGAGACAAACTGGTTCCTCCCTTGAGTCTGAGGAGGAGGAAAAATCACGCACCTTAATTTTGTCTTTAGACATCGGACAAAAACAGTGCAGCTTTTGTGTTCCTGGAATGGTACGTGCAATTTGGAATCTTTGCCTAAGAATATCCGCTTCATTCTTGTATTGCTCTGTTGTTGCAAAAGCGAAGTCAATACTCTTTATCTGAGAAGTAGCAAATTCATACAGCTGCCATGGGGTCATAATCTGCTGATCCCAAGGTCGCTGAAGACTAGCTCTTGCTGCAAGGCGTTTAACAGTTCCTCCAATTCCATCAGATGGGCCTTTCCCGTGGGAGGTTGCAAAAAAATGCCAATCTGCTGGGTTTGGAATGGCTAGTATTCCCTGTTCCTTCACCAGTTTTTTAGCTTTTCTGGCCATATAATTTGATGCCCCAAATTCCTCTGTAATTTTTTGGATGCTCCAGCTCGTAGGTAACACAGTCAAAACTTGAACTTGTTCACTTGTCCTGGTCAGTGAGTGAAACTTTTCCTTCAACTGACTTATCATCTCACACTCATCATCTTGGAACTGTTTACCTGTTGCAGTTTCAAGCCTGTTCTTGATTGTTGACTCAATTTTCTTCACTTTACTTTCAATATAGCTTCCTGTAGATTTTTTCTTGCTCTTGATTGGGGATTCACCAATTATCGTCAAAGACTGATTGACAATGTCTACATCCACATTGGGTGAAACAAAAACATCTCTATGTGTCGGTGATCTTGAAGGTCCTGGTACTTCAGAATCAGTGGTCTCACCAGAACTTCCCGATGTCAAAATTGTTAATTCTGGTGGCAACTTTGACAACTTTTTACGACATCCAGTGCAGAGAGTTTGTGCACGAGAAAGATTGAGGCTGGGGTGCTCAACTACCGTAATTTTCGGAATATAAGCCGCGGCTTATACGTTGAATTTGCCCATGAAAATGTTTACTGCGGCTTATACGCCGAGCCTTGAAGAATAAAAATAAGATTCACATTTGTATTTAATGTACTGGTACAAGAAGAGATGTGTTGCTGAAATGAATTATAAATTAAGAAAGTCATTAAAAAACCGAAACCACGTCTCACGTAAAGGTACCGAGCGGTAAAAATTACGGTGAGGAAAGCTGTCTTTGACACTTGCCACCAGCCGTACGTACGTGATACTGGTACAGTGCAGCAGCGATACGCAGCATGTTTTCCCCCCAGCGGATCACACCATTTGCGGTAACAAAGGGGTGTTCTTTCTTGGGAACAATAATTACCAATATTTCCGCTGTTTAAAAAATAAGAAAAAAGACGACTAAAATTTGTATGGCGTTCGAAACATTTTTCTATTACATAATCAGTTGTTCAACGTTGCAATATATTTTGTTTTCTTGAAATGTATTCAAGAAACGATGTAAAACTCAAAAGAGGGACTAAATCACCCCTTACAAAATTAATGGATTCGTCTATTAAAATGTCCGCTTCGTTTTGACTATTTCCAAAGAAAGTTACGATCGAAACTTGAATAAGTGGATAAGTTTTGATAGCTCCATGGTAAAAACGGACCTGTTTATTCTTAGGACAAAACAAATCAGCATCTGTTGCCACAAAGCGAGATTTGTAGCGCTCCAGTCAGACAACACACGGTGGGTTTCATACTTTCTCACGTGCTGTGGGAAAATGTTGTCATTCACCGGCGTGCGTGGCGCAGGCTGCCGTGCTATGACGGGGCAGCCGGCAGCAGTTCCCGGTGTTTATTTCTCATCAATTCCCATATTTGTTTGTAAAAGTATCGATTGTAAATGATTCGATATAACTGTTGTGGCCCTTTTAATAGCTTCTGTAGTGTAAATGGAACTGGTTCAGAGCATTTTGACTAAAATTTGGAGGCCTTACAAAATTGAAACCGCAGCGGTCGGTGCGGCTTATATGCCGGTGCGGCTTATACGCCGACTTCAAATCTTAATTTGCAGATTTTTGCGTGCTGCGGCTTATACGCCGCGCGGCTTATATTCCGAAAATTACGGTACAAACCTCTCAGACACCTCTCTCAAACCAACAGTTTTTCTCTTGCTGTGACATTTAAATGGGTCACAACATGACGTATTCTTCAAACTTTTCAATCGAGGGTGTTGCTCTTTCGCAGTAGACATGCTGTACTTCTGAGCACTCTAACCACTATACTGACTAACTGATGGACCAAACTGTGCACAAATGCACAGGTGTTAAGATTTCTCCATATACCAAACATCCATTGTTTTCTTTTCCAAGGCCATAAAGAGACAATCACTGGTCCAAATGAAAGACTTAATCAGTGTTGTATTGCTCTGGTCAGTGTCAATAGTTAAAGCTTTGTGACACCAAGTAATACACTTTGGGGTTTTTGTTGAATTTGATTGAAACTTGCCCATCTAATCTTAAACTGCATAAAAGCACACAATACTGTCTAGAGGTAGGGAGATGCAGCCTATTTACATGAGTTGAGACTATACGGTTGTAAAGGGCAAACATGATGCACAGGTAAAATGTGTACATGTACATGTACACAGTACAAGTATACCTGTACATTTTACATGTTATGTACATGTACATGTTCATTTAATATTATGCATACTTTTTCATGGACAGGCTTTCTTCAAAAAATCATAACTTAAAAACTTTCAGAGCGCCCATCCCAATTTTTTTTTAAGATTGTTGCTGACATCATGAACTAACATTTGAAAAAAAATTACAAAATTTGAAGCATATTGTTTTTTGTAATTCGAGGTCAAAGGTCATTTTTTTACGCATTTTCTCTGCACTTCATGCTACGATTTTGGTTTTATTTTATGAAATGGAGGCCATTCAAAGAACTTTAATATGATGTACAACTTGGCTTTGTAGGCGCTATAGTTTTTGAGATACAAGTATTTAAAGTTCGGAGGTCATGCTAATTAGTCAAAAGTTCGTTGACCCGTATCTCAAAAACTAACGAGTCAATTTACAAAAAAAATTCAGTTCTGGGGGTTTCTCATATAGGCCAATCATCACACCAAATATTGTTTCAATCTGTGAGGGTCGGGTCCAAAAGCGTGTTGATTTGACACGGAATGACCCTTTTATAAATATGTCACAGTACAAAACAGATACATTAATCATTATCTACATATTTATACAGCTAAAGTCAAGATACAAAATGAGATAAGTGCTAATTTACCTAAATTTTATAAGTGCCTCATAGGCAGCTCAACTGTCAACATCAACATTGCTTGAGACGTTATTTGGTTTAAATACCGCCCTCAATTGTTGAAAAGTTGAAAACTTGAAAAGTTGCTCGCTTCATAATTTGACGCCCGCCCCCTATCGTTCATTGTTATTGCTGGCATGATAAGTCCAAACCTCGGCTTCGTTCCGGGTTCGTCTCTTGCTCAAGAATATTATTTGTTAACGTCAAAACCATATGAACGAAGTCTGAACGTTTGCCTCACATCTTACTCACAGTAGTTAATATTTATGAAGCAAAATATGTACCAATATTTGAGCAAGAGTTCCTAAACAAATGGTCTTAAAGGGAAAATACAACATTTGCAAACATCAAAAAATAAAACTACCAAATCATTTTGAAATACCTTGCTGGACTGTTAGTGAATGACAGTGTAAAGCATCCTGTAAAATCATGGCACCTGGTATACTGTCAATTTCAAGAAAAGTGGTATTTTTGTATCAATTTCCAATGCTGATTGGCCGATCAGCGTTGGAAAAAACTGGCTTTTTTTCAAATACTGGCCCCAATCGACCATCACACTTGTTTGCAATAGATTACAAACCTATGAACAAGTACGAGCCAGCTAGACTGGTTCCCTGACCTTACAATTCCCCAATGTATGTAAACTGCTCTGTTTCTTCTTATATGGAGTCAGGGAACCAGACTACAGGAAAATGATTGTTTTTCTTGGTTTTTATAGCATTTTCGAACCCAAAACCTCAAAAAAGTCAGTGTAACTATATTTGCTATATATTTCCAACCCCCCAATTCCATCCATTTCTGAAAATTACAGCAAAAGAAAATGACGTATATTCCCTTTAACATCTCCACAAGTCTGGTGGGGGATAGAGCCTTATTGGACCAACTCATTTGATGCCAGGGGTATTTTTCTGGCCCCGCTTTATTTTTTTTGGGGGGGGGGTATTCGGACCACTCCATTTCGTTTCCCTAGATTCATTTACTCATATTCTTTTACTTTTACCAACTCATGTATTTCGAACACTATAAACTGCAACCTCCAACAAAACTGAAAACTCCACTGCTGGGCAAAATAATACTTAAATGACACATTTTCAGATTTCCACTAAATTTTATTCACATTATTTAACTTCATATGTACATTCATAGTGAGGAATTTGTTTTCAAGAAGTTATATCATAAATGAAACATCAAACAAAACACAACTGAACACTTTCAAATTCCCACAAATGTGGGCAGATCCAGTCATTGCACAATACCCTGAAAATATACACACTGCAATGGTATCTGGAAATACACATAATCAAAGCAAACTTATTACATGTATTTTGTTAACATAACTTGAATAAAATGTTGCAAACCTGACACAACTTCAAAGGTTGTGCAAGTCTATGGAGAGTCAAGGAAATTTTCTTAGTATTTCCTAACAAAGTCGGAAATGTTTCTCAGTCCCATGTCTTCATCATTTTTGCAATGACCGACCTTGGCTTCATTGAGATGATATATCTCAATGAAGTGGTTCAAAAGCGGTTGTGAAGTGGTTCAAAAGCGCCCTCTCTTGTATAGTGTATTTAACGCCATCAGGTGCGACTACGCGCAGTGTGAAAAATGTTCAAAATATGCGCATGTGTTGCTCGAAATTTCTTCGAAATACAGTGCAGCCGATGCGCGTCACAAAAATTTGACATCCAAAATGTTGATGCACGCGACAATCTGTAGGAAGTGACGTCATTTGAGAGAGACCTATAAATATACATTTAGAAATCTAAGCACAATGAGAGGGCATAACAGTAAAACAATGCACTGATGTGCTTTCAGAGGAGTTCCCTAACGTGGCGTACTGTGACATTTTTCCGGCATCCCGGGTGCATTTTGACCCAACTATGCTCAAGTAGTACTGCAAAATTTCTGTTAAAGTGCTCTACAGGGTGAAAAAAAAAAACGAAACCGAGATATTATTGCAAATTGGAACAGAAGCAGTGCACATGTGAAGCAAAGGGAGATATCCTGTGTTAGGGTTGAATCTCCCTTTAAAATGACACGTCATTACATTCACGGTTGACTGAGCAGTGACCAATTTTATGAAAGCGTCTATTTAGAGAATTGCGCCATTTTTCAATTGTGGGTCTTGCGGTGTCATTTGTCACAGAGTGAAAGGCTATGGTTGCCAATCAAGGCAGGTGGGGAAAAAAGAGATTTCACCATGAAAAGTGTCATTTTAAAGAGGAGATTCAACCCTAACAGAGGATAGCTCCCTTTGATTCACATGTGCCCTACTTCTGTTCCAATTAGCAATGATATCTCGTTTTTTTGGTTTTTTTATCCACCCTGTATATGCAATTTTGGTACTATTTAATAACACTTGCTGTGCATAATAATAAACCAGGTCAAAATTCTAGAATCACTCGAACTAACGTTTCACTTAACATGATGCTTAAATGAACCCTCAATTTGTTGACTCGCTCACTGAGACGGTACCGCCACCCTGTCACTCCTCGTGTTGCTGTTCTGCTCCGATGCCGCCGGGTCGTGGGTCGGAGGTGTAGGGGCATTCGCCAGGGCCTCGGTTGATGTATCCATGTAAGGCGGTGGGGCTGGTAGGGGTGCAGAGGGCGACGTTGATGGCTGGTTGGCCTTGTCTTTCCACACCAGGCTCTCTCCGACTTGCAAAGCAGGTCCGAGTTTGCCGGCTGTGTCCATCAGCTGTTAGACAAAGGTAAAATGACTTATTGAAGTACGCACGACTAATTACAGTGGAACGCCGCTATACCGAACATTCTGCTATACCGAGCTCCCAATTTTTGTGTACAAAACCAACCGAACATTGTTGTTGAAAAACGTCAACAGAAGAGTGACAAGTGGCTATTATTTCCCCAAGGCATTGAAGGGGAAAGCCACCCATCGATGTAGGTAGTAAGCTCAAAACTGTGTAATTACATAATTCAATAGTTGGCACGTGTTCGACGTTGTCTTTCAGTAACTACCAGGGCATGCAGGGTGAAGGGCGCCATTTATTGAAAAGTGAGTACCGGAGCACAGGCAGCTTAAAATCGCTATACCGAACGATCACTATTACGAACATTGTCTGTGGATCCTGCAATGTTCCTTATGGCAGCCTTCCACAGTATATCTTTTTTACGTGCACAAACCCACAGCATCATCGTGTGAGCATCAGGCTTCATCGGCAAAGAGTTTGAATGTCTCTCCAGGAGTCTTGCCCAACTCTCCTTTTCTTGAAGAGGGTACTTGTGCAAGGGGCCCATACAGCAGGCAGTAATGAATGAGTGATGACATTTGACTGTAGTTCGACCACGATTTGTTTACACCATGCTTTGCACCAGTTTGTTAGCTCACATGTTAAGGCTCAAATCAACCACTACAATGGTCCGCGATCACACTTACTGAAACCTTTATCACTGGTTGTCAAACAATTTACAATCAGATCAAACCACCCACAGCAACATTACCTCAGCATCCAGATCGGCAGCTCCCGTGTCCTTCAATTTCTGCATGCTCTGCTCAAGAGCGATGAAGTGTTTTGTAGCCGTTTTACGATCGCCAAGGTTGTACAAAAATAGGGAGAAGTTCAGAAGAATGCTGACATCTTTCCTACGAATGGAGACATTATAAATACAAACAAATTAAACACAATTTTTTTGTAGTTTACAATTTAACCTACATGTATTTCAGATATGGCTTTCTATAACTGTAGGAACAGTGGCATGCTTCAGTTTTCCTTTTTTCTTTATGTTATCCCTAAATTATTTAGCATCCTGCAAAAATCGAACTGGTTTTGAAGTATAGATTCAGAATTGTACAGCCAAATCACTGTAAAGGGTGAGTAAAAAAAAACGAAACCCAAATGTCGGGACTATTGTTGTATTGAAGTTCTGCATGTAGCACTTTCAAAATCTAGGATATGAAAGCGCAATTCATAAGCTTTTTTTAGTACAAGAATCATTCAAATCACTCATGTACTTTTCAAGTTACAGAATTTTAAACACCACCACCGTTTTAAGGTTCTGTCCAAAAAAAGGTGTGCGTTCTTTCAGCAAAACGAAAACAATTCACACACATCCGTAAGTGATTTCTTTTCACTTTGCTGAAAGAACACTTAACTTTTTTGTGATCCGTGGACAGAACCCTAAAACGGTAGTTGTGTTTAAAATTCCGTAACTTGAAAAGAACATGAGTGATTTGAACAATTCTTGTACTAAAAGAAAGCTTATGAATTGGGCTTTTATATCCTAGATTATGAAAGTGCTATATGAAGAACTTCCTTAAAACAATGGTCCCAACATTTGGGTGTTTTTTTTTTACTCACCCTGTACTTTACATAGGTTTTCATGTCCCCCTTTTGTTCAAATACAAAGAATGAGCTATTGTTTTATAGCTTGCAACTTGTTAGTTGTACAAAAACAAGATATATTTGACTCTTTGCATTTTATGAGGTTAAAGAGTAAGAAATGAAATCTCAAGTTACTTACGAATCCAGTTGCAGAGCCTGTTCATATGCCTGCTTGGCGTTGTCTATGTCATCAAGATGTGTCAGGGCAACTAAAGAAACAAAATAAATGAGAAATATACAATGAAAACATTACACATCCAAAATTTGAGTAATCAGACGTTTTATTAAATATGTTCCCACTTCACCGAGCAAGAAGTTTTCACCATAGATGCTGGAAAAACCAAGAAACAAATGCTGTTCTAGTAGTCTGGTTCCCTAACCCTTCTTCAGACGAAACGGAGCAATTTATAGACGTCAGGGAATTGTCAGGTCAGGGAACCAGACTAGCTGGTTTGCACCCGTTCACGGATGTGTAACCGATTGCAAACAAAATGTGGACTAACTAAATTTGGTAAATTGGGGGCAGTATTTGAAAACAAGTATTGTGGGCCTATCGTTGGAAACTGATACAAAATTTCCACTTTTCTTGAAAATGACAGCACACCAAGTGCCATGATTTCACAGGATGCTTGAGACTATTATTCAATTATAGTCAATTAACCCTCCTGTGGAAACATGCATTGTCAGCCTGGTTATTACTTGGGTCAATATTGGTCAAGACCCCCATTGTTTTATACACAGAATGCAAGGAGGTGAGATACAAACATTTGGACCATTGGTGACCTCTTAATTACTCAGAGGGTTAAGGTATTTCATAATAATTTGGTAGGTTTTTTAGTTTGCATATGTTTTAATATTACCTGTAAGACTCAATGACTTGAGGTGGACTTGTGAGGACTTGACAGTTAAACAGTACTGTCATTGGCATGAAAGCCAGGAGAATGACAGCAATGTTTTTCAAAGAGCCTACAGAATCCTCTCGCATTTTGGGGGGAGGAGGACTTGTGCACAGAGTCCTTTATGGTAACCAGATTAATTTTAGGTTTTTTGTCCAAACTGACCTGCAAGAAGCATGAAGAGCTGTCCCATCTTTGGTTTGAGATTGATGGCCGCACTGAGGAAGTGGAACGCAGACGCGTACTGCTGCATGGTCAGATGGACCAGACCCAGGTTGTACAAGATACGCCAGTCGAAGGACGCAAGGTAGCCAGCCCTCTTCAGGCAGCTTATGGCCTACGACAAAAAAACAACGATGTCAAGTGTTTAGTTACTTTCTCTACTATGGGAAGTAGCAATGAAAAAGTTCACACAATGCAGAGATGAAACATGTACATATGCACAATACACTTCATGTCCAATCCGGGCGTCTACCATACAATCTGTGCACTGACGACTGTTACAACAGATTAAAATTGCCCTCGCAATGCAGATGTCTTGATGCCGTTTTCATCAAATTTGTTGAAATTTAAAATCAGACTTTGCAGGAAAAATGAGTGGAAGGTTTGCTGAAACACCATGTGGGAATAATTTCTCAACTAGGAGCATGGTTCTGAAAAGAACCAGAGGTATAAACTCGACGTTCCGATCACAATTCAACCACAAATCATACAATGGTCCTGAATCGAACTTGTCACTAACATGTAGACCCCCTGCTTCTTTGAGCAAATACTTACAGCGACATATTTCTTCCTGCCAAAGAAGCACATGCCGATATTGTTCCAGAGGGGGGCGCTCTCGGGGACGGCTGCAGCCGCTATGCGGTACTTAGTGAGAGCCACATCGTAGTCGTTGTGTTGCTGCATCATACTGCCGGCAGCTAGAATAGCCTGGTCAAGACATAGCAAGAAATAAAGATGGTAAAGTTTGGCAGATACAAGTTAGATCCTACATGTTAAAAACAGGCGACTGTGGCCTAGTGGTTGGGTTCGTGATTCATGCTCAGAGGGTGAGGGTTCAAATCCAGTTGCTGGCCATATGTTGTGTCCTTGGGCAAGCCACTTCACCCCAACTTGCCTCTCTCCACCCAGGAGCATAAATAGGTACCAGCAGGACAGTAACCTGCTATGGACCGGTTGGCTCAGTCTATAGTGGTGTGCTGGCAGTTCAGACTCTTGTTTATAAAATAAGAGATATTACGGGAAAATACAACATTTGCAATATTAAAAAAAAAATACCAAATTATCATGAAATACCTTACGGGACTGTAATTAGTGAATGACAGTCTAAAGCGTCCTGTAAAATCATGGCACCTGGTGTGCTGTCATTTTCAAGAAAAGTGGTAATTTTGTATCAATTTCCAACACTGGTCAGCTGACCAGCGTTGGAAAAAAACTGGCTTTTTTCCAAATACTGCTCCCAATTCATAATATTTAGTTAGTCCGAATTTGCTTGCAATCCAGTAAACACCTACGAACGGGTACAAGCCAGCTAGACTGATTCCCTGACCTTACAATTCTACAACGTCTATAAATTGCTTCATTTCATTTTAAGTGGGGTTAGGGAACCAGACTAAATTTGATTGATTATCTTGGTTTTTCCAGCATCTACGAACCCAAAATGCCAAACAAGTCAGTGCAACAATATTTGCTATGAAATACTAACCCCCCATATCCATCCATCTCTGAAAATTACAGCAAAAGCAAATATTGTATATTCCCTTGAAAGCCACAGGACTTTTTAAACCTTTTTTCTTTATCTACGAATTCAGCCTATCTCCAACTTTTAACCCACCAAGAAACAAACCAGATGGAAATATTCTAACATATGTTGCTTCATATCATACAATTGGATGTTCCTAAATCAGAACATGCACCAACATTTAGCCGCAGTCCCCGAAGTTGGAAGCCTAAAAATATCCTTAAGTCGAAGACGGAGACGAAGACAGGATTTTGAAAAGCTCTTATGTAAAGAAAAGGCATTAGAAGCCAACAGCTGACCTTGACGTTGCTCGGGTCATAGGTCAAAGCGTTGCCAAGGTGCTCAAAGGCTCGCTGGTTTTGGTTCATCTGTGAAGGTCAAAGGTAAAAAAAAAAAGTCGAAGTTCTCATTAGCAAAAGTAGAAAAGACATCCAAGAAAATATTTCTTACTTAGATTTTGAAGCAACAAAAGTGTTCAAAATCTAAAGAAGGGTGCTTAACAAATATTAACCCGATGAAGTTTTAGCTCAGTGAATGCTGTATGTTCCGAGAAAACAATATTCTACGATCTCGATTTCAATTCAAAAGCTGCTGAGTCATGTTTTGAACTGCGCCCGAAATCAGCATCCGAGACATGTTCTCATCCAGCCGATTGCGACTACGCAATGTCACACACTGAACCGAGGAATACATGTACTAGCAATAGCACGTGCATGTGCGTCATATCAACGCTTGCACGCACTCATTCACGGCTTTGCCATATTAAAAACGACATCCTAATGGAAATTATTTTTTGCAATTCAGGATGAATAACAAAATAGTTACCTGAAGATATAACAAGCCAAGTGTTGTCAACAGCTCAGGATTCTCAGGAGAAAACCTGGAAATAACACAGACACACAATTCAAGAAAGACAATTTCTGTAGTGTTTGAAATAACCTAGAAGCTTGAAACCTGGTATTAAACAAGAAGGCATGGCACCTTAGACAATGCATCCATCAAGGCTAAAAACAAAACCATGTTTCACATCACTGCAATCAACAGTTTTTATATTATGGGCTCCGTGCGCCAACGAAAGAGGGCGCCCTTTTACCTAGCAACGACGTCCCATGGGCAGGACATTTAGCTGGTTGACGCACACCGTTCCTTGTGTGTGACCCACTTACACCAGGGGATTCGTACTATGTAGGCCTACACGCAGTGGCCACGCTTCGCGGCAAATGAATTACAGTCAGGCAAGATGGCGTCGGTCGGTCACCCCCAACTGTTCCTTCTTTGCCGGTAAGTGAGGGGGTGCTGGTGAACGGAGCGGATAGAAGCAAGTACAACAATCAGTAACTCAAAATGTTGTGTATTTAGATCTCCTGGATGCTAAATTCCATCTTCTAGAATTGCGTGTGGTACCCACTGCTATATCAGATTCAAAAGTTGCCAGAAGATCCTGGCAAGCTGGTGGTGGAGTGGTAAGCCATCTGCACTAGCAAGCAGGAGGTCGTGGGTTCAAGTCCCACCCGAGTAAGCTGGTGAATTTTTCCTTGTAGTCTCTCAGAAAACAATGTCTACAGCGCTTATAACATACGTCGCTGAGGGCAAAACAAAATATTCAAAATCTCCCTACACAATAATTCGATCAGTCAAGATTTTGTCAATAAATTTGTCTAATTTGCATGGTAAAAAGGGCAGTAAGAAAAGGGTCTCAGTCTGCACGATTAGATGGATATTCCCCATACAGCTATATTAAATTACTAAAGCGCTAACTTCATGTACAAAGTAATGCCTGCTGGGCGCATCCACGTTTGTGCACAAACCTATGGAGACCTAGAAATTGTGTACGGCTTTTGTAGGGCTATTTGCATATCTGCGTTTGTATTCCATACCGGTGTGTTATCGAAGCCGATACGCCCAAAACCGAAACACACGATCAGCAAATGAGCATTTCATTTTGCTCTACGCAAACAGTGCAACGCGTGCGCGTATTCGCTGCAGATGCTTTTTGCTGTCACGTTTTTTTGAACCGTCAATGACTCGCTGAAGTTGTTTGCGTATGTTCTACTTGCGCGTTGCATGTAGAGTACACTTTCAAAATTCAATTCATTTAATTTCATTATGTTCTACAAACACGCACATAAATTAAAAATGTCAGGGCGGCTTCAAAGCGTCTCCGCACGCAGAATGGCGCGATAGCGCTCTAGTAATTTAATATAGCTCTATGATATTCCCTTACTCTATGGCTCGCTTGTAGACATCAATGGCCATGTGGATATCGCCTTCCATCAGATAGATCTTAGCCAGCATGACATAGGACAAGTCGTGGCGGTTGAACTGAATAGCTTGCTTCAACATCTCTTTGGCCTGTCAAAAATGCACACACAAAAAGGCACAATCTTATCTCTTCCCAAATACGCATATAACAATGTCCATGTGTATTAAAGGAAATGTCCCAAAATAATGTGCATGGGAAATTTCAGTGGGAGCAATATCTGTTCCGATCTAAAAAAAAAAACATAATCGACTTTTAAAAAAGAATACTTTGGGTTCTTGACATAGAGTGATGCACTGGGGAACAAAACATCACAAAAAAATTTGATGTGAAATTTTGTGTTCTATGCATGCACACGGGAAATTTGGTTTTGCACGTTTCATTTCAACAACTGTTTTGACAAGCAGTAAACACAAACATGAAACAGCCTTCAAATTGGAAATTTTGATGCATCTTACTGAAGATGCCTTTAGTGAAATCAGTCTCAGGATGCGTCTTAGCTAGGACCGATCCCAGAGCGGGGACTCGTCTTAAGACCTAAGATGAGTCATGAGATAAAAAGAGCTTCGTGAAATCGGCCCCAGATTAGCCATGCTAACATGGCCCTGAAGTTCAGGCTATATTCAGAAAAGGGCTAGACTGCAAGGGATGCCTTGGCCATTTCACTTCAACAGCTTGTGACTTGACTTGAGACTGAATGGCTTGTGATTGATTGGACTTGACCAATAGTATGACGTATCTACATAGGGGCAATTCCACGGTTACTCACGTTACATTTTTGATGTACTTTTGAGTTTCCTTGGGCTGTAATTACCTTACTGAAAAGGTTTAATAACTGTTATCCCCATGGTAGATAGAGTAGACCTAAACCTACCTAAGCACCAAAGATGACATCCAGAAAAATGTGTTATGTATGATAAACAAGACGCACAAAATCGGTTACTCGCGTTACGAAAATGTAAGGTGACTAACCGTGGAATTGCCCATAGGTTTACCTTCATGTACTCTTTGAGGTACATGTAGCAGACGCCTTGATTGTGGCTGATCTCCCAATCACGACTGCTCATCCGAGCAGCTTCTGAGTATACATCAATGGCCGCCTTGTGTCTTCCAAGGAGAAACCTGGCAAAAAAAATCAACCTAGTAGATTTCAGAGTTTGAAGCCGATACATCAGTAGTGGTCTTATTTGATTTGATATGATATCTTTCCAGTAATAAAATCAAAGATTCCTCAAAAGTGCCCTAGGCACTGTAGCTCACAAGCCTGAAGAAACTATAGAGAGAAGACAATGAGAAGAAATTACAGTTTTAGAGGTGGGAGGAAAAACCCAGAAGAATATTCTGAAAACCCAATCCACATGTGGTCTGGGCAGGAATCGAACGCAGGCCATAGCGGTGATAGGCGAGGAAAGTAACCACTGCACCAACCTGACTGATAATAGGCCAGTTACTATAAAAAAAAAAATTAAAATAAAGGAATAATCATTCTCTTATCCAAAAAGTTTCAATTTATGAAATGGCGATATTTTTTGTGTGTGTAGATGCGGGCAGTGTTAAGTAATAAATCACTTATTTTCACTGAAGTTTCCATTGGTTGCTACATACATTTACTTTCAGTAGTTTTTACAAAAATGGGCCTGGAAATAAGATGAGAAATTTCTGAAGTTCTGGGTATCTACACCGATCTATGCTAATTCTTTTTAAATCCGTGCAAGACATAACAAACAAAATTTCCAAGAACAGCTTCTTAACAATTCATCTTTTTGGAACATTTGTCTTAACATTATTTGTACCAAGTATGTTCGTCTTTGTGAACATACCACATCTTTTTGAAAGAGAATTTTCAAGATCTCTCAACCGTGACTAATCACTCTGGTGGAAAGTGTGATCTCATGTTAAGTCCTTCAGTGTTGGTGATTTAAAGCTATAGTCCATCATTTGCAGCCATCCGAAAAGTAGCTGGCGTACTTATTGTTGAAAAACATACTTGGTTGAAAGATAGTAAGTCGGCTAAACTCCCTGTGAAATTATTCTTTCTGGCAAGCTGTCATTTTGAAGTGATCAATGAAAGAAGGCCTTTCCAACGGTGCGTCTTAAGACGCACCGTAGGAAAATTTAAATTAGTAGTTTGTTTTGTTATTCGGCGAAGGGCGCGCAAGCATTGGCATGACGCACACGCGCGCGCGGTTGCTATAATTCATCGGATCAGTGCGCGACATCGCGTAGCTGCAATCGGCTCAGTGAGAATGTGTCTCGGACGCTGAATTCAGGCCCAATTCAAAACATGATTCAGCAACTTTTGATTTGAAATTGAGATCCTAGAATGCTGTGTTTCTCGGAATATACAGCTGAAGCTGAAGCTGAGCTGAAACTTTATCAGGTTAGTTGTTCAGTATCCTTCATTAGATTTTGAACACTTTTGTTGCTTCAAACGAACAAAATGCACAAATTACAAATGATGGACTATATCTTTAATCGGTAGAATTCAAACCAAACTTCATTTTCCATGAAATTTTAGACTTAGGTTTCCTTCTACACTTTAGAATGTCTCGGATCAGTTTGGGCCTAGTCAACTGGTTGCACAACGTTACAGTGAATACTTACAGCGATCTCGCAACCTGCTTGAGATTGTCTGAGTTCTGGGCATTGATGAGGGCACAGGTCTGGAAGCATTCCAGAGATTCCTGTATGCGTCCCATCTGCCGCAGGATCAGCGCCTGGACGTACAGCGGGTACTCACACATGCCGCTGGTCTCGGCCACCTGCTCCTTAATCAACATCTGCAGGTCGAAATTGTGGACGGCATAATGTCTCAAGTTCAAGGCAGATTACATGCACAATTATTAGGCAATGACTGATCCAATCAGGCCTGCCCCAATCAAAGCCACGATTAATGGCCAACAAAGGCCTGACATGCATGCACTTCCATATGGTTGCAGACCAGTAAATAAATTCCATAGACCCCAATGGTAAATGCTCCCACTTCAGAAATTCGGGAAAAATACTCACAACTCTCCAAGGTGTTCGAGACACACATCAAATTAAAGCTTATTTCATCATCTTTCATTTTCTTTTCAATTTTTGGGGGGTCAACTGGAATGTAAAGTCCTGAAGCCCATCGCCATTTTGAAAAACGATGCCTACACTCCATTGCAAAGTAGAGCGCTTTAAGGGCCCCAATTTCATCCAAATTGAACAGAACTACAAGCTCACAGTCCTGTGCACGGCTTCCACCCATATTTTTTACAAACCCTCAAGTTCATGGCCCACAGCATGCTCAAATACTGAAGATTTTGAGGGCATGCAAATCGTGATTTGGCCGGCGTAGGCAATTTCGGACCGATTTACTGGTCTGCAACCATATGATGTTTACAATGTACGTCTGGAATGTGCAGGGTGGCATTTGAGAAGTGCACATATATTTCAATAGTTACATCCCAATTCTGATGTATGAAGTGTGAATATTTTGGAGCTATGTTGCTAAGCCAAAGATCGTTATCCTCATCCAGGCCCCTAGGCGGTTTTAAACATATACTTGCTTAATACCGGTCAAGTACATCCCAAATTCATCAATACCTTTCGGTCAAAAATTCAAAACTTCAAAAATCTCCAATGATTTTGTTCATCGATTTATTTAAAGTTTTATGAAACACCCCTCCGGCCATGTCGATGGTATGTGCCTTGCACGTGACCACTAACAATCACCTTTATGGAAATTGTTGCATGCGCAGCGCGTAATGCATGATGTGGGGCCGAACACAGCAGTGTTTTACCGGCAGTTTTAAAACCACCCACGTGACAGGCTCTCGACCGAATTGGTAAACTGTCTCAGGTATTTATAAATGAAGGTTACTAATGTATCATTAATTAAATAAACAAGAAATATAGAATTGTTCATCAAATATAGAATTGTTCATCATGTGTATTAAACGTAGATAACCAACCAAGAAAAAATTAAATCAACCAACGTACCTTACATGCCTCATATTCCTTTCTCACATAGTGAAGGTGAATAAGCCAGTTGCGTCTTTCAAAGATCGGTAGCTCTGGAGCTGTAGGATTCCGCCATGAGGGAAAACAAGGATAAAAGTTACAACAGTGTATAAAGAATCGATCATTTGCATTGTCATTCACAAACACCTTGGGGAATTTTGTTTATAGCTACATTTTGATACCCTGTTTGCCATGTTTGCTACCAAAGACTGTTAATCTTCCAAGATCGACAAATTTAAAGTTTATGCGAGGAGAAATTGCTGAGTGCAAACACACCCCCCTAATTCGGGTGATTCACAATGCAGTGCGCCACCAAGAGTTTGCCATGGAGAGTCCATTTTTCAAGTTTACGGTCGCCAAAATATGGCCCATTTGAATGAGTGTCAGTAGACAACTTGAGCTAATCTGTTATAAATTGGGGCATAGCGTTCTGCCGCCTTACAAAACACACCATATTGAAAAGATACTCGAATCATACGCTCACGAAACTACTGACCGGAAAAAACGCACAATTTTAAATGTCCCGCGCTGCGAATTTGTCGACCAGCTCCCACAATGCACTGGGAAAAATGAACTCTCCGTGGCAAACTCTTGGTGACGCACTGCATTGTGAATCGCCCGAATTGGCCCATATTGACTGCACAGTGACCGAACAAAGCGCGGGTAATTCAATTTCACGTGAACCTGATTTCACGGCTCTGTTTTCGTTTTGAAACACTTTCCGTGTTATAGTTAAAAATAAACTTATAGTTAAAAACTAACAGTTAAAAGGCTTACTTGGATCAAACTGGTACAAAACACGGAAAAATAATTTGGAAGGTAACTTTTGGGATAACCGCAAATGATTGTATGTGCCTTTAAACTTTATGAAATGTGACTATAGTACCTTTCTTGGGTCTGGGTTTAGGCTGAGCTTTTATAGGCTGTTTGATCTCATCAAGACTCGGATTGCTGGCTGCCTGCTGACAAGAATTATCATTAACACAATCATGAAAGTCCATGCAAATTACACAAATAGGTTTGTTAGGGGCCTATAATTTTATCATGTCTTGTTCTACATGTAGGAGACAAATACGGCTACAAATTAAATTAAATTGGCAATTTAATATTGTGAAGGCCTAGTCATGCTAGTTATATACACGTTCATGAGGGCGCTATACAACCTCCCAAGAACAGAAAAAATGTGAGACCAGTTAACGGTAAAATAAATATTTCGAAATTGAAATCGCTTTTTTAAACTTGAGTAAAGAATGAAACTCATTGTTTTTGAGAGAAGAATAAATACTAACTTCAAATTTCAATACTTTCACACGTAATCCCAGGGAAAACTATATGATAGGAGGCGACTTGGCAAGGAGGCGAGATGGTAAGGGGCAAGTGGGTTAGGGGCGAGTTGGTCAGGGGGCGAGTTGACCATGCATAAATCGTTTACAAATGCGTTGTCAATGTAAACAACCCATGAACCGTAACCGCTGGCGCCGTTATCCTCCAAAGCATGAGCCTGTTACCTTAATAGCATCGTTCGTAGCATTGTCGTCTTCCATAATCGAGGTTTTTTTCAGCAATCGACTGTAGTCTGCGCCTCCGCGGATACAAAATTTCTAAAACTTCGTCGTTTTTGACATGCTATCTCCGCCAGGAATTTAATTCGCTGGTATACACATTCCATCCAATAAATTCTACACTGCTCAACTGGTACTCGTGCATGATAGACAAGTTCCTTGCCTCATGTAATGAATACCAAAGGGCATAATCTGCGCATTTTGAGGGCTCTGTCTTTTTTGTGTGACTTTTTTAAGGGTGGGGCTAAATGCTGATGAGGGGGGGGGGGGGAGACAGTGTTGGCTTCGATTTTAAAGTTGCTAAAACTTCCCCATGCTTTTCAACAACTGTCATTTTTTTCCACAAGGAGTTCCCTTTGTTTTGTTTTATTTTGATGATTGTTTCTCTATTATTGGTGTCTCCAAGCGATATCGTGATGGCGAAAGAGAAACAGTCGACTCTCACTAGTACAAACTCTGTTAATACAAATTCTGGTTTAACAAACATAAAGTCTTGGTCCGTACTGTGCATTTATGTGCACAATGAATGGGATGGGTGTTCCTCTTAATACAAAATTCTGATATAACAAGCAATTTGGCTAGGTCCGAACGAGTTTGTATTAACGAGACTCGACTGTATAAGACAAATTTCAAAAAGAGCCAATTAAAGCTCTGTTTGTAGGGCTAGGGGATGCCAATTAAAACATTATGTTGTCAATATCCGGGCAAACATCATCTTTAAACAACGACAAAATTAAATTCCAGGAGATCACAATCAAACGACACCATACAGATACACTCATATCAGATGAATATTTGGAAGGTTTTTAATTTTCACCAAGGAAATATATTCACAAAAATAGCCCTGCTTTGGTCCAGAGAATTTATGAAAAAACAAAATCCAATATGCCCCCCCCCCTTCACTAAAAATGAATGTTTTTTTGGTTAAGTTCCCCCCCCCCTCCCCCCGATCAACTCAATTTTTCCTACTTCATATTTATGGCAACCATGTTGATCAATAAGAAAATTTTCAAGCATTACTCAAACATATCTTTGAAATACATTTTTGTGAGAGGTTCCAAATGGTACTACCCATCAGCATGCAAGGCCAAAAAAAAAAGTCTCCGGTTTCTGGTATGCGCGCGCGTCGCCGGCCGTAGTAGCCATGCGCGTTGGCAAAATGAAAAAGTTTTTAGATTGGGTTATGGTCGAGAATAAGCTTTATGTGGCCTATCTGGACTCCCATATGTTTGCACTAAGTTTAGTCGGGCACCATTTGCAGTCATCAGCCGACATTTGAAGCAAAAAATTCAGGTAAAAAAAAAAAAAAAAGCCGCATCGCCGCACCACTTTTTGGGCAAGCTCCATACCAGAAACCGGAGACTTTTTTTTTTGGCCTAATGGAGCATGATGAAAGCCCACTGCTTTTTGGGCAGGCAGCCCAGGAATATTTGATTGAACGTTCATGAAGGCACAAATTCACAATACTGAAATTAGTTTTAAAAAAGGCAGACGCAATTGCTACTAAACATGAAAATAACTTTACGTATACTTTATACAAATATTTTACATATGTACAATGTAGTAATAGTACGCATTTCTTAACCGAAACACTTCAAAAATATGCATGTAAGAAGTTTACTTGTACTTTTAAGGAATACGCCTTGGACGGAATGGTGTTTATTATTTTTTCTGGAAACTTTTGCTACAAATTTACAGATATCTTCATATTTCGTTGAGTTGCAAAATATTAGATTTACTGTTTTCTACATTACTTTCAAAATGGGAAGTGAGATGGACGGCACAACAATTTGATGCATATGAACTACATGTAGATTTGGCCTTTCCATAAATTCCATTGAAGACTTCTGCATGTCTACAGTTATAAGTAATTTGAACACAATTTTTTGTTCTGTCCCAATAGGCTAATACCAACATTTGTAAATTTATACACAAATGTATACATATATTATATTACACTTTCAAATTATGTAATCTTGTGAAGAGAAGATGAATAGGCCTACTGTCTAAAAATCTTTTGGAGGGAATCAAAAATGCAAAAATGCATAAATAGACATGTCAATCATGCCAATATTTGTTAATGGCAAAGTCCTGTTCCTGTGCAAGTATTTTTAAAAATGCACACATGTACACCAACATGTGCTTTTATGCACAATGTTACATGACATACATGTACTGTATGTTGTCATACAGGTACATGTATTGCACAATAATGCTTCTAGCGTTACACATGTATAGTCGTGTTCCCTAACGTGGCGCACTTCGAAGCTTACCCGACTTTCCTCGTGTAGTGTTGCCAAACCTCTTTGACAAACCTCAAATTCATGCAGTAAAATACTAGTACTCCTACCTTATTAATACTTGCTATTTAACCTCTGTGAACAATTTCGGTTTCATAAAATTTAATCCGAAACTCAAAGACGGTGGCGTCCGGAAATTGGGCACAAATTGGCGGAGTGTTCCCTAACGTGGCGCACTTGAATATATCTTGGAAAATTCCAAATTAACATTTAAGAATTTCTGCAAACTTGATAAATTCTGACAAATAATTATTATCTCTACTTACATACCCAGCCAGATGTTTGTCAGAAAATTATTTTCTTATTTTTCGGGGTTTTTTCAAAGGGTTCACTTTGCACTTTGAAAATAACGCCAAAATAACTTTTTCTTGTAACTTTGTTACGGGTAAATAAACTCGCGATTTATGAACAGGAGTGTTTAGAACTTGATGAAATTACACTTTCTGTGAAATTTCAGTAAAAACTTTTGCTCTAGGTAGGCGCTACAGGAGAAAAATCGAAGTGCGCCACGTTGGGGGCCGCGCCACGTTAGGGTACATCAACAATATACATTGAGTATTTACAAACAATTCAACATATCCACAAACTAGATTCCCAATCTGTTTTTTCATAGGCTAAACCCTTTGGTAATATACATGTACTCTACTGTAATGTTAATGCAAAGGTACTACATGTAATATACATGTATCTATGTATTGAGTTCATGTAGCGTGCACTTCATACTGTTACAGTACTACTACTACATGTACTATTAACATGAATCATAGGAGTAAGAATAGACCGTTCTGCAACAAACAATCCTGTGCAGGGCCTTGATCTATTGACACAGACTAAGAAGTGATGAAAAGAGCTTTACATCACACAGTGTAGAGCTTACCAGACTTGGTGGCTCAAGCATTCACTTTTTGTTCTGTATTGCAAAGGGGAATTATAAGTACATGTATGCACAGGCACAATGACTAAACAAACAGTGGGATCTGGTGCAAATCTGCAAGGCTGTTGCTACAACATTACATAGGCACAACAAATCTTTTTCTAAAAATTGTCAAATTGGACCGTAGATAATTTTTGTACAGATCAATCAATAATAACAAATAACTTTATAAAAATATGACTTTCAAGCAGACACAGGTGAAAAAGACAAGAGAAAAGCAGGATCAAAAACTTCAAAAAAAAATTGTCAAAAGTATGACTTTGGAGGACAAAATCAGGGGAAAAAAATAGGACTTTTGCGGGCTTCTGGGGTAGTTTTTGTTGAAATTCAGCCATGTCCACAGCATCTTAAGCCTCATTTGGCTTGTTTTGTACTCACAACACTTGTGTTCTATCCTCAACTACAACTATTGGAAGTACAGTTGCAGTACTTCTGCGGCCAAGCCCTTCATTGTGTGATTTACATATATATGACAGAGTGTAAAAGTTGAAAAATATTCAGTGAGATTTCAACTTTCGGAGTCGTGGGACAAAAAGTAAGAGAAAGTGGGAATTCCAAGAAAAAGTAGGGAAAGTAGGAGCAAGGTAAAAAGAAACTATGAAAAAGTAGGAAAAGTAGGAATATTTGAAAGCCTGAGACTTTGACAAACAATACACCAGGATTTCAAACTGTGTCTAAAATTTAAATACATGTATGTACTAATGTAAATTAGTAATAAATGGGGTGTGTCAAAGTTTAAAGCAGTCCCAATGTCAAACAAAACACATGAAACAGTACAATTTTTTCAAGCATTTAAAATTCAAAGCCGATGTTTGATTAACTTTTTGTAACATTTGTTAATTTGAAACTATTAATGGACTTGAATCAGTGAAGTTAATTTCACACAGATGACTTTATAATACAACTTGAGATTACAGTAGCAAAGAGGACTGACTTAATTTGTATCCCCATTCTTTAATTTAACTGAAACATACAATGAGTGATTTCAAATGATACGATATGTCTGCTGCATAGGGAAATAGATTTTGTGTCCATTGACACCAGGCAAGAGCTCTGAGGCAATGGCTCCCGCCACCCCACGATCCACCACACCACGGTGTAACGGGTCACCCAGTCGATTGGTGATGGTAAACCCAGGATCACCTTTCCCTCCTGGGCGATTAGATCCTTTATTCTGGGGGTGTAGCGTCCCTCTTTTCTTCACCTCAACAGGGTTCTTGCTCAGTATCCTAGAGATACCAGCGAGGTTCTTGACTCTCACTTCAACATCTGTCGGACTGACGGCCTTGCCTGCGATCCCATACGTGAAGAAATTCTTGTTTGCAGGGTCCAGCCTCGTAAATCTGTGATCATGAGTGGCCTCTTTTGATTCTTGGTGGCGCATGCTCTGATGTTCTCTGCTGGGAGTGGGCGACACGCGGTGGACGGAACGAATATCATCAAACTGGTAAGCAGCCTGTTTGTTCATTTTAGCCACAGCGCCGATGAACTCATTGTCGTCGTGGATTTGACGCTGGCCAGGAGTTACTTTGACCAACGGTTTCAAGGTGGGAGATTCAACCTGGGCAGGCGCGGTAAACTTCTCGTAGCTTGACCGCACTTTCTCTTGGGTTTTGTTCCTGGAGTGTCTCGTTTTGACTCTGTTTTTGAAGTTGTCCTGCTGAGTGAGTTTATTCAGCTTGGACCCCAATGCAGCGACAAGATCATTTGGCGTTTTGTCCCCTGGTTGCAGCTGCGGGGCACGTGGTGAGGGACTGGACTTTTGCGATTTTTGCACTGGACTGCCCCTCTTCACAGTGTACGTCAATCCAACATCTGGTACTTTAGTCGGGCTTTGTTGAGCTTGATCCTCACTTGGATTGATGGGTCTGGGCGAGTGCATCACCTCAGATGCTGGTTGAAGTCTACTAGGTTTTGCCTCCCTGATCAACGACGATACATAGTCCCCATAGTTGTGAACAGCGCCCAGTGGCCTCTGATGGTTCTTGGGTGAGGCTTGTTGCACCAGAACCTTTTCCAGATGCTCTTTGACCTTTCGGATGTGCTCCTTGAGATTAGCATCCATCGGCCTCTTCACTGGTCCCTTGTTGAAGGTTTTCTTTTTCTGTACACCAGCATAGGCCGACCGGTGCACATACCGGTAGGTCCCAGGTTCGACGCACTGCTTCCACGACAGATCCTTCTCAAATGAGATCAGCTTTTGGGAGCTCTTAATTTTCCCGCTGTCTTTCTCTTTTTCCTTTTCGGCGTCCTTCTTTTCTGCGACACGACTGATGTACGTGGCATTTGGAACAGCTGGTCGCCATCCAGTGGAAACCTCTTCCCAACTGTAGCATTTGACCATAGTGTCCAATTTCTCATCTTGTGGACTGCAGTCCAAGAGAATGTCAACCCATGCCCTTTCCTCATTTTGTGATATGAAGTTCTCGTGTGGGTTCTTGGACAGTCCGCCCTGCCCCAGTTTCTTCCCTCCAGGTACATAATCCTTGTGCATGCGGTGTACTGCAGATGGTTCATTGTCACTGGCCATCTCAGAAGACTGCACAAATATTCTCAGAGTTTAGTGGAGGATGCTTTTCAAGGTCTGGAGAACTCGGGGCAACCATGGCAAAGAGACTAGGCAAGTATTATAGACTGGAGTCTATAATTTAATGATGTCTTGCTGACAAGGATCAAGTTCCCAATCTGTGATAATCTGTGACCAAAAAAAAAAAGAAAGAATCAAACAATTATATATCAATGCCAATGACGGAAATTATGTAGATCTACCAAATAATATATATGCATGTCCCTAAAATATCTTATTAGAAATATACAGAGTCCTTGTCATTTGATTGGTCACATCAGGTGACATTCATTATTGCTCCCATTCACGCCGGGGCTCAAAAAGTCCTATTTGCCCATGGTGAATGGGATTTACTATTCAACAGTTAGGACTGTCCTTGTTGCATGGCGCGGTATTTGTGTGCAATCTTTTGAGTGTCATTTAGTCAGTTGTTTATATACTTATAGGAACGGGGTCCTAAGCTAAGCCAAGCCCAAGGTCAGGATTACCATTTAATTTATTTGTTTATTCTAATCAAGCTACCTGTCGGGACCAAGCGCTTCTGTGGTTGGAAAGGAAGTTGTGATAATATATTCGCAATATTAAATCGCATTTGCAATGGTGTTTTTGCAATGCCGTAACGATAACACATTAACACTAACACTAACAGTTGGAATCTCGAAACGGCTGCCGTACCACTTGTCGTAAAAAATCATATCATTACTGGTCAATTAAAAGTTCCACGTAAATAAATTAATATTTCAATTGACACATCGATCATCGATTTCCTCACCTTCAATGTTGTTACAACTTCCTGGTTCTGCTTTAAAAAAGGGACACGTTTATACTAGAACCGTGTCTTGGTTAAATACACTTCCGGATTTTGTTACTGCCTTAATGAAATAATTATGAAATACCCACATTAAAAATTTAACTCGTAGTCGAGTCGTACGCCTACTTCGTAATCATTGCTTTAGCCACCTACAACTAGCACACTGGTAACGCGCGGATAATTTATCAAACAAGGGTGACTTGACTGGGTACCAGTTAGGCCGCAGGATCAGCAGACCTGTGCGATATGCGTGGATATCGCGGGCCCGATCCGATCCATCAACAGCACACGCGTCATGGCAATGGGCTTTTGTTATGTAAATCACTTCACAGACTAATGACCAATTGGCAATCGGCGCCTTGCAGATGGGGGGAGGGGTGGGGCCTCACAACTTTAGCTAAATACAACATGTAGTTTTGAATGAGACAGGAAAAATTCTTCCATTGTGTAGTCATAGTTACCTTTGCGCAAAAGAAACCGACACAAAATGGAAGCCCAGTTTACACTGAAGTTCACTCCATTACATGTATGTTTATTTCGTAAAATTCAAACATACAGATTGAAAATTCGTCAGCAGAAAAAAATGCTTATTAAGCATGAAAGGCCAACCTTGACCCAATGGCATCGAGCAATGCCATTATGCCAAACGA
This sequence comes from Patiria pectinifera, assembly GCA_029964075.1. Classification (NCBI taxonomy): domain Eukaryota; kingdom Metazoa; phylum Echinodermata; class Asteroidea; order Valvatida; family Asterinidae; genus Patiria; species Patiria pectinifera. Next base: position 1,971,957 of record CM057141.1, on the reverse strand, counting down.
AAGCTTACCAAAATAGTTTTTCCAAGAACCTTCAGACCCCCCCCCCCCATGGTTGTCAATTTTTTTTCATGTTTTTTTTAGTCCCACGATTTGACCATGGTGATATATGAATGTGGCCTATTTTTCGAAAAAAAAATTTAAAAAAAACATTTTTGAAAAAAATCAAACTTCTAAAAAAAAAATGGAAAAAAAAAGTTGCGAGCCGCGCTCCAGGCCAAAATTGGTGCGCCACTGATGGCAAGACACGCTCGGCTGATGATATCTGGGAACCTGGCAAAACGTATTTAAATCTCTGAAATGAGCAGATTTGGACAAAAATCCAACAAACAAAATACACATGTACCAGAAAAAGGACGTTTTAATCATTCATTCGTCAGATGTTTTATTTCTCCACACAGTCAATCGAGGAAACAGTTTGGCATAAAATTAACAGCAGCACATTATCACTATCTGTCTTAAAGACTGCATAGTACACGTATGTGTAAAACATAAATACCAGCAAACATTACATGTTCAATTCATACATGTACAATTAATGCAGGAATTATTTAATAATCCCACAAATTTCCAAATAAATACATCTTTGGCCATCACCCCCCCCCCCCCCAATATGAAATCCTGTTTTGGGTGGCATGTATAATGGTGACATGCAAGACATTCAAAGCCAGTCAAACACACCAAATTCTAGCTATCCTTGCACTGATATCCATGTGACATTGCTCGGTGATGTATATTATCCCAACCAACAAAAATGCCGGTGTAGCATGAATTTAGGTTTTATGAAATACGGACTCCTTGGTGGTATGCATAGATAATTAGGAGAGGGACCGGTCACGTGAGAGGGTTTAACCAATAAAAGGGAAAAAGAGTAAGATTTTCATAGGAGTCCGATTTTCATATCACACTGAATCCTCCCCGTCTTAAATTTTACCCACCCCTCCTCAACAAAAAGGATAAAAATGGTCTGCACCAACAGCTACGTTGGTCAGAATTTCCAACTTCCCCTCAAAGTCCTCCACCAATATAATTCTGTTCTGGTAGTTGTTGGTATATAGACATGGGCCCAATTTCATGCTAAATACACATTCTATGCTAACCCTGTAAGCAAAGAATCCTAGTTACGGGTGTATGCATGCGCATGCGCATGAGCCAAAATTCTTCACTCAACCCATCAACTGTGAAATCTACTATGATCGAGAGCCAAATTCTCACTGGTGAGCTGGACAAGTTTCTCCGAAGATTTTATGCCCATGAGGTGCATACTGCAACCGGAAAATTTGGCAACTGAACATGTATGAGGTATAGTCAAACAAATATAACACGGTTTATTTTGGATTTTGCCTCGGGAACTAGTTTGTCAACTTCCAATACCTCGGGGAGCTAATATCGACTGTCTACCCTCCAACCATGTTAGATTTGTGTACTTATATTTTTTGCATTATGATGTTTTTCCTATGTCCAGTGCAAATCTGAGAAGAATCTATATATTTCAGAAAAAAAAAACTGCTTAAAGAAAGTTATTAACAACAAATTCTTTTGTCTTCTATTCAAGCATCTTGGCAATACTGACAGAAATGCTGCTCGGACGAACTTTGTGAGAAAATCCATTTCAAATAAATTTGGTGGTATTTCTGTAAAATAGAATGTATAAATATTGGGAAAATATTGCCACAGAAACGAAACTCTTTCCTTCCAGAAAGTACTAGAGATGGTCTATATTGCCATGGAAACCATCCTATTTCTTTACCAATGGCAGTTCTGATGTTGGTGTCTGTTGCCATGGACAACCAAAGAAGCTCTTGAGATGAGGTTAGTCGCCATGGAAACTACCTCAGGACAATGTCTTCTCATATTTGGAAAGTTTTATCTTGAGCGTCTTGATCTCTGCATCCTTTTTAGACAACTTGGCATCCTTTTCAGACAACTTGGCATCCTTCTCAGACAACTTGGCATCCTTCTCAGACAGCTTGGCATCCTTCTCAGAAAGCTTGGCACGTAAGTCCTTGATGATCTGATTGACGAAGAACAAAATTTTGTAAGTAATATAATATTAATATTGAATTTTGCCCAATATATTTTGCCTGATATATGGATAAGGGTCAATAGAGCAGTACGGAGGTGCAGCATATCAGATATAGATGGCATTGCAAGTCTGCATGATATAGCAAGGCAATTGTTGAGTGCTGCAATGTTGGGCGTAGATTTTTTTTGTTCACCCTATCAAGGACACATAGCAACCTCAGCTTCGCCTTGGTTACCATGCATCCCTCAAGTGAACAAAAATATCAGATCCCACTTCAGTCAGCAACAAGACTGATGCTTTAAGCCCCGCCCCTTGATGTTTTGACCAATTACAGCCCTGTTTAATATTCCAAAAAGTCTGATCTGCATAAACACTTCTGTATGCCACGCCCATCTGGACAATGCATTGTGGCATATGAGAGGTAGATGTATGGGCCATGTGGCAGCTTACCTCATCCTTGGACAGGAAGAGTGGTCCCTTGAGGACTTCCCTTGCATGCGGTCTGTGGCAGCTATCACAGTGGGTCAACTGGCCAATGGTCTTGTACTGGTCAACAAAGGGAAAAAAATTCTCAGGTTTTGAGTTACGTTCAACATTTGAAAAAGTTAAGAGTGACTAACGAAATAAGTCATTAAAAGATTGACTGTTAAACTCCGGTGTGGACCATATGTAGTTCCCACATCTCAGGCTCTGAGCCCAACAGACCACATTTTGTTTACAATCGTTTAAACATCTGTGAACGGTTGTGAGCCAGCTAGTCTGGTTCCCTGACCTGACAATTCCCCGACGTCTATAAATTGTTCCGTTTTTTTTTCTGAAGTAGGGTCAGGGAACCAGACTACAAGAACAACATGTTTTTTTCATTATTTTTCCCAGCATCCATGAACAAAAAACTTAAACAGGTCAGCGTAACAACATTTGCTATAAAATATTAACCCCCAAAGCCATCCATTTCTGAAAACTGCAGCAAAAGCAAATGTTGTATATTGCTTTAAGTTGCATAAATTTACACAAATTTACATAATTCCACATGGCTATCTATTCGTAAACATTTACTGCCCGGTGATATGCCGCTTTCGGTTTTGACTTTTCGTTACACTCCTTCTGTAAATAGGCCTAAAGCATGTCAGATGTTTGAAGGTATATCTTGTAGGCTCAACTCACCTGATCTGGCCATTTTTTATGAATTTCTTTTGGTATGCTGCCATCACGGACCTGGCCAATGACTTTAGCACGCTCCATTAGGGTTGCAAAGGGGTGAAACATCTCAAAGAGGATAATTCCAGAGCTGTACATATCAGACTGGCAGTGGAAAAGGGTTAAAAACATGCGACTTCATTAAATTTATACAGGGTGAATCCAAAAAAGATGGGTACCCAATGTCGAAAAAATATTTAAAATATTTTTTTTGGAAGACGGGGTTGAAAACAGTTCATCATGGGAAATCCATGTTAGTAAGCTGTCATCTGGTGTAAATGGGGGGGGGGGGTATATATGCCCCCCACTTCTTGACTAGGGGGGGATGGGCTATTGAATCATCTCCCCACTTTTTCATGAGAAAAAAAATGCGGGTTTCAAGGTATTTTTTTAACATCCCAACAATAAAAATGTATTCAATAGCACTGAAAAGTGGATGAACAAATTACAAAAGCTTTGAAAATGCACTGGTTTGATATACATCTATATCCTGAAAAGCGCCCCTAGTGTAATGTGGTGTGCAGCTCCCCCCTTCAAATTTCCTTATTGCCCTGGGTAATTTTTAGATTTTGATCATCCCCCCCCCCCAATTAACTTTAATACAATGCCACACACCTTGCAATCATAGTTGGATCCTTTCAGTTGTTCTGGTGAGGCATAGGTGGTTGTACCTACTGCTGCTGTATGTGATGTAGCTTCACATCTCTCTGCTGAAGTAATCCAAGAAAAAATAACGTTTTTGCACGTATAAATGTTAATTACCATTTTCCTGAGCTCAATGATGCTGAACTGGAGAATATTGTGGACAATAAATATGCCTCCTGTACTTAAAAAAAAAAAATTGTCCACAATGCGGTATAAACTCTTAGGAGTTATTGTATTGCAAACGAAATGAACTTTTTCTGAGGTTGAGCAATAATATTTTTCTGGTGAGCTGGACAAGTTTCTCCGAAGATTTTATGACAGCAATGTGCATACTGCAACGGGAAAATTCGGCAACTGAATATGTATAGGTAGAGCTATCCTGCAGTGCCAATGAATGGTCTTAATCTAATACACAGTGTAGTTCAGATGCATAAAAAGACTTCCAGAGACAGAGATGAAACTGGCATACCCAAAAAAAAATCAGAAAATAGACGAACAAAATATGTGTCTGAAATCTGGGCCACGCTGCAGTTACATGTACATGTACACACATAATACACTTCATGCCCAATTTCCGGACATCTCCTCCTGTAAATTTTACGAAGAGAAAACTGGTTCAGTGTTTTCATAAAAATTAAAAAGCCTGAATTATAAAACCTAATTATAATCAGGACAGTTTTATCTCTGCAGAGAATAGCCCTTCTGAGTCAACTGAATAGAATTTTGGGACCAGCTTTATTAGGCTTGTTTAACATCAACTTTTGCATCAAAACTGCATCAATTTTCATTTCTGCAATATACATTTCCTGGGAAAATGACTGAAATAGATGCAATACATACCCCAGACTCCGTTAGGAATATCAGGATCTGAGGTCATAGTGTCTGCCACAAAATCCTCCTTGGCCAGACCAAAGTCCCCAATCAGGACTTGCAGGTCGACGTTGGATTCCTCCAAGAAGATATTCTTTGGCTGAAAGAGGACACACACATATTGAAATCAACTGTAACTGATAGCTCAGAGCACAGTTTTGGATAACAATTAAAATGTTAGAAATAATGTTGTGCCCCATTCAGAAATCACAATATGACCAAAGCATTGGAAAGTTCGGTACTTAGGCCAAAACCCATGTCACAAAAGTGTATTTGAAAGTCTTGTACTGCTGCTGTACATTAACTCTGCGTCCGATTTCACGAAACAGTGCGTAACTTACGCCACGCGTAGGACTTACGCAACAAATTTACTGCGCAGCTGCGCAAAAAACTTGGTGTAGCTGCGCAAGTTTTAAAATTAATCTAAACATCATGGATGAGGAAAATAACTGCATTTACGACGGCGGTTTGTTTATGATTTTGTTTGTTCATGAAACACTCATTGAATTGCCTCCATCTGCTATTTTGAAAAAAATTTCAACCCACTTTCTTCGGAATCGTGCGGCAACTCTAATAAAAACTCTGTCAATATTGAAATAGCAATTCTTTTACTTCAACCATGGCGACGCGTTATCATGTATCAAGCCATAACCACGTCTAGTACCTAGACTACGGCGCACCAAGAAAATGGGGCTTACCGTCCAAAAGAGTAATGTGTCACTTTATCTAGATACACACTTCCTAATCATTTTTTACTAGTGTTATATCATCTGTTATATATAATACACAGCTGAAATGAACAAATTTCAAGCAATTAAAGCTATAGTCCATCATTTGCAGCTATCCGAAAAGTAACTGGCGTAATTATTGTTGAAAAACATACTTGGTTGAAAGATAGTGAGGGGACTAAACTCCCTGTGAAATTATTCTTTCTGGCAAGCTGTCATTTTGAAGTAATCAACGAAAGCAGGCCTTTCCAATGGTGCATTGGAAATTTCGGTTAGTAGTTCGTTTTTTTTTAATTCGGCGAAGCACGCGCAAGCATTGACACGATGCACACGTGCGCAGTTGCTGTAATTTGTCAGATCAGTGCACGACATCGCGTAGCTGCAATCGGCTCAGTGAGAACGTGTCTCGGATGCTGAATTCAGGCCCCATTCAAGACATGATTCAGCAACTTTTGATTTGAAATTGAGATCCTAAGAATGCTGTTTTTCTTGGAATATACAGCTGAAGCTGAGCTGAAACTTCATCAGGTTAGTTGTTCAGTACCCTTCTTTAGATTTTGAGCACTTTTGTTGCTTCAAACGAACAAAATGCACGAATTACAAATGATGGACTACATGTTTATCTTTAAAGATTGGCGGTACAGTGGCTGTCTCCTAACCTTGAGGTCCCTGTGTATGAGACCCTGGGAGTGGATGTAATGCATGCCATCCAGTATCTGCTTGAAGATGTGCATGTTGTCATGGGTGCTCACAACATCTAAAGAGTCTAAGAGAGACAAGGAATGGAAAATGCAGTTAACAGAAAGCAACAAATTAAAATGTTGTAAATAATGAAAGGTTTGCGGAAACACCATGTGCGAATAATTTCTCAACTAAGAGAATGGTTCTGAAAAGAACCAGAGGTATAAACTCGACGTTACGGTCAGTATGCTCTGACCGTCTTCAGAAGAGTGCCTAAACTCTAAGAAAGTGAATACTTAAGTAGCAAAAGGCGGAGTTCTTTTCAGAACCATTCTCTTAGTTGAGAAATTATTCGCACATGGTGTTTCCGCAAACCTTTCATTATTTAGTATCTCCACCATGCAAAGCCTCAAATCTTACTTAAAATGTTGTGCACTGTTGCATTTAGCAAGCTACTCAGTCGCCATGCCTTGCTGCATCTTGTTGCATTTAGCAGGGTAACTTCTCATAGATCCAAGGCAACACAACATAAGCCATTACTATGCCTCGTACATATTCATGATCGAGAGCCGCATTCTCACTGGTCCATTCACCATCATAGATGGTTTTTTTTGCTGTTTATACCAAGCCCGTATGAGTATTCACGCACAGGATCACACATTGGCTTAATAAGTGAGTTTGAAAGTGAAGTTTCAAAATGCTCTTATTTTAACCAGAGTTAACTTCCTTGGCTGAAATTCGGACTTTATATCCCTTTTCTAAAACTCTTCCATTTGCAACAAATCAACCCACCTTGGAAATTCCTAGTTTTTGAGTAAAATCCATATATCTATTTCGTGAAAATCTTGTGGAGACGTATTCATCTATAGAAATTGCCCTTTGGAGACGTATACAATCTTTTGTTCCCTATTGTGTGCACATCTCCAGAGGGCATGGTGTATCAGATCGAAAACTTTACTACACGAGAACAAAGAAATGTCTCCACAAGAATACAAATTTCAGTATGTGTGTACATTGTAGGTCACCAAACAAAAGGCACAAAACTTATTTCTGCATTCTTTTTTTTACTTTAGATGCTTAGTAAGAAGAACAAGAACACAGTCGTTAAGTTGCTTACCCTTGACAGCGTCCGTCTTGGTATTCCGATCTCGGAGCCAGTCTGACAGGGTATTGGAGCACAGCTGCATCTGGATGTACAGATTCAATGTGAACACAGGGAAGGCGTTGACGCTGGGTACCAGACTCAAAGTCTGGGGCTTGTCCGGTGTGCCATCCTGGCTCTTGGATCTGTGTCGTCGCCTGGGAGCTTTTGGTTTGGATGCATTGTCTGGCGTGCCGTCTAGACTGACGATTTTACACTTAGATTGGATCTTGTGACCGGCTGGGAGCTTGCTCTGTGGATAGCCTACGCTGGGCAGCATGGATCCGAATACACCGTGCATCACATCCCTGGGAAGCAACCAAGAGTTTTTGTTTTGGTCTGCCGGAAACTTACTCCGAGTGGCAGAGGCTACTTTGAGTGAACTGTTCATGGGATTTTTTGAGGTTTCAATGACAGGCACATCTAGTTCCTTATCCTTGACACTCACAGGATCCTTTTTATTGAAGTCTAAGACATTATTTTGGTTTTCCCCAAGACTGTTTTCAAAGGATATCTGAATATCAGAGTACTCGTCTTCATCAAGGTTTGCATTCATCGAATCCTGGTCTTGGAACTGTATGTCAGATTCAGAGACGCTGTCCTGCTCAAACCAGTTCGTCTCTACTTCAGTCGTCCTTGACTCCGAATGAAAAGAATGCTGCCTTGTTGAGACAGACTGGGAGCAACACGTCTCCTGGAACAACTCTTTGCGAGTCTGATGAGATGAGACTAGATGAACGTTAGAGGTCTGGGTCTCTGATGTTGACACTGTGACCATCGACGACCACGAACTGAAGGACAATTCTGATGTAGCTGTGAAATCTTTTGAACTCTGGGTCTGTGAGGCTCTTTCAGTTTCCTTTCTTAAATTTGAAGGTGACTCACTGTCGAAACACTGAGCATGATGAGATGCGTCCCCGGAGCAATGCATCCTAGGAGTTGTCGGTGAGGCAACGAGAGTACTGGTTGAATCACTAGGACTACGACTAAGCCGGCTGGGGCTACTAGCCATGGAATCCGTCAGAGGATAAAGTAAATACTGGTTTAATGGTGACACTTTTTCATTGTCTTTCCAGATGCAAGGCGACAGTTGGTTACCGATGTCCTCAATCTTGACTTTATTCTTGTCCGTCGTTGAACTTTCTTGCTCGCTGGAACTTCTTGGGCTAAAAGATGAAAAACAAAATGAAAACAGAAAATCAAGAAGCTTGAGAAAGAAAAATTCAAACAAACCAACAACTTGATTGAAATGGTAAACCACATGATAACACTAAATGAAGGTCGACAAGTTTTGCCCTTTTCACGCTGAAATTTTGTCCAGGGCAATTAGATTTTGAGCACTTTTGTTGCTTCAAATAAAAAAATGCACAGCTTATATTTCAGTATATTTATTAGACTCACAAACGGACTAGACTTCAACACTGCCTAGCACTATTTACCTTTCACTGGATGAGAAGGGGAGACATTTCATTGGGGAGACTGGGTCGCGTCTGCTCCCTCCTTGGAAGCCGTGTTTATGATTAGAGCTTGCTTGCTCAGCTTCGATCCAGGACGTGTTATAGCCAACAATGTTGGGATGCTTGAGACTAGCTAAGAGCTGAACTTCCTTCACAAGCTAATACAAGATGTGGAGATAAAGGTCAAAACATCTTTGGAAAAATTATGGGGGAAAAACCCACAAAAAACATTGGAAAAACAACTGCCCAAAAAAACATTCAAAGTGGCAGCACGGTTGTGCTTTAATATGTTGTTCTTAAAATTTCCAAATAAGGAGATTTTTAGCACTACTAGCGTGAGGCACCTAGATATGGCCGGAGACGTGTTACACAAACCCTGAAGTAAATTTGTTGAACAAAATCATTAGATATCTGTGAATTTGTGACTTGTTCTGACTTCTTGACCGAAAAGTATTTATGAATGGGAATAAATTATGTGCTTGGCCAGTTTTAAACGAGTACATTTACGAGTTCATTCATTTTTAATTGTCATTATCCACATCCAGGCCCCTACCAGCTTTTAAACGTACTTGTTTAAAACTAGTCAAGCACAATTATTGAAAGTATTTGCTAAACGGATCCAAAATTGAATGCAAAGTATTAAACATCCTTGGTAAATGACTGGAGTCCTTCTCATCATTCGTATTCAGTAATACTTATGTGGGGGATGAAAGCCTTGCTTACCTTGAGTGACTTCTCAATATTTGTCGGTTTCAATTTGATCTTCTTGATTGCATACAAACGCTTGTCCAGCTTGCTACGAACCTGTGGACAATTGAAAATGTTGGCATGAATATGTGACGTGTCATCACAAACTGAGCTTAAAGTCGGACTTTCCAAGAATTGGGATATTTGTTTATTTACAGAACAAGAGCTTTACAATATATAAAGACTAATTTTCTAGAATACTGGACTAATGAACATATTTGGGATGGCACAAAAGCTTAAATAACGTTTCTAGAAAGAAGAAAGCTCGGCTCACAGACACCCCCCCACCATAGTCATAGTGATCTCATCATACATATATTGGAATGTTGCAACAGCACCCTCGCAGGGTTGTGCACAAACCCAATACAACAGCTGCACTTCGCACAAGACACAGGACCTGTTTCTGACCTTGTACACTCTGCCAAAGCCCCCTTTGCCCAGCAAACCAAGCTCCTCGAAGTCCGTCTGATACCGCGTGTTTTGGGAGTAGATGATCTCCTCCTGTGTCATCCTGGGTAAGCGAAGCAAGGGACTCTGCATCTGGAGGAAGACCGCCGTCCTCTCCTGTTCCGTGCTCGGCAGTGAAAGCAAGCGAGGCTGTGTGAGGAGTGAACAAAATTAAGAAGAGGCAAACCTAGAAAAAGTAGGGACTAGAGTGCACAAAATTCTATTCGATTCATTCAGATGGCAATTTACTTAGAAGTCTTACATTTTCCTGCATCTGATGTGCACAATGGGCTGGATTTAGCCTGTTCATCGGCATAGGGTTATCCTATACAAAAGAACTGCCCGGGTCACGAGTCAGTCAGTTAGTACGAATTCATTCGGCGCTTTGCGCCTCGTGAATTTTTAAATTACGAATCCACACTTTTTCGTGTATTCTCCTTAACAGAGTGCATTGCATGTGGCATCTCTCTTGTCACTTTTTTTGGCGTGAATTAAGCTGAACAGAAACCTCCGGTGCAATTGTTTAATTGTTATTTGGTTTGAAAAAATATTGGGATAACCAGATTTTGAAATCTCTGATTTCCCCCACCACTAATGATATCAAACCAAGCAAAGTGTACTTAAAGGGAATGTACATCATTGGCTTTTGCTGTAATTTTCAGAAATGAACTACTTGAAGGGTTAGTATAATAGATAACAATATTGTAACACTGCCATGTTTGAAGTTTTGTGTTCGAGAATGCTGGAAAAACCAAGAAAAACAAAAAATGTTCAAGTAGTCTGGTCCCCTGACTCCACTAAGGATAAAATGGATCAATTTATAGATGCCGGAAAATTGTAAGGTAAGGGAACCAGTGTAGCTGGCCTGCACCCGTTCATGAACATGTTACCAATAGCTAACAAAATTTGGACTGAAAAAAATGGTAAATTTGAAGCAGAAGTTGAAAAATAGTTAGGTTTTTCCAACGGTGATCGGCCGACCACTGTTGGAAATGCATACAAAAATACTAATTTCTTGAAAATGACTTCACACCAGGAGCCATAATTTTACAGGATGCTTTTGACTGTCATTTACCAACATCCAAGTAAGGTATTTTGTAAAAACTTGATAGTTTTATTTTTCGATGTTTGCAAATGTTGTATATTCCCTTTAACACAACTTTACCAATAAAAAATTAACGAGAACGACAGAAAAGGAAAACAAGTGGAAATGTGTCTACCTAGTTTTAATTTGTGTGTAGTAAAACTGAACCAATGCTGGACGAATTTGAATATCAGGTTTGGCTAATTAGAACTGTGAACATTTGAAACAGCCGGGAAAACCCCAAGTTTTGCCTGCTGCACTTACCTCCGTGTCTGCCTCTTGTAGGTGTTGTAACGTAGCATGCATCATTTGTCTGAAGACCGTAGTATAGGTAGCTTGCATTTCACTGAATGTATCTATCACATTTAGGGACGGTAAAAGCTGGAAGAGGAACGGGAAGAGAAACAAACCTTCAGCTCAATAAATTCCACTTGACATTTTGTTTAACCCTGCTCCTGATAAAACTGTCACAAACTATAAAAAACGACGACAGGGGTTTTGATGACTTTGAATACTGCAACAACTTTGACTGCAAATCTATACACCTCATGCATAGCAGCCATTGCCCCCTAATAGAGGATAATGCCTTTGTTTTGCTAGGACATGCATGGGTGAACATTTTGTGCCTTCATTGATACTGCATTATAAGCTTAACTCCCTAGGCCTTTTTGCTAGGATGTAGCCTCAATCCTGCAAAATCCTCCAATTGGCCTCATGGAAAAATAGCATACAGCCTCAATCCTGCAAATTCCTCCATTATTTCTTGAATATGGTCCATGGAGGGGTGACCACTGCCTGAATCCTGCAAAATCCTCCGGCTGTGACTGTCAATAGGCTGAGGCAGAGGCAGTGACATCCTGGAGCAGTGCGGAGGATTTCAAGTATAATCAAGGACTAAATTTATGCTAGGCTGCACATAAACAACACAAGGTCCGGCCCAAGACCTTGAAACAATGCGTCCTCCGAAATCAGCAATGCACTCTTGCCATGTACCCTCAATCCTGCAAATTCCTCCAATTTGCAAACAGGATTTTGGAGGATTTGGGATGGTTAGGGTAAAATCAATCATTGCCAGACACTCAGCGCATCTATTACTATCAGTCAAGGCATGGTACCTTCAGTTAAAAAAATTGCCACAGCCTGTGAATTGTACCCATATGAACCCAATTTACAAAACTGTTAAAAACGTCACATGATGGGGGATCTCTCTCCGTTTTGTCACTGAGAGAGGTAGGTTAAATGCAAAAAAATTGAGGTAGAAACCTCTGAAATACTGTACAGGCACTCCATCACGTAAGCTTTCTGCCCCGCGTTGGTAGACTCCAAATTTCTAAATATCATTGTTTGTTTTTTTTCCCCCAAAAAAACAGTGATTAAACCACTCTAGTTGACAAACTAGGCCATACAGGGCTGCCACATTGGAAGGTTGGTAGTGTGGTCTAGTGGTTGGGGTTCGTGACTCATGATCAGAGGTTCAGGGGTTCGAATCCAGCTGCCATATACATTTTAAAGGAGTACATACTTGTATACATTTTAAATTGGTACCGGCACATACAATGTACATGTAGCTGGGGAGTAACCTGCGATGGACTGCCATCCCATCCAGGGTAAATAGAAATACTCTCAGCTGTTTCATGCTACTGAAACCTGAGATAAACGCCGGCCTGATGGGCAACATTGGCTCGAGACAGACGCTACTTTACTACTAATGCCCGATTGGAAGATATAACAGTGAAGGTATATCTTGCACTACACTGTACGTCTTGCACTATCTATGCACTACATCTGGGAGAAAATCCCTCTCTGTCGTGCAAACTGTCCTATACTGCATCTAACTGCAGGGTGGCAATCCTTACATTCAATTTGTTCATCTTCTGGCAGATCAAGCGAAACATCGTGTCTTGTTTCTTGGAGTCCTTCTCGTACGCGGAGCAGACTTGATGCAGTAGGGACAGCAGCATCCCAGAATGCACCATGCTCTTGGGGTCCATCAGGGCCCCAACCGTGGCATCCGTGGCCTGTAGCTCATCCTCTGTGGAAGAAAAAATTACTCACGTGGTCATGTCTGACAATTTTTCCTATTTGTTGAACATCAGTTGGTGCACGGAGCATTTTATAGCTCTATGGTTGGTGCATGTGGAACACCCAATTTGTGTGCAGTGGTACAGCTAGTGCCACCTCCCATGCGAAATGAGTGACCATGATACTAGTGTTTTCAGTACAAACATCTGGATTTTGACTCTAGTGACCCAATCTTCCACGTTGTGCAATAAACTGGTAGCCAGTCAGTGAGACCTACTAAAGTGTCATAACACAGGGCCATGAAACTCGGGCACATGTTGTTGCGAGGGCCTCAGGGACAAGGTGACATCTGTTACGCACTAACTAACTAACTAACTAACTAACAGAGAGACACGAGGACTTGAAGAGATTCTAAAAACCAGCAAAGTACAACTGTGTGAATCAAGGCCATCACAACCATCCCTTGAAAATGTGAGACTAGCAAGGTATAAGCCTTTTTTATTGTTTCAAAAAAGAGGCTTCGACCCCAAAGTGCCCCTGACCTGCAAATTTACCCTAAGTTATGCCAATTAACCTGAGTGGACCTTACAATTCAACTTGACCTCGTATCTAATTATATTATTTCGAAGACTCCACCCAACTCAAAAATTATTTTGACTGATAAAGTTTGCTGTTTAAAGATAGACCAAAACTTGAAAAGTCAACTGTGCATACAATACAGTAGCCCCATAAATGTGGCCTATTTACTGGACTGCCTCCGTAAACATAGGCCACACACCGACCATGTACAAAAACGTGTCGACGGAGCCAAATTTAGATTTTCACATTTAGGCTTACTTTGTAGGTTTTTTTTGCTTTAGATGCATTCTCACCCTCTATATAGGCTAATCAGAAAGTGCTGCCTTTTTCAGATGTCTAATTTTTGTGAAATTTCATGTTGAAATTTTGATACGAAAACGTGTAAAAATGAATCTGGAAATTTCACGAAAAATGGACATCTGAAAAAGGCAGCACTTTCTGATTAGCCTATATAGAGGGTGAGAATGCTTCTAAAGCAAAAAAACCTACAAAGTAAGCCCAAATGTGAAAATCAAAATTTGGCTCCGTCGACACGTTTTTGTACATGGTCGGTGTGTGGCCTATGTTTACGGAGGCAGTCCAGTAAATAGGCCACATTTTGGGGCTAACAATACAGAAGTGCTATGCTCAAACTAGTAAGACAATAAAAAAAAAAAGGCAATTAAAAGAGACTCACATCCCAACTTTAATACAAACCAGACATCGGGCAATTACTCTTTGCAAACAATGAGCCAATTATCAGCTAAAAATGATACCTCTAGAAACACAAACATTTCATCATGTTCATGTGTTTGTAAAGTTTTCACAAAAGCCATCAAGGCAATATCATATTTCACAAGAAATAACCAAGAAAAGGGCTAATAAAAGGAAAGAACATGACAATCTTACCATCATTGTCATCGAAGTCGCTGATTGTAGACAGGTCTGACATCATTATGCTAGAAGCTCTGGAAACTGACCAGCGACTAGACTGTCACGCACATTGTACGTACGTGTTGTTGAAAGTTCTGCAAGAATAATGGTGAAAAAACTAGTGGTCACTGGAAATAGCTGGAACATAACATCACTAATACTACTGGGAAAAAGTGTTGCAACCTGACGGCACTTTTTTCTTGATACATAAAGGATATCATATCAATGAGAAACATTTCCAATTTTGTTAGGAAACTAGTCTAGGCCTACTTAGAAAATTTTCTTAACTCTCCATAGTCGACTTTGTACAAAATCGCAAAAGTGGCGTCAGGTTGCAACATTTATTCACATTATAGCATATAAAGTTGATAACGTCATACATAACCAAACCTCCCCTACCCCTCTCGATTCCCCCCCCCTCCCCCCCAAAATGTCCAAACATGCCAAACTAGTCTGAGTTTAATTTAGTAGTCCTAGCCTATGCCTTGGCAGATTGCAAACCAACCGCTCACGGCTCAGTCAGAACAGCTTGGGACACTTTTTCAACATCTGCAGGTCCGTAGGCCAACAGATTTTGCATTAACAGTACACGTAGATGAAGCAATTTCTCGAACAGTCTGTCTCTTCTTGGGGATTTCTTGATTACATCATTGATCATTTAATTATTAACTTTTGTATTTAGCCTTATTTAGAAATTTTAGTAAATTTTTATTTAAACGAATGCAGTTAAAAATAAATTAAACTAAAACATATTTTCAAGTTGTATTACTTCATCAAAATTAATGAATGTTTTCTTTAAAATGTAAAATTCAAGTAAAGAAAATTAGAAACCTTACGCAGAAAATAAATGCATCACTTTACAATGAATCAAAGATGGCTGCGCCCAGAGGAAGCCCGGTTATTGACAAGGAGAAGAAATATGATCGGCAGTTAAGGTAGTATTTAAACATTTGCTGTTTTTCTCTTGCATATAAAACAAAGACGTGAAGTTTGTGTTTTCTTAATCGGTAGGATATTAATGGAATATTCACTTCGTTGTTATAATTCAACCCAGAAACTTATTACCTGGTGTCCGGAAATTGGGCACAAATTGTTAACGTTAATCATCGGGCGGGCGATCCGTACATTGGAGGCGCGGAGTCGCAGAGACGCGCGCCGATAGAGGGCGCAATTCTCGGCGGTATTTTTTTGAGAACGAAGCATCCATATCCATTTTTAATTTCCTAACAAAAGGAAGGATCGGAGACGGGACACTGGAGTCGCGGAGTCGCGGAGTCGCAGAGACGCGCGCCGATAGAGGGCTTAATTCTCGGCGGTATTTTTTAAGAACGAAGCATCCATATCCATTTTTAATTTCCTCACAAAGGAAGGATCGGAGACGAGACACTGGAGGCGCGGAGTCGCAGAGACGCGCGCCGATAGAGGGCTTAATTCTCGGCGGTATTTTTTTTAAGAACGAAGCATCCATATCCATTTTTAATTTCCTCGCAAAGGAAGGATCGGAGACGGGACACTGGATGCACGGAGTCGCACAGACGCGCGCCGATAGAGGGCTTAATTCTCGGCGGTATTTTTTTAAGAACGAAGCATCCATATCCATTTTTAATTTCCTCGCAAAGGAAGGATCGGAGACGGGACACTGGAGGCGCGGAGTTGCGGAGTCGGAGAGACGCACGCCGATAGAGGGCGCAATTCTCGGTGGTATTTTTTTTTAGAACGAAGCATCCATATCCATTTTTAATTTCCTCGCAAAGGAAGGATCAAAGACGGGACACTGGAGTCGCGGAGGCGCGGAGTCGCGTCGCAGAGACGCGCTCCGAGAGAAGGGCGCAATTCTTGGAGGTAGGTCGACTGCGGCTCCACGCCTCCACGCAGCCGTACGGAGGCGCGGATGTAGAGTGGAGTGGCCCTGCATTCTATAGTTGTACCTATAGCCCTAGCCGAGGTTGGACTCCGTTCGTTGTGTACACGTAGCGTAGTCCAGGTTATGAATCTCACCTGCCATAGCGAAAAAAATTATAACATATTTTTGCCTGACGGACATGACGGAGGAAGTGGAAATTTCGCTTTCATATTCCTTGTGTCCAGAGTTGTACCTGTGCTGGGTTTAGGAATGGCAAATATGTCCGTGGGCTGCATGTTTACCGAAAATAAACTTTAAATTCAAACCATGTAAAAGAGGCGTCATTTTACAGTACTTTTGAAGACCCAAGGCAGCTTTTACAAGCTTTCCCAGTGTTTTATCAACATTTTGAAAAGACCTGGCTTTGAAATTTACAATAATAAAATAAAATTCGGGACTGAGAAAATTTTAGATTTTCATTAACAAATCAACAGGTTGTGGGGAGACCATGGTCAAGCAGCATTAGAATCAGCCCATGTGTGCCTCATTAATGCCACCGCAACAGGTACGGAGATCCTGAAGAACATCATCCTGCCTGGGATTGGCTCATTCTCCATCGTCGACGGCAACAAGGTCAAAGGTGAAGACATTGGCAACAAGTAAGTATGCACAATTCACTGGCACATGCATGCCTTTGCATATTAATTTGAGGGATACATAGCCCCTAAAACAAACGAATTTTCACCTGACACGATCTTTGTGTAGGCCCTTTACTTCCAAAAAGCAAACAGATCTAGTCAAACCTATATTTTGAATGTCTTGATTATTTTTCTCACTCTGTGATGCCTTTCCAATATTTTTGCAGCTTTTTCCTCGACAAAGACAGTCTTGGCAAATCCAGAGCACAGATTACCACTGAGCTATTGCTGGAACTCAACAGCGATGTCAGGGGAGATTTTGTGGAAGAAGTAAGACCAATGTTGTTCCAAATATAGTCACCCCGTAGAAAGCCAACTTGAAATCTGGCAACAGACATTTTTTTTATTGTTCCCCAGATTTGTTCAATCAAAAACTGGTGTGCTCAGTCATTTTTTACTCTAAGTGCATTCGAACGTAGTGAAAGAATCTGACACTCTACACATAACGTTAGTTCGTATTCTTCAAGTTGTTTTCGTGTTTGATTTCATCCTCTACCCCTTCTTGCATAATTAACCTATCGCCGTTTGCAAGTTAGCCACGCCCCTTAGACACCCTATGGAGTTTTTGCACACCAAGTTTTTTTTGTCTCAGATTTTGCGCGTTCCACGTCCATTTGTATATCATGTAATTGGACAATATTTCACAAGCTGTGTTGACGGGATTCTACCGCGATAGGTCAGTTGCTGCAGGGGTGAGATTATTGAGTTATTGAGTTTGAATTTAAAGTTGCGCCTGAAAAAAAAAAATGGCTGCATCGAGATGTAAGATGGTATGAGGAATTCCTTATTGGCCCAGTGAGCTGGGGTAATAATAATGTAAAGCGCATTTGATCTTTGATAAAGCCACCGTATCCACTATTTTTTATTGGATAATGTGCTTAGCACTTTTGCTAAGCACATATACATTGTATTAAGTAAGCGGTGTTGATGTGCCATGTTTCCAAATACTTAAATGACAAAAAAATTCATAAAATTCTTTCAGAGTGCTGAGCAGCTCCTGGAGAACAACCCCCAGTATTTTACAACCTTCAATGTTGTCATAGCAACAGATCTGGTTGAGAGGTAAATTTCCGAATGATATTATTATGTTTGATTTCAATTGTTTTGTCTTTATATTTGTCTTTGTTATTTTTACTTTAGAATTGTCTCGGTGTGATGCCTCCCTCGGTCATTAAATCAACATGCCCTACATCATCATGGAAGTCACCAAATGTTATTGTTACTGAAATGTGCCTAATTTAATCACTTTAAAGAGTGCATAATATTATCACAATTTACGATTTGTTCTTAAATTTAACAAAAATGTTTTGCAGGACGTTGCTAGATTTAGCAGCCTCACTATGGAATGCTGGGATACCTCTGCTGGTGTGCAGGAGCTATGGCTTTATTGGCTACATGCGCTTGGTTGTAAAGGAGCATACCGGTGAGTCGCAAGTCGCGTCTAAATTATATGACTATGGCTGTAACTAACACACTTGTACTGGCTTTACAAATGGCAGAATAAATGGCAAAAGCGCTTCAACGCATCTAAATGCCATGTTATGAACATCAACAGAAGCAGGGCTGACTCTACAAACACATACAGATTGGGCAGTCAGAAGCTGGAAGTTGTCTCCTCTCACCCATACCTGGGGGTACACTTTCAAAGTAATATGGAATGGGACACCCACATAGCAAATGTTACATCCAAAGCCAGTCATATATTGGGACTTTTCTTCAACACAGACATCAAGTAGCCCGGCTCACCCTACTCTACAAAATAAACAACAATCCTGTGGACATACCCAGTGACCGGTACCTGACTCCAGTAACCCGACCAGGCCTTCATCACGCCAACAACTCAAATGACCAAGTTCCTTTTGAACGTTTGAACATTAACAAGAACTCCTTCTTTCCACGATCCATTTCACACTTCTTTGCCTCAAACCATGTTGTATTTGTATGATACTCGTGGGTGTAGATGGGGTAAAGTGGCTTGCTCAAAGACACAAAATATGGCCGGCAGGGGATTCTGACAACCAAGCCTCTGATCAAGAGTCACAAACTCAAAACCACAAGGCCACATTCCCCCTCATTCACAGTTACTGTCTCCAAACAAGGTAAAAAATAAAATAAAAACATTATTTACTTTGTTACAGTGATCGAGTCTCATCCAGACAATGCAAGGGACGATCTTCACCTTGACTGCCCCTTCCCTGGTCTAGTGGAGTTTGCTGACTCCTTGGACCTCAGTCACATGACCAAACAGGTGAGTGAATGGATTCCTTGCATGAACAGTACATGGCGTGTCATGACAACTCATGAGAAGTCCTCATGGTGGGGGACGCATTGTGTGCACGCACAATCCTTGTTCCCTAATTGTGGGGACCACACACCACTTAAGCGATAGTTATTATGGGGTCTGAAGCCACTATGGGGACAGCAGAAAGTCCCCATAACTCGGTCCTAATTTCCCTATAACAATAGATAACCTCCCCAATGCGATGCTGGCCAGGGCACACAGCTTTACACACCCACACAGTCATGAATTACTATACGCCCGAGGACAATGCTTTGTGTTTCCCTTTGTCCTTGTAATGTTACACTCTCCCATAGACTTAGCACATAACCGTACAATCGAGGACCGTTTTCAACAAAAGACCCAACGCTTGAGGACTGAAAGGATCTTTTGTTCTCCCTTTTTGTGTCTGTCCTCTATCGTAAAGCCATACATGTACAGTTGTCCTTTGACATCACATCTGAGATAAGACATTGTGTTTCCTGACTTTCCCAAAGACTAAGCACACAGACTTACATTCGAGGACCTTTGTCAACAAAAGATGTACGTTGAGAACAACAAAGAATTTGTTGTTTTAGATTCAGTTTTTATAAACTGTGATTATGACTTGTTCTTCTCTTTGGTTTTACTTGCAGGAGCACATGCACACACCGTACCTTATCGTCCTGTACAAATTCCTGGAGAAGTGGAAAGCAGAGGTAATGTTGATCATCTGAGGAGAGAACGTAGTAATGAGAAATTTATTTAAAAGAAAATAGAAGAAATTGTGTATGTGACACAACCAATGAAATGAGTATGAAATTGTGAGTTCCACCTTTGAGTGTCAAGCCTTGAATAAATCTTGCAAAATTGAAATTGTAGTCTAAAAAAAAAGTCACAACTGTCTGGTTTCTGGTCTGCGCGCCCGTCGCCATAGCCATGCGCATCGGCAAAATTAAAAAGTTTTTTTTGCAATGTAAGATGATGTCTCAAAACTGCCAAACTCACTGGTTTGACTGGAATCCTGCTGCTGCACAATTTTAACGTGTTTTTAGATGCGGTTACGATTGAGTATAAGCTTTATGTGGCCTCTCTGGGCTCCAATACATTTTGCAGTAAATTTATTCAGGCACCATTTGCAGTCATCAGGCGAATTTGAAGAAAAAAAAGTAAGGAAACCCCCCCCCCCCTCGCGACGCCCATGTGTGTCAGTTAAAGCAATGCATATCTATTTGCTATTTCGATAAGAAAGTCACTATAACTCCCCACTTTTTCAGCATTAATTTTCCTAGGAAAGTTTGCTTTCAAACATAAAACTAGAAAAGATCTTTATTACCAAGAAAACTTATTTCTGCAGGCTGACAGAAGAGTCTTTTTTTTTATTGGAAGAACACATGACACAATTTCAAACTAACAGTCTTCTTATGTTTCAGCATGGGGGAGAGATTCCCAAGAACTACAAGGAGAAGGACAGTCTTCGTCAGATGATCCGCTGCGGGATCCTGCTCAATGCGGACGGCGTACCGGAGCTGGAGGAGAACTTCGACGAAGCCATCAAGAGCGTCAATGCATCGGTGGTGGTGACGCGCGTCCCTAGCGAGGTGCAGGACATACTCCGGGATCCGTCATGTGTCAATCTAACATCAGAGGTAGGGCAACTGCTTTATTGGCAACCAGGCCCATCAGCCGGTTTTTAACTGATCTATCACAATGTTATCCCCATTCATAAAAACCTTTTTGGTTAAAAACCATAAAATGTCGAAAAGTTGACAAACTTCCAACAATTTTTAGCTGCAGATTGCAGCTCTACAAGTACTGATGTCTCTCCGTTAGTCCGTAGGTTAGTTAGTAAATTATAGGGAGTCCGTGATGTACACATTTCTCAACACACAAATTCTCAACCTCAAATTGTGAAAAACCTAGAAGTCTGATCAACCAAAGTGAATCATGTTATTCCTGTATATCTTGGTTGTTTTTTCAGAGTTCATCCTTCTGGGTGATCGCCCAAGCCGTCAAGCAGTTTGTGGATAACGAAGGTGGTGGCAAGCTCCCTTTACGTGGCTCCATCCCTGACATGACGGCTGACTCCAAGCGATACATCCAACTACAGAATGTGTGAGTTTACAAATACTGTATGGCTTGAGAAGAAGTTGTTCCAATTGACTGGTCCCAACTTTTTGACAAGTGTTCATAGTCGAGTACTTTTATCCAAGTTACAAAGTACTGCCGAGTACGGAATTGTCAAGCAACCACTCGCATCCGACTATTTTGACCCTTGAGAATGAGTACAGGCATCCAAGTCCAATTGCTCGGACTGTTGAGTACAAGTTTGTGAAGCCAAGTCTAAGAACTTGGACCTCCCAGTACAAGTGCAAGTTGTCGGACCTCCGAGTTTGAGTACTTTCTAGAGTGAAGACAATTAAAATTTCAAGTAAAGAGTGGAAACTGAAACCACCAATTCTGCAACATGGATGTTGTGAATTATATGTGAAAAATACTTCTTGAAAGCCAATTCTGGCACACTAGAAAAAGTGAGTCTCCAGTCCTTGTAATCCAGTACGAGTACTTAGTCCAGTCCAAGAACATTGCTTCTCGAGTGCAAGTACTGTTAATTCGAGTCCAAACATTTAGATATTCGGGTACGAGTGCGAGTACAAGTTTTTTTGAAATACCCTCCTTGAATCCCCTCATTGTATATATGATACAATGTAAGTGATGTGTTTTGCTTTGACATAAATCCCAGGTATATGGAGCAGGCCAAGCAGGATTTTGCAGCTGTTGCATCAAGGGTTCACCAGATCCTTGTCTCATTAGGAAAAGTAAGTCTGCTTGTTTTATCTTGGACTTGTGAATAAACTTGTGATTTAGGTATGTCATATTTATAATGTGCTTGTGATGTATTTGTGATTTACATACGACGTACTTGTATTTGATTTAACACAACCTAGCAAAAAGGCGCTACATAATGGGTCTCATATGTTCATATACTTCATTACCTGTCTTTCGTCTTTCGTCTCATAATTTGCACCAGGAGTGTCATATTGACAGATATGGCGCAGTATAAATGTTCACTATTATTATTATTGTAACATCAGATGCACCTCATCTTTGTGCCTATGCCCTTGATTTACAGACCCCTGATAGCATACCAGATACGGAGATCAAACTGTTCTGTAAGAACGCTCACTTTCTCCGAGTAGTCCGGTGCCGGTCACTGGCCCAGGAGTACACCAGGGACACATGCAGTTCCTCAGATATAGGTGAGAATGTTGTACAAAATGGTAGTCCCCTGTTCCATTATACTAAGACTATTTCGAAGAGTAGTTTATACAAAAAGTTAAAGTTTTTTCCGTGCATTATAATAATTTTTTAAAGTTGAACAAAGAAATTGACTGGGGCGGGGTTTGAACCTACGACCTCTTAATGTACATTGGGTGACTGGATTAAATCAAACATGTTTGATTTTTTTTTATCCAAATTCACTGGATCCGATGTCACTGGAAAGGTGTGCGGGCAGCACTCGGATTTCAACGGACGCGATATTTATGCTAACCAATCAGATTCACGATGGAAGTCACATGATTCAAAATTGACGGCTGTCATTTTGTCATCATGTGACTGGTCATCATGTGACTGATCCTCATGTGACTGATCATCATGTGACTGATCATTTTGTGACTGATCATCATGTGACTGGTAATAGAACGGGTATGTGTGCGGGTTAATGTCGCAGTCTACGCATCGGTGAAAAAAAAAATGTTTTTGGGGATTTGGTAACCAGTGAAATCGGAAAGGTGTGCGGCGGGCTTAAGGGTCTGTTGACTTTTTGGGGGGGGCGGATTTTAGTTGGATGGTACTACAAAACAACCATGACTCAATTTGTTGTTTTGTCTGTGTCCTGTTCTGGATAGCGTCCCATCTAGAGAACCCTGACAGTGAGGTGGTGTTGTACATTCTGCTCCGAGCGGCCGATCGGTTCTACAATCAGTATAACCGCTTCCCTGGTTGCTATGACGACCAAGTAGAAGGGGACACCTTCAAACTCAAGGTAATATGATGACTCAGTAAACAAATGTTGTGAATTTAAACCGTGGGATATGTATAGACATACAAGGTTTTCCCCTCAAAAAGGAACCCTCTTTTTCACAACTTTAAAAAAAAATACCTCTCAAATATCGATACATATGAAGAGTATAGTTCATTAGCTATTCAACAACGAAGAAATCTTCCCAATCGGGTAATTATTTATTGAGCTATGGCCAATTTTAAAAAGGGCCGATTTTTCATTTTGTCTACGGTTTTAATTGTCATTTAAAAGGAATGTAATGGATTTGGGGTGAGGGTAGTTTTGCTTTCTTCAATTTTTTTAATCTTTCTGGATTTTGGGTCTTTTATATTTTTCAGTTTTTGCAACAATGGTCATTTCTCCTTTTGGAAGAAAATGGTGGTGCTGAAAAGGACTGTTTGGTTAAACTTCTTAGATAACTTCTTTCGGCCCGTGTTCTTATTGCGGCAGTGAATTATCAGTTGCCGTGGACAAAATGAAAAAGCGATACTTGTTTTCAATTGGCCATACCTCGATAAATATTTACCCGATTTGAGAGATTTTTTTCTTGTTCAAAACCTATTGAAGTATACTCTTTAAATATGTATCCATATTTGCGATGTATTGTTTTAAAGCTGCGAAAAAGAGGGGGCTTCCCCCTGTACCATACAACTTTAGCATGGATTTGGGGCCTTCTTCTTTTTTTCCCAATCTTCGTTAGAAAACTGGTCACTTGGCCTGCTGAACTGGTTTAATAACTCTGAAGCACTGTGATATATTGGTGTAAATCAATTTATAAGCGCCACATCATTGAAATAAATGTTACTAACTATAACTATAACTATTATTTGGATTGTTTCCTATTGCCTATGTTGAATTATAATCCCATATTATTATTTGTTTCTTGTCTTTTCAGAGCTGTGTGCATAATATCTTGCATGAGTGGGGAGTCAACTTTACAATGAAAGACGACTACATCAATGAAATGTAAGCATTCTGAACAGTGGCGGATCTGGGGGGAGGCGTGTTTAGGGGTCTAATACCCCAATTTCCCCCCCCCCCTGGATCCACCCCTACTGAATACTGTGTAGTCAATTTCCTCAGATTTTCAGCTTCAAAATTATATATAATCTTTGTAGGTACCGTGACCCTACCACCCCTATGAGAAGGATTAAGTGATTAAAAGCTGACAATGCAATTATGATATAAACATGCTTATTGAAATGCTTTTTGTAATGTATTTCGCAGGTTTTTTTCCAATAAATCAACCCAAAAAACACACGTCTGCTTGATGGTTATATTTATATCTTTGCATGTTGGAAATTTATAGTTATTGATTCAGAAAGTCTCAAAGCCTCAAAATGGTCAATTTCAGCCGAAAACGACTTCACATACCCTTGGTGTAAAAACAACATTTGCAACTTTGTCTAGGTTTTGTAGGAGCAGGTCTGAAGTAATATATGTATATATTTGCTCAGAATATGTTTTGAAAAAAGGTCTGGGCCCAAAATTATCTCTGCACAAAAATATACAAAAGTGTGAACGCATGTTATTGTTCATTCACTGACTGCATTGCCACTCAATGTGATATAACAATAAAATGTAATGATTTTGACGTCATGAAAATCCTATATCTCATTTCAGGTGTCGCTATGGAGCAGCAGAGCTGCACACGGTTGGCGCTTTCCTCGGTGGAGCGGCTGCCCAAGAAGTCATCAAAATCATCACTCATCAATTTGTCCCGTTCAACAACACGTACATCTACAATGCGACCACCGCCACCTCCGCCACGTTTCAGCTGTGATGGGGATACCCCAACGTCCCATGCACGGAAAGGACACCCAGCTCCACTGTAGATTGGCGTGGACATCCAGAAAGTTGTGATATTTTCTTACCTCACTCCCGGACCTTCTGGACCCATTTTTCTTGAACCTCCACGGAGTTCTGAATGGTATCTAAGAGCATCTGTTGAAATTTGTCATGAAAATGAATTCATCAGCTGATGTAGCACCTCCCCAACTAATGTCCAATACGGCAGAGTCTTGCAAAATCAAACATTTCATTAAAAACAATTTCAGTTGTTTGCCTGAGATAGGTCACTTTTTAACACCACCATCGACTTCTTGAATACAATTTGTTGTCCTGCAGCAATAATTGTCCATCGATATCCTTCATTTACGCCATCGGCCTCGGTCCAATCGTCATAGCGATTTTTGGCAAGGTATAAACCTCCAGAGTTGGATAATATGTGATAGCATTGCAGCGGTGGCAGCTTTTTGGGTGTTATCACCTTTTTTTTTCAAAATGTCCAGCAAAATGCTGGTTACCACTCTAGGGGCGGTATACCTTGCGCATGCGCACTATAATCATTTATGCCCTGATTTGATACTGACCAAACCCCCAGGCTGATGGCCGAATTGTATACGTAAGGTACAAAACAAACACATACTCTCAGAAACCTGGTAAAAATCAATCCTGAAATTCCAACTTAAGTTGATGCTAGGCGCCTCAAAAGGGGTTAAAAATGGCATATCCCACATCACAGCAGTTAACCATTGTTTTGTTATATTTGTGCCAGTAACTTTTAAAAAATGGTTTTAAATTACTGTGTGAAAGAAATTGAATCACTGCGATGTAACCTCTGATAGCTGAAGGTTTTTATGTCCTGCTGGACTTAAGTTGAGCGTTTAGTTACATTGCAGTTCTCATTGCGTGAAGCAGGGCAGGGTCCACACGCGCGGGCAATGAATTCAGTACGATATCACCCTCAATGTGTGACATGCATTTTATATTGTCCAGATACTTGGCCGTCCTAGACCAATGAAATGACAGTGTCCAAGCACACGATACAACAAACTCTTTTGTATTTACCCAAATTTACCTACTTCAAATGGCGCCCTCTTGTGTCCTCAATACTTTGAAATATGCTAATGAATAAAGACATTGGCGGTTTTGGAGACTGCCAACAGAGACAGTTTCCTGGAGGACTGAGTTTGTGTCACACTTCATTTAATTTCTTTGTTGAACCTTAAAAACAAAACAAAATATTATGTTTCTCTCATCTGTGTGGAGACATCTCTTTTTGAGATCTCCTGTACCAATGTATGGATGATGACTCACTATTTTGCTTAAAGAGGTTGTGGAATGCTTGAAGACATTTCCGTCATTTTTGGGTATATGTAGCCTAAGGTGGATTGAAATAAAAACGACAGTTGTTTCTGTCATAAAATGAGTACAAAAGGTACTTTTGAGAGCTGTTTTTCAAGTCCTGTCATGCCTGTTTCGACCCGAACGTGCAATTTGCGTAAAAGTCATCGTTGCGGGCAGCAAACAAAACACAGTAAATCGTGACGTAATAAACAGGACTCCCGATGCAGAGTAGCATAAACGAGTCCTGTTTATTACGTCACGATTTACTGTGTTTTGTTTGCTGCCCGCAACGACGACTTTTACACAAATTACACGTTCGGGTCGAAACAGGACCTAAAATATAGCTCTCAAAAGTACCCTTTGTACTCATTTCATGACAGAAACAATAGTCGTTTTTATTTCATCACACCTTGGGCTACACATACCCAAAAAATTACGGAAATGTCTTCAAGCATTCCACAACCTCTTTAAGTGCATGATGTAAGCCTGAGTGATGCAGTTGAGTAGAAAGATGCTGAAGTAAAATTGTGTACATACATGTATTTATATTATCAGGAACCAAGTGATGACATTGCATCCCAATCGAGAGGATAAAATAATTAAACCAATTTCAATAAGAACCCTATTATAATATCTCTGTGTCAGTTATTTGTTTCTAGCACTGTATCACTGTTTTACTATGAAGCACAAATGGTGGGTAAGCATTACATTCACTGTGTGGACTTCCGAACAAAAGAGGTCCACATAAACCACGTAGCAGCGACGTTGTGTGGACGTGGGCAAGTCCACACAGTGTTTCCCCCTTTCTACTGCAGGATTCCCAAGACTTTAGTGCGAGCAGTCGCGCAGGCCGTATCATGCCGTTAGATAGCACACTACTGACATATATAACGTGAAACAACATGCATGATCCACTAACGATCACTAGCGTCTTGGGCCGAGGGGTTAAAAAGTTAAAACAGGCACTTTCAAACAATATATTTGTACAGTGTATTCAGGCCAGTTTAGTTTGGGTTTGATTGATAGTATTGTCAGTCTATGTTAGATCTCTGTTTTGATTTTTACGTGTGGTACAAAGACAAACTGCAGTATGTGACAGCAACACACCATGATTTAAATTCAGAAAAGATTTATTGAAACTTCACTCAGATAAGTTGCAAACCTTGTACATTGTTTCATAGTTATCAAACTTCTAATAGTGGATTTCTTTACAACAGTGAAACCAAACATTAATTAGTAAAAGTATGCATGTACAGACTTTGTATAAGGGTCAAGATCTTCTGTTGCAGTATTACAGTTTCTGTACACTGGAAATCTGCAATCGGGGAAAAGTGTACAATACATGCTGTTGCAATGCATAACTAATTGAACTTACTTTTATGAGTAAATTTAAGAACTGGTGTCACAGAACTAACCAGCGAAAGGGTTTCAGAAATTACATGAGTATATGTTCTTTTTGTTATGACAGTGCGACAGAATCAAATGCAAAGCCACACAAACGTTTAGGAGTTTGAAAACCAACATGACATCGATGTCGATAGCCTTGTTAAAATAAATACCTTGAAGTTGTAATGAAAACGAGAATGCAAGATGCAATGGGAAACGGGATTTGTTTTCAACTTTTCATCTTAATTAATAAACTGGTTAAATTCTCCGTACATTCAGCTTTACAAGTTTATGAGATTGAGCATATAACTACTTGCAAGAAATATCACAGTTAGTTTAATTTCTGTACACAAAGTTATTTTATTCTATTTTCACTCTTTTCTGAGGGCATACTTCTGAGCACAAAATCAGCAAAACGTCTTATATTAAAATTGCATGTGTACATGTACAATACTCGGGACTGTGTGTCACTGCCACTGACTGACTGGAAAAATCTTGTGAACTGTGAATGCACTAAATTTGGGGCATTAAAAAACTTGGTACATTGAGGTTATGGTGCTATGGTTTTGTGCAAGCAAACACAATATGAACATACATTTTATTTTGCATATAAGTTAACAACATGAATACTGCCAAACACTGTGCAGTCCAATACTTGCAGAATTTGGAACTTCACTTAGAAGTCAGGTATTATTCTAAAGGTTGTTCATAACCCCATGATACTGCAGGCAGAAGGCAGATTGTCTATCCCAAAGAGAAACTCAAATCTAGAGGTGCACACGCATGGTTACAACGCCAAACTGGATTACAGGTTGTTTGTGCTGACTGTTTACAAAATGTACAAGGCATGTCAGTGGCAGTTAACATCAGTCCAGACCTAGGATAAAGCCCGTAGTTATCCAACTACAAGCTCATCACCGTTGAAGACGTACTCGGGGACTTCTAGGTTCTCGGGTGCGGGACCCTTCCTGATTCTGCCTGAAGCATCGTAATGGGAGCCGTGGCAGGGGCAGTAGTACCCACCGTAATCGCCAGCGTTGGCGATGGGCACGCACCCCAGGTGTGTGCAGACACCGATGAGGATGAGCCACTCGGGATCCTGGACGCGCTCGTTGTCGTGCTGAGGGTGGCGTAAGGAGGACAATTCCACGGATGTGACGTCGTCGATCTCAGCCTGGGTGCGATGCCGAACAAAGAGGGGTTTGCCGCGCCACTTGAAGGTCACATTCTTTCCCTGAGGATAAAGCGATGAGGAAGAATCAACAGCTTTTTACAAGTCCAGTTTACACTTACATGTAGGTAACGTCTCAAAAGTCGGAACGCTTGGATCATTCCACAGGGGAACATCTCCTGCTCCAATTGGGAACATGGGTTGTTTCCACTGAGACCAGTCCGGGAACGCCAGGTAATCCCGCATGGGAATGTTGGTCCATGTGCGTGCGTGCTTACACAAAAATGGCCTTTTCCAGTTGGGCACCCCACACTGGATTCCCAATGGAAACACACTGGGTTCCCAATGGCAACACACTGGGTTCCCAATGGCAACACACCGGGTTCCCAATAGGAACACACCAGGTTCCCAATGGCAACACACCAGGTTCCCAATGGCAACACACTGGGTTCCCAATGGCAACACACTGGGTTCCCAATGGCAACACACTGGGTTCCCAATGGCAACACACTGGGTTCCCAATGGAAACACACTGGGTTCCCAATGGCAACACACTGGGTTCCAAATGGAAACACACTGGGTTCCCAAACGGAATGTTTTTACAGAACGGGAACGTTCCGACTTTTAAGATGCTCCCTTAATGCAAATGCAAATGCAAAGTGAAGTGGCGTCACAAGTGGACATTTGCCAGTTACATCACAAGACTGTTAATTGATAATTTGCAGCACTTACTTGCAAAGAAATAGACCGAACCGCTTAGCCCCACCATATGATGTTTAAACCAATCACAGCCACGATAATTATATGTCCGACATGCGTGCACAAAGTAAGTATTCGCTAACTGCAGCAGGATACAACAGTGGCATTGTTCAAGCTGTCGTAGTTTCAGATTGGCAGTTCATGTACAGGCGTTGATGGCCCAATGCAACAAGATCCCACAGACTGTTACACCTGATGCACTGTGTTGCATCCAGCATGGTGAGGGTTTTAACTTGCATGTATTCTCTCTTAAGATACTCACCTCTGGGATCTCATTCAGTTTAATCTCAATCTTGGCCATGGCCAGAACATCGGCAGACGCACTCATGGTGCTGACGAAATCTGTCACCAGGGTTTTGGCAACGTAGGCCGTGGCAATGCTGCCAGCGCCGACCATCATGTAGGAGTAGGCCTTACGATCCACTGATTTCTGGCTGGCTGGTTTGTTGGGATCTTGTGTGTCTGAGTGGCGGTACTCTGAGAAGTCAGGAACTTGGATGTCTGTGTGGGCATATCTGACATAGCTGGGGCCTAGAGTAAGATAGAAAAAACACTTGGTATTTTGGCATTGTTGACATTTTAACTTTCCCTGGTTAATTAAATAAAGGTACCGGTAAGTACAGTCATTTTCCTAGTTCCGGATTTTTCCTAGTTCCAGATTGCTTCAAATAAAAACCTACCTTTTTTCTGATTAAGTGCATTTTGAAAAGGAAAATGTAAGCTTCTTGATACACAGAGATCTTTTGGGAAAAATCTTCAGAAAAGGAATTTTGGCGAGATTTCTGACTCGCACTTTGACATGTTTGGACCGTTTGTAGAAAATCACGGAAGCTGCGAATCGACAATAAATTTTCTTTTCCTTACATCACTCGTACCGTGTGATTTCGAATATTTTGTTCATACACTACAGTCGTATAAACTCTTCCATCGAATGGTAGTTGAATCAAAATAAGTTGTAGAGTCTCTTATATTATAATTAAAAATTTGTCAACGCATGACCATATGTTTTTGCCTAGTTTCGGATCGCACGTGCACTTTCGTCCCAACTGCACGTCCGTTAATCGTTTTTGTGTGATTTTTGATGATTTTCAGCAAAACAAAAAATTCTCGGAACTCTTTCCAGATATGTGACTTAACAAGGCTTCTTAGATTTTTTGACAAAAATATATTATAAGATTTGTGCATTTAATTTATCTACCTCAAATTTTCAATCAAATTATGATATGATTTTAAATATTTTGCATGCAGTTATTTTTCCCAAAATCGAAAGAAATTCATTTATTTCATATTCAATTAACCAAACGTGTATTTAGTAACAATGTCGGATGGTAAACAAAAGTTAGTTTATTTTTTTAGTGACCAAAGTTGTGCCGTAAACTTGTCCTTTGTCATGTTTGTTCAACAAACATCGATCCACATTGTTTTCAGCATGTTCAGAAGTAGGACACAATCTGACAATGGAGACTCTGTAAAATGACGTTTTCCATTCGTGCGCGAATTATGGGCACGAAACTTTCGTGGCAGCCAATTTGACTCATCTGCAGACGATGACGTTCTTCCCGTTCGATAATGTTCAAATTATTTTTCCATGTAGGCCTAGTTTAATATCATTATTCATGTTATTACAAAATAGTCCATAACTGTGTCGGGTTTAGTTTATGCAAGAAAAAAAATCGGTCATAGTACTAAGTGCGCGAAAAATGGTCACACGAGGATACATACAGGTCTTACAAACTCACCCTGCACACCCGATGTAACTTTCAGACTGCTGCGTGGTCTGAGAGCGCTCATCGCTTCATTTGTGAGTTTCGCTGTGTCGGGTGGAATCTTGAAAGTTGGGAGTAAATTGGGAGCGACAACCACGGCTGGCCTTAGTTGTGATGCTACGTTTTGAGAGGTAGCGCTTATAAAGGGAGCGAACGCCCCAATTTTGGTACCGACAGCCAACATTTTAGAAAATATTTATCAAAAATCCACAGTCTAAAAAAGCCGGTAGGACGGCGATATGGCAGTTTCACTGGAGTCAGAGTTATCGACGACGAATAACCGATATTGGGAGTACTGGAATGAGTCTCACGAAAGCACCCTTTTGCCTGTTGGTTAGAATGGAATTAAAATCGATACTATTATTTCGAGTTACATTTAATCGATCATTTTCACTACACTGTACTCGTACTACATAATCGTTCTTGAAGCAAAAACCTCCTAGGTGAGTGAAATATTACTACCCCTGCCATGGGCGGGTCTTAAATTTGGGAAAGAGGGCCTTACCCCAAACACAAAGTCTGAAGTAAAACAAGGAAAATTCCCTATTTTTACTTGTATGCCTTTGATTTGGAGTGAATCTGCATGATATTGTTACATTAGACGATCAGTACAATCAGCGACTATATTTTCCTACAGTTTCCCTTTGAGCACATTTTGAGCAATCAGCTGCATGCACTGCGCGCTTGAGACAAAATTTCAAGTCGCCTGAAGGGTCCTATTACAAAGAACTGTGGGTAATTACATGTGCGAAATCCATCATGGCGCCGATTTCGTGATGGATCCGCAAATTTTTCCTAACTTTTAGCACAACGATATGCGCTTTAATTCTTAATTTCTAGATTCTGATTGATACTTGACATGCTCGTGTAGAACTTAAGGTTCGTTTCAAATCGGTTTCATTATAATTGTTTGGGCAGAATCACAGAATGCACACTCGCAATACTCGCACAGTTTGATCGTTCACTCATTATTGCACTGGTTCATAGGCATAACGTTACATGTACATGTACATTGCCAACCATGTGTGCGCGCGTAGGATAACGTACATGTACATTGCAAGGCCAATGCCTCTGGCCTCCCTCAGTGCAGTGGTGGTTCAGCCATACCTCCATGGTTCAGCTAGTGTTTGTTCATGCACGCAACCCACGCGCTACCTACTTCACTGTTCACATGACACAAATGATCCATGCCACGGTGTACAACTGGCACCCGTACAACTTGTTATGTTAGAGTAGACAGCCGACTGTCATGACTGTTTTGGGGGTTTTTTGTGGAAAACCTCTTGAGATTATGAGAAAAGACTTGAGAATGTTTTCTTGCATGCCATTTGATAGACATGATGACTCGATAGTCAAATTAAAATTTGAATTTAACCATGTTTACCTTGTCCTTGACATCCTGCTGAACATACATAAATAATTAAAAAGAACCCACGAGTACGAGGCGAGGCTGTTTGGGTTGCGCTCGAATGGATTTGTTTGTAAATAAAATATTTCTGAAAATCTTTTTTTTTACCATGAAAAACTAAAAGACGTTTAATGTTATTGATTGTAATCTCACCTTGTCACTCAGTTGCGGTTATGGCGTACATTCAGTCGGTATTAAAGTTGACGTACATGACATAGTCACAATCAGTATCAGTATCACTCACTGCTTGAAATTCCTACAGTACCCTCTTTGTGAAATTAAGAGAAGCTGGCAGTTCAGTTGCAACCATTTTATGTTAATTGCTTGTGCAATCTAATTGCTTTGCTTTCTTTATGATCAGATGTACTATTCATGCTATTTCAAACTGTTTATTCTTGAAGGTATCCAGAATCTGAGATTGGGGAAAAGGTCGTTCTTCAAGAGATGGAATCTGAAGAGGAGGAGCAGATTGCCTCGCCTAACGAAGACCCTGATTCTAGGGAGGCAAGTCCTGCTGGGAGTTTCCATGAAGAAAGGTCTGGGGGAGACTCCATTCCGGACCTTGAAGGACTTCAGGACGATGACCAACTGTTGGTTTTGACCGAGGACCCAGAAAGTCCCGCTTCTCCGGGTGGATGGACTAGTAATACTACTAGTAACGGAGATGAACTTGAAGTTGTGGAGGACCCAGAACGTCCTGCTTCTCTGAGTAACAGAGATGAACTTGAAGATGTGGAGGACCCAGAAAGTCCTGCTTCTCCGAGTAACAGAGATGAACTTGAAGATGTGGAGGAGGTAACATACCAGCGTGGACCACACACTCCTAGCGACAATGAAGGAGAGCTGATGACCCCCAAGAGTCCCAGTAATAACTTGGCAGGAAGCAGCAGCGAGGAAGAAAATGAGGGGTCACAAGGAAACTCGGCCGATGAGAGAGAGGCCGATATCGAAAGTCCTGTGCAAAAAGGTGTTGGAGAAGCTATGTGCAGTCCCATGACAGTGAGTGACGAAGGGGAAAGTGATGGTGAAAATGAAGACAGAGCAGGACAACCTGAAGAAACCATGGAAGGAATTACAGAAGGAGACGAATCAGGAAGACTTGAGAGAGGGGAGGCTGATGTTGAAGGAAGGGAAGAGAAGGAATCTCGTCAAGAGATGGATGATGATACCAGGGATGATAGAGATAACGGAGAGAGAGGAGAAGACAGTATTGAGAATGAGGGAGTGACCCCATCTGAGGATGGGGATGTATCAAGTTTTCCGAGAACTAAGGCAAGCCCTGAAATTGACGACTCCCCAGAAGTTGCAAATGATGAGGATCAAGAGGTTGATAACTCAAGTAATGAGGAACATGAACAACCTGTCTACGGAGCAGTTGTGGATCGCGAAGACGAAGCTGAACAGTCTGTGCAGGAAACAGATCAGCCATTGCATCAACCACCAAGTCCGGCCGAGATGCTGGGATCCGATCGTCAGTCACCCGTTGTCGAACTGGTCGAACAGACTCGGGCTGTTAGCTTAGATAGTGCAAGGGATCAGGAGACGGAACATGCGGAGAAGGCAGAGACCTTGCCGTCGATCAATCAAGACCAATCATCTGTGGATGAGGCACAGGGTAGATTAGACCAGAACGTAATAAAGGAGGCGAATGCAGGGGATAATGATGCGTGTAGTGACACACCT
The DNA here is from genome assembly GCA_029964075.1 of Patiria pectinifera. Taxonomy (NCBI): domain Eukaryota; kingdom Metazoa; phylum Echinodermata; class Asteroidea; order Valvatida; family Asterinidae; genus Patiria; species Patiria pectinifera. Next base: position 1,937,258 of record CM057141.1, on the reverse strand, counting down.
CCGGGCAACGTCTCAGAAACGTGTGCTGCTGACAAACAGGACATCCCTGCAGCTAGCTCAGGTAGTAACAACATTGATACTGCACAAAGGGATCTTGACTTGGAGGAAGGAAATGACCAGGACAGTTCCTCAAATCTCCACGGCACCGGCAGCGAAGCTGATAACAAAAGTGAACCCCCAGATAAAGAGGCTTGCCTGGAGAGAGAAACTGGCGGCGCAAGTCCTGACCAGCTAATAACTCGTGCGGCTTCCGATTCCGTTGAAAATGTTATGCAAAAATCCCCCAGTATGCCTGACCAGTCAGTGCTGACTGACCAATCGGAGGCGGAAACTGGCCAAACACTAGCAGCTGCCCCCGTAAAGGACCCCTCAGAAAAGGCTGCCGCATCCGGACCCAGCCAATCAGAGATGCTGGATGTTCATCACATTGACGACCACGCAGATGAGCTGGACTATGAGGAGGATGTGGAGGACCACGAGAAGATTGGGAAAGACGGGAAGGAGGAGGGGGAAGATGGCATTGATGCAGAAGATGGTGAAGAAGATGACGACGGTGAACTGGAAGATGTAAGTCCGGCAGGATGTGCACACTTTAAGTTAATGCACACTTTTTCATCCATTGCGGAAATATGGTTGTGTACAATGTAAAAGGCAAGATGCATCTGAATTGATGCCTTTGAAATTAAAGTACAAAGATGGTGCCATTTTTTTCCAGGGAAAATACTGCCGGTATAGTGTACTTAACCAGTTGGCACCGGAGGCCGTGTATACTAGCAAAAGTTTTGCGATATTTGGATGGAACGGATGACAGATAAACACGCAGGGAGCAAGGCCAAAAAATATCTATCAGCGACCAGCTCCTAGAGAGCGAGGCCAGAAATGTGAGTGTCCTGCCTGAGGTTGATGTATTCAACCCGCCTGGCTTGAGGTCAAGTGTACAGTAATTCCGTGCCTCGTTCCGTTTTGTCAAAATAATCCCGGCGTGAACTGGTTAACTGTCAAGACATTTTTTACAGAGTTTTGGTGAAAGATAAGTTTAGAAATGAGGTAAGGTGACAATGTCGTTTATACATTTTGTTGCTTATACGTTTGTAAAGTGCATCAGAAAACAACGTACATTCTTTTGGTTGTTTTTTTTTTATAGGCCGTTTTATTTCCTATACCATTGAAATGTGCAATAGCTCTCATAGTTGTAATCGTGACGGTCACAAGTGGCCACAAGTCAATCTCAAGTCAATCACAAGTTGGCCAGACTCTAGTCAGCTCGCAAGCTACGAAGCATGTACATGCATTTAAATGATCATTGACAAAGGCGTTCCTTTCATCTAGTGAGAGTTTGCGGTAACATCATATGCAGAATCTCTTTTGAGAAGATGTGTGGCTCTGAAAAGAACCGGTTGGTTGTAACTCTCGATCTTCCAATCATTTTCAGAAGATCAGAGCATACTGATCGGAACGTCGAGTTTCACAACCGTCAGAACCACACATATTCTCCAAAGAGATTCTGCGCACGGTGTTAACGCAAACTGTCACTAATTAACACTACCACCATGCAAAGTTTTAAAAAAATACTCATTGTTCGTCTCTTGTTACGTCTGACCTGACTCACGAATTGACTTGTGATTGACTCAATGACGACTCTGATGGCTCTGAAAATAAGACTGGTGCCGGATATATTTGTTTCCCTTCATCTTGCCACTTATTTTTAATGCACAGGATGAGGACATGGAAGAAGGCGAAGTCAAGGAACCAGGCAGCAGGAGGCCATTTGTGAAGAAAGTCTGCCGCTTCTACAATGAGGGGAAGTGCACGTGGGGGTCTAACTGTCGATTTGTGCACCCAGGTGTGAACGATAAAGGTAACAAGAGCTAACTTCTTGCCAATGTAGGATGTTTAAAATGTACTAGTTACCTCTGTCTCATCAAGCCTGTATCCAAGACATACGAGCTTAACCCTCCATCTCCTAGTCTTAAACCCTCAAACAGTGTTCCTTTTTTGTTCACCTCACTTTTGCCTCACTGTGGCACCCTTTGAAGTAACTGACCTATCGCCGTTTGCGAATTAGCCACGCCCCTTAGACAACCCTTTGGAGTTTTTGTACACTAAGTGTTGTTTTGTCTCAGATTTTGCGCGTTCGGCGTCCATTAAATTTTCATGTAATTATGAAACCACACAATTAGCTCTTAAGTTGGAGTTATTGTCAACCTCAAATACTTCAAACCCTCTTACTATTTAAGAGGTCACAAACAGTCCAAATGTTCCTATCTCACCTCCTGGCATACTGTACACACAATGTACAAACCAATGGGGGTCTTGACCAATATTGACCCAAGTAATAGCCAGGCTGACAATGCATGTTTCCATAGGAGGTTGATAAAGGTTCAATTTGGGAACGGAGCTTAGTGAAAATGTTAACGGGTTAAGATACAACGGGAGAGTCCTTGGTCTCAAAGTTTTTCAGATTTGGATGCAATCTGTATGTAAATTAGTACTGAAAGCGTTAAACTTATCTTCACTTTGCAGGGAATTATTCCATGATCGACCGACGGGAGCTTCACGAAGCCACAGCTAAACTGCTTGGTATCCCTCAAGCCCCTCCTGCAACAGCGGTAAGATGAACTACAAAACAAAGTGCCTCAAAGCTTATTTAATGCATACGACCCAGAATCTGTGCAAATGAAAAGCCTGGTTTTGCCGAATTTGATAGCTTGATACTTGTCAAAACCATTCTCTTTATTGAATAGTTATTATGATATAGAATTATAAATCACACTTATGCATGGAATAGGTGCTCACTGCAAGGTACATGTATATCATTAACCCCAACTCCCTCGGCCTTATTGCTAGGATGTAGCCTCAATCCTGCAAAATCCTCCAGCAATCACTTCAATATGTTGAGGCAGAGGCAGTGACATCCTGGAGGATTTCAAGTATAATCAAGGACTAAATTTATGCTAGGCTGAGCATAAACAACACAAGGTCCAACCCAAGACCTTGACACAGTGTGTCCACCAAAATCAGCAACGCACTTTTGCCATGTTACCTCAATCCTGCAAATTCCTCCAATTTGCAAAAAGAATTTTGGAGGATTTGGGATGGTTAGGGTTAACCAATAACCCCTGCTCATCGGAATTATGAAAACATTCAAATGACATCTCGCCTCCATAGGTATGCCCGCAGCCACACTGGTTTAAAACCACCTTTTTTTTGTTTTCTTTTAAACGATCATTTTGGAAGGAATAATTTCACAGGGTATTTGGCACCAGTCCTATCTTCACTTAGTGCAAGGATTTCCCAAAAGGCGCGTTTTCGGGTAATTAAAAATGCACACATTTGCCTAGTTATTTGAAAATATTGTTTATTGTTATTATTATTTTTTTGTTCTCTGTCAGCCGCCACGGGCCTTTTCACCTCCCCCTCCCCCGCCCAGCGAGCCGGTGGCAGAGTCCGCATGGGAACGAGGCCTACGACATGCCAAGGAAGTACGTACACTACTTTGCTCATGAGGGCCTTTGTTTTGTGATACCAAACATAGTGAAATCAGCAGTTAAAAGGGAATGTACAACATTTACTTTTGCTCCAATTTTCAGAATAAATGAATTTGGATGATTAGTATATTATAGCAAATATTGTTCGAATGACTTGTTTCACGTTTTAGGCTTGTGTAGATGCTGGAAAAACCAAAAAAACCATTTATGTTCTTGTAGTCTGGTTCCCTGACCCCACTTAAGATGAAACAGAGAATTTATAGACTTTGGGGAACTGTAAGGTCAGAGAATCAGTCTAGCAGGCTTGTACCCCTTCACAGGTGTGTAATCAATTGCAAAGAGTTTTTGCAGCAAAGAGTTTGCAAGCAGTTTTTGAGAGGAAAAAAAACAGTTTTCTCCAACGCTGGTCGGCCGATCAGCGTTGGAAAAATACAATTTTTCTTGAAAATGTCAGCACACCAGGAGCCACGATTTTACAGGATGCTTTAGACTGTCATTCCCTAACAATCCAATAGGGTTTTTTTGTGATAATTTGATCATTTAGTTTGTTTGATGTTTGCAAATGTTGTATCTTCCCTTTAACGCATGACTTTTTATCACAAATATTTGTTCACAAATATTTTTACAATTTGCATGGGGACACTCAGTGGGGGTCATGACAAGTTGAATGGAGTGTCTGTGGAAAAAAAGCCTGCAAACAAGACTAGCTTGCAGATTGAAAAGTGTATTTAGTCACAGATCTCGGGGTTTCCCTTGGGTTTTGGGAAGCACGAGGTCGTACCCCAAATCGACGGTGGACTTGAAATTGCTCAGGCATGAATCAATATAAAACAATTGAATGCTCAAGCAGTTTTGGGTGCTACAGTGAATTATAAATTTAACTTGACAATTGTGTCATTATCTTTCTTAGTTTACACATATTCTTTACAAATAAAATAGCTCACTTTGTGATATTTAATATGCTGTGGAGCTGTGAAAGGTTTTTCGTTGGAGGACGGCTTCATCAGAGAGTTGTGATATTAGTAAATCTTTGACGCACAGCATACTTTTAAAACTGTAAAAGGTTGTTCTTTGAAGGCGTGTTGGAGTTGTCTGGTTTTCAAAACCATCGTGCAAAGACTGGAATCGAAGCTCGGAGAATTGCAATCGGCTACATCCGAGAATCGATTCCTCAAAAAAAGTGGAATCACAATTCGGATTCCGAATTTTGGAATCGATTTGATTCAATTCCGGCATGGATTTGCCAAAACCTACTATATTATTTATTATTTTATTTATTGGCGATGCTTTTCTTTAAATTTTTTTTTCAGTTACGACTTAAGTTATTTAACTGACTGATTTATCACTAGTTAAGAATTTTTGGCACGCTCTTTTGGCCTCTGCAAAGAAGCCTTCATTTCTCAACATTTGGTGTTCAATTAATTGAACTGAAAAAAAAATTAGACTGAATAAACCAACACATATTTTGTTGCACGCCTATACACCATCCTGAAACTTGTCTTTAACAAATCGTTTGTCAATATCAGATGTTAAAAGTATGCAAATTAAGGTCTGGTTGAATTGAATTGAATTGTATCTTTTAATAGAAACAGCCATTATGTAAGTGAAAAAATGTGTCGGGACTTCAACAATAGAGTGCGCATTTATCAGCACATATTTGCTAAAGTGTGACACTGTTTGAAATTTGCAGATTCGTAAGAAAGCTATGATGCGCAAAGAGCAGGATCACAACTTTGAGGAGAAGAGAATGCTGGGTGGCATTCCTTATGAAGAAGAGAGAGATTATGATAAGGAGAATGACTTCACGCTGCCTCAGGGCAATGCAAACTATGAGGAGTTTTATGGGTGAGTACAACATAACCCTAACGCTCCCCGTCCAGTCAAACTCCAACACCAGGGTTTGTTGGAATCTGTTGGGATGAGCACTGCACTAGTAAACTGACTGTGCTTTACGTGGGTGGGGTTAGGCATACCACAATAAACAGAGTCCAACATGTATTAGGGAACAGCCTGCTGAGATCTGTAGCATTGTTAGTTACGATACTTTGGTGCATCAGAACCAAAAAGCCAGCACCAACAAGTTTCACGGTGACGTCTTGATCATTGTTTTACTAGAAACAAGAGCACATAGCTGTTAGTGTGCAGACATAAGGTTTCAAATCAATGGAACTTGCTCTGTATCGTTACAGCTGCTATAACCTTAAGCCCTTTTCACACTAGAGCCTCTCAACCCGGGTAAAACTCAACCCTGGGCGAACCCAGTGCCGCCCCGGGTTGACTTTTTTATTTTTCAACCCCGCGTTCAACCCTGCATCGTTTCAGACTTGTTTCATGCAAATCAAGCTTATCATGCTCAGTTACTACTGTTTTGAACCCTATACAATACAATACAAATCGTAGAGAATTGTGAATCCTGGTTGAAATCGTAATCTTTTCCAAGTATTTCTAAGTCACCAGAACCTAAAACTCACCCCACGAGACGCAACATGTCATGCTCAGCTTTTTGGTAACATTTAGTGTACACATTTTTTCCCTGGCAGTTTCAGCATAGTTGATGATGAAGCGCCTCCTAACGACAACAGAGACAGTTTCTTCCAGCAGCAGTTCGAGGTGTACAACGCACAGTATCAACGGCGGGAGCCCCCTCAGCAGTATGACTATCGCAGGGTAAGCTTTACCTAATCTTCATACTGTTTGTTGAGAAATTTGGCCGTTGTTCAGTTAAAATTTTAAAACGATGCATGTTTTCAACCCTGCGTCAACCCTGCCTCAACCCCGAGATTTGTCTAGTGTGAAAAGGGCTTGAGGGTTGCAAAATGAATCACTTGTAATGCACCAGTGTTCATTATCTGATGTGCACTGTGCCAGATTTTCTAGTGGAAGTTGCCGTACTTTGGAATTGAAAACTTGGCTTTTATAATTTCAGCCTGGGAAAGACAGGCAGTGGCAAGAGGAACGGGAGGAAATGGAACGCAGGGACATGGCCCGGCAGCGCCAACGGGAGATCAACCGTATGCGGGAGCGTCCGCGGGACATCATGCGGGACAGGCGCTCCCCGCCCCGCCCGCTCTCCAGGGAACGGCCCCCACCAGGCAACAGTCGACCAATCAGGGAGGACTTTGACCGGCCGTTGCGGGAAGAGCGTAGACGGAAGGAGATAGGACCGGCTCCGGGGCGTGGCAGCCGGCCCGCTGATGCGTGGCAGGACCCCTGGGCGCGGTCCCGTTCACCGAAAGCCAATGCAAGGGCGGCTGGACGGAGGCGACGGTCGTACTCCTATTCCTCAGAATCCTTCAGTGATTCCTCATTGTAAGATTTCTTTGCTCTATTCGTAGTGAGATAACTCAAAAAGTATTCCAGAATACATTTGTTTGAGTCATTAGAGACCAGTTGGTCATTAATTTATTTTTTTGGCACAGTCAATATTTTGTCTTTACTTAAAAGCCTTGGTACTCAGACCAGAATGTCTTGTTTGTCAGACATAATTCCTACTGCACCAGGTAGTTCTTCTTTACCATTTTGAATTTAGGGGAAAAAAATAATAATAATAATAATTTGGGATGCTAATCATCCTTACTCGCAGCTGGGATGCTGAATTGCGAAGGACGCGGCTACAACGTGGTCGAGCCGCTGGCATGTATAAACAGAGATGCCAACTCTTTTGGAGTAATTATGAGGATTTTGATGCATGTTACTACTCTTGAAATTTCCAGCTGTCCTATATGCCAACATTGTGGTTACTCTGAAAAGTACTGTGGTTACTCTTAAACTTGACTGTTGTCCTATATATTTACATTAGCATTACTCTTTGCAGGAAGAATCAGTCTATTTTGTAGTCTATAAAGTTGGCATCTCTGTAAAAAGGTCTCATTATAACACTGATCAACAGCTCATACATCACAAACTGCTTGCTCAGACGTAAGTATCAAGTACAATCCCATTTCAGCTCTCATGTGAATTGTATGAATTGCTTTACTGAGCTTGGAATGCAGACACGGTCTGCGTTTCCAAGCTTAGACAGAGCACATCCAAACATTGACAGAGCACGTGTTGATTTACATCCATTCTCGTTTGGATAAATATAGTAAATGGCTGGATGTCAGTTGTCTGACTTCACTTTCACTCTGTGATGTTGTTTTTTTGTTCCCTTGTAGTTCTTCAAGATCTCGATCCCGTTCCCACTCATCTTACTCCTCGAGCAGCCGATCCTCCTCAGGCAGCTCCTTCAGTCGCTCCTCCTTCTCCCGCTCTCGCTCCAGGTCCTACTCCCGAAGCCGGAGCCGCTCACCCCGGCCTGGCCGTGGGGAGTTAACAGGCCGGGCCCGGCCTGGAATCGGGCGAGCAAGACCCTCTGCCCCTGTAGGTCGGTCTGGCCAGACGCAAGGGCCAGCCCAGCCGGGCAAGGCTGGGCCAGTCAGCGGACCCGGGAGAGGGGCTGCGTCGGGTCTTGGGAGAGGGACCACCTTGACCACAGGAAGTAGAGGGACTGCCAGTAACAAGCCAGCGTCAGCCAAAGGGCCTACCAGGTAAACTCAACTTGTGCAGCTGCTCGTTAATCAATCTGTTACATCTTAGTTCCTGTTTATAGAGAAAATCTGACAAACATGTTTTTGCTCCAAATATCATAAATCTTGCTTTTTTTTGGCAGCTCGTCTTTCCCTTTTTACTTGCGTTCCAGAAAATAACGAAATGAATCGAGTATCGTAACTTCAGATTTGATTACAAAAACTGAAATTACTGCGCACAATTGTCCGTTTCCTTATCGAAAATGAGAATTCCAGGCTGTTGGAGAATATTGATCTAAACATGTCAGACAGTGCATCAGTGCCAATAAGGTGACGATGTCCATGTGACAGTGTTTGTGTTATCATGCAAATAATGGTTTGACATCAATACAATAATAACATACACAGCTGTTAACCAGCGTCTGAATAATGCACAGGGCTTGTGCCGCTTATAGGAGAATTAAATATGAAAACAGTAAATGCTAACAAGATTGGACATCAATGCACAAAGGTCGCTGTCAAACAATCCTTTGTACCAGCGGTGTGTCATGAGCAAAAGTCTGTTTTTACACAGTGGCAAACAGTATTTGTTTTGCACAAGGTAATGGGGAAACATAAAAAAAATATGAAACTTTTTCCCAGTGACTAACAATGAGGTTTTATTTGAAGACCAAGATATTTTTTTTTCAAACCGCATCTTCATCTTCACCAGCCTCAGGTTTGGGCATCACCTTCATGATTTTCCTACCATTGTTGTTCCATTTTCTGTAAACAGAAACATCAAGTCTTACGTGAGACCAATGTTTTTGGAGTAATTTCTTTCCGTTCCTCCATTCTAAACATCTAAAAAAGTGATTTTTGAACCTGAAATCAAGTCAAAACCAGAGACAAAAGGTGAAGCGAAGAATCTGTGTACAGTGACCACTCATTTGGCCGGTGCCCTGCAGTCTTCTCATAACCCGTGGCTCTAAACCCACTAACCCCTTTGTTCCCTGCAGTGACACCGGTCTGCAGTCGCAGCCCATTAAGAGACCCGCCCTGGCCACGCCTCCCCAGGCTAAACCCTCCCTGGCGGCCAAGGCCACGCCTTCCAGGGCCCCGCCTACCAAGGCTGTGCCCCAGCCCAAGGGGGTTGGCGAGCTCCCTAGGCGGGTGCAACCAGAACTCAGTAGACCGCACACTGCGTGAGTTGAACGGGACAATATGTGCATGAAATGTGTGCATGCTTTTGGTCTTGTGCTGAAAAATTTTATGTGCCAGTGCATCCCATAGGATTATCTGCTTGCATGCCTTGACAGAATTTTTTTTTTCAGGATTTCAAACTTTTTTTTATGTCAACTTCTTTGGTTCTTGGTTGGTTCTTCTCCTAAATACTCCACGTGGGAGTTTATACAGGAGGCCAGAAACACCGGGGCAAACCCCTTCTCTTAGCAATAAGTGTTTACTGGGTTCTTTTACGTGCATTATACAACACACGGGACCTACGGCTTAACGTCCCATCCGAAGGACGAAGCAATAATGGTTAAGTGCCTTGCTTAAGAGCACAAGTGTCCGCCGGCAGGCTCAAACCCACGTCACTGTTGCCTCTGAAACACCAGAACATGAGTCCGGTGCCTTTAACCTCTAGGCCATGACACTCCTTTCTTCGTACATCTTGAAATGCCCGTAACCCATCAAAAAGTGTGTTTCTTGTAAATTCCCTCCCTTTTTGTCTGCATACTTGCACCTCTTTTTTATGTTTTATGAATTCCTTTTCACCCAATAAGCTTTTTTTTATTGGTAATATGCGAATTTCTCTAAAACAACATATTTTTAGATTTTGACTGAGTGAAGCTGGTTTACACATTTATTTGCTGCTCCATGTTCATGGAATGATTGCTTGTTTTGCTTGAAATTGTTTGGTTGTGTAAATGTACTTCAATCTGTGCGTGTTTTGTTGCAAGGAATTGCATCTTTTTACTAGCTGATGCTGGTGTGGTTTGGTATGGATAATGCACTGTTGTCTGCATGCATTCTCTCCTGAAATTCTTAACCCGGGTGACGGCTATAGACGCAGCTCGATGAAAGCTGATAAGCGGGGAGACCACTAGCCGCAAACCTGCTGCATACCTAGTTGCATTCATTCATAGACAACGGCCAAATGTAAGCCATGAGCGGCTTGCTTGGCGGATACTTGCGCCTTATAAATGTTCATTATTATTATTATTATGAATGCTTGCACATACACATTCCATGCAAAGTGTAGCTGTCCGTAGCTGACCACTACCGGCGTTAAGGGGTTAAAATAATTCATTCTTCAGTGGGCGTTATGCACAAGCACACTTTTCTTCATGCTCATATGCCACAGAATGCTGCATTCTTTTATTAATCCTCCTATGCGTACATTCTGTGTCAAGTTGTCCTTTATGTCAAAATCAATCAAGTGACTGTTTTCAACAGTTAAGAGCTCCCAGCTTACATATAGCAGGATTGAGTGGCTGTGACTGTTTATGTAATTTGATACAGCTGTGCTTTGTGCTTTGACTGTGGGTGATTGATAAGACAGCTGTGCCGCCAGTTTCCTGCTTTTGTCTGTTGACTGAAATTGACTAGTCAGAGTGTTTGCTTAAAATATGGTCTGACTGTTCGTGACGCGCCTGTGTTAATTAAACACACGGCAGGGGAAGTTGATGGAGTTTTTGACTGTCTGTGACTGTTAACACAGTAGCAGAGTTAATGAACCTTGCTTTTTAACTAGCTGTCATATGTGCGTGTTAGAACGCAGGTTGTATACATGCAGCTATGACCTTTGCTGTTTCTGCAGACTAAAGCGCACTGTGCAATGCACAGTTTCCGTACCTGTCCCGTTGGTCATGGAATTGCTCCTCACTTAACATTCCCCATGTTCAAACTGTCAACAGAGTTTCCAGTGTCATGGAAAAAAAAATCCCAGAAAATCCCGGAATTTTAAGTAGAGCTATCATGGAAAGTCATGGAATTTTGTTATTTTACAAGGACTCATGGAAAGTTGATCTATGAAGGAAAAGTCATCGATTGTCATTTTTAAGATTTCTGTTCAAACTCTTTATCAAGTCAGGTTTGTTTTTTGTCCCCCCCCCCCCCTTCACCCTCCCCCACCCAAAGGTCGCTGTAATAAAACACAGTGACTTTCACATGTGTTTGCCGATTTTCTTTGAGCTAATTCATGGCTGGCTCTTTGACCCGTTCCACTGTTTTGGGTCTGTTTTGGGTTCTAAAAAAAGATTGGGGTTATTCTTTTCTTAGACCGCCAACACAACAGAAGAAACCAGGCAGCATTGGGCCGTCAGATAAGAGAGCCATAGGGAGCAAGAAATCACCAGACGTTAGGAAAATGGTAAGAGAAATTAGTCTGTTTCATATGAAAGTCACCAATGTTCAAAAGATGGCATCTGGGCAGAGCACTTGTTCACAGAGTTCATAGAGCACTTGGCTGCCGGTTTGTTAGGATGCATGAAGGGTTGCAAATTTAGTGGTGGGTTGAATCAGAGATTTCAAAATCAGGTTATCCTCATTTTTTTCAAACCGAATAATGGTTATCTGATATCACCGGAAGTTCGCATCCAGCTCATCCATGTTTGTTGTTATGATTATATTATTATATATTTAATATGATGAACCGTGAACGATTTTTTGAAAAAACCAAAAAATACAATAAATCAACAATTTGAAAGCCTGCCCAATGAAGACGAGATCCAATAGGTCAATTGTCCAAACGCAAAACACACTCAAAGTCCAAGGCTGCTAGCCTCCACAGGATCCCACAATGGCATTGTTCAATGGGACTAGCTCACGCTTGTCTCACAAGTGATGGTTTGCACACTGTAGATAACTGCAACAAGGTTTCACACCTTTATCTCTGTTAAACTGAATATTCAAAATATCGTTGTGTCAGTGCAAAACCATGGTACCTCACTTATGAGTCGTTTTGAAAAAAACGCACAAATAGGTTTGCGGTGGCTGGCTAAATTGTTGCGTTTCATTAACTTAAAAGATAAAGTAACCTCAGAAAGATAATTTATTCAGAAACATGTTCCATTTGTTCAACTCTTTGTTGTCCCTTGTGAGTTTAGATAAAAAGAACTTTTAAATGAATAAGATTAACATACAACGTTTTTGCTTGAGACGGGGCGCTGAATATAATTTTGTCAAAACATCGTAACTCAGTGAGATCAGAGTGAAAATGTGAGATACAACATTTTTGCATGAACACACAATAATGCCGCATTACTTCAGCATGTACGGCTTAAATCGGGTAAAGTTACATAATATTTTAACTCCATCCCTAAAAAATCTCAGAATTGAATTGTATTCAGCTTGTCCAACTCAAGAATGTTGTTAATAATTCCCAGTACCATCTTATTCAGTGTAGGAACAGTCTCTAGTTTAATATTTCTCTTATTTTCCATTTAGTTTATTTTTATTTCTCGTATTTTCCACTTACTTAATTTTTTTATTACAAAAAGAAAATTATTCTTTTTGGCCTCCAGCCCCCTGGCAGGCAGATTCGCCCTCGGACCCGCAGCAGCAGCAGCAACAGCAGTTTCAGCAGCCGCAGCAGCCATTCCAGCTACAGCAGCCTGAGTCGCTCCCGCTCGCGCTCGGGCAGCCGCTCGCTCAGCTCTGTCTCTTCTTACTCCAGCATCTCCTCCAGCGAGAGTGACCTGTCGCTGCGGCGACCGTCCACCATGAAGGGAATCGACGGGAAACGTCTGCCGCCAAACACCAAAATCCCCAAAGGTGAGGCGACATGAGACTGCATCCCGTGACATGAGTCTTATTAAAGACATTTTTAGAGCAGGGTTGAACATTGATGTAAAATATTCACACCCTTATGTGAAGACATAGACGGTGTCCTTCAATTTGATTTTTTGTTTATTCTTAAGGCAATCAAACTTACTGATAAAAACAAGTGTATATCATTATGAACCATGTGTAATTGACAGTGAAGAACCAACTTGTACCAGGTATGCCTGGCGAAAAGGAGAAAACAAGGGCTTGCATGAATCTGAAATATGTATGCTTGAGATACGTGTGCAGAATTATCACACGTTTCTCCTACTAATTGTCAGGAGGTCTTTTGTGAGCATCTTCGGCCTACCTCCTGATGTATTCCTTAAATCTAAATTGTAAAGTTTGCGTGGGATGTATTGTTTATCCCTACAGTCGGCATTCCTGCACTTCAACCTCGGCTCAGCAAAGCACCCCCAGTGCCATCCAACAGGAGCTCCAAAACCCCAGCAGTGACCCAGGCAAAGTCATCCAAGCCCCCACCCAGCAGCAAGCCTCCACCCAGCAGCAAGGCTCCACCCAGCAGCAAGGCGCCACCCAGCAGCAAGGCTCCACCCAGCAGCAAGGCGCCACCCAGCAGCAAGGCGCCACCCAGCACCAAGCCGCCACCCAGCACCAAGGCTCCACCCAGCAGCAAGGCTCCACCCAGCAGCAAGGCGCCACCCAGCAGCAGGGCGCCACCCAGCAGCAGGGCTCCACCCAGCAACAAGCCTCCATCCAGCAGCAAGGCTTCACCCACGGTCAAGCCACCGTCCAACAAACCGGCGCCTGTCAAGACTGCATCAACCAAGCCCCCTGCAAGCAGCAGCAGCAGTAGTAAGCCCTCTAGCAAGCCTTCCTCTGCACCTGCCAAACCTCCAACCAGCAACAGCAGGCAGTCTCCCAGCAGAAGCAGCAAAGCAGTGCCCAGTAGCAAGACTGCGCAAGCACCGGCCAAAGCGGCCCCGGCGCCGGCGAAGCAGAAGAGTGCTCCAAAACCAGCCACCACCGCCAGAGACAAGGATAAAGAGAAGTCCAGATCGACGTCGGGGACTACACCTAGTGCACCGTCAGGATCATCCAGTGTGGCATCGGCGACACAGAGGTCAGAAATATTCACAGCTTGAAAGTGTTTTAAATTTGATGATGATGTTTAATGAAGGACAAACTGAACATTGAAAATAATGCAAATTTATTACCAACTCGGATGCAGGACTTGCCAGCTTCGGTTGCTTATGCGTTATATTCTCAATTCCAGTGGTCATGGTGATAAGCTAGGTGTGAGCTTAAAAATTTGCCCCTTTTAGCTCATTTGTATTTCATATAACAAAGACAACGTTTTACATAGGTAAAGGGATAAACAACATTGGGTTTTTTTTCATCAAGAAATTTGAGTTTGGGAATTTATGTTACTTTCACATGCACACAGACAACATAGCACCTCCGCGCCAGTTGCAGCAGCCCCACGATCAAACACACTGAAAGTGACAGCCCACAAAGACATCAAGCTGACGCTGCTAAACAAGGTAAGAGGACACCTTTATTGTTTCATGGACATGCTCAGTAGGGAAAAGAGCACTGGCCAAAATCTCATCCACAGTATGTATGTGACTTGGGGTCCATTGTTTGAGTGGCTTTTTGAAGATGAATTCATTCCAAAGTTTAATGCTGAAGGCGTGCAACCCTTCCTGAGCTTGATGTGCACAGAATAAACCCTCCGGAAGAAAGCACATATGTAACAAAGCGTGGTGTCATTACATCTCTCTGGTTTATTGACTTGACTGTTTTGTCCTATCGCAACAGCCTGCAACCGACCCCAAGAAGCGATCAACTGATTCTCAGTCCAACCAGGCAAGCAAGAAGACGTCAGCTACTCCTACACAGTCCAAGACCTCCACAGACAAGGGTAGGATCCAGGGTAGCATTCGCTGCCCAGTTTCGTACCGGTATTCCAGAGTCACGCCAAACCAAATTATTCCCAAATTGTTTCCAAGCACATGAAAGTTTGACAGTTGAATCAGTTAGGAGTGACTACGTCTAAAAGTCACTTGTTGCAGCCATTGGGAACAATTCCAAGAGTCTAGTCAATGGAAATTAATACATACAGTTTACCTGTCTGAAATCAAAATCTATTTGTTTCCACTTGATTCAGTCCTACTATGATTTGGTGTCGGGGTGACTCAAGAACACCAACCGGACACCAGTGTCACGTGACTTAAGAGAGGACAAGTGATGTGACATGTGATTGGCATGTGATTCACTTTGTGATGACTGTTCTTGAATTCAAGTTATACGGGGCGCTGTGGTCGAGTGGTCAGGTTGTTCGACTCGTGTGCCGTGGTACGTGGGTTTGAACCTTGACGGGGAGCGTGGTGCTTGTGTTCTTAGGCAAGTCACTTGACTACAATTGCCTCTCTCCACCCAGGAGTATAATGGGTACCTGTGAAGGTAGAGACCAAATTGCACTGATCTCGAGCTGCTGCAGAAAAAAGGTCTCATTCCTGACAAACAGGGATAATAATTGTACACCGCTTTGCAACATTGGGTATAAAGTGTTGGATAAGCACCACATTGTTATTATTATATTAATATTAACTCATGTTTGTGTAGGCATTTATATTTTGCATGATCAGGGTTGGTAATGCATGCCGTTGTTTTTTATCTTTGACCATTAGATCGTAAGTCCACCAGACCTCCTGTCGCCAGCCCAACCACTGCCAAGAAGCCCACGACGTCTGGAGATGCTAACCGCAAGACTGGCGCGCCGGGCTACACCAGCAAGAACGCCCCCAAGCCGTCCACTGGTGACCGCAAGCGTCCATCCTCCCCAACCGCCCTGAAGGGACAGCCGCCCGCCAAAGTGCCTGCCCGGACAGCCCCTGCAACAGGAGCTGGGGCAAAGCCTACCACAGCGGCCGCAGCCGCGGCAGCCAACAAGCCTGCAGGTACTGCTAAGCCATCGGGAAGCGCAGCACCCAAGAAGAGCACCACGGTGTCTCGTCGGGAAGAACTCTTGAAACAGTTGCGGGCTGTGGAGGACGCCATCGCTCGAAAGAAGGCCAAACTCAAGTAGAGCCTGGGAATCACATTTTATATTTTTGTCTTTTATTATAGCGTTCAGCCTGTCATCTCACAGGGGCACTGTTTGCAAAATTACTCATTGAATTGATGATCAAGCTGTGACATTGTATCCCAACTAAGAAACAATTTGAGGTGGTCCCAGGCAAGTACTCTAATCTAGGAGTTGTTTCAGCCTCTGTATTTCATATGTATGATGTAATATCCCCGATGGTTGATGGCCCATTCGCACTGAACCACCAGCTCATATTAAGTGCGTCTTCGTTGCTGCTGTGTGATCATGTCACAATGCCAATGACCCCACTTACATGTGTATTGTGATGGCAAAAGAACATGCCATAGTACAACATTTTAACAGAATCACATCAGGTACCTTCCGGGTATTATTCTTGCAGTAGACTTGATAATGCTTTACCTAAAGATGGCCCTGAAGATCAAATATATCACATCCAACCAATGGTCATCACCAATGTTTCACTACTTTCCGACAAAATCTTGTTGCATATTTCAAGAGGACGTTTAACAAGCGTTAAACAGGAAATCATTTCTGTTCCTGAAAAATCAAAGATGCCTTGGAAGCATTGTAAATACTTCTGCTTCTGCTGGGAACTGCAACAATCTCCGCTATGGGAGATGTAAGTTGCAGGTGCATGGTGGCTAGCGGACTGCTTGACATAAATGTCCAGTGGGCAACACTTATGGGCTCTGTGTGCCAATGAAAGAGGGCGCCCTTTTACCTAGCAACGATGTCCCATGGGAGGGACATTTAGCTGGTTGACGCGCACCGTTCCTCCAGTGTGCCGCACGTACACCAGGGGATTTGTACTATGTACACGCAGTGGTACGGCCGCGCGTCGCAGCAAAATTGCAGTCAGGCAAGATGGCGTCGATCGGTCACCCCCAACTGTACTTTCTTTGCCGGTGAGGGGGTACTTGTGAACGGAGCGGATAATGCTCATTTTCAGTTTGTTTTTTTCCCTGTATTCCAACTGCTACTCAGTAAAACAAATAATGTACAGTTTTGGTATTGATCAGGATTTAATGTCAGAAATTAAGTGCGTTGTGTTTCCAACTATGGTAGCAAGCCAAACAAAAATAGGCAATTGTCTTATTCCCTTGTTTATTTGTCGTTCTTGTTTGGGACCTGCAATAAATAAGTAGCTGCAGTTAATGATTGCACATTTAGGCAGTGAATATTTCTCCCCAGTCAGAGCATCATATCCATTCTTTTATCCGTTTAATTGTGCAAGTGTTTTGTCAGTGTTGTAACCAAGTCATGTTTCACAAGTCAAGTCGAGTCGCAAGTCAATTTTTTTTCAAGTCCTTCTGAACATGTTACGTCATAATACACATGACACATGTACCATATATTTAGTCAACAGCAGTAGAGACGGAGCCAGTCTACATGTATGTGTTCGCGATGGTGTTTATTGAGGGTGCATCATGTCAGGAGAATTTATTTTAAAAAATTACAATTTGTCAACTTTTTTGTTCTCAGAAACACCTTATGTTCATTTAAAATAGTCTGAAAATGAATTTTGATTACAAATCTACAGACTTAATGCAATCATGTTGAATTTCTGAAGGACATCAGACATTCACTTGACAAGCGTTTTCGTTGAATGGGAAGAATTCTTGCTATGCTTCAAATCTGTATCACGGAATGACGATAGTAGTAATTTTCCAGTCATTTAAGATGTCGCTTTCTCCATGCTTCTATACACGGATCAGTAGTGTGCAGTAAGGCAATGTGGTGCCTTGTTACACAACTGTAACCAACGGCACTGATCTCCATGGCATAAACCAGCATGCACCACAAATGCCACCTTGACGATCCCTGCACTTGCTGGACACCTACATGTAGCTCGCCTCAAGTACATCATGTCCTTGCCGTTCTGTTAAAACGATTTTTGCATACGCCTGAAAGTTTGTGTTAATGTCAGCAAGTCAAATTTATTCAAGTCAAGTCAAGTCACAAACCATTTTCTTTCGAGTCTAAGTAAGTCACTTTTTTTTTCAAGTTTATAAGTCAAGTCTCAAGTCAAAAACATAGCGACTCGAGTTGGACTCAAGTCCCAGTCAGCGACTCGCGTCAACAATCTTGTGTTTTGTTGTACAATTCCGATATTTTCCTGCTTTCTAATGTTGAACGTCAACGACATTTTAACTACTTGATTGTGTCATTTGTATTTAATTCCTTTTAAGGTTTGTGAGTTTGCAATGTGAACATTAATGCTACAAAGTAACATATTTTCATCATGAGAGGTTTTTTGGCCTCTCTGCCGTACATGTAAGCCGTAGATAATTGAAAATATTAGAACAAGAAGGGCCCAGCTGTACCAATTCTATTACTTTATGTTTCAATATCAATTTTAATGTAAATACATGTAGTTTCTTGTTGGGGCAATGAATGCACACATTTTTGTATGCAAATCTTGTGAGGTAATTTTTAGTGTTGAATATGATAAACTAATTTCTTTTAATAATAATTAGCATTGCTTTTTCCTTTACGGTCAGATTTTTCTTTCCATGGAGTCGGAATTCAGTTTGAAAAAAAAAAAAAAACCTGCATATGTGCACAATACATTTCCATGTTGGTGTATTAATTAATGTTGTTAAGCGTTATTAATATAGCCTTAATTTTGTACTAGACAATTTTTCTCTGTCATCCCATTGTCAGCTTGTCAAGATGATCAGTCCTTTTTTTATATGTGCATCGTATTTAAATACATTAAATGCCTGGGCTGTTTTTTGGAACTAACAGTCATTAATTTTTAATTGATTTCTGTCTAGTTTGAATGTAGATTAGTAGTCGTTGATGATATCTGTACAGGGGGACATGGTTGGCTTGATTACTTTGTATGGTGGGTTTGATAATTGTGCAGAATGGAAAACAAGTGCAGATTGGAGGTTCAACATTATCCATTTTTGACGGGCAAATTGGCACAAAGTCAGAATATTTGTGCCACCACGATCATGTATTTTTTTCTTCAAGAACTGTGTTAAATAATAAAAGACTCCTGCATTTGGGGAGCCTGTAATTGTAACTTTGGACTCCTGTCATAAATCTTGTTTGTTTACAGATTCCATTTCTTGAATTATTTCTCACACAACCCCTTTAAAGGTAGTATACAACATTTGCAAATATCAAAAAACAAAACTACCAAATTATTATGAAATACCTTACTTGATTAAGTGAATAATAGTCTCAAGCATCCTGTGAAATCATGGCACCTGGTGTGCTGTCATTTTTAAGAAAAGTGGAATTTTTTTACCAATTTCAAATGATGGTCGGCCGACCATCGTTGGAAAAAAACTGCCTTTTTTTCGAATACTGTCCCCAATTTACCAAATTTAGTGCACATTTGTTTGCAATCGGTTACACATCCATGAACAAGTGCAAGCCAGATAAGTCTAGTTCCCTGACGTGTCAATTCCCGGACGTCTACAAATTGTTCCTTTTTGTCTGAAGTACGGTCAGGGAACTAGACTACAAGAACAGCAATTTTTCTTGGTTTTTTTCAGCATCTATGAACACAAAACTTTAAACAGGTCAGTACATGTATAAAAATATTTGCTACAAAATGCTAAACCCCCAAATCCATTCGTTTCTGCAAATACAGCAAAAGAAAATGAATATTACCTTGAAAATTAACTTTAAAAGGCTATTCAAACTTGGCTTAGTCTGACCATGGCATATTGAAGTGTAGTTGTGTGAATTTCCTTAAATTAGTTTTTACATGTTACAGGCAATGCCTTTAGACATTTTTTTAATGAGTCATTTCAATTCCATCACCTGTTAACTTCTTTAAAATGATCCAAATTGGCAGCAGTAGTGATGGCACCAACTCGCATAAAGAATAGCAGGCAACATGAGTTTGTTTCAATTTTTTTATTTTGATTTGTGCGAATTTAGATTATATTTGCCAAAGTAAAACAAATCATCTAAATGCAGTAATGAAATAAATAATCCCATCTAAAAATAAATAGAAGAAATCGAAACACATACAGGCCTAGTTATTGCGTTTAATAGTTGTTGGTCTTATATTGAATTCGTATAAACAATAAATTATAAGACATAGTGTATAAACATTAAGTGTGCCCAAACGACAGTGCATCCTAAAATAACGAGAAAATAACACGGAACTATTTCATCACCTTTATTTTTTTATAAAGGAGTGACCCTGTCATTTCAACTAGAAAATATGGGTTTTAATATCAGTTATTCTATCCGCTGAAATTCTATCGGGCGCGGAAGATTTAGTGTTATTGTGCCTGACCCAACCCAACATTATCATATTACTGCTCGGCAAAGCGAGGACAAGAAATAATATGGCGGCTGCCTAATGCCAAGCAATCCTCTGTGGGCCCACAAAGGGTTTAAAGACTACCCATCAATCACCCGGCTGATGTGACATGTTATTTGCTCGGCTGATTGACGTCATCAGCCGTCGTAGCGTGTCACGTGGCTAGGGCGTGTCTTGCTGATTTGCATAAATGATTGATTGATTGAGGGACTCGACACATACACGCAGATATAATGATGGAAGAGGCGCGACTGTCGACATATTGTGCAAATGCGGGTCGAGTTTTTAGTATTTTTGTTCAGGCCTCGCGACTCCTTTTGAACTTCAAACCTGAAAAGAAATCCGGAACAACATAATTTGACTTGTCAAAATAAATTGGTGTAATTACAGCAATCAAAAAGACAAATGGGTTTAAATGAGCGTTGATTATCAACTGATTTATATATAGAATTGAAATGTCACAGAAGTCAGATGTCATAATTATACGCAATGGGTAACTATAGTCTATAGTCGAGTTCAATTTCAAACAACATTCTCATGATTTAGCCGATTTTTGGGGGGAACTAATCTTCAGCTGTTGATGTCTTTTAGCAGTACATATTTCAAATGTTCAGTTGTTGGCTCTGAATGAATGAACTTAAAACTTCTTTCTGCATCTTTTTTTGGGCCCATTTCTCTGACCAATCGTTTCGTAGGATCTTCGAAATATCACCTTATCACAACACAAAATTCAAATTCGTACACCAACACGAAATAGTGCAAGTTTATTCAAGCGCATCAAAAATGTTTTAAATTCCCAAACCAAGATTTTCAGTCAATTAATGAGTATTTTTATTTAACAAGCTCTCACCGTTTTTTTATCTACCGAGGATAAGAACAAATTGATGGCAATGAGATTGAAAAGAAAAAAAGATATTAATTTGTAAAAATCCCTATCAGTTTTCCTATAACTGTGTGTTTCTTTAACACTGATATTGTTTTATTTTAGATGGTAGTTAAAACTTGAGACAAAACACCCAAAGAAAAAACAAAAGGGAGAAACAAGCTGGTATATATAATCATATGTGAATATTAATCATCACGATATAGCAAGGTCATCCCGGATGAGCGAGCGTGCTATTTTCAAGCGTTATAGCGCCCCCATATCTCATTAACTCGCCATGTTGATATCAGCCAGCTGCTTGCATGCACGGTGATGTGTGCGCGCAAGGTCCCACAGTAAACCCCCCGATTCTCTGCCAATTCCTCTCCACGCCGCCAGGATTTTCCGTCGGAGGATCATGCCTCGTCGGAAGCAGCAGGCCCCGAAACGTTTAAAAGGTGAGTTTGGCTGTCTTTTTGGTCGTTTCTGTGGTGTGAAGGTGCGACTGTTTTGGCGATTCGTCCGTAGTACGGGACCGCGATGTCGTGCCAGCGCTTGGCTGGGCGAGAGGCCCCCATCACCGGCTTGATGGGTCGCGCGCGGCCTGGTTGGCTGGCTAGATCCCCTAGTCGCTTATGCGAAGCTCCATTGATGTGTTGACGGTTCTCAGACTGACATGTTTCATTCGCCTTCAAGTCGGGCTGATTGACGCATCTCGGTCAACACCCTCGCCAGGGTCAAGTGTTAAAGCTTGTCTAATAAATCACCGTTTGCCGACATGCAAGCGAATTGCAGGCGCCGCGGAAATTAGCCCAAAATGAAGTTGTGTTTGGTGGTGCCGCCGAAGACTTTGTGGCCGGGCGATCGCTTTGGTATTTTTTTTTTTCGGGGGGAGTTCACGGGGTTATTACTTTGGGTTTTTTGTAACGGGGCTTTAATATCGTTAACTACGCGGAGCGGTGGGGTCGTTTGGTGGGATTAGCAACTGGGCGTTATTGTGCAGTTAGGAAGTTCGACGTGGTAATTTAATTAACTACCAATGTACCATGAATATAACAGGGTTTTTCTTGTGCCTCTTGCGTAGAAGCGTAAACATAGCCGTATCATGTTGGCTTGTGTGGAGTCGCAAGTCCTAGCTGTTGGCGGTGCATTGTGCAAATGTGTGGTTGAATGGCGGTCACATCAAAGGGTTTCGTGTCAACTGCTGTTTTGTGTCGGTCAGATTTATGATGGGATCACTTGCTCGCTATGCATAATGCATGGTATATTGCCTGTGGTCGGTTTTGCACTGGACTAACTGTTTATCTGTCCATAATTATGTCCCATGTTGTATTACAATGTTTGTTTTAGAAAGTTTGATTTGATTTGATGTAACTCATGTATAAACTATAATACCCGAGTATTTTCTGGGTTGTTTTTTATTATTTGTTTATTTATTTGTTTATTTGGGGGGGGGGGGAGGGGAAGAAGGCCTGCACTACAGGCAGTTTGATGAGGATTGATCTTTGTTTATTTTATATAAGATATCAACCTACTAAGTTTATGATAAGGCCAAGTAAGTAAGTTTCTCATCTCTGCCCACTTCCTATTTCCTGCCCGTCTTTTCTTAAATTTGTTTTAATAATTCATACATATTTACAATATTTTTTGCCAATTTTGTCAATATATTGTAAACTTGTTTCCAACAAATTGTAGCTATGCAGAAAGGGTGGGGACACAATTTTGCATCATCAAAAGAGTCGAGAAAAAAATCCACTCGCAATCTTTGAAAATTCGCCATCTTGAAACCAAAATTAAGAAAATGAGGCCGTTTCCTTCATTTTTTTCAAAAAGGCCTGGACAAGAAACTGTTTTTGTTTTTGCTCAACCTCATCGATTTCAAGCTAAAAATAACATAGTATTAACATGAATGAAAAATTAAATTGACACATAGGTTCACAAACTAATGCTATGCATACAAATTCTTATTTTGATTGACTGTTAACCGCTTTTCATATTAATTAATTAATCCAATTATAGTAATGTACACAAACAATAGGAAGACATTACCAAGGCATTTTGGGTTTCTTGACATCAAAAAGACATCAAAAAGTCAACACATCAAAGTACATTTGAAACAACAATGTGAGATCTATACAAAAATTCAAATTTTATTAATTTTTTTTGTCAACTTTAAAAAAATGGCAATGGAAATATTCCTTTTTTATTCTTCAGGAGTGATTTTTGAAGGAAATATGTACAACATGTGCTTTTGCTGTAATTTTCAGAAATGAATGGATTTGGGGGGTTACTATTGTATGATATATAGTATTGTTACACTGACTTGGTGGACGTTTTGTGTTCGTAGATGCTGGAAAAACCAAGAAAAACAATCATGTTCCTATGGTCTGGTTGCCTGACCGAGCATAAGATGAAATAATATTGTAAGGTCAGAGAACCAGTCTAACTGGCTTGTACCCGTTCATAGGTGTGTATGATCAATTGCAAACAAAATGCGGACTAACTAAATACGGTATATTGGGGGCAGTATTTGGAGGGAAAAAAAAACAGGTTTTTCCAATGCTGGTAGGCCAACCAGCGTGAGAAATTGATACAAAAATTCCACTTTTCTTGAAAATTACAGCACACCTGGTGCCGTGATTTTACAGGATACTTTAGACAGTCATTCACTTACAGTCCAGTGAGGTATTTCATAATAATTTGGTAGTTTTGTTTTTTGATGTTTGCAAATTTTAGTTTGGTGAATTTAAAGTGAAGATATAAATATTGTGTTTATGTGAGAAAGATTTTAAAGGTTGCGTGAGCTTTTTTAGGGGTTTTTTTTGTTTTGGCAAATACCAGAAGTAAATTACAATGAAGACTAGCTATTTCATTGAAATGTCAGCAGCTGTGCTCTAAGCATTCTACCGTGTTTTATGGAAATAAGCAAAACTCTGCAGAACTAATCGGTGTTTGTTGATGTTCATTCACAAATTGCATTAACCCTAACCCCTTGAGCATGTTTACTAGAAAGTATCCTGGATCCGCCAAAATCCACCAATTTTGTCATGCAAAAAATGTTGGTGTCCCGAGTCCATCAGAATCCACCAGTGAGTCCATCAAAATCCACCAGTGTAGTACATATACCTCATACACACCAAACACGTAGCCAAGGAGTTAAACTGTTGAGATCCTGAATCCATCAAAGTCCCCCAACTGCTCAATATGGAGGTATCCTGAATCCATCAAAATCCTCCAGTACCGCTAGGCTTACTGTCCTGAATCCATCAAAATCCCCCAACTTTTTCAATATGGAGGTGTCCTGAATCCAAATTCCTCCAAAACAGGGGTGTGGATTTTGATGGATTCAGGTTTGTTAGGGTTAAAAATGTACCCCGTATCGGCCTTAATCATGCTTGTACCACGTTTTGGCCTCTAAAGATGTACTGCCAGTACTTTTTTAGAGTTTCACTATGAAGAATGTTTTTCCAGCAGTGCAAGTTTAATCATGAATGAGACACCCACGTTTAGTCACAAAATAATTACTTTCAATTATCAAAATATTTATATCCTGGCAATAATTAAGTTCTCGCAGGGTAGACTCGCAGGTTCTTGACCCCTATCAGAATATAATTTAGTGATTGGCAACTTGTCTTCGCGCAGAAACAAGAAACAAATATTTTTTTTATTTTATTTTGGTAACATACATTGAAAAACAAATTGAATTTGACAAAGAAGATGGACTATACATCTTTAATATTTCTTGTTCAGTTCTCTCTGGTTGCTCACCCATGAAGATCTTACATATAGTTTGCCTGAATTTTCATCATTTTATTTTAAGGTCTTGCATGTTCCTTCAAGACTCTGTTGACGTGTCAACTCATTTTTTTTCTTTCTGTTTTGACATTGACAATATGGCACGGAGCAATGAAGACTACAGCCGTCACTCCCCCTTTTACTTGTTCAACTTCCCCACAATGCCACATCTTGACTTGCAGCTGTGCCGCCCACTTCCTCCCAAGTGAAACTTATCAGCTCCATCATAAGCAGAAGGCAGAGTTTTTTTGTGTGTGTTTGTCTTAGTTGGCTGTTCTTGCCTGTCAGATGATTTATTTTCATATGCCTAATATCAAATTCCGGCCGGTTGGACGTTTTTCAGAAGGAAAAGAAAGTACACGAAGAATTTTTGAAATGAAGTCCAGGTGAAGCCTGCCTTGCCAGTTTGATGGATGTTCACCTTTACCTGCTCAGTGAAATGTCTGGTAATAGTTTCTTCATAGTTGCTATTCCTGGGCCCCTCGCAGTTTCGTGAGTGTGTGTGTGACGTAGCTTGCCCCCTTTTCCCCCCAGAGGAGCGAGATCCTGAAAAGTGCCCTGCGGACAGGGCGAGAGAGTTCCTTCTGATGCAGGAGCCCGTCTCTCCCATGAATTGATCTGTCAAGTATGGTGAGAGGCTAATGTCGAGATGTCAAGCAGTCTTGTCCGAGCTGATTTGTAGCTAGAGTGACACTACTTCAGCGCGCACTTCCGCATGGGTTGGCCAGGATATCCCTGTCTCTTCCTGAAGGGGGAATGGCGAATTAAGAGCGGCGCAGGGGAAAACATAACTGATATATCCATGGTTATTATCATCCATAGTCGGTATGATCATTTTTTTTTATTCTTGCGGCTTGTCAGGTTTTTTTTCGGCATGTCTGGTGCCCTGACTGCACAGGGTTGACTAATGCACTGATTTGAACTATATGTCCGATTCATGTAAGATGTGTACCTTCTTATTTAGTTTGTGGGCATGGAGACTGTCTTTCTGTTTACTGAGTGGTTTGTAAGATAAAGAATGCACTGTAGGGTTGGGTGATTTCCATCTGTTTTGTAATTGAACCCAGCCGAAGAAAGCGTTGCGAAACCTCCATAATGTGAACTGAATGAAAGGTCATGATGGGTGTGACCCCGCTCAATAACATGGTCATTCATCATGTAAAATCTATTTTGAAGTGTCTGGAATGTACTCAACAAGTCATTAGGAACTTGAATTGGCTATTCCTCAAAACAGTGGCGTCATCAAGCATGTGTCAAAAAGGGAATTAGTTCTGTTCAGTTCTTACCCAGAGTTGCCCAAGCCCAAACATGCCACAGGACTGGCTTAATTTGTTTGCACCTCTTTTTTTGGGGGGGGGGGGAATTAATAGGCCTACTTCTGCATACTACCGGTAGTAGTACAGTGTTAAGCAAATTGATACATTGTAACTATTTTGAAGAAATTGTACATGTATTGTGCATGATCTGTACGCCATTGTTGTAAAATACAGTAGATAAAAGTTGTTCGCTTGCCAGATTTTCTGAAGCCTTGAGACTTTTGCAACCCTTGTTCACATCTAATTATGTCTGCCTTGTTGATTTGCCAGTTCTCACAAGAGATCTTGGCTAGGATTCCGATGTTCAGATTTCATCATATAAAATTACACAGTCGATTGACCTTTACTTCTTTGTAAGTGCAACGACAAATATACATGTGTAAGATAGAAACGGAAGCATTGTATCACAACTGAACCAGTTATACTGTTGTGAAAGGTCAGCAAATGTCTTATGTTTGACCTTAATTTCACCCAGTGATGAAGCACGTACACACTGGATTAAAAATCTAACAGGCCGATTTGGCTTGAAGTTTCAAAGCTAATTAAATAAAAACGTTAAGCAGACACTTGTCAAGCACCACTGTGCTAAATCCAACCTGTCTGCCTCGCGATGTTTACCCTGTGTTTTTGTGTGTGTAACCGCCCATGTTGTCAGCAGCAGCTGACGGTAAAAATAAATATACATGTCATATTAAAAGAAAACACACTCGCTGGTGCTAAGCAAGGAGGACTCTCAATTTCCCCCGATTTCCCTTCCCCATTACTGGCTGGCACTGTGCATGCGGGCGCGATAGCTGTGATGTCATATTGGAGAGATAAGCAAATTTCACTTCCTGATAACAAGCTCTGCTGGAGCCAGGTCTCGCAAGTTTTGTGTTTTTCATTGCAATTTCATCACAATTTGTGGGAACCTGTCTTCGAGAAAAAAACTGAAAGGATTTTGACATTATGCATGCCAAGTATAGGTGTTATTACCATGGAGGTGCTAGTTCTCGTGGGAAAAGGCAACACAGGGGGGTAGTTGAACAAGTTCTGTTGCAGGGTAAGGGTATCGTTAAAGGCATACATGTGGATCATAAATTTGCTTTTCATACATTTTGTTCATTTTCAATAATAAATAGCATCACTCAAAATCCGGTGGTTACATTGACAGAAACTACAACCCAGCCTGGAATTGAGACCACCAGACTAATATTGTGGATCGGGTCGGGTTGACCAGGCCAAACCGACCCGAAACATAGATATAAACCAAATCCGAACTGAAACTGATTTGAACTCCTAAAACCGATCCGACCCAACAAAAATTCAAGGAAACCCAACCCAACCGACCCGGAACCGATCCAACCCGAAAAAAACCCAGAATGTCTGGCTTGAGCATCTGTGTCCGCTTTTTCTGCCTGAACTTACCTGCGTCGTGTGAATATCGTCATCAATCAGTTAAATGAATCATACGATACGGCACTTACAACGTGACCTACAGGTGGGCCTACATGTTATAGACAGTGTGTGATAGACCGCAAACCAAAGTTGGTCGCACCGGGCAAAGTGACTCTGCAATAAATATTGTGTAAATTTCCAAACTGTTCCGAAGTGTTCGGGGGGGGGGGGGCCAACAAGACCTGAAAATCGCAAACGCAAAACTGAAACCGACCCGACCCGACCCAAGTGAAATGATGGACAAACCGACACGACCCAAAGTCGGTGTCGGATCGGGTCGGTTTCGGGTTTCATACAGACCACAGGAAAAACACAACTAGTTCAGTTTCTGGTGCTATGGTAAGATGCATTTCTTTAATATTATGAGGCACAGCAAGCAATAGAATGTCAGTTTCTCTCAAAATCCATCTTTTACAGAGCTCTGCCAAGTTTATCTAACTGATCTCCATCATAATTTCAACTGACATTTGAAATGCGTCTGGACTACTATGAGTTTACGCGCGGATGTCCCAAATAAAATCATACTTAAATGTGCATGGTGTGTGTGTAGAGCAAAGTCATGAAGTCATTGTAAGAAATCGCTGGAAACGGATGCTGTCTTTCATTACGGCTTTTGACGGTCATGGGTTGTGTGAAGCCCACAATAGATCTTTAAAGGAGAAGGATCTACTACACTTGTGAAGTAAATCTTGAAACCTGTTAGTAGGTGGCGCTGTGTGGCACTCACACGAGCGAATGAAGGACGCATTCTGTGCATGCACTACATGTACTTTGCACATTCCCGTGGACCTAGTGTCTGACCACTTTTCATCTGGCTACGCATGAACCAAAACTGCCTTTGTGTTCACAAGATATGGAACTTTGGAATCGAAGCAGAATGGGGCTAATGGGCCCAAATAGGAAATACCTGTATTACCCGAGGGTATGTTCTTGCTCCGACCCCATTAAGTACATGTACACGTAACATAGTTTGTTTATTAACTATAACTTTGGTCCGTGGAAACTGAAAGGAACTCAAATCTGAGTATACAGGCATTGTAATTATGAAGTACATAAGACATGGTAGTTTCACTTTAAGGTCTTTAAGGCTACATGTGTCGGAGAGAAGATTACAAAGTTATTTATGACTGGCAAAAAAAAAAGACCAAGTCTCCACAGACCTCCATGCAGCTTTTTTTAAGGAGCTCGTTCTTTTATCGACAAGACATTTTTAGTGTACACCAAAAATTCCAAAAGTGCTTTGATGTGATGGTCAAGATCTGCTGAACGACTCAGGTGAAATTTTTGTCTTGGAACTTTTATTTCAAATGCTTAATAACATGATCAACTTTAAAGGTACAGTTCCTGCTTTGAAGAATTAATTTATCTGGTATCAGTGCTCCATTGCAGAACTGGTTCAGTGTACAGCTCCATGGGCTCTGTGAACTACTGTGTATTTCGAATGATCCAGAGTTATTGGGGGCGGGGAGTAGTCTGGGACACCATCGCAAGTTAAATTTGATCATATTCGCGCGCCGATGGAACAGTTTAATACACCCCGAGTAAAGTGTCCACTAACCAACCAACCCGCCAACCAATCAACTCACCAACCAACCAACCAACATAAGCAGCTCAAGCCCACGGCGTTCACCGATGTGGGAAAAAAAACATCTACATCACTGGTAAAACACTAGACATAGGCCTATTAGAGACCAGCGAGTTTTATGCAACATTGCAGCCCTTAGTCCACCCATATGGTCCACTTTTACCTTCTAGTGATTATTTACTCTGTTCAATTGGTGACCTGAAATTCAGGTCAAGGATTCCAGGCATTATGTAATATCCTGCTGTGTTTCAGCCATGGAGGTGTCTCAAGGATGTATGTACCTGTACACCCATAAAGCTGGGCACAAAATGTGTGACATTGCACAATTTTAACTTGTCTAAAACCACCCAATTTACAACGTTGGGCAACTAGAAACCTTATCTCCACAATTCAACCCAGAATGCAGAAAGCTACTTCACATATCTCCCTTATTTGCATGTAACGTTACAGGTATCATGACGTGTGTATCAGGCTTAAAGCAGGCTCCTTGAATAAGATGTGACAGTGATGAAGCTATGTGAGTATAGTGCCCAGCTATTTTGAGAAGAAAGTTGAGTAATCTCCTTTTTTTTGGGGGGGGGGGGAGGGGGAGGAGGTGTTATCATTAGATTGTGATCCAAGGTCAATCAAATTTTGTACACATACATGTATATTTTCTTGTACAGTGGGGCACATGTGAATGTGAATTCCCAATTTCTGTTCTATTCATCTGTTTGTGTCTAATTTTATCAGTACCATTCCCCACCCCCTCCCACACCCGCTGATTTTGTGGCCTGATTGCGCATCTCAATCATCACTTTGAATTACGCTGTTTCCACCTCCATCCTCCATCACCCTGCTGGGACCCTTAATGCTGAGTACACAGTCGAAACAAATTCAAACCGCATTGTTCTAAATAACAGACTTTTGAGGATGTTTCTATTAAAAATATCCTGACCCGAGAAACCACAGGATAGGTATAACTTACATGTAGAGTTCGCCATTTTTTTTGTGGCAGAGTTGTACACAAGCGTGGTGAAGCGTGTCCGAGTCTTGTCCCCTTTTTCGACACTGTTCCCATGTTTACTTGTAAAGGCCCAATCGTCTGCATGCACAGTTCCCATCAGCAATGCAAATACGGCTTGGCTGGCAAGGTTTTGGGGGGATTTCCTTTGTCTACAGCAGGGGATGAGATGTGGAGCCATCCCAATTAGAAGTTTGTCACCTAGTGCCCGTGCCCATTATGCTCAAACTCTAAGGAGATGGGGGCTTTCAGGGACCCCCTGAAAACCTGAGTAGCGATCCCCCTAGGTTCGACACGGACCACAAATTTGGTTGTTTACCAAGTCGGGTATACTGGATTCCGTTACGGATATGGCACCGCGTGTGTGATTTCGTGAAAATTCTGAAGCTACAATCCCGGCCAAAATGGTTGGGACACTTCCTGAGCCTGCCACGGTCACCCACTCCCCCACTCCCTCGGTCAATGTTGTTCTCTCCAGCTGATGGAGCACACACCGCGCAATGAGAGACAACATTGAACGGGGGCCGGGGGGTTGGAGGCCCAGCGAGATTTGGCCAGGATTGTAGCTTTATGTACATCTCAAGATAAATGCTGTGCAGCAAATGTACATGTACGTATTTTGTATGCTTTCAGTTGTTCAGTCGTGCTTTGTGCACTCCGGCAAATAGAATCCTGCTGTTCTGTATATACTGCTGGCCATATCCACACTCTTCCTGCTTATCCGGAATTGTGCGCCGGTGAACACAGCTGCATGACACGCTGTAGGCATATCCATGTGAAGGTTACCAGCTATTGGGCGCTGGGTGCGCTACACGTGGTGTTGTGGCTGTATGACCACACAGTAGTACGTACAATGTACATGTATGCTGTATACGGAGCGTGAAGGGAACCAAAGACACTACCGGTATACAGCAGGCCATTGACTACTGACTTGTTTTGTGATGTACGTAGTCCTATCAAATGTATTGAACCCAAACTAAAACCATTTGAAACTTACACATTGCAGTGAATATAGGCAAACAGGACAATATCGAAATGTGTATCGGCAGTGGCAATTACTATTTTTTTGCCGATCCAGCAAGTAATGTTCCATGTCGGCCCGATCCGATATGCAGATATGATTATTGGTTAGACCTTTAGAAGTGCCTGAAACCGGCCCAGGGGCTGGTGGGGCCGGGCCCCCTTGGCGAACAATTGGCCCCTCCCCCCCAACAGCAAAAGCCATACATGTGTATTTTTGTATTTTTATGGTAATGGGCCCCCCCTAGTTGGTACTATGGCTCCCCCCTCCCGACGCTCAGGGCTGGCGACGGGCCTGCACCTATGGTTACGCCAAAAACTGCCTGAACAATGATTTTATTGATTCTTCAGCAAATAAACAAAATAATACAATGTTGTGCTGATGGGTTAAACATTATACACTGTTAAAGCATTGTAAACCAAGGGGAAAATGAAATTACATATGTACCCGGTACATGTAGTCAATTATAAGATGGAATTTTGCATCGGGTGATGTAAATCAAATTAGGTTTTGCCCTTCACCGACGTTTAAACACTGTATACTCCAGTATGTTACCTCCCGAGTGAAAGTTGGAAAAAATCACTCGAGTGGGATTCGAACCCACAACCTCCTGCTTTCTAGTGCAGATGTCTTACCACTCGACCACCGAGCTAACGGGATCGGTTGGCCGGTTCGAATCTAATGTACATAGCAGCGGGTAGGCCTACCGCATAAACTATTATAAGATGGAATTTTGCGTCGGATGATGTAAATCAAATTAGCTTTTGCCCTTCACGGACGTTTCATGAAAAATCATGTAGTCAACATATTATATTTATGAAGCCTGATTTGAACACCATCTCCAGCCCCTTTCCTATCGTCCTCCCCCCCCCCCCTCGCTAAGCCATATCATGGTAGGGTCGAGACTTTGCCAATTTGTTCATAATCAGATTGACAGCTTGCCTTGGTAATGCCAACATCTCTCATCGCACACCTTGCTATCGCTACCCAACACATCTGCTTTTCTCTCTTAGTCACAAAAAAAAGTGGAATCCTGCAAATCCATCAGAAATCCTGGGGAGTTTGCACTTTGCAGTCATGTGTAAATGTCCCGGGAAGCTGATTAGCAGTGCTGAAAGAGTATCAAAGATGGCACCACTGCTTGAAATACATTTTTCCCCGCAACTGCATTTTTACATTATTACACTAGTAAAAAAAAATCAATCATGTTTAAGAATAGAAATTTGTTCTCAATTATGCCTTCCTCAGGTTTATCACTTTGTCAACAACACAATGTTTTGGGCATCACAAAGCGACGTACATGCACTGTCGATTGGGGATGCCATGAACACATACATATCGATACATGTACATGTTGTGTTTCTGATGTACATGAGATAGGTCAGCTCATAGTGTGACCAATGTTTTAATGGTGTTTTTTGTTTTTGTTTCAACAGTACCGCTTCCCGAGCCCATATCACCCCCCCCCCCCCGCCCCGCCAAAAAAAACCGAAACCCTGTATTAAACTTGACTACCTTAAATCTGACCATAAAGGATGACAATGTGCTTGAGTAACATGTAATTATTTAATTTAATTTTGGAGAATCCCTTCTGGTGACCATGATTAGCCATTCCTCAGCGGAGCAATGTCATATAGCCCTTTTCACACTAGAGCCTCTCAACCAGGGTTGAACTCAACCCTGGGCGAACCCAGTGCCGCCCCAGGTTGCGTTTTTTATTTTTCAACCCCGCGTCATTTCACACTTGTTTCATGCAAATCAAGTTTATCATGCTCAGTTACTACTGTTTTGAACCCTGGCAAGAATTTCAACCCGGGTTGAAAATCTCAACCCTGGTCTGGAGCAGGGTTGAGTTCAACCTGGGGCGAAATCAGTCTCGGGGTTGACGCAGGGTCGACGCAGGGTTGAAATTTTTTAAGTGTGAAACGATGCATGTTTTCAACTCTGGGTCAACCCTGAGATTTGTCTAGTGTGAAAAAACATTCTTAAATTTGATGTGGGGTGCTAATTTGGCAAGATTGTGACGTGTGTAAGGGAAGTACTGTACCACCTGACGGTAAGTACATGAATGGCTTGTAAATGTTGCCGATGAGGTTCCTTGTACACGCATTTTACAAAAAGAAAGGAATGTTTGCATTGAAAGATGTTTCCTGAGGTCAAAGACCTGGAAGTCACATTGCAGAATTTGTCTTCCGATTTGGGTGGGGGATGCCTGAAAAAGTACACAAAAACCATAGGAACAGCTGCAATGTCTATGCACAACTTCCTCAAATATCTGCACTTCCTAATGGCTGTGATTTGTGTATTGTCAATTTTGGTTCGACAACCTTTTCATGGATCAGCTGATTTCCGCCTGTTTGACTTCCTTTTCATGTCAGTGGGAACTGGAAAGCACAGAAATCTTTGAGTTTCCTTTCTTGTTTTCCCCCTGATGGTCCAGCCCTGCAGAACATTGTTATTGCTGTATTTGGAAATGTTGACCAGTGCTGGAGGACTCTTGAGTAGTTCTTGAGATGAGATTGATCTCAAATCCCTGGTTTTTGGTTTGGAGTTTGACTTAAAAAACAAGGACTTGTTGTATGACATCACAGACTCTGACTGAATTTATCAAGGTGGTTGAAGTTTCTGGAAATTATTGTTTGCCCTAACCCCCCTCCCACCTATTGCATCCCCAGCTACTGAAAAATTGTAACCCCCCTCCCCCCTCCCAACTTCCACGTAACACCACCACTGTCTCATACCGTCCAGCCGACCCTGGCAAGCTCAAAAGTCACATTTTTGTCTCGCAAGCCCTTAAGCCCAGCTTACACCTTTCTGATTTTACCGGTTCGACGGATCATCGGACCATCTTTCAGCTCAAGGTGTGCGCATAAAATTCGGACCGATCTTTCCCTACACTGGGCGACCAGATGAAATCAAACGTGTGATTTTTTCGCATCCGATTTCACCGGATCCGATGTCACCGGAAAGGTGTGCGGGCAACACTCCGATTTCACCGGACGCAATATTTATGTTGACCAATCAGATTCATGAAGGAAGTCACATGACTCAAAATTGAGGGCTGCCATTTTTTCATCATGTGACTGGTCATCATGTGATTATAGAACGGAATCAGGCATGTCTGCGGGTAACATTATGGTCTTATTGCAACGGTGAAAAAACATACCGGTGATGGGGTGAACCAGTGAAAAAAGTGTGCGCCCTGGCCGGCTTGTACAGTATACACAGCAGTTGGTATAAAATATGTCCACAAAGGGCATAACCCAATAGGGCTCGTTCAATGACGGCCATCTCTGTAGGAGAACTGCAACTGCGTATTT
This sequence comes from Patiria pectinifera, assembly GCA_029964075.1. Lineage (NCBI taxonomy): Eukaryota > Metazoa > Echinodermata > Asteroidea > Valvatida > Asterinidae > Patiria > Patiria pectinifera. The sequence continues at coordinate 1,902,753 of CM057141.1, read as the reverse complement.
TACGCAATCAAGCACGCATTGGGCAGTGTTGAAAATGTTCCAAACACGCGCGCTTGTTGCTCGAAATGTGTTCGAAATACGACGCAGCCGCTGCGCGTTATGCAAGTTCCCAGTCAAAATGCTGATGCACGTGCATGGTCCGTAGGAAATGACGTCATTTGAACGAGACCTATATAAAATGTATAACTAATTACAATGAAGTTTCAGAATGGACTGATTTAACCGGTTGTTGGAGGTAGAGTGCACGTAATGTGATATGAATGACCTTTGTGTACTTTGCGTACATGTACATCATACTTTTGAAAAGAACCAATTCTTTACATGCCCCCTGTACATGTTGTTTTTCAAATCAAAAGATTCCAACAAACCAACGTTTTCTTCAAATTGCCAATTTTTCCATTTTGACGTAATTCAACATTCCATTAAATTTTTTTCCCTGCCTTCACTGTTCACCCTGAGATATGAATTTTAAAATTGAAGTGCCAAGGATTTGTTTTAATATCACCAAAGACACAAACTTCCATTCAAATAAGCGATAATAAAAGGTTCACAATTTGGGTAACAGACTATTTCACAAACATGTTAATATTAGTTACATGTAGCACCGGTTGCTGTACCTAGAATTTCATTAGGTTGAGCATGGTTTGATTTGTGCACATGCCTTCAATGTTGTGCATGTAAATCAGTGGTCAAGCCTGCCGCACTGTACGCTGTCAGTCACATTTATATGCAGACCTGTATAAATTTGTATGCAGGTATAATGTGTCTAGGACATAATTTGCATTTTGCCGCTGTCTTAGTCTCCAATATGTAGTGCACGTTAAGTGCTGTTTGCAGGATGCCTAAGAAAATCAGAAGTGCAAAAAAAATCAACATTTTTTTCTCCAAAGTTTATTGTAATAAATTTAACAAAGTATGTACTTTTTTACACAGGAAGGGAAAGATAGGCCTATTCATCCTTAATTAGAGAACACAAAATTTGCCACAAATGCTCTCTCTCTCTCTCTCTTAATCAGATACACACACAGGAAACTAGTTTTAAATTGAAAATTGATTTTCTCGCTGGCTGTCTTGCCTGGCTGCCCCATGCGCTGATGGCCCGCAGGCGATTTTTGGAGAGACTCGAGTAGACTGGCCCAGGTTAATATGGGTGACACTCTCAGCGCTTGTCCGTCTTGTTTGGATACTTGATCGCGGGGCGCGTCGCCGTCGCGCATGCTGGAGTTATCACTCGCTGACCACATGATCGTGGCGTTGGTGCGTGCAGCGTGGCCGAAACGGTCGGTGGCTGAACTGCTCGGGCACTGGCCCTTCCTCGTTTTCCGTTGACAGGAAGCGGGATGCCTCCCTTATCCACGACGTTGTAATCTGGGTTTTGAAATGCACAATTCAAAATCCATCCATCTTGAGAAGCGGCTGCAAAAAAAATACATCTTGAGAGTTTGTTAAAAAAAAGTTTGTTTTGACATTACATTTTACATTTCATATGGTCATCGTTGATGTATCTTTCTTTTTGTAGTAATTGTATAATTACAGTGTTTATGGTAGTTTGTGGAAGGTTGATAAGTGCAGTTCTCTAGCATCAGCGTTGTATCAACTTTCAAGGGTTTCTAATGCAGCGCGCCACACATTTAACATTTGAGCATATTATGCTTTCATAAGCATTTGTATGCATTTTTATGGACTGCTGGAGGCGAGGATGCACTGTTTGATATCTGACTGAACATGTGATAGGGGAATGACCGAGGGTAGTTATATACCTGTATTGACTGGCATCTACCGCAAGTGAGCTGCTGTGATGTCGCATTGGGAGGAGTTACGGGGAACAGCCAGCTAGGGTATGATTGTCCTTTTGAGGTCTGTTGTGGGGTCGACCTAATGTAAATGGGCATAAATAGGTAACAGCATTTAGTATAAAATTTATGCGTCATCAAAGTGCATGGCAACCAATGCAATTTCAGGAGCTCTGAAAGCATTGCTTGTGCTCATCACCAGCTCATGGATGTTTTGTTTGTGTATGAAGTGGTTTCTCCAGCCTGATGTTTTGCAATGACACGTTTTCAGTTCAATCACAGAGTCTCAGACTCATTCCCTAGACCTGATGATAACAACATTGGTACCTGATGGTAATAACTACATGTACCGGTAGGCCTGGGCGACTAGTGAATTTCAATAGTCGCGACTAGTTGGGATAAACAGTCACGACTATTGTTCATTGTACAACCCCATTGTACTAGAAATATACTTTTGCCTCAAAAAATTGTCATTCATTTTCTGTCATTGTTCAGGGCATGCAACTTTTCCTTGGACTACAAATTTTCAGGTGTGGATGACTAATGAATTTCAATACTAGTCACGACTAATGTCAATAGTCGCGACTAATCACGTCATAACGACTAGTCGACTATTTAGAAATTGATAGTCGCGACTACCAATGTTTTTTAGTATTGGTGACTAGTCCACTAATCGCACTAATCGCACAGGCTTACGGTAGTGATAAAGTATCAAAATGCTACAAAATTATATTCATTAATACCCGAGACTGTTCACCTATTCCTATTGGTCGAGAGCCCTTGCAGTGGGTGATTTTAAACTGCCGTTTAAACACCGCGGAGGAGTGTTTAAAACCGGCCAGTAATAGGCCTAAAGGTGGCCCTGAAACCAGACAATTCATTTCTACTTTTGTCTGTGTAAGTTTTAGCTCTGTGAATGCTGTCTGTTCCGTAAAAAAAAGAATTCCAGGATCTCAATTTCAATTCAAAAGTTGCCGAGTCATGGTTTGAATTGCGTCCAAAATCAACACCCAGCGTCACTTGACGCATCTTTGGAAATGGCCTTTTTTTTACCATTTTCTTCAAAATGACAGCATGCCATAAAGAATAACTTCACAGGGAGTTTAGTGCCATTACTAGATCTTTAAACCAAGTATGCTTTTCAACAATAATTTCATCGGTTACGTTTTGGATAGCTGCAAATGATCTACTCTACCTTTATCTATTTTTCTGACAATTGACAGGCGACCGGACAATTTTTCTTTGCTGTCACAAAAATTATCATTCAGGTTTTTCTTGCTGTGATTTTCAGATTTCTTAATTAGTCAGAAGCCAAGTACCCGGTACATAGAAAGAAATTAAAAGCCATAATTTCAAATGGCAAATAACTTTTTAAAGTATTGGGGAAATAACTTTGTATAGTTTACATGTATTTGATTGATATCACTTGTAATGGGCACAAATGATATCAAAAATAATATGGTAGCAGCACTGTGGCCGCATGGTATACATTCTGCCAAAGTAGTGATCGTTCGATACACAAAATGCAAAGCGTGTGACACTTACAATTACAATGTAACAATATTTTGCTGCTGCATTTGCACACAAGTGCATCAACATGCCATTTGATTATTTTGATGTTGCAAATATGATTATTTGGTTATGGTCGTGAAAACACACCCTGGGTATCGTAGTATTTTGATGTAATTACCGGTACATACATCTACAGGCCTAAGTCGCATGGTTACATGTGTGCCTCTCTTCGTTTCAAACTACAAAAATGCTATAAATCATGTTCCCTACAAAACATTGTAATAAAATCTACAGTTAACTTTGTCTTCTCTATACATGTATACATGTAAATCTGTGAATCAAGTCATTAGTCCACACACTAAATACGTACAACGTACCCTACATGTACATGTGTTTTCAGCATCACTGTATTCAAATTTAAAAAGGTCTCAAATATGTGTACAGTGCAACGGATGAACTGATGACACTGTTCGTTCTGCTGATGTAATGATAAACAAAGATTATCAACATAACAATGGATCTGTAACTAACATCACACAAATTCTAGGTCTGCAATATGCACTCAGTGAAAGGAAGGATACAAAAAAGTAGTCCGTGATAAAACAATGACACACACACAAAACAGGATGTCCCGCTTTGACGAGATTGTAATTCCGAAGACAGAGAGAGAGAGAGAAAAAAAATCCATAAAACGAAACTTCCACTTTATTCCATATAAAATAAATGATCCTGCGATACATGTGCAATGCATGCGATCGTGGATAATTAGCTTCTTGTTCGTGTGTGTCGAGGGGTATTTGCTAAATAAATAGGCCCCGAATCGGCACGGTCAATGAGGGTAATGCTCGTCCCCTCGCCGGCTACTTGAAGAGAGAGGCCTTATTCCATCTCACCGACTGTCTTCATTAATATGACGTTATGAATAACTGGCCCCAGCAGTGTATGGCCTGATCATACAGGCCCAGACAGGCAGAAGTGTCTGTGGAGACACGATGGTGTATTGAAGTCCCGCGCGCCTTGCATCAACCAAACGCTAACACAGGCGCACACAATACACTCGCAGCGCATGCGGCTGTTCGGGCACGGCCCAAGAGCTGCCACGATTGCCTGTCTTCATTTGTCATGTGATTGACTGACTTGGAACGGGCTGCGCACTCAAAGGCAAAAAAGAAAAAAAAAAAACTGTTCCCGGGCCGAGCAGCATCAGTGCCTGTGATTACCTCCTGCACTTGAGTGCTTGCTATTATGGTTCAGATGAGCTGTGTGGAGATCGCTGGCTATACACTGTATGTGTGAAAAGATGTTTAAATATCCCGTCCTGGTACCATGGAGAGCTGTAGTAGAGGACCATGATGCACTACATTGTACATTTTGGTATGGTGTATTAAAGCTGTACGAAGTTACACATTTATTTGGGATTTCTCGAGTTTACAAAATCAGAAGGGTTACACAGATTATAATAAACTTGAGTCATTATTTTGTTGACCCAATATTTGAGTAGGTTAATTTGCCACCCCCCCCCCCAAATTATCCATCTCCTCAGTTGTTGTGGTCATGGGCTGGTTTCAGTATTAAGTGTTGGTATTAACTTACATTTTAATGGTATATTAAAAAGTGGCTCTAATGAAATAATGTTGAATCGCGATGATGAAGATATACGATATCAGAGATGAAAACGAAGGCCTCCCCTGGAATCGGAAAGGCTATCGTTCATCAGAAAATGGAAAACGGGAAAGAGATAAATCTTAATGAAACCTCAGCAATATTACGGTCTCTGCCGTGGCGACTTCCCGGGTATTCTTAGAGCAGAGCTGATTATTAATCCATTGAATAACACAGCCCTTTTGATTGATGATGCATTGGCATATTGCAACCTCCGCCGTGGCAGTATGATAGACTGACAGCCAATTTGAGCCGAGCTAGGGTCTTAAGTTTTTCTTATTTCATCCCAGGTCTTATCTCTGCGGGCCTGACGGCAGTGTCATATCCCTTACCATCTGACACCAGATGGGGAAGAGGTTACTTGAAATCGTAGTTGGCATATCAGGCTGGAGCACATCCATCATGCACAGCACTCTCTCCCCGACAAATGGAGAACCATGCCGGATCATAATCCAAAGGACAAAATGAGATTAGAACAAGCGGCTCCAATCAAATTTAGGGAATCGCTCAAAAAATGATAACAAAGTGAAGTTGACCTTATGCAGTGCCACAAACTATGCATCCACCGTATTGTAGGACTGAGGTGGAGTGGTGGGTAGTGGGGGGGGGGGGGCATCGTTTTCCCCCAGTGTGTAAAACAATTTAATGCTGTCTTCAAATTGATGCATGTGCAAAGTCACTTCTATTCAATTCAATTCAAGAAGCATTTGTTTCCTGCATGTAATTTATACTCCGAGAAAATCAATTAACAGAAATGGTATGGGGGACCATGGATAGAAAAGGGCACGTTGTAAATGCCATGGATATAATGTGTGAAACAAGGTGGAAATAACTGCAGACTAACAATCCAAGGCCTGCCGCACACCTTTCCGATTTTATCTGTTCAACAGATCATCGGGCCATCGTACAGAGATGTGCGCTGAATAAATCGGACCGATCTTTCCCTACGCCAAATTTTTTTTGCATCTGATTTCACCGGATCCGATGTCACTGGAAAGGTGTGCGGGCAGCACTCCGATTTCACCGGATGCAATATTTATGTTGACCAATCAGATTCATGAAGGAAGTCACATGATTCAAAATTGACGGCTGCCATTTTGTCATCATGTGGCTGGTATGACTGGTCATCATGTGACCGCTTTAAGAACAAATCATGGGAAATCCTAAGTTAACATTTAAGAATTTCTTTAAACGTAACGTACCTGAATCCATCAAAATCCAAATTTGGAGGATTTTGGCGGATTCAGGATACCTCCCTATTGAAAAATGTGGGGGACTTTGATGGATTCAGGATCTGAACAGTTGAACTCCTTGGCTATATGTTTGGTGTGTACGAGCTACATGTATATGTACACTGTACACTGGTGGATTCTGATGGACTCACTGGTGGATTCTGATGGACTCAGGACACCACTGTTTTTGGCACGAAAAAATTGATGCATTTTGGCGGATTCAAGATACTTTCTAGTAAAAGTGCTCAAGGGGTTAGGGTTAAAGTTGACAAAGTCTGATAAACCATTATTATCTCCACTCACAGGTTTGTCAGAAAATTTGTCTGAAGTTTGTCAGAAAATAATTTTCTTATTTTTGGGCTCATTTTAAAAGAGTTCATTGTGCGCTTCAAAATAAAATCAGACAATCACACTAAAAAAAAAATTGTGTTAACTTTATAATGAGTAAGGTAAACTCAAGATTAATGAGCGGGAATGTGTAAAGCTTGATGAAATTTCCTTATGGTGAAATTTGAAGTAAACCTTTTGTTCTAGCAAGGCACTAAAGAAAAAAAATCAAAACGTGCCACATTAGGGGCTTAAGGGGCTGCGCCACGTTAGGGGACATCAACAATTTACCGGTACATATAGAGATGTTATCTCCAAAATCCATTAAAAGTCGGGCTGGAATGTATACGTACTTCTATGTGTCCCCCCCCCCCCCCCCCTCCCACCGTCAAAAAAAAATTTGATTTACATGTAAGGCTGTAATGTAAAATATGGGTTCAGAAACTGAGAATGGGAATGACATATCGTTGAGTGTGAGTCATAATTGTTGTTTAATTACCTACATTGGTCATCTGCAAATAGCAAAATTAAATGAATTACCGTTATCAAAACCCTCGCCATACAAATAAGAGATTGCCAATGACCAAGGGTATTGAAATACCGTACATGTACGTGTACTCATGTAATTGTATTGCATGTTAATTGACCAACGAGGATTAAAAAGTTCTTTTGCTGTAGGCGTTATGAATAGTGCAATTTCATTTGATAGCTAGGTGGTGTGCCTTGTGCCAGTAACTGTACATACATGTACAATGCTTGCTTAAACAAACCTTTTTGTGATTCCCTAATGAATTAACAAAAAAGCTGCCAAGATGTCTGACAGAATTGGCACGCCATACATGTACCCGTGAAAAAAAAAACAATCCTGACCACTGCTTCCACATCATTATTCCTCCCAACTTGCTTTTCATGCCCACATCAGCTGCAATTCTCTTTAGGCTGTAAGCTTTTGTCGGCGGTGTCCTTTGCAAGTGGCGGCTTGCCTTTGTGGTCCCTGCCATTACTGACTGCATGCTCTAACCGCCGCACACGTCTGCAGGACTCCACTAGCGCTGATGACAGATCGTTTGATCTGATCGTCTAGTACTGAAGGGAGTGTCACATTAAAAAAAAAAAAAAACCTAGGCCAGCAGTGATGTGATATATGGATACAATGCATGTCTGACCAGGGTAGATTATGCACACACATATTTAGCTTTTACTTTAGAAGTCATAAATCATCCATATATTTTTTTCCTCCTGGTTGGCCCTGGTCTGCATGGAGCCTGAATGGGACTGCCAGCTAGGGTACTGTAAAGTGGTAGAAAACGCAAATCTATGCAAGAAGGCTTTTAAAAATGCAAAAAATGCTTCCATAAGGATGAACACAAATGAACCTGATGTACATGTACATCTACTGTATCTAATTATCAGTGAAGTTATGCATAATGGTTAAGCACTGCATAATTTTATGACATGTTTAACTGCATTTCAGTCTTTTGTGCACGCTCAAAAAGTGCATAAAATCAACCTTGCGTTACATGTACCGTACTGGTACTCATTGAATGACCATTAACTGGTAATCACACAATTTATGCAGCCTACTACAATATGGACCTCTATTCCTACATGTCCTTGTTTACACTTAGTTAAGGGGTCATTGTGAAGATAGGCCATTTATCAGTAGGGCAATTCCACGGTTACTCACGTTACAATCTTGATGTACTTTTGAGTTTCCTTGGGCTGTAATTTTACTGTAAAGGTTTAATAACTGTTATCCCTGTGGTAGATAGAGTAGACCTAGACCTACCTAAGCACCAAAGATGACATCCCGAAAAACGTGTTATGTATGATAATCAAAACGCACAAAATCGGTTACTCACGTTACGAAAATGTAACGTGAGTAACCGTGGAATTGCCCAGTAGGTGTAATGGTCAAGGAAAATGTAACAGACAATATATTTGTATGCATACCCTCATTTCTATACCTATACCCGTCACATCCTTGACACTTGATAGTTTAATTTTGGAAGGGGGGGGGGTCTAAGACTCTAAGGGTTAGGGTTAGGATTTTTAAAGACTATTTTAAAGACCATGTTTTTGATGGATTCCAGGAATTGAAATTGCAACACCAGATGTTAAACAAATACACCATGAAGTATATGCTGGGCAGGAACATTTTCTGGAAATCATTATAAAAAGTCCATTAGGTAAATTAGCATTTTTATTACATTTTACATGTACAAAAAAATGTACTTTATGTGAAATTTACATTTCATTGATGGAGGGATGAAGCGCTTACATTTGTACATGAGGCTGAATGCACAATGTGTATGTTCATGTACACGTATACCCAAAAAGCATGGGCAGTACAAAAAGTTTCATAGGGCAAGTTTGCTTAACTAACGTGCTCAACTCGCTTGTGTCAGACCAGTTCAGCAAATTCTGCCTAGAAGATAAAGTGTACATTGACTGAGTGATTTGGTGGTTTTTTTTACATTTTATTTCTCAGGATCGCGATGAAATTGTTCAGTTTGTTAAAAGCCTTTGATTTGAATAGTGTGATTAAAATATTGTCAGCCAACAAAGGTGCATTTGTCTTTTAAAATTACAATGTTATTGTTATTATTATTATTTATCTCTGGTAATGAAACCAAGGGTTTCTCAAAAGTGCCCGAGGCACTGTAGCTAGCAAGCCTGAAGAAACCTTCGAAAAATTAGAAGAGACAGAGAATACAATGAGAAGAAATTACATTTTTACAGGTGGGAGGAAAACGCCAGAAGAATATTCTGGGGAAATCCACGGATTAGGTAGTGCCTGAAAACCCAATCCACATGTGGACCTGGGCAGGAATCGAACCTGGGCCAAAGATGTGGAAGGCGAGGAAAGACCCACTGCACAAACCTGACTCCCCCTAATGTACCTCTGCTCAATGAAATGTTTAAAGCTGTTTGGTTTTCAGTATAGAGAATAATATTTTTATCTCAAATTTTTCCCTTAAGTGCAATTTAAGGTACATGTACATCTTAGACATCTGAATGTCGTTATCATCAATGTTTAGTTTGCAGATTCTGCTCAGTGAAAATCGGATATTTTTTTTATGCTTTCACACTTATTCAGGAACAATAAGAAATTCCCGGCCATTTTCCCCCGTTTTGTTCTGCATGCTTCCCGAGATGATTGCTTTTGGCATTGTGTTGGAAGGTTGCCTAGCTAACATTAGGGTTGTTATTGGTTGCCATGGTTTCTGAGAACACTGGAGCACACTTGGGTGAACGGCAACAATGGCGCGGTAATGCAGCGCGGTGCGCCTTATTACTGGCGCGAGTCTGTGTGCGAGGATTTAATGAAAACTGTTGGGCACTCGGCACAATCAGCGTTATCATAATATTTGTCAATTTGTCAACAGTTTGTGAAGTGTTGGGTGAAGTGAGAGGCAAAACAATCAGACATGGGTTTTTTCATAGTTAAATAACAGTTAACCAATGCTACATTGCACACATGTATGTAATTATACTGTGAAAAAAACCCCTTCTATATATGAACTACAGGTTGGGTATCACCGTGCCACTTTTTCATGACTGATTCGTGTAACACAATACAATACAATACAGTACACATTGAGAACTTAAATTTTTTTCTATTGGCACTTTTTTGTAACTCTTTTCTGTTTGACACATGCATTAAGGCAGGTTCATACTCGGCGCAAAATTGAACGCGAATGTGAATTTGTGAAGTCAGGGGGGAGTTTTTGCGCTGCAAATTCGCAAAAGTTGAACACGGGAAAGAATGTTGCGACCTGACGGTACCGGTACTTCACAGCGGCTGTGTACAAAGTCTATGGAGAGTCAAGAATTTTGGAATTGGAAATATTTCTCAGTCACAGATTCATGTCTTATCGTCAGCAATTTCATTGAGATGATATATGAAGAAAAATGCAGCGTCAGGTTGCAATATTCTTTCCTAAACACGTTTCAACTTTGGTGAATTTCACAGCGAAAGCTTCGTGGCGTCAAATTCGCATTGCATTCGTATTCGCATGAAGTAGTATGAACCAGCCTTAAGTTGCATTCATTTATAAGTTATCCACATGCTGTGCATTGTGCAGTTAAGTTTTTATTTTTCTGATATTTGAACCCTGAAATGTGATGATGTATCGCAGCATCCTTCTATCAAGATGTGTATTGTGAAAATTTTCTTTACATGTTCTTTGTCTCTCAACCGTGGCACCATAAATATATGGACAAAGTGCTTTGTCAAGTCAACCACATGTGCACTATTGTCAGTATAGTGTCAGCCAAGGCCAGAATATGATGTGGAAACATTTTTCAATTCTCACTGAACGTATGAAAACAACTGCTTTAAAGAACTAGAAAGTGCCAGGCGGAGCATGTTTTTCAACCAGTAACAGTATAGTGAGAATGACGTCTTTCATCTACAATTATTATTTGTGATATATGACTCATTTGGCAAAGTGAGTACGTATTTTAAGGACTAGTGGGACCTGGTTACTCACAAAAACTCTTGGCAGAGGCAGTCCAGTGACAAAATTTAAAGCATTGAAGACCAAATGATAAAAGCAGCATCACTGCTATACTATTCAGCACCTAAGATGTGTGTGTGCGTTTTCACGGCTTGTTCACTGTGAGTTGATTTCGTGTTGATCGCCTGCAAAGCAGGGAACAGCAGTGAAGACACCTCTCCCAAGACGCGAGAGATTCAACGCCTCTTTCAATATATCGTCCTAGTTTTAGAAAGAAAAAAAATTCTTTTGTGGAAACAGCAACAAGGTGACAAGGAATGATATTTCTAAATTCTATTTCGTCTTTCCTCGAACTTCCCAAAACAGTTGAAATCCTGCATAAATGACCAAAAAATACCAAAGACATAAGTGGCTGTGCATCGAAACCGGGTACCCAAGTACCCAACCACTGATGTCAGGAACTGGTTCCAGATTAAGGAATCGAGTACCCGTAATTACAGTAACTTTACATATTACTTACTAACTTCTCAGATAGTGAAAAAGGAAGGTTTTGAATGTAATTTATGCAAATTTTCAAATTGAAAACCAGGCCACACGGACAAACAATACAGATTCACGTTTATGACGCTTGCGAAAATGCAATTTACACTGTAAAGCTAAAGAGCTGACTATACACACTTGTATTTTGCTGTATTGACGCACAAATGTGGTAGTATTATTGTGCGGACCGTTATGAACAATGTGAACAGCAACTTCCAAGATTTAAATTTTGGGGTTTGGTTTCTTTAACGGGTTAGGGTACCCATGTTTCACTCAATCGGGTACCCTGGAGTTCCTGTAGTACTACCCGTAAATGCACACCCGTAAAAGAAATTCCAAGTCATGTCTGTGCCTCTGTGGTGGATAGAATTCTGGCAGATCATGACAGGAATGGAACCATGTATGCTCGGCAGAAGCTGTGCATAACAACTTGAAACAAATACTCATGCTGAGCTTATAAAACACCGCCAAAGAACCATCGCAGTTCCCAACCAAAAGTATCGTACAAATATTAACATTCTTGATGCCGCATTAACAGTTTATGCTATTGAACAGTTTAGCGTTCATGTGCTGTGCGGTTCAATTATGCAAAGCAAGCACTGCACATGTCGTGTCATTGGCCGATTGATTGGCCTCATCGCATTCAAGGCATCTTGTGGGGGATGTCTCTTCAAAAAAAGGGGGGAAAAACAAGAGCGTACAAGAGAACAGGCAGTTGTCTCAAAAGGACCCACAGTCAATGCTATTGGCATCTCTCCGTCAATCAATCTATTTATAAACAAAATATGCCGATCGTGGCTACACAGCACTCAAGAATGGTCACAAGTACGAATCCTGTTTGTTCCTGTATGCAGTGTGTGCTCCAAAGAGGGAAGAAAAAAACATTCTGGGGGCCCCGGGCCACATAACTTCCTCACTGTTTGTCTTTGGGGCTCCACAATTATTTTCTTATTGACGGCGTAATTTTATTATCAGGGATTCGGCGAGAGAGTAATGGATTTGGGGGCCATCAGGTTGACGGCTGGTCCGTGCCAGCACTTCAGCCGCACTGCTTTCTCTCACTGCTTCATTAAATAGAGCAACTCGTCACAGTTGTTAAGGAGTGTCAGCCACCTTCAGACTTGTTTCTTCTCCAGGACTTGGCCAGAAAAAGAGAGAGAACCGACAGACAGAGGAGCACAGTTTCTTCAGGATGACAAAACGTCCCTCTCTCTGCCATAAATAATTAAATTTAGGCACTATTTTGGTCACTAGGATGAAGAGCATGTGCATAGGATGGGCCGTGTGGTGAGGGCTAGTGTGTATTTGATTGGATTGTGTTATTGTATAGACGTGTAAGCACTACCGAACTGACTTCTTTGCGACAGTTGTTGATGATATTGGGTTCCCTTCCCCGCCCCCCAAAAAATTGCATATTACAGGCATGCAACTTTTCCTTGGATCAGCTGAGTTCCTCTTTTTTCATTCCCTCTCGTGCCATTGAAAATAGAAAAACACTGTACAAAGTCTTGGAAAGATGTGAATTTCCTCTTTTTTGTGACTTCCCAGTTGCATGCCTGATATTAGGTGATCAACATTTTCAATGAATTGATAATGTAATTTTTGATTTTGGCTACATTCCTTGGTATGATTGTCAAAAACCACTTTTTAGAAATGAAGGTTCCTTTTCAAAAGACGAAATAGGATTCGCCAGTTGACTTCTTAACCCAAAAGTCTTTTAAAATTCCATGTCCAAAACTTTATCACTAAGAAATGGGATGAACCCAAGGATGGACATACACGCATAAGGACATACCGGTATATTCTTAAAAGTTAGTGTATAATTGTTTTATGAAAGTTCCATTGTTGGCTTAATTTGTACCAATTGATGCCAGAATAAAACAGCCATATGATTTTATAATCAAAACCATATTAGGGAACGGTTAATCAATCAATATTGTACATGTACATGTACATGTGTGTGTGTGTGCGGGCCAGTGCTCAATACAAACAGTAGAGTTCTGCATTTACCTGTGGTTTAAGCCATTGCAAAGAAAGTGATAAACATTAAAGTAAAATCACGTTGTAAAGATCATTGAGACAGAAGATTTTTTCCTAATTCAGGAAATTAAGAGAATGTTTAAACCACAGAAAACGATTGGTACCATCACGAATATGACTGTGACGGAGCGTGAATATTGGTGCATGCACTCTGAACATGCTACATGCACGATGGTTTTCAGAAAAGGTACCGTAGACCTTTTCGGTTCAGCAGTGTTCTTGAGAGAGATTTATTACAGGCAGTTCAGGAATAGATTCTATTCTTGACATGGCAGGTAATAGTTCCATCACCTTCATTGTTTCCTGGATTCTTTTTTTTCTTTTTTCGGTTTTGATGTGGAAGGTCAGCAAATAGCCAACCCATATATTCAGCCATGGAACACATCAGGAACCAAGCCCCATCCTCTTAAGAGCAAGTTTGCATAATGTAGCGTGATGGTCTTTTCAGTGATGGACAATGGGTTCAATGGTTGCCACGGCGACGGAACGATATGGATCTCCTCCGTCACAAAACATCAATCAAATGTTGACACTCGATCAGGGAGCCGTTGAGAGATTGGATGGAGTTGATGTATTCAGTTTTTTTTCGTTTTTTTTTTTCCTTTTTTTTTTTTTTGGTCCCTCCATCTGATGCTGATTATCCCATAGAGCAATAATGCCATCTGAATGGGCTGCAGTGGAAAGTTTCTTGATCACATACAAATGTATAAAATAGTCACTAATTGAACTTCTATAGGTTAATAAGATTTCAAATGAAACAAGAAGGTTTTCTTGAATTGTTCATTCAAATGGTGTTCATCATACCAATGGCATCTTTACAGTTTGATAATCCTCTTCTCATTCCGATGCTCTTCAAAGGTATTATACAACATTTGCAAACATCAGAACATAAAAATACTCCCCAATTTACCAAATTTAGTTATTCCAAAATTTTGTTTGCAATCGGTTACACATCTGTGAACTGTTGCAAGCCAGCTAGTCTGGTTCCCTGACCTGACAATTCCCAACGTCTACAAATTGCTCCGTTTCGTCTGAAGTAGGGTCAGGAAAAAAGACTCAAGAACAGCTTTTTTTTCTTCTTTTTTTTGTCCAGCATCTGTGAACACAAAACTTGAAACAGATCAGTAGTTATTTGCTATAAATTACTAACCCTAAAATCCATCCATTTCTGAAAATTACAGCAAAAGCAAATCTTGTATATTACCCTCAAATTATTTTCTGTAAAATATTCTTGGAATATCCCTCTTTTCTGTTGCCATTATCCAGCTGGAATAGACTGCTTTTTTAAACCGAAAAAAAAATGTTAGCGTAGAGCTCTTTGCCTTCACAATTACCCATCAATCAATCACTTGTGTCCTGCAGTCTGGTGTACTTTTCCTCAGGTCACATAGTCAGTCAGTAACCTCCATTGAATAGATCATATGATCTGGATCAGTGCTGCTACATGTACATGCAACTCCCCATTGTGCTAGCTATAAATGCGTGCGTACATTGTTACAGTAATCGCTTGTACGTGTGTGATTTAGTTCGGTTTACTTTTACCCAATTATTTGACTCACCACATTTTTTTATATCCGATTTTCTATGAAATCTGTTTAATTAACATAACTGAAAACATAACTACATCTACATGTACATATACTGAATGTGAAACTTCGTTAACACATGATGTGCTGCACATGTACATTTTTTTTGTTGTAAATATAATTTCTCTTGTATGCTTTTGTGAAAGATTTTATCTTGTTAAAAGTGGCTCTACAAAGCAACTTCTTCTTTTATGAGGACCCACCCTACCATAATATTTAGGCATCATTTGATCATCAAAACGCACCATATTTAATTAAAGGCATATAGGATAATTTCACACATTTTCTTCGTTTCCAATCATAGCAACACTCAAAATCAAAAGACGAATGTTCAAGTTGAAGTTTAAGCTCGGTGGGTATCACAGTTTTTGAGATAACAGTGAAAAACCATGCACATCCTTTACATGTAGATCACGAAACACGATGTCATCAATAGCACTCTTTATTGAAAAAAAAATCAGTCAATTCAGGTGAATTCATTGACTGGTCATTAGAAACCACATGTACATTTCTTGATTTCAGTGGAATGACAGCAAGCCAGACGGAACAATTTCACGGGGTGTTGTACCAGTAATATTTTTGATAGGTTACGTTTGGGATAAATGCAAGGTACACCTTTAACTAGATATGATTTGGTCATCACTTGGCGTCATTTGACATCAGAAAGCACTATCAGTCGCACGTCATTGCCATGGAACTTACAATGAACTGAACTCATCGTAAGTTTCTTGACATAGGTTTGCATCACCATAAAGTTACATGTAAAGATAAGATTGATTGAATTGTACACAATCAAAGCATGGTGAGAAGTTAATTAAGATCTTTGTTCTGAGTGTGTAGGAGTGTGTTGTAAATTTAAGTGCAGTTTGAATATGAGCTTGAGTATTTAGTTACTGTATGTCTCTGTAGAGGTAGATGTACATGTACTCTCTACATTGATGCCTGTTGTCTTTCACTGCCTGACAACAGTGAAGGATAGCTACATGTACATTAGGGGAGAAAGAGAGAAATAAAGGCACCAAGAGTTAGCTTGGAGCTCCGGCTCCGAAAAAACAAATTGAATCCGATGATTGACAAAGCGTTTCTGTGCGGCATGTTTTTCCAGGGAAAAGCTGGTACAGTCAGGCCTTTCCTGCCCTGGCTCAAGAATTGACACAGTACAGATTGCCAATCAACACGCCTAGCATCTGTAAACACTTCAGAGCGGGCAAGAGGGGGAAAAAAAAGGCATCAGTCAGTCGCTAGCCAGCTCTCGTGTCTATGGCCAGCCTGTTGAGTCATAAATCAGTCATATTTGCCGGGCCTTATGTGCCGCTGCCGAAATGGATCAAAGAGAGGCCGGCCAACCAATAAAGTATGGCCAGCCTTTGATTTCAACAGATGCTTGATTCAAAGGGCACATGTTCAGTACATGTTTTATTAAACATGATCTACATGTACATGTACACTTGTACAGTATGTAAGGCCTATGTATTGACATCTTCAGTTACCTATCCATAACATTTACATGAATAATTAAGAATTTTGTCATCAAATTACATGTACCGGTAATGTAAGTATGAAAACCGACAGAATGTGACCTTGTGTAACCAAACTTCAAAGACTAGTTGACCAAGAGCACTCTGTATGTATACATCTGTAAGTATGTGAGTACAAACAAAAGAGGGACAATAGGACGTCCACGATCGACATTACGAACGCGCTTGTCTGTACATGTATGTGGATTTTACAATTTCACACATCAAGATTCTTTCTGAAATTATTGAGCACCTGAGACCTGCATTATGCAGGGGTATCCATGCAGATATTCATCATTCAATCAAATCACCATCATTTCTTTATTAGTCTCAGTATAACACGATTGTGAACAGGTACACAAAAATAGACGCATCAAGTAGCAGACTCCTGAGTTCATAGAAACACAATTACTGCTTTCATCAAACAGTGTATGGGGTCTGGGCACATTTACCCCCTGCATGGGATATGAAAGGGAGAGTTGGGGGGCATGGGAGAGACATTTGAACACATTGCTGACGACGCCTGACGCTCACGCGAAGATGCTTTGGCTTTGTACACATTCGGTATAGAGTACCGAAGTGAATCACGCGCACAATTATGTGTGTAAAAGACATTAGCACGTGATTCAGCCGGTGAACCAACACGCGCGCGCATACTCACGTGCGCGTACTCCATTCGTTTGCATTACACTTCCTGGTTCTAAATGATGTCACACTTTCGTACTCTATCGTGCGTACTTTGCGCTATACGCGCGCGAACCAGTACGCGCAGGTGGTGTTGTCCTGTCCACGGGGTTCTCGAAATTGGTAAAAAAGCGCCCTCTCTTGTTCGCTCACGGAGCACATACCAGAACTATCTGAGGCATGTTTATCCATAGAGCAAGTCTTGTGGAAACCAGTATCTTTCAGCTATTGTCCTTGCAGTATACAGTCGAGTCTCGTTAATACAAACTTGTTCGGACCTAGCCAAATTGTTTGTTATATCAGAATTTTGTATTAAGAGGAACATCAGTCCCATTCATTGTGCACATAAATGCACAGTCGGGACTAAGGCTTTATGTTTGTTATAACCAGAATTTTGTATTAACAGAGTTTGTACTAACGAGATTCGACTGTACATGTACACAGCATAGAATCATGAGCCATATCTTCAGGTAACAGTACATTCATGTCAATATCAAATTAGTTCGGTCGTCATAAGAGAGGTTTTGTTCTTCAGCAATCACTTACATGCAATAAGCAGTGCTCATTATTATCACCGAGCAGGCAAATGCTGTTGCGATTTATTGCTTGTTGTAAGCTGGTCGTAGAGTTAAGTGTACATCTACTGCATGCACATCATGTAATTAGTGATCACTTGTCAATGTCTTGTCTGTATAATTTGTAGAGACGTGTTCGCTGCTACCTTAAGGGTTGACAAACCTTCACTCTACGTAATGGACTAGCTTATAGTCGTGCCTTCCTGTGTGCAATGTTGTAAGCAAAGGTTTTGGGAGGATGGGCAACTTTGGCAACATTTTCAATTTTGCTGCCCTACTGAAATCTTTATTGGCATGGTTTTAAAAAACAATATATATATAAAACCCACTTTAAAATCCGGGACCAACAAGGAACACTACTCATTGGATTAACAATTGTTAAGAAATACGTTCATGTGAATACTTGGAGATTTAAGTGTCGTGCAAAATGCTATCACTGCCAATCTGAAAGACTTTTTTTCGCAACCACAGCTACATGTATTTCCCATCCTGTTATTTGTTATTGCTGGAAAAACTTGGCACTATTTTATTATTTTCTGAGTCTGTGAGCCATAAATTTATGATATATCATAAATTTATGGCTCACATGCAGACACAGAAAATAATGCAATAGTTTTTGATGAGGATTTTTAGTTACATATGTGCATGTGTACAGTATCTGGCTTTTTATGACCACAGTACACTTGTGGCCAGTCACATGTACACATGCCGTTAACCGTTCTCTTTCGATAAAACTGAAGACACAGGAGAATTAGACTTTTAATGAAACAACTCTGGTGTGACGGTGGACAAGTCCCAACTGTGCATGTATAGCTTTTAATGTCTTCATCAACCTTTCTCCTAGCAGACATTAGAGTGTGCGGTCCTACAGGTGTCCTGCCATGCAGCAAATTAATTAATAACCCTTTGTCATATTCTC
This sequence comes from Patiria pectinifera, assembly GCA_029964075.1. NCBI lineage: Eukaryota > Metazoa > Echinodermata > Asteroidea > Valvatida > Asterinidae > Patiria > Patiria pectinifera. Next base: position 1,883,903 of record CM057141.1, on the reverse strand, counting down.
CGCCATAAATGTCAACATTGGCACTGTCTGTTCATTAGAGGATGGGGGAGGGGGGGGGTTGTATGGGGAGACTTGAAAATGTCAATTATGAATCGGCAACAATTTTGCAACATGTCTCCTAATGTAGCAAGAGGACTTTTTTGTGATGTCTGAAGTCTTGTCACATCCTTATGATGGTCACGTCAAGGTCTGTGATGAGTTAAAGGAGCACTCTCAAAAGAACGTGCCCTTTTGGGCTCCAAAGAAAAGAAAAACCAACATGTTTACCAAGAAGGGATATTTTACAAAGTTTGTTAAAAAGTAGAATATGAATGTTAATTACAGCAATACCTTGAAAATACCTTGTATCAGCGTGGGTGGACTGCTCTGCCATGTGTCCCAGTAACCATGTGCATGCACCAGCAGTTGAAAGTTGGGGGAGGGCTGCGCTGTATTTGCTACAAATAATACAAGTGAATGTACGAGTGTTAATTTTTGTACATTTTTGTGAAATACATCAAAATGACCGTTTCATACACAGAAGAGAGAAAGTTTTGTGAATTAACTCGCAACAATGTTCTCTCTAACGATGCTTGCGTAACGTTTTGACGAGTTACGAATATGAGCATGTTTACAGGCAATATAGGCTGTGTTAGCTCATCAGTGGCTAGGGTTCATTAGTTGTTCATGTCCATTAAAAATGCTGACATTCAAGACATTGATTGTTCAACTCTGCTCAAGATTGGGGATGGCCACGGTCATCGGTATTCCAGATATCAGTAATGACGCCCCTCATCAAACATTGTGAATTCATTCAATACAAGACTTCAGGAAATAAGAAACCCCGAAATTCATGAAAACAAATATCTCATGTTTTGTAGAACATGCCTACATTCCAATGATGCGCTGCTAGCTGAAACAGCATTAGCACAGCCAGTGGGTGCTTGTTTAACCTGCTTCTATCTGAAGTTTCCATCTTGAACAATGCCATATAGCATTTGATTTTGTCCTCCCCCCCCCCCCCACGCCTGTGAAAAAAAAAACCGGTGCACTGAGCATGTGCCAAGTTTTAAACTGAGTAGGAAAAGCCTAATAAGACAGGAACATGCATGTAACTGAGTGTTACCACAACAGAAATTGCACTGAAGTTGCCCATACATGATGTTATTGCTATATTACATACTAGCTTAGTATCAACAAGGACAGCATCTCAGTTTGTGGTAATTGATCACCTGGTGTTTGATCACCTCTTGGTTGCTTGGAAATTTGATAATTTCTGTACTTTCTACTCACTGTCTGTTTTATTGTTCTCATTACACAGCCCATGAGGGTGATATTGAGACTGATGATGTCAGCCCTGGAGAGCTAGCTGATGATGAATCAGATGATATAGAGGAGAAGGAGAAAGAGGTGGAGAGGGAGAATGGAGAAGTTGGAGCCAAGGAGATTAAGAAAGAGCAGACAGAGGGGGAAGAGACACAGAATCCATCTACCTCCAGCTGCCTGTCCCCAGATACTGCTTCTCTGAAGAGTCCAACGAGATGCCAATCATCTCCACCCCAGCCTCTATCTGCCACCAAGAGCCTGCCCTTTTCCTCCATGAATGGTCCCATGACAATGTTGAGCAAAATGTGCACTGCGTTGTCTGGGACGGACAGCGACTCTGCAGACGAGGACTCCGATTTGGAGACAGTGCTGAGATTCAGCCAACTTGGGATGCGCTCCAGCCAGTCCGTCCCGGAACAGGAGGAGGCACTTGACCTGAGGGTCTCTAAAGTGAAGAAGCGGAAAGACCAGGCCCCGCATCGTGACCGCTCACCCGGCAAGTCCAAGAGATCCTCGGATTCATCTGGTGGGCTTAGTCCCAGCAAGGGTGTCAAGACTGTGTTCTGTGAGACTGTCCCGCGTGATGTACTTGCCAGTGTGTCCCGCCTGCAGACAGACTACAGTGTGCTGCCATCGCAGGTTAGCCTTTGTCGTGGAATCAATGGCCGTTGTAACTTTGTTCTGTGCACAGATTGCTACCAAGCGTTTCCCAATGTCGGGATGTTGTCTTTGCATCTCATAGCCACTGGGCACAATAGCACAAAGCAATTAAACTCAGAACTGATGCTGCAAAGGGGATACCTCGCCCTTGTTCCACCCAGGACAGAATTCTTTAGCACCTGTGCCCTGCGCAGAAAGCAGCGACTGCCGGCTGCCTCATCAAGGAAAGAACTCTGTGCTTATACTTGTTCAGCATGCTCGGTCTCATTCCCTGACTTCTTAGACTACACTGTGCATCTTACAACAAGCGGGCATGACAAACACGAAAAGTCCCACAGTAACTCACAGTCCAAGCCACCTGCAGGGGACTGTCCTGAAGAAATCCCAGTTAACCAAGTCCTGAAATGCATGATTTGCCAAGCGTCATTCAGAACTCTCAAAGATCTGACCATGCATATGGTCAGGACTAAGCATTACAGTCACGTTCCCGGACACGCAGGGATTCTGTTGACAAGAACTAACACTAAACCTGATGACAAGGGGATGGAGGAAGCAGAGGAAGAGGATGGAAACATCCTTGGTGAGGAGGACTGCCAAGAGGCAGCCAACCCTATTATGGAATCCCTGCCAGCGACAGTCTTTCCAAAAGAGATGGACAACTTGTCTCAACGGGAAAAGAGGAACTCTGAGAGTTCCATCAGCTCTCGAGAGGAAGTTTGCCAGAACACGACAAAAGCAGCTCTCAACCAGATGTTGGCCGCACGCAGTCATCGAGTCCCAGCAAGTATGGGACGTTCCAGATCAGTTGATTCAGATGCCAACCAAAAGACATCCAAGAGTCGATCTCTCAAGTGTCTTGGCTGTTCTCACCTTTTTGCCAATGTTCACAAACTCACAGACCACATGAAGGAAACGGGGCACTTTCTGGCCCCAGCACTTGGCAATGATGTGTCTGGTATTGATAGAATAGCAGAGCCAGACACATCTACAAACGGAGTGAGCTCGACAACGAAATCCAACTCGGCAGTCAGGAAACTTTGGCCCGATAAGGAAGGAGAGGATGACCACCAGCAACCAAGAGACAAAATTAAGATTGTTTTGAAAGATGGAGCCTCAAAGCAGCAGTTGCTGAATGTGTCCTCACTGAATACTGATCCAGAGAGCCAAAAAACAGCACTTAGGAATAGCAGAACAGACTCAAGATATGATGTGAGCCCAGAAGGTAAAGCTCGTAAAAACTATTCAACGGCACCATCGACAGACAGCACAATGGAGGAGGTGAAAAGAGAAGCTCCTAATGAACTACCTGTAGCAAGTGAGCCACAAAATCCAACACCGAAATCACCCAGTCCCCATGCATCTCCACCACCAGCTCCCAGCACAGCCATTAGGTACGTCAACCCTGACAATTTCGACGAGCTTTTCCCAATGAAATTTACTTGCCGGAAAAGCCCAGCAACAGATAGCAATACAACTAACCCACTTGACAAACTGTCCTCCATGGTGGAGACAGCAAGGGACACAAACTTTCATCCCAGGTTGCTTGGCAACCAGCAAAACCACACTTATTTACACACTGCCCCCTGGATGCCATTGGTTGAGACCCCTCAACAGCAATTTGTGAATGGCAGTGGTATGTTCCCTAGCTATGCTGGTCTTGCCATGGTGTACAATGCGCTTTCCCTGGCCACAAGCCCCTCAGAGGCCATGGCCTCCAAGATGGAAAAACACCTGGCGGCAAAAGAATCTGAAAATGTGACTGTTGCTGAAGCAATCGATAAGATCCTTTCCCATTCCTTCAGGAAGGAGGAGAAATCCCATGATCCTCATCACAGTCCAAAACCGGGCACTTCAACCAAAGAAGTGAGACATGGACACGCCACTGGACTGAAGCCAAACACCTACCCAACTTGTGCATCCACAAGGACCAGATTGCATTCAAGAAGGTCATCGCGACACATGAGAAGTGAGCGCCTGAAAAGAGTGGCAGATGCCAAGGAGTCTGTGTCTGACCATCAAATCCACAGGAAAATGCACAAGAGGAGGCGTTCCCTGCCGGCAGATGTGATCAAAAATTCTGTCGCAAAAGGAATTGTCTCTCAGCCCAAATGCAGCGGAAAGAGTCTTCTCTCTTTAAAAACTTACAGGGCAGATATTCAGCGAGTGGAGCAGGCCAGACCCTCTGAAGGCAAGCCTCATTCCCGCTTGCCATCAACAGGAGGCAAGAAGGATCTAGTGAAGGCAACCACAGTGAGCATCCCAGTCCAACGGAGTGTGCCTAAGAAAGGTTTGGTATCCATGTTCATGAAGAAGTCTAGCAGCTCCTCGTCTGGTCAAGGACAGGAGAGGAATAGAAAAGATGCTCCTATGGAGACTGGACACAGAAGAGGATCTTCAAGAAAGCATGAACATGATGATCGGCACCTACCAATGGACGGCCTTGCAGATAGACAGACAGGGTTGAAAACAATGATACAGAATCATGACACAGATTTACGGCTGTCTTATTCAGAACCCAAGCAAGCCAAAGCCAGTAGCCTTAGCAGCAAGACTAACCCAGAGCCTTTCTCAAGACGTCCTCGCCATCCAGAGTCACTCATCAACACAGTTGATAAAAACCAAATGACGAAGCATATTGCTGAAAATAAAGGGACAGCTGCCAACGGGAAAACTGAGCCCACTTCCCTTGTAACATGTTGCAGTGGGGAGAACCATAATGGCAGCACCAGTGTGTCGCCCAGCAGTGTTGAGATAAAAACAGAGCACCCTGAAAACACTTCATCAGGATCAGGTGATTCACACAGCAGTCTAGGGGATACTCAAGACACTCATCAAAGCACAATGGTTCCCCGTCCAGCCCACAACCATCTCAGTCCCAACAACAAATCCCCAGATAAAATGCTTATGAAAAGGGATAGGTTGGCATTAAGCCATAGCGCTGAGCATAATGGTGTGATGCACTGTGATCCGACAGGTGATACAGACAGTGTGAACCACGAGGGCCACATCAGTCGACTGAAGAGGAGTCTTGAGATGTACAAAATGTTCTGTGACAGTTCATCTGCCCCTCATGAAACGAGACCCACTCCCAAGACTGACAGTAGCAGAAATTCAGTGCATTTGCCCTCCAAAGTCAAGACCCCACCTGCCCTTCAGGCCTCAACCTCGGGCATGCTGAAGATAAAGCAAGAGCCTGGGGTTGAAGCTCAGAAGTGTCACGCCAGTGACCAGGAGGGCAGGTCTGCGAAATGTCAAGGGGTGCCAGTCAAGAGAACACACAACAATAACACCCTGCCGCACTCGACTGACAGCAGAAACGGAGAGGCCAAATCGCCGAGTAGGAGCCTGACCTCCCCAGAGTCACCCGCAAACTGTGTTGCTGATAACAGGAAGGGTGCTGAGTTCACCACTGCCAAATCTGACCTGGTCCATTTCAACGAGTCCTCGATTTACCCAAACAGCGACCCCCTCCAGGAGATTGGTAAACTAGTGAACAGCACCACGGGCATCCAGCAGCCGCCTGTCCCGCCCAAAATTGCCCGGATTTCTGTGGACCTGATCAACAGGGGCGCGTACGTCATGAAGAGAGAGCCAGAGGTCTACGTCAACCCGGGCAACGAAAACATCAAGACCAATCCCCTGGAGGAGATGTGTAAAATGCTGAACGCAACGCACAGATGACACCGCTGTGATATTTCCAGTGCGCATGTAAGTATAACAAGCATGTCAAGCATGAGTGAATCTCCATTTTGTAGTGTGTCAGTATATCCCCATGCCATGAGGAAGATGGCCATGTGGCACAGGGATATATAAATGCATTGCACGTACCTTTCCCATCAATATGAGCAGAATAAAAAATGTATCTTCAATCAAATTGTATTGATAATCACTCCAAGCTTTTTGAGTGTTATAAACTTGGGTATCAGTAAAATGCGTGTTAGATAGAGTGCAAACAGCATTGATGAATATTTGTAGAGACTTTTCAGTGGCCAAAATTTGAAGGTTTTCACACACGCAATGCATTTAAGACATAATTATGTCTTAAATGCAAATACGTGCATAATGTGAGGGACCACCTCCGTTTTGCTTTCTTATTTCGGCCACCATATTATTATTTATCCCACGAGAGCGAGTGTAACAAAGAGTAATGACGTGCATCTGTGCCCACATGCTAGAAGGCGGAAGGCCGAGTGCCATTTGGTGGGCAAAGTGTTTTTCCGTGTTCCACAAGCACGAGTGGGATAGCTAATATATCTACAAGCAAACTTGACGCACAGCAAAGATGGAATACGCACCCTGTGCACAAACTTCAGTAGTTTCGTAAGCATGATTCGAGTAGATTTTTGCCCTTTTCTTTTCTTTGTATCAATATGGTGATTTTTTGTAAGGCGGCAGAACGCTATGCCCCTATCTATAACATAATAGTTCAAGTTGTCTACTGACACTTGTTCAAATGGGCCATATTTTGTCGACCGTAAACTTGAAAAGTTGACTCTCCATGGCAAACTCTTGGTGGCGCACTGCATTGTGAATCGCCCGAATTGTCAATACAATGCAATATGGCTGGATAAAAAGCCGTGAATCAATTGTTCTGTTTTCTGTTGATTCAGGAACTGCACGGTCTTATCTTTCCAATCTTATAAAGACCAAAAGAAGACACACAGCACATTTTATTTTATGTACAATGGTTTCAGCAGAACTTTTGTTGGGCTGTTGGGAGCTGTGGTTTCAGGAGTCACTTTCTGTTAGGGGTTTTAAAAAAATTAAAACACTTTTCAGGCCGTGCCGATCCCGACTTTTTTTGTTTTCAAAAAGCCTCCTCAAGTGAAAGAGTCCTCAATCAAATTCTTGTTCAAAATTTGAAATTCTAAACTTCTTCCTGCCAGAACTTAAAACTCTACACATGGTCCGAAATGGATGGATTTGGGGGTTTGTATTATATAGCAAATATTGTTACACTGACTTGTTTGAAGTTTTTGTGGACTAACTACATTATGGTAAATTGGGGCAGTATTTGAAAAAGAAATTGATACAAAAATACCACTTTTCTTGAAATGACAGCACATTAGGTGCCATGATTTTACAGGATGCTTTGCACTGTCATTCACTAACAGTCCAGCAAGGTATTTCATACTAATCTGGTAGTTTTGCTTTTTGATGTTTGCAAATGTTCAATTCAATTCCATTCAATTCAATTCAATATAACATTTATTTATACCCAACCATAAACAAAATGCAATTCATGTTGTATATTCCCTTTAATTCATTGTTCACATGTACATTGTATATCACATAAACACAAGTGAACAAACTTTGTCTGCAGATGATGCTCATTTTCCCCAGAAACAAGTCCCAATTGAAGTATTCCAGTCCAAGTGAAGTGCAAATTGAAAGTGTTTGGCAAAGTCTACAAAACAATTTCCCCGCAGATGTACGGCGGGAAAAGTAGGATTGGCACCCATGCACCAACACAGAGAAACAGCTTTTCTAGAATGTGAATATGTGCTGCTTATTGCACATGTGCATGGTAGGATGGTGACACCACATACATGATACATACATACATGTACATAATCGAGGAGCACATGCCGTATTTGCGGGTTTTTGATTTCACATTTTGAGTGACCCTGTGTGACCTTTCACGATCTCCCTCACGAACATGAGGCCATTAACCCCCACTAAATGTCATCGTATGGTGATAACAATCAACCGCTCATATCTATTTTCCTTTCACAAGAAATTGTCCGTTTTTCCTTCTTTTTTTTACGATACAAAAATAAAATCGAGGGCCGTAGCTGGAGGACGTCAATTGGCACTCATTATCTTTGTCTGAGTCTGCACATGAGGGCATGATTCATTTGGCAGATCTGCGAAAAGTCATAGTTTGTTTGATGGTTAGTGATGACAGGCAGCGCTTGTAGTCTGAGCATTACGCATTGGCCATCGGTGATCAATGCATGCTTCGTGGCAATTGATCCAGACTTGATGGTGGAGGAAGGACACACAGCTATAATGAGCTTTCCGAAAAGTACAGTGCACTTTCAATGCACATGTTGTTCATGTACAATGTATATCCTGGAGTGCTGTGGCCCCGTGGTTAAGGGCACTGGATTCGTGGTCTGCGGGTAAAGCTGCAGGTTGTGGGTTCGAGTCCTGGCGGGGTCATGGTGCGTGTGCCCTTGGGCAAGGCACTTTGTCACTCATTGCTTCTCTCCACCCAGGAGTAAATGGGTACCTGTGAGGGCAGTGATGGTTATTTTGATTGAATAAGCTTTGATATTAGTTAAAAGCGCTATATAAGAACCTGTTATTATTATTATTATTATTATTATTATCCTAAAGGCTCTATGTTCGAACAGAGCAGCCTACTTACAGGATCGAGCCATGTACATGTACATGTACATGTACATGTGTAGAGGACACAATTCCCATGATGCACTGGCTTTCACTTGAAAATTGTATATTAATTGCGCAGCATGCCCGTAACAAACTTTCTGTCATATGAACATTGATATGACGTCATGATGACATCATCAATCATGACGTCATCATATGTTACGTAATAGTGACTTAAAATATATGGGCCTACTCCTGTATCTTGAGATCGGTCCAGTTGTTTGGCCTCAAACGATATATTCTAGAGACAGTCTACAGTCTACATATCAATTTTCATCTATAACACTTCCCTGTCTATATGTACGGTATACCTACCAAGTTTGAGATCGATCGGTCCAATAGTTCTATAGTTATCGTTATAAGACTGTAAAAAATGAACCTTCAAATTGACCGCTGATTATGTCACAATGACAAAAATGATGGTTAATTGATACTGTAGTTATAAAAGTGATTGAATGAATTGAAGTTCCCAAAATGGCTTGTAGAATGAAATGTGTACAAAACCTATGGACAAAATGTGGATGAAGAAAAAAAGAAAATAGGGAAAAAAATCTGAACGAAAACAAAAGCTGTTTCCAATTGAAATTGGGAACAGCTAATTTAAATTACCATGCATGGATTAATTGCAGGATTATGCATGAAAAGGTGCTAATAAAAGAGCATCCGTTGCACAAAGTCAACCATAAGCAGCCAAATATCAATTTCAGATCGATGACAAAGTCATCAAATCACAGTGCTTTTATTTAATGGCCGTGTACTTGCAGACCCTGATCCTAGTCATAGCACATCAATTGGATAAACAGTGTCATCGGTAAACAACACCGCGCAGAGCCACACAGATCGATAACAGCAAAAACATGCCTGCGTGACTCTATCTAATCTCTGTGCATTGCGAAATTTTCATTACACTCTTCACATACAGAGCTGGCCATGATTGTGTTAACTACAGACAGCGTGGTTGATGCGTTAGCATAATATTGTTGCGGTGGCCCCTTACATGAATATCAGAAGGCCCGGTGTAGAGAGGAAGCATGAATGACAACTCTCACATTAGAGTGACGGGAAGCCCTAGCTGGGAGGAGATGTGAGCTGATAGAGTTGGGAGGGAGCCGTGTTGGCTGATAGATCAGGGTTACCGTGGGTGGGGCTTAACAAGCTGATCTTCCCTGCCAGTTGGCTGTGTGCGTTTACCTGTCAGCTGCAATCAAACCCATGCACTGATGGGTTGCAGCGAGCTTAAATCCCATCTCCTGTTCCTGGAGTTGACCTGGCGGTGTTTGAATAAATCCCTGCGTTTGGACCAAATTTACCCCTGCGTTTTGCGGGCACGTTATGGCCTCCAGATATTTTCTTTTTTGCGCGGATTGCCCTCACCAAACGTGACTGTACCGTTGTCAATGTTTGCCTGTAAGACTCTCTTGCTTTCAGATTTGGCACTGACGGTGAGGCGACTGTGAGCCAGAGAATGGATTCTGGGCACAGTTAGTTTTTCCCTGCAGTTCCCAATTTGACTGTCATTTTCCAGTTTGACCCGTACAATTTCAATACATCTTCTTACCAAACACAATATATTTAATCGAATATTTCTTTGCTAAATCTAACATGGTGCTTTCAAAATCCGGCCCAACAATTCTTTTAAATCGGATTCTTCCATTTCAATTTTTTTTTTTTATCAGTCTTGATACATATCATTAGGGTCGCTGAAATACCTTCATTTTGTTTTTAAAATGGTAAAATCTATTCAGAACTGTGAATCCTTGTTGCCAATGTAGTGATTTTTAAATTCACTTTCAGCAGCAGAACAATACAGCGCAACACTGTACTGTACGTTGACACAAAACAGTATTTACTGTGAATAGGCACAAGTCTGTCTGGTGGGCATTTACATGTATTACTGATGGCAACTCTGTCCCATCGTCTTCTAAAACAAGTTGTCTTTTAGATTCAACTTGGCATAAGAGTACATTGCACATCAAAGTGAAGCCCTTTTGTTGTCATGAGAAGACATCGCATCACTGAGAAGTTGTCCTCTGTGTTGTGCTACCTGTTCCAACGATTGTTTTAACTGAAACGCAGAACCATGTTGTGCATAGTACGAATGGATTTTGCTGCTAGTTTGGTGGAGTGAGGCACAAGTCCAATGCCCTAGCTGTTGCCTGAAAGTGCAGTTGCCTGCTCACACCTGACACTCCGTTTCTCACTCGACAGCATCCTCACTTGACGCTGTCTCTCCTCGCTCCCCTTGCCCCCTTCTCTCAATCTCTCCCTCTCTCTCTATCCTGCACCTTACATTGGAGGAAAACCTTATCAGGTTCCATCAGGTGGCTCCCCACATTCCCCAGCCCAGCAGCGCGTAAGAAACAATTACCCTATTTTGTACTGGCGCACCCTGCCGAGATGAATGACGTTAGGAGATTGCAGGTCATCTGTCGGCAAGGCACACCACCATGTTCACGTTTCCCCCACCCTTCTATGAGAAACCCCTCCTATAGTGCTTCCTTGTTTGCTCCTATTGTATGAAAACAGTGCACCTTTATTCCCTATACTTGGTGATCAACACATCAAGTGTAGGCTCGAGCGAGTTTGTACGCCAGTATCAAAGTAAATCAAGTTTGTTCCTAATGATAGTGACTCCGCGACGTGTTTTTGAGGAATCAACTCCTTCCATATCCCTGAAAGTCACTTCCAACCGGATCCGGAGTTCAAGCATATTGGGCAATTCTGTGAGGAAACAAGTTCTTTGGAGCTTCTATTAGCACGTGGTGCAAGCTGATGTGTTTTGTCTGTGAAAACCCCAAATTGTGCACAAATATATGTATCTTGCTACAGCACGTTGTGAAAGTGTGTTCTTGTTATAATGTGTTTTGAGAAAATGCAAAGAAGTGAGAGAAATGAGACATGTCAACATTTTGTCAAACAGGCTCAAACTTGTTCTTAACACTCCAGAAAACACCCCACTGATTTGTTCAGCTTTTCACCAATTTGTCAGTTGTGCGCCGTGTTTTTCAAACCCTGAAATCGCAGAGTGGCCCTCTTTCACTCAAAACCATGAGCGTGGAATGTCTCGTGTTGCATTCATGGGGACGTCATTTCCCCCAAATCTGCCAACGGTTATCAAATCCTTTAATTCAATAATAGAGAATAAGGAAAAAATGGCGCTGTAACGTTTGGGTAATACAATCTGTGCAAGCCCGGCCCAACTTCCATCGAAAACAAGATTGAATTTCCTGCCAAAGGTGTAGCTGTACCCCCTTTTCTCCCCTCTATCGAACCCCCCCCCCCCCCTGTCACCTCTAACTCCGTGGCTTCAATCTCAGCATTCCTTCCTGCGCTGAGAGATGTCAAATGTTGGCTGTGATTGATATGCTTAAAAATTTCTAATGCTGACTGACACTTCCCTCAACAACTGGCCGTGATAACGGTTTTTGTCTGTTACCAGTTTACCGTGCTGACAAGCAACAATGTTTCGTGTTAACTACACAGCCAAGTACACAAACAAGATCAAGCTTGTCTTCAAAAAGCTTTTCGGTAAAGTTGCTGTTATAAACAGCAAATTTGGAGCAATGGGCAAACCACCCAGAGTGTTCGCCAGTACTTTAAAATGTGATTTGGAATGATAACAATGTCTGTTCAAAAATTGTGAATTTTGGGACCTGTGAAACCTAGGACAGGCGTGAATTCTCTACTAGCTGAAATGAAGGTTGTTTTCCTGTCGGTTAGGTTTCAGTTACCAAATAACTTGTTGGCTAGGCTGAGGTGATATCCTCTGAGTTATTACACAACTTTTACTATTTGACTGGTCAAATTTCTACTTGGATTGGAATATGTTTTGCAACTCGGAGTTTCTTCCCCAAAAATATGAACCAGGTCATCTTTTGCTCTGCCTGTAGCTTGACTTTTTTCGCAATGGGAAATATTTGGGAGGGGGGTGTTGTTTGTTTGTTTGCTTTTTTTTTTCTCTCTTTTGCCATTTCTCATATTTATATTAGTTCATTAGGTTTCGGTAGTTGTATGATAAAAGAGTCTCTAAAACATATGAACAATAGACACTATACGTGTTGGCTTCCTATTTTGAGAGACAAATTGTCAACTAATCATGCATACTGCATGGTTGCATTTATAATCCTGTTAAGTTTCTCAAGTTATAAATTGACCCAAATGGCTCGTACATGTACATGAATACCAATGAGCTATTTGCTGTTGGGACCCATTTGACATCATATTGACGAGAAGCTATGTATGTATCCTATAACATAGCACTGATTCCACCTTTAAAGGAAATATACAACTTTTGCAAACATCGAAAAACAAAACTACCAAATTGTAAAGAAATACCTTACTAGGATGTTGGTAAATGGCAGTCTAAGGCATCCTGTAAAATTATGACACCTGGTGTGAAGTCATTTTCAAGAAAAGTGGTATTTTTTTTTAAATTTCCAATGGTGGTCGGCCGACCACCGTTGGAAAAACCTACCTTTTTTTTAACCACTGCTTCAAATTTACCTTTTTTTTTCAGTCCAAATGTTGTTTGCTATTGGTTACATGTTCATGAACGGGTGCAGGCCAGCTAGACTGGTTCCCTTACCTTACAATTTTCCGGCATTTATAAATTGATCCAGTTCATCTTTAGTGGAGTCGGGGAACCAGACTCCTTGAACGTTTTTGTTTTTCTCGGTTTTCCCAGCATTTTCGAACACAAAACTTCAAACATGTCAGCGTAACAATATTTGATTTATTATACTAACCCCTCAAATAGTTCTTTTCTGAAAATTACTGCAAAAGCCAATGATGTACTTTCCCTTTAACTATTAAACAACAGAAAAATGCATAAAACCAAGAAAAAAATCCAGAGACATGAGAGGCAAGTTGGGTGGGGCGATGAGGGAGGGAGTTTTTCAAGTTAGCCGAAGCTGAGAACTTTAGCATTTCTGTGACCTGCTTTTTTGGCTGGTTGACAGCCCGCCTCTCTTCCGAACCGGCTATGAGCTCTACATCCCTAAACCATTAGCTCACCCCAAATAACTATCAGCACCGTGGGCTCAGATTACTTACAGGGTAACTAAAACAACCCAGCATGTGAAAACATGGCTTTTTTTTTTGGTAATGAAAATCACTTGTTTGTGCCGAAAACAAACAGATCCTTTGCTCCACGGAAAAATCCCCCCCCCCCCCATGTACCCCTCTCTCCAACTACAAAATATATGAAACAAATTTTTGAAATGGACCTTGGCAGCTCACTGGAATGGCGAACATGTGCCAGTCATGTTGGACATACGAGTCTGGCGCTTGTATTCTGGGTTCAATGGCGCACCTGTAGGCCTACATGGTTCTGTGCAGACTGCAGATGGCGCTGTTCTGCCTGTCCATGACTGCGACAACGGCAACCAGATTTTAACAGTGATAAGCATAAGTGACTGCACATGAGACAAACAAGGCAATACTGCGGTGCGTCCCAAAGTACCCGCAAAATGTATTTGCGAGGCTCTAGCGTCGCCGCTCAGAAAACAAATGTTGTTTCACTGCTACTTTTTTTGGAGACACATTATATGTTTTCTTTATTTAATGGAGCTAGCAACATAATTTTTTATATTTCTTCTAACTCGGTCACTTTCTTTTGACTCACCCTGTATTTATGGTGAAGGATAGAGCTTTCAACTGTTTGCTGCCTTGTATCAAGAGTTGGATATTTGAACTTAAACTTCCAAGTCCTTTATTTCACATCAGTTTGTATGCAACTTGCCTACTTTATGTAAATTCCAGTAAATCACTTTTTGTGTTCTTGATATCTTTTTCTCTTTCAGTGCCATGATGATGAACAGACCTTTGGATGATACAACCTTCTCTTGCCACCATGGACTGCAGGGCTGCAGAGTTTGGGCGCTTATCACCCAGGCCGCTCAAGAGTTCAAGCTACTGCTTGCTATCTGCCCCTATCGCTACGTAAGAGAATGCAAAACAATGACTGTCATTATAAACAGCCATGGAATGTCAAGTTAGACTTCACAATACAGTGGACCTCATTTCGTAATCTATCCAGGTTCTAGTGTTTGAATTGCATGATTTTGTCCTATTTTTAAAGCTTTTACACTGTACAAAGCATTATATGTATCTCGGATATAATATTATCTCAGAGAGGATGTCGACCAGGGGCTCATGTCATTCAGGAAGTATTGCTAAGAAATATTTTCTTGCCAGGGAAAAATCTGTTTGGAACCACTCAGTGCAACATAAATTATATAAAATTTTGGCTTGCACGTAACCGGTTGTTTGTAACCAAAGCTTTCTGAGCAAAGGAAGATGTGAGTCAATAACGGCTCCATGAATAGACCTTTATCAGGCTGCCACCATTTCAGTCATGTTCCCTGTATCCAATAACGTTACTGCATGATAATGTTTTTGGTGCAAAAAGGAACCAGACTATTTTTTCTTCCAGCCTCGCTCTGGTTACATTGATCTGAATGGGGAAAAATCAAATGTCTGCAACATGATGATGATTTATTGGGATTTGGGTTCCAGGATGAGGTTTTTTTTTGCAGGAACTTTTCCCACTTTTCTTGTTTATTCATAACTAAGGACACTTTTTCAACTTACACGTATTCCTTATGTTTTCGTTAGGGTATATGTATTGCATTTGGTATGTCCAGTGCTATAGCATGGTTAAAATCCATGCCATTCAGATTTGTTTTCTTCATGACATTTTACACCTATGAAAAGATACATAAGTCAAGGAATAACAAAAACCAAAAAAAAAAAGGAATTGTGGTTAGGGTTGTGATTGGTAAAAGCATCATGGGGCGGAGCTTAACCCTCCTGCTATTTAAACAGTCACAGACTGTCAAAAAATCAATCCACTTCCCCTGCCATGTCTTTTATACTTGCTTGTCAGCAACAGTCAGATCATATGTCAAGCAAGCACTGTGATTAGTCAAATTCAGTCAACAGACAAAAGCAGGCAAGTTTTGAGCACAGCTGGCATATCAATCACAAACAGTCAAAGCATAGTTGTATCAAGTTACATAAACAGTCACAGCCAGTCAATCCTGCTCAAGTGCGGATCCAGAACACAATTATTTTTTTGGGGGGGGGGGCCAAAACAGTTTTTGGTCCCCCAAAATGTGGGTCCCAAAATCTTCGGATTCTAGATGCTCTGTGGTGCGATCTGAGGCAATTTCTGACCACTTTAACCGAATCTTTTTGAGGAAAAGATGGTGGTGTATGCAGTGCCTGCCTTTATTGGGTGTCACTTAAAAAAAAAAAATTTGGTTCGTTTTTTTGGGGGACATGGTCCCTGTTGCCCCCCCCCCCCAGATCCGCCCTTGATCCTGCTTTGTAGGCTGGGAACTCTTTAATTCTTGAAAACAGTCACTTGATTGATTTTGACTGAAAGGACAACCTGGCACAGAGTGTATGTTTGCATGGGATCAGTCTGTTGTCACGCGATGCAATGGCTGTGTGTCGCTGGCTGCATTTTCATCGAAAATGTTTATCCACTAAATTTAGTCTATAGCAATGCCAGATTCGGACGGTTGTGAGCAAGAATAATATCCAACTCGTTGAAAAAAATGATTTGTCATTTCACAAAGATGGTCATACATGTAGTTTTCAAAAAGGTCACTCATCGGATTTGCTTCTTCAAGTCGGGTGAGTTTAAGACCCATATATGCTGTTGCACATACAGGTATTCCTCCAAGCTGTATCAGATTAGTCTGTCATGTGGCGGGATTGGGGGGGGGGGCGTCTGGTAGCCTGAATTTCCGGTTAATAGAAAGGTTGATTGATTATAATTTCTTATCAAACTCATTCACTTGAAGAACTCGTGGAACTGATTGATAAAACCATTTCCAAAGTGCTTTTTTAGTCGTCCAGATGGCACCATGGCGCTTCTACAGCTTAAGCCTTGCCTGGTTGAGAAAGGGAAGGTGTACTAAAAATGTGTTCTCAAACCTCGAGTTCGTATCAACTTTGGCTTCAGGTGATCAGGCCCTTGACTTGGGGCAATATAGGTCCATGTTGGTCTTCCCATGCTGTTTTTTTTTTCAAGTTTCACTGCAACAATAGATTTTATAAAAATTGCTATTTTTTTTCTAACAATACGAAACTTACTCCGTTTGGAACGAACAAAAAATTCAAATAACTTGTACCCTGACAATAATTTTAGATGGACTTTTTATGTGCATGAGATTTGCACCCTAACATAAAAGCCTTTTTCGTTAAAATAATCCATGCAAACTGGGAAAAAAAATGAACTTGTTGAAGAACTACTTAGTGGAAGATCAAATCCATTAGTATGGGGCCAATAGTATGGTGCAGTTTTTCAGTTGGTTTGGGCATTAAAGAGGAAGTGAATCTGGGGCCAGAGAGGAAGCTGAAGGTGATAAGCCGAGATTTCGGAAACGGCAATAGTTCCTTTCCCTTTCTAGTCCGCGCGTCAACTGTTACAGGCGCTGCGATGCCTCAAAGAGCCGAGTATTGGCATGTGACACCTGCTAATGGTGCTCGCCACAAAGTCAAGACGAGTACATTAATGTAGCCAAGTGTACTGACTAGTTTAGTACATTCTGTTTTGTTACATTCATGTTGGAGAATGTTTCCAAGTAGGGTGTTGCATCAGCAAATGGCACTAAGGGGCCCACCTTTGATTTCTGTTTGCGTTTTCAACGCTAAAACGTGTCACTTTTGGACTGTTCATGCATGACGTCGGAGCCACTTCTACTTGAACACAAACCTTCCGCCACAAATTGTACTTTTTTCGTGTCTCAGTAAGAACAACTCTCCCTCCCAGCAGACAACAGGGTGGAAACTCAAAAAAAAGAGACATCAGAAAATGAAAAAGGTTAACGGCGGGAAGATGACAAGCATGAGCAGACGTTAACAGCCATGGATGTCTGCCACATTACATGTACTTCTTGTCAGTCGTCGGCCGATCAATTCAAATCGTGTGTTTTGCTGTGTGGCGGGGCGGTGTCATTGCACTTCAACATCCTCTCTGTCTCTTGCTCCTTCAAAGAGTTCAACGATAATTCACGAGTTCTTGCCTTGATTGGTGAGCCGCAGTGTCCATACGGACTGTTGGCTTTTTCTAGCAAGGGTCAATGTCTGACTGAACTATTGAGGCCATGCCAAGTTGTTGTACAGGTGGGCAAATTCGGGAAGGGGATGTTCAAATGCAAAGACGTTGCATCTTGTCCATGCCAAAACACACAAGAAACACGTGCACATTTTTAAATTTTAATTGGCTGGGATATTTGGGAGTTTAAGGAGATTCCAAAATTATCCATCCGACTTTCACTCTCTCTTGTCAATCTACTTTTTGTTGCACTTGCTTTGTAATACACGCAGATGTACTTTTCTTGTCAGATGTTGAAACTTCATAGCCTAGCTGTTGCAGTGTGGGGTCTAATGGAAACTTTTTTAAGCCATGTGCCTTGGATCTGGGTCAATGAATCCTGAGGGAGTTGCCCCTTGAGATTGCAGTTACTCCCCCATCTGGCACCCACAGGCGCTGACAAATTTGTCATTGCTGACTGATTTGTCTCCAAATCCTCCCATTTTATTGGCAGACGACTTATCTTGTCCACTTGGCTGTGACATGGCCGGGGCAGTGTGATGGCAGTCACAACTAGTTTGCTCCAAGTTTCCACAATTTTGCGTACAGGGACACTTTCTCTTCACTTTCGCTTTCCTATTTCCGTAGTAAACTCAGATGGATGGAATGAGCCCCCAATCTGTTGGATAACTTCCTGTTTTCAAATGAAGGTTTTTCACATTTCAATTTTTTTTTTGTTCACTGGCTAATTAGTTTGTTCATCAATGCTAGGATTGTTTCACTTCTTTGCTGAAGTGCAGTGCAAAGAGGGTTTTGGGCACTGAAGTCATTGTGTCATGTTGCACCTTATAAAACTAGTTGGAAGGGTTGGTCAGATGAGTGATTACCAATGGAAATTAAACTCTCTTGAATTTTACTAAGACATTTGAGAATGTTGTATCTCAAGGTCTCCGCCCAAGGAAAGAGCTAGTTTTTGTCTTCAAATGATGTGTGCCTGGAACAGTGTTGTAGTAAAGATTCTTGTGTTGAATCACAAATTATCACAAGTCAGTCACAAGTCAGTCAAAAGTCAGTCCCAAGTCAGTCACAAGTCATCCAGTTCAAAGTCAATTCACAGGCTATCAAAAAAATGATCGGTGACAAAGTCATTCAATGTTCTCCTTGATCATTCACTACTACATGTACTTGTGACTTAACTTGTGACTGGACTTGTGATTTGTTTTGTACCGGACTTGTGATGTACTTCTGATCCATCACAAATCACAAGAACCTTGATGTAAAACCACTTGCCTGGAAAAGGGATGTTTGACCAGGAACATATCATATGAATAAATTTGTTTCATTTAACAATTGTTGACTGCGGTGATGTGGAATATGTCATTTTTAACACCCGAGGGGAGCATCGCCTCGGGTGCTGTGCACCCCGAGGGGGTTAAAAACATCATATCCCGTATCGCAGCAGTCAACAATTGTTTTGTTATATCGTGCCAATAAGTCCAAAAGATACATGGTTGTAACTTGCTGTGTGAGAAATAATTAAATCACTGCGATGTAACCTTTGATAACTGAAAGTTTTGATGTCCTGCCGGACATGAGACTGAGCGTTTGACGTTGCAGTTCTCATTGGGCGAAGCTGACGCGCAGGCAGGCATCTCCACATAAAAATGGATATCAGTGTGTGACATGTGTTTTTTATAGACCAGACACGTGGCCATTCTAGACCAATGAATTTACAGTATCCAAGCACATGATATAACAAACATAAATGTAGTGATTCTTGTATTCTAATAATAATTGACCGTTCAAAACGTCAGCACATTATAGGCCAACTGGTGGATAATGGATACGTGTTTTTCATGTGAACAGTTACGTTCTCCATACTGCTACACATCACTAAAAAAGAATTATATGACTTATGACTGTATTTTTTGTCTTTATTGCATGAAACTGGAATTAAGTTCCTCCCTCTTTGTACTTGGGTGTTTATAGACATTTGTGAGAATTGTTGTGCTCGTGATTGTTGACATTCCTCTAAGGTACAATTTATGTTATTTGTACCCGGTAGTTTTATTTATTTGAACTCAGTTTGATACCAGAGAGTATTATGATGCACTTGATGCAACCTAACCAGCATTGAATGTTGACGGTTGACTTGTAAACAACTGGATGACACTGTGTATTAATTATAGTATTAATTGTGGCCCAGCTATAAAGAAATTTATTGTCAATTGAAGAAATGTATTGTACGAATGATTTTCAGTTGAAGAGGGTAATTTGTAACATCTTGAGCCAACACATTGTGACTTTCAGATCTTCATGGATTGAGTTCTAGATGAAGCACTGTATAGGCAATCATTTAATGACTTTTACCTTGACTTGGGCATGCCTTGACCACAGTAAGCCAGTTAGGTATTTCAACTGTGCATGCGCACAATGATATGGATCACCGGTCATTTGGGATAATCGAACGCTACTCGAAGGCGCATGAACGCGCAGGGAGACGGTGCACAACGCTCGCATGTTAATTACAAGCAGAACGGGCGTCCGCGTAACATTGCGTATCATCACGTCAGACTCATCAGCAATTTTATCCCAAATGACCTTTTACATGGACTACTTCATCGAGATACCGAACTGGTCAACCTCGTCCCCAGGGTGTCGAGCAGTACACTCCCACCACTACCTGCTATTGGAAACAACGGTTGGAAATAAAGTAAGCACTGGGGATGAGGTTGCGAACTGGCTTATTGAGGTGGAGGTGATGGGAGGCTTTACTGCTCAGGGAAAATTAATGTATAAATATGTGGATGCCATTTTGTGTCCAGATCTGTTGGACGCTTTGGTAGCAAGCCTGTAGCAGCTACTGTTGTCGTCAGTTCCTTTCCGAGTCCAACAAGAACACTGTGATATAATGTGATACAGTAGTTTTCCTGATACAATTTGCATTAGGTTTGATACCACTGAACACTTTACATTTCAGTAGACCTTGGGACTTGGAAAAGGACTGGACTTAGGCACTGCTGCTCTACATATGAGAATCAGGACCCATTTTTAACTGAATATCACCAATGGGTCTTAATTATGAATTATTTGGACTTTCCTCTCACAAGGTGTGGCCATGCTGGAATAAATTCTTTTTTGTCTATTTAATTCACCTATATAAAAACATATTATGTGTCATTCCATAAATTTGGGGTCCGATTTTTTGTGTCCCTGTTAGATCTGAAATGTATAAGATTTTGAAATTCATGACACATGTTTTAATGCCGTCTATCTCCCCGAGTGATTATGTAAAACGAAGTACCTGCCAAACAAATAAAAATAGTTTGAAGTCAATTTTAATGATACTCGAATGGCAAATTACACAGGTCAGGTGTAAGGACACTAAAAAAGTCACATTTTTTGGACCCCAAATTTATCTAATGACCCATATATGAGAGTAACTCGGATTTTCATTTTGATCCGATATGTGTTCACTCCCCCTAGGCCTTGTGCATCATTATTTGAATTCTATGGACCCTTTGCAATCATCTTTTAGATGTTTATTTGTTATAGTAATGAATGCATAAGAGGTCCACTTGTAAAACCAAAGCATGCGCCCCAAAGGATTTTTCTTCATGGAATATTAATGAGGGTTCGGGGCAGACTAATCGCCTCACTTAACAGTGTGCTCATTCTATGACTGCAAAGTGTTGTGTAGTTAAGTAAATATGTACATGAATTTGTAACAATTATGAGAGATTGTGATTTCTAATATTGGTTTCTGAGAATATAATATGAATGGGCAATAATTATCGTAAATATACTGCTGTATATGGATTATACAGCTTTCTTGTGTAAACATTGAAAGAAAATTACTATTGTATGACAATATTTTGTTTTGCTTCGTCTTGTCGTCGTCGTTGTTGCAACAGTTCTCTGATGTGTAAATACAATGTGGATATATTGTTATTGGTTCTTAAAAAAACCCAGAAGGTATTAAGGATTTTTGCAAAGCAGCTGTTGGTTAACATGCTTTTTATATAAATATTTAATATAAATAGACAAATGCTTTCTCTTTTGGCCTGTGTACCTTGTATGGTGTAAAGTCGGTGTGATAAACCATCAGTATAAAAAAGATGTCTGATTAAATTTAGCTTCTACTGTGCTATTTGACATGGATATGAAGATAGCGTTTGTGTAGTTATTTATATGCATGGAACTTTGAAATCGGGTTAAGGTTCAGACAATTTCAGAACATGCATCTGTTCATGAGAATCAGTTACTCAGTTGCTGTCGCGGTTATTTTGGGCTTTGGTTTGAGAATAAATTAAATAACCTTATAAGGCCGGAGCTTAAATTTCTTTACAAAAGGTTTGGGATATTTCCTTACAAACTATCCATAGTCGAAGAACACATACTTTTTTTAAGAGTTGGGACAAGTTTTAGGTGGTGTTTTGTTTTTGTTTGTTTGTTTTTGGTGGTTTTTTTTGTTGGTTAAATGAAACAAAAAGGGAACCATAGGATGAAATCAAAAGTTTAGAACACGTTTTTATTTTAAGAATGAAATATGCTAATTTCCTGGTTTTCGTACAGGTATTTTAATAGATTTTTTTCAAGAGTTTTGATTGTGGGTTGCTGTTTTCCATCTGAAGTAACTAAGTAAACCATAATGGGAAGCCGATTTATCCACTTTCGGTATATTTTAGCCTTCTTGCTGCGAGCCCTCATTCAATAATGCAATGTGGTGTAATGATTTACAAAGTCAATAATGCAATGTGGTGTAATGATTTACAAAGTCAAGCCACAGTTCTAGTTAGCCCAAACTCCCCAAGTTCTCAAAAGGCCCAACCTTTCCCCCTTCAAAAATAAATAAATATAAAAAGGGAAAGATGTTCAAAAGGAACTATCGTTGCTTTAAAAAAAATGTCCCCGAATTCGGAGGGGGGAGGGGGGGGGGTTCACCCGAAGAAGACTAAAACAGAGAATTAGGTCCTCAGAATTAAGTTTTTGAACTTGTTAGGCGCCCCTCGCCTTATAGAACGGCACTTTAAAAAAGGTAAGTCCTGCATGGACTTTCTTTTGTTTTGGTAGTAAATTCAAATGAAGTATTCGACATTTGTGTATTCTTTTGACATAATATTTCACATTTGGCAGGCAATCTAGTGGCATGGCTTGGCTTGTCAGAAAACATAAAATTGATTATTTCCAATCTCAACTTTGTTCTGTCGTAGAGGGCGCTCTGAAACGTCATCGGATGACTGGCGACCATGAACAGAGCGTTCAAAATATAGATATCACACCCAAGAAAAGGTTAGACAGAAAATTTGGCAAGACCTGTCTTTCAGAGGCTCAAACGAAAATTATTATTCCCAAGTTTTTAGTTGATGATTGAAAAACAGAAGAACGGAAACAAGTCATGATAATAAGTGAACATTAATTTTGAGAACGCGCCCTAATTATTTCAAGAAAACGCGAGATTCAATTGTGAAGTTTCAGCCCCAATTATCTTCCCAGCGTTAATTTGTCCCGCTCGTGCTAAAGTTAAAAAAAATTGTAAATTGCTATACTATTCAACTTCCCAATGAAACCTCGAACGAAAACAATCCACCAACGTGTTCTTAAGAAAAAGTACGCAAAAGCTACCCCAAATTAAACTTGAAACCTTTTTTCAGAGTTGCAAACGCCAACAATGTATATAAATAGTGGGTTAAAGATTAGTAACAAAATTGAAAATTATTTTGAAGAAAAAACACGAATTTGTGATATAGAGCACGGGAGAGCAACTGGAAAACACAGGCAATCTCCAAAAATGTCCGTTTTTAAAAATGTGCCCTGGGGGTATTCACATATCCGTTGATTTTGACCTGGAATTTTTCACAAGGCGTCGTGTCTCTTGCCCATCGCCTGACTTGGCAATCCTTCTGCCTGCCTGTCTCGGGATTTACGAAAATAACGCAAATTCATCTCTCCAACTCGCTCTAGCTCCGTACAAACCGAAGCATAATAGAGTACGAGAGGTCACTGAACTGGTTGACAGTGACTGATCAAACTGGACAGACTGCCACTTCGGTGACACAATCCAGAAATCAAAGTGATCTCGGACGGTTCCATTAACAGAAAAGAGGCAGTGTGTGCGTCACCATTGCCGTTTCGGCCTCCGTCAGCAGACGGAATATTTCGTGCATTTTTCGTCAGGGGTGATCCGGTGATCCGATCAAAAAATTACCGGGCACCGTGAAAAGTGCTTGGCATTTTTTTGGCGGCCATCGGTGGGGCTCCGAGAGTTATTTCCGGGTTTGGGCAAGCCTCGGGGTTTTGCAATACCCTTAAAATAATGCTGCCCTCCCCCTTCGCAGGATCCCGAGGTTGGGGTACGGCATTTTGGTTGGGGCGTCGGCTGTGTGATTGAACCTATCTGTCTTGTCTTAATGCGGAACTGGGATCAAATGGAGTTTATTGAACCTACATGTGAACTTTTGACGGATAACGTTTTTATATGAACTTGTCAAGGTTGAAAACATTATACAGTTGTGTTTTTTTTACATTAATGATGAACATTACTGTATAATAATTGATACACTTATTCAGTTTATTCCCCAACAAAAAAATACGGGGGGGGGGGGGGTGTACACAGGACGATTGATGTACCGCCCTGAATTTAATATGTAAATTGATATACATGCATTAGGGCGTTCCTTTCTATTTCTTTGGCCCTCGTATTTTTTTTTTTGCCACTGAAACTAATGTCGTTAGTCTATGGAACATCCCCAATTGCACAGCAAGAGTCTATGATATGCGAGCAAATTCGGCGATTAAACAAGACTACGTCTTGACCTCGAGATTCTGACCATTCAGCGGGCGCCTTCTATCGGGTATTCCGTAACCCGTTGGTGGGTCATTCTATAAATTTGGGGTCCACTTTTTTTCCCGTCCCTGTTACATCTGACATCTATGATTGTATAATTCTGATGCACTCCTTAATGCAGTCATCCTCCAAGAGTGATTAGGAATAGCAAATACCTACCCAACAAATAAACAATCATTTGAAGTCACTTTTAATGATGCTTGAATGGCAAATTACACTTTGGACCCCAAATTAATAGAATGACCCTGTTGTATTGCAAAAACATGGCATCAAAATTGACCAATCTACAGCTTAGTCCACATTTCTGATCGAAATGACGTCATAGTCTCTAAAGACCACTCCGATTGGCCTGGCGCGCGGGGTCGCATAAAATGTACTGCTACGATATATCAGACGTTCAACTGTGGCTGTGCCGAGGAGAACGTCTGATACTCAGACTGTACGTCGGTCGGTCGGTGAGCAAAAAATACTAAAAATCTGAAGATAAAGATTACATGATGCCAACTGCGCATTATATCTTGTTTTGTTTATTGCAATGAATCGCTCACGAGTTGGTATCATGAACAAAATTACTACAAATCAAACCTACTTTATATTCAACATTATTACCAACGTTTTGGCACCTAACGTACCGGTAAAGGTAAATCCCCCCCCCCCTTCGCATTAATGAGACCACACCCTCGCATCTTCCGGGATTGCATTGGTTGCTGTTCGCCGTGCGTTGAAACAGGATGAATATTTTCCTTTGGCGCTTTTCAAATAACACAGAGTCTGGTTGCCTGAATTAACTATTCTTTTTTTGTTCATACAAGGTGACAAGGTGTAGTGCCAGACTAAAAAACCCGATGCTAATAAAACACAACCAATATTGCATCAACTAGGCATAAAACTAAGTCATCGGTTAGTGTACCTAACATTCAAATCAACGTAACTTACCGTCTATCGAATACATAAAGTCAACAACAAAAAACCGAACCCAAATGACAGGACCAATTTTCGAATGAAGTTTTGCCTGTAGCGCTTTTAAAATCTAGGATATAAAAGTACAAGAATGTGTGACCATGAACAATATTACATAGATTTGTTTTTCTGTGAAAATAGAGGGCGCTCTATAGCGACTCGCACCGCGCCGACTTTCAGCCGATTTGAGAAGACTGCGAGGACTTGAAGTAGGTACAACTTTATAACTATTAAGTATTATTGATGAAGTTTACTTTTATTAAAGCATTTGCACGTTGGCAGAATACTGGTCAAGATGAGAGTGTGGGCATAGCATAGGCCGCCACAATTTTGACTATAAATATCCCTAGTAAAAAAGGCTTTACGGTCAGACCCCCTAAAGCTACGCGGTCCTATTTCTACGCACTCGCATACAATTTGTGTGGGACAACGCGCGCGCGTTGCAAGCGTTACCTGCGCATATCGCATATTAATTATGGAGGGTCGAGGATACATGATTGAGTTTGTAGATCCATGTTATGAGAGCTTGTTGGTGTCGAGGGTAATCCTTACCTGAGGACCCCGTTTCTATTATTTATTATAAGGTGAAAAAGACGCACCAAAACAGTTCTTATTCCTCCATGCATGCTATATGAGTATGACAACACGCAAAACTACATTCTGATATTTCTTGACACATTTGAACAGTTGGCAATGACACCTTCTTGAATATCAGCTGGTTTAATTTTGTAGAAAGAGGGCAGGGCATTGATTTATGAGGAGTTAAAGACAACTATGACATTGACAAACAGAAAATATATTAAAAAAGCGAGATGGCGAATAGACCCGTGAACGTGGCCATATACATGTAGGCCTAGGCCTACATAGCCACGCTTCAATCTATAGTGAAAATACTCTATTGTGAACCCCGGTTACTGTGATCGAATGACCGTTCTAGCCTAATTTCGGCTACATTTGACAGAATATTTGCATACAAAAATGAGGTGTACTGAAAATCCAGCAGAAATTTTTTTTATCAGCAGAATGATGTAGATTGGTTTTTCTGAAGGAAAATTAAAAAGATTAGAGAAATAAAGCACATTTGGTTTGAAAAAAAAAGCTTCCTTTTTTGAAAGATCCCTGAAACAAACCCTTGCACAATGGAACAGCAGTACCCTCGAGTCACCGTAATTGACGCAGGTAACACTTGCAGGGCGCTTGGGTTGTCTAATGCAAATTGAATGCGAGTGCGTCAATACACATCCTCGTCATTTTAGGGGGTCTGACGATATACTGGGTTATTTTGCAGACTTTCGAAGTGGATTTAGCAGAATTTTAACATGGTATTATTATGGTCAGCCTGCCATGTAAGAAAGTCGGGTACCCACTGTGGGACCATGGTGCCTTTAAAAAAAAAATCAAAATATTGCATTTACTTCAAGTTCAAAACAAGTTTTCTTTGATTTAATTGGTACCTTGCTATGATTTAGCACAGGTTTGGCAAACTGTTTATCTCTGGAACTAAATGTTCAATCATGATGTGTGCACGCCCGTTGTAATTGCAAAAAGGTGTCTGCTAAATCAATTCCCGAAGTAGACCCAGTATGAACGGGGACACTAAAACTTTAGAACTCCTTTTTTTCACAAATTTTTACTTTGGTCGGTTGGTCGGTCAACTGACCAAAGTCAAAATTGGAAGGAAATTAAAGGACTTCTAGTACCCCAGTTATTGGGTATAATCCTAATGTTACTGTTATTGAAGTAGGGCCTAACGACACGTTATCCTAGATTTCCTTTTTTTCCTTTTTGATTCATGGCTTACTTAAAGTTTAAGTTTAAATATGGTTTGGCAGGTATGTTACAGCAACGTCCCCCCTCCCCCCAAGGCTGAAGAAAACAGGAAAATCATGCCGGAAAAAGTAGCACATGCTTGCTAACAACCCCGCCTTGAAAGCTAAACCCTCCCTCACCTTCGGCTAAAACTGGAGCAGCCCTGAAGGACGGACAGGACCTGGGTCCTAAACTACACTAGGCCACTAAATTGCAAACGGTCTTTTGGTCCACTCGGTCCTGATTCAATTCATTCCAATCCAGGGCCATAATTGCTAGGAGACAGCAAGAGAAGTTTCTCTGGCTTACTGATTTTTACACCTCCTGATCATCAACATGTACACACTGCAAGTGCATCAATGAATCATACCTTGCGATCAAAGGATTGGCATATGTCCCGTCGTGGGAAAGTTTATACATTGCCGAGGAAATTAACCTACAAGTCATCCAATATAGCCTACCATGCATTGATAAAATGTTGTCAAAAGTGGTCTGCAATGCAGTTTATCAAAATAAAGCGTGACCTGCTCTAGTAAGAGTTGACCCCAAATCCTACCGTTCCCAAAATGAATTGCACATGGTTGGATTGTGTTGTACCTCTGTAGCACATTTCTAAGATCCTTACTTCAGGTGGAAAGTAAGATTTTTAAATCAGGCAAGCTGGCATGTGCTGGATTTGTTTGTAAAACAAATTTAAATTCTAGGCCTAAGTGTTGGCCCCAGACGGTGACATTATTAGACACAAAAACAACTCGGGCAAAATGAAACACCACGACCAATTTAGAGCCACTAAATTATGCAACATGTCGTGAATTTCTTCACAAATTTAGAATGCGCTTGTCCAAATTTTACTGCGCACACGGGTAAACAGTCAAAAACATGTTTGGTGTAAACATGTAATTTCAGCCTCATGGGCGCCTCAAAGTTACTTGTAAATTTCCCAAAGCTGGTAATTATTATGGTAAGTCTTCAGTCAACCTGACTACTTTGCGCCTTTGGACACTGCCGCCTGTCCTTAATCTGCACCCCCAAGCTTCCTCTAGGCAGGTTCACTCCCAAATTTGCCCCTAGTTAGGCCAACTAAAAAAAGAAACCAGTTTCTCAGTTTTTCCAGCCGCCTCCTTTTCCCCCCTTTAATTTAATGACATTTGCAGTTTTTTCATGGTTTTCCAGCAAAGTTGTAGTATCATGCAAGTTCAAAATCTGGTAGAAAGGATGACGGCTCTTTTGGACTAAAAAGTATCAGGAAAAGAGTCAAGAAAATGGAAGAATTGATCTTGTCCACCATCTAGAGAAAAAAAAAGGGTCGCCACCTCCCTTCTGACAAAAATCCTGGATGAGAAAGTATTATTTTTTTGTTACTTGGCCTTGCATACATAGATTTTGTCATCAGTGTTAAGTCAATCACCCAAGTTCATCACAAGTCTATTCACAGACTCACAGTTAAATCACAAGTTAATTCACAAGTCTGATCCCAAGTAACAGAGGATTAACAACAACAAAGTCACAGTTTATTTGAGTGGCTTGTTGTGACTTGCGGCAGGATGACTCGTCATTGACTTGTTACAGGCTTGTGAGCACTTTTGGGGACTTGTGATTGGCTCGACTTCAGCACGTACGTGTACTGCAGAATGTATGTGTAAGCCTTCAAAACGTAAAACTTTGCACCTTGGCATGTGACACAGGATCTGTCTGCCATACACATTGCTCCTTACAAAGTTGCTGTCTCCTAATCTTTGTCCTCGTGACAACGGTGACATCAGAATGAATGAAGATTGAATCGAGTATGTGTGAACCACAAGGAGCAACTGGCCAGCTTCACCTTCACTTCATTTGTGGTTGGATACGGAATAACCCACTGGCTCTAATTCCTGCTTCAGTCAATTTTCTTTGTTGAAGAAAGAAGATTGATACCCCCCCAAAAAAAAAGACACTTAAACCCACAATTAGGTATGATCATTAAACTAGTGTGCTGTGATATCATACAGACTGCATTGAAGGATATGACAGGTAATTAGGTAATAACGTCTCAATATGCAAAGAGGTACTCAAAAACAATAGAAGATGGCTTTCATTAATTCAATTTTGACCATTTATCTTTGTTGAAAAAATTCAGGGGGCCACCGGGGCCAGCAGGATATCTTGGAACCTGCATTGCCCAGATCCTCTAACCGGACACGCGGCTGATGCTGGGAGTTGCGTTTGAGTCAGAGACAAGATCCTCAAACAAATCTGTCGTTCTGAGATTGGGGATTCGGGAAACATTGGAACAGGTAACCAGACCCCAATGGCATTGATTATACTGGCAAAAAATAGCCGCTGATGTAATTGGTTCTTAGTGATATGCTAATTGTCCCTTAATCTTTGGCAGACTGATCGTTAAAGACTTGGGCTTCAAAACCTTCTATGGGGTTAGGTGGGGAGGGGGGAGAGTCGGGGGACGAAAAACTGCTGGAAGTTGAAATTAAATGTGCGCAGCAAGGTCACAGCAGAGGTTAATTTTAGGAAATTGAAAGTTTGTCCACATCCAATCAGACGTAATTGACTTGTAATTTTTCGCTGTCAGCTTTGATTTTGTCAAGATTGGGATATTTTTTTAATAGGAATTGAGCCCGACAAGTTGGCAGTTGATAACAGCAGACAAGTTGGTGTACGTGCAGTACATGTATGTGTAAAATTCAAAACGTGTTGTAAACAAGGTTGAGTCAGATTTAACTTGAGTGCCTGGACAAATTATGCCATGCATTTGTGTCACTGGCTGAGTATGATAGTGAAGCATATTCTTTTGAATGAAAGCAGGGGCGCCCCAAGAAAAGCGGGGGCACAAGCTACACGTATCTGGGTGTGAACAGAGCAAAGTCACACCCAGGGTCAGCAAAAACATCCTGAATTCAAATGAGTTTTGCTCTTGTTTCATTTAAAGCTACAGTCCATCATTTGCAGCTATCCAAAAAGTAACTGGCGTAATTATTGTTGAAAAACATAATTGGTTGAAAGATAGTATCAGGACTAAACTCCCTGTGAAATTATTCTTTCTGGCAAGCTGTCATTTTGAAGAAATCAACGAAAGAAGGCCTTTCCAACGGTGCTTCTAAAGTTTTGCTTTCTTCCTTTTTTTAGGCTTACTGTGAGCAAAATGGCAGACAAGAAAATCTGCCGTTTGGTTTGCACAGATACAGGGACGAGTCTGAAACCTGTAGTATTGACCAATCAGGAGGCAGTCGTTCTAGGGCGATGTCCCGTCACGGGAATATTGGACAAGAAGTTGTCACGGCAACAAGGTAATTTGTGGGCAACGGAAATCAGTAATTATCAGAAATTATCAGAAATTATCAGCATATTTTTTACTCAGCACATAAATTTGCCAAGCAACATTACCTCAAAACTAATGGATGTAATATCTTTAAACACTGAAGATTTCCCTGTTCGATGGGTTTAAAAGATTTTGACCGTGTATCTAGGACATACGTGCCTTGAGCAGTGAAGTGACTGGGTTTTTTTACTTTGAGCTTTTGAGGCTTGCGTGGTTCATTCCCGTGACTGTTTAATGCAACTTTTTCTTTATTTTTCAAGCCAATATTCTTGCAACAATCCATCTTGATACCTATAAAATTGCCCAAATAAAAATTGCACATCATGTTATGTAAAAGAAATATCAACTTTTTATAAATGCGAAGAAATGTAGTACAGAAATGAACAGTGGTACTAGTACGATGCTGGCTAAAAAAAAAGAAAAGCGGACCTGATTCAGTGCTGTACAGACCGTCTGCTGATGGTATCTTTTATAATTGGCTAATTTGTAAAACAAACATGACAGGGTTTATTTCTGGTGGTCGGGTGATCCGTGTTCCCCTCGGTATTAGGAATTGACGGACTACTTCCTCACAGGCCTCGGCTATGCACAACCTCGGGGAATTTTGCGGCTCACATACTGAGTTATATTTTTAGACGACCGACAGAGTCTTCTTGAATGATCTGTCAACTGTGTGGGTTTAATTTGAAAGCAGCCCAAATTCTTTGGGCACAGAATTTCAAAAAAGTTGCCCCACCTCTTAACTCTGGCCACTTTTTTTAGTGAAACTATCAGGGCAGATCTTGTATGTAAAAGTAAGTTGATTTTTGTTGTGGTTTTTTATTTGTTTTATTTTAGTGGAGGTAAAGGCGGATTTCGAGGGCAGAGTTTTGCATCTTAAACAGGTGAGGAAGACGATCATTACTTGTACGGAAGTAACAAGCTATCATTCTAGTCTGTCAGTTTGTGAAGCTTGCCAATTTCAGTGTACTGCATTAGCACAGACAGGGATACCGAGGGAAAAATGTGCCAAACAATACTTTGCAAGCTTTAATCAGAATCTGAAATCACGGTGTCTGCATTTTATTCTCGCTAATCATAAAATCAATGCCAGCGATTCATGTTATTGCTTCATTTGCTGCATTTGTTCCAAAATGGAAAGGCTAGAATTCCTTTATTATTCAGTCCCTCTGATTTGTGAATCCATGTCTGAAGTGTGTACCTGCTTGTTCCTCATATTTTTGCATTAATTTTTTTTTATTAAAAACATAGACAAAAGTTCTGTACAAGAGAGACCATTTGGAATAGAGCCAGGCCCAATTAGGAATAGAGCCAGGCCCAATTAGGAATAGAGCCAGGCCCAATTAGGAACGCCAGCTGTTGTTCCCATGTGGGTATACAGTATAGATGTGTGTCTCCTTTTGCCATTGTACCCTTTGTGAAAAGTACATACATAAGGCCAAAAAAAAAAAGGTTCCGGTTAGCCGTAGCCATGCGCGTCGGCAAACTTAAAAAGTTTTTTTTTCAATGTAAGATGATGTCTCAAAAACGCCAAACTCACTGGTTTGGCTGGAATCCTGCTGCTGCACAATTTTAACGTGTTTTTAGATGGGGTTACGATCGAGTATAATCTTTATGTGGCCTCTCTGGGGTCCCATACATTTTGCAGAAAATTTAGTCAGGCACCATTTGCAGTCATCAGCCGACATTTGAAGAAAAAAAGGTTTAAAAAATATTAAAATAGCTGCGTTGTCGCACCACTTTTGGGGCAAGCTCCAAGCTTCTTATGTATTAAGAGCTTCTCAGTCTATTTCCATTTTAAAGACCCTTTTAGTTCGCCACGTACTAAAAATATTCGGGCATCTCACATTTTTTTACTGTATGGTTTCATTTTTGCCAACAGCTCAGTTCACGTCCATCGTTAATTGATGGATCATCTTTAATACTGAAGGACCAAGAAGCCACCATTCCAGATGGCGGCCGGTTCCAACTTCTCAACAACAAGTATGAATACCAAGTCATCTTCCCGACCCCTCCAGCCCTGGAAAGCAAGCCCAAGCCCAGCCCCACGGGAAACGGCTGTGGATCAACCGCCAAGCGAGCCAAAGGCGACATTACGGACTTCTTCCAAAAGAAGCCAACAAAAAGGCGGATCTCCGAAGAGGAGCCATCTCATCAAGAGGCCAAAAAGAAACCGAAGCTTGAGAGTCCCACGAAAGTGACCTCAAAGAGAAATTACAGAGGGACGGTCAGCGACAGTGAGAGTGAGGATTCGCAGGACTCCAAAGACTTGAATATCATCCAGGAGACATCTTCTAAGAAAAGGACCCAGCAACAGAAAGATTATAAGGGAGCTGTGAGTGACAGTGACGTCGGCAACAAGCAGCCTCCGACAAACGCACCAGGACAGAAAAGCTCTCACTCCAAAGACTTGAACATCATCCAGGAGACATCTTCTAAGAAAAGGACCCAGCAACAGAAAGATTACAAGGGAGCTGTGAGTGACAGTGACGACAGTGACGTCGGCAACAAGCAGCCTTCGACAAACGCACCAGGAAAGAAAAACTCTCACGCAGGAGTTAGAGACAGAGATGGAGGAGATTCTTGCAAGGCTGAGAACTCAGTTGCAGTGAGAACGCCTTTGAATTGTAAAGATTTTAAAAAGGCAACTTCTAAGGATTACAAGCGAGCAGTCAGTGATAGTGATGATAATGACAGTGATGGATTTTCAGGAGATAGGGCTCTGTCCGTCAGCAAAGCGGAAACTCCAAAGGTCATGTCACAGAAGAAGTACCATGGAGAAATCAGTGACAGCAGTGATGAGGATGACAATAACCAGGACCCTGACTCCTCAGCCGTCAAAGCCAAACTGACAGCTCTGCAGCAGAATGCCAAACGTTATCTGACAAAGCAGTCTGCAGATCGCCCGGAGACAACGCACCCGGACAGCGTGCCGCTGGCCACAAGCGGCACAGACGGAGCCGCTAACGCAGGGAAGCAATTAGGGAAGCCTGCAGCCGATTCCAAGTGGGAGGAGCAGGGGAAATTGGTGGTGTACACAAGCCAGGGAGTGCAGGCCAGCAACAAGGTCTGGTTCTTGCTATCTGTGCCATGCTGTCAGTGTGTCACCCACACCCTTCCTGATGTCATAACTGTTTGACAGACACTCCACAGCCCTCCGAACCCTAATTTAAAGGAATCATGATGATGTATCTGCTATTGTAGACAAATAAAATTACATCACTTCTGTAAATTAGGACCACCCCGTAACACTTCCTCACACTTCCCTTTGATATAAGTTCCATGTGTTCTTTGGTTTCTGTTGTAAATTTATTCTTTTTCTTTTGAAATGGCAACTAAATCAATTAAATTTCACATCAGTACCCCCCGCTCTAAAAAACGGCTGCAAGACACCCTCAAAATGGCAAAACAAAGACATAAATGTATGTGGGACACGAAGGTTTATGTACATGTACCTGTCATAACTCCTCTTTAAAATTTCTGTCCATCATGCTAACTCAGAAACTCCAGAAACACTGCTCAAAAATTCTGGGAATACACCCTTACTCCTAAAATAGCCTTCCTAAACAATACACATGAACTGCAACATGATTAGTTTTGAAATATCCTTGAACTTTTCTTTTTTAATATGAAATATTGATCACTTTCATTTAATTCTTTACACCTAGATTGCAGGATTTGACCTTGATGGAACAATCATTACCACAAAGTCGGGAAAAGTGTTTGCTACAAGTGCTGACGATTGGAGGCAAGTTTTCCGACATGCATGTATATACTAATATATCATTAACTCTTTCAGTGTCCGCGAAATCAAAAAAGTTTAACCCTAAAGTGCCCAACTTCAAGGGTTTTTTTTAATTCTTCAAAATTCTTTAAAAAAAAAAGGAAATAAGTTTTACTCACTAAATTTGTTGTTGTTGCTCTCTGGTATATCCTTGGAACATTGGAAAGTCAAAAGTAGTCGCGAACATAGTGATACACCCTGAAACACTGTCCTGCACACAGGGGAATTCCGCACTTTTTGCAGAAAATACGAGTGTCGGTGTTGCGCCCTATCGCAAGAACTCGAATGAAACAAATAAATACAGGTCGTACCTGAATAAAAATTATATTATTAGAAAGAGCGAGAGCGCCCCCTTGTGATAACATGCTTACTCTACCTCGTACATGTACGAGGCTTGGCGATTTAAGTACAAACATTACCTCGTACATGTATGAGGTTGGCATTTTTTAACTAACAAATATACCTCGTACATGTACGACTTTGGCACTGAAAGAGTTGAATATTATGTACAAATGAAGGCCTTTGCCACAAACAACCAGTGCTGTAGTCAAGTACTTTTATCCGAGTACAAAGTGCTGTTGAGTACCGAGCTATCGAGTAACCACGAGTACTTTGACCTTTGGAACGAGTACACGTACCGGTACCTGAGTCGAGGTACTTGGACCTTCCAGTACAAGTTTTGTGAAGCTGAGTCTGAGTACTTGGAATTCTGATTACAAGTCTGAGTAACTGGACCTCTGAGTACAAGTTCTTTATGGAGTACTTAAGTGAAAACAATTCAAATCTCAAGTAATGAGTGGATGAATGAATGCTCTATTTTTATTGTTCTAGAATTGTGTATTCCGAGGTGCCGGGGACATTAAAGAAACTGCATTCTGATGGATACAAGGTGAATTCAAATATTTTGTTCTCAGTTGATAATTTCAAGTCTGATTTGCAAGTGCACCTCCCAGGGGTAACAATGAAGATGCAATTTTGCACACATTGTGAAAATAGATAACTGACATCCAATTCGGGTGATTCACAATGCAGTGCGCCACCAAGAGTTTGCCATGGAGAGACTATTTTTCAAGTTTACTGTCGACAAAACATGGCCCATTTGAACGAGTATCAGTAGACAACTTGAGCTATTTTGTTAAGGATTGGAGCATAGCGTTGTGCCGCCTTACAAAAAACACCATATTGATAAAAAGAAAACAAAAGGGCAAGCAGATACTCGAATCACACGCTTGCAAAACTACTGACCGGAAAAAAACTTACAATTTCAAATGTCCCGCGCTGCGAATTTGTCGACCATCTCCCACAATGCACTGGGAAAAATGAATTCTCTGTGGCAAACTCTTGGTGGCGCACTGCATTGTGAATCGCCCGAATTAGCAAAGTGACATCCAATATCTGTTTGTAGGAGTTTCAAACTTATTGTTAATTTAATCTGTTCATTTGGAAAAAATGTTAATAATTTTTTTTTCACTTTTCATCAAGAGCTTTGTGAGAAAAAAATATCTTACCATAACTAATAAAATGTGACGTTTTAATATATTGTTTCCTTTCAGGTTGTGCTGTTTACAAATCAGGTAAGTCCTTCAAATCATTTGGATCTACTCTTTCATTATTATTTTGTTGTGTGACTTAAACTTTCAATTCTTTGACTTCAAAGCTGTCTGACAACACGTACAGAGTATTCACTGTTTATAAAATTACGTCAGTGTAGGGAAAAAACACAATTTTTTTAAATTATAATTTCTGGAGTCATCAACACCCCCAGTGTGAACAGAATTCAATCGAAACGGACTTATTTTGGTGGTTGTGAAAATTCTAAAGTATCTTCCTTTAGTATATGTAAATTATTTTTATGCGTTATTGAGGAATTCTTTGAAATACAATGTACGTCCGACCACATGATGTACATGTACAGGGTCGTTAAGGTGGCGGTACCTTAGTTTGGTCTGTAATTGTTTTCTACTCATTAGATGTCACATTGTTAGTGATGTATCACATTCACTTTTCCAACGGCAGCTCATTCAAGTGTCTGACATGTACGTCCGAATTTACCAAATTGCCCGATTGTAAACTCTGCAATAACATCGCTGGCGACAGGTGGCAAAGCTGCCCTTCTTGCAAAGCAGGCCAGGCAAAGCCTCGTTTAAAAAAATGAGAACATTGAGTGATCTTGCAATAGTTTGCATTGCATTTTACCATCCCGTACTTGTTTATTATAGTATTTGGTTTGTGAGGATGTAGTTAGGACCATTGAATACTGACGGTATTTACTGTGTTGACAGATATTTCCATTGCATCTTTCCACTGCAAGATGTCTTGACCTCTTTCTTGAAGTCTTTCTTGACTTTACACTTAAAGAAGCAACGTACTCTGCAATCCTTTTCCCTGTTATCTTTCCACAGCTCGGCATCGGTAAGGGCAAGCTGAAATTGGCTGACTTTAAACGGAAGGTTCTTGGAGTCCAAAGCAAGATAGGAATTCCTATACAGGTATGCATACTCCTCAGAAGACTCCCTAGGGCCCAATTTCACGGCGCTGCTAAGCACAAAAATTTGCTTAGCACAAAAAAAGTCTGGCTTATAAAAGCAGGTTACCAGCCAAAACTCCAAGTGATTTTCATGCTAAGCAAACTACAGCTTAATACTAATCACGAGCAATATACATCACATGGAGTTTTGGCTGGTAACCTGCTTTTATAAGCCAGACTTTTTTGGTGTTAAGCAAATTTTTGTGCTTAGCAGCGCCGTGAAATTGGCCCCTGAAAGTTTGCCTTGCTACGTTTTGGTAGCTTTAATGCAAGTTTTCCAACTAATTCTTTTTCCTTTCAGTTTCAACTGACACAAAAAACCATTGGCTGCCAAGTTTGAAATCGTACCCACCAGCCTCTCTAAGGGTGCTTGTGATTGGCTATTTCCTCTTGGAGCTCTCAATTGGAT
The DNA here is from genome assembly GCA_029964075.1 of Patiria pectinifera. NCBI lineage: Eukaryota > Metazoa > Echinodermata > Asteroidea > Valvatida > Asterinidae > Patiria > Patiria pectinifera. The sequence continues at coordinate 1,846,847 of CM057141.1, read as the reverse complement.
AGAGTTTGTTTGACCGGTGCATGCTCATGGAATATATGCACTGACATTGGACAATCAGTACACCACAAATGTGTCGTAGAGGTAGACGTTGCTCGTCACTGTGGTATATATAAAAAATCCCCATGTGTCTCTAGACCAAGCCAGGCATGCCTTCACTTCTATCACGGAGGCCCCCTGTAATGGCGAAAGTGTTGCGATAGCTATTGTTCAGATAGTTGTCACTACAGTAGCGTGTACAATGGTTTCTCAATTCAGGCGTTTCACAATGCAGTGCGCCACCAAGAGTTTGCCACGAAGAGTTCATTTTTTCCCAGTGCATTGTGGGAGGTGGTCGACATATTCACAGCGCGGGACATTTGAAATTGTTCGTTTTTTCAGTCAGTAGTTTCGTAAAGGTATGCTTCGAGTATCTGTTTGCCCTTTTGTTTTCTTTTTATCAATGTGGTGTTTTTTTTTGTGAGGTGACAGAACACTATGCCCCAATCTATAACAAATTAGCTCAAGTTGTCTACGGACACTCATTCAAATGGGCCATGTTTTGTGGACCGTAAACTAGAAAACTGGACTCTCCATGGCAAACTCTTGGTGGCGCACTGCATTGTGAAATGCCCGAATTGAAGGGGGCATTGCATTTCCTTTACAACATATTGTAAAGAGATCTGCTGTCACCAGTTTCGGTAGATTGGGCGTGGGTACCATTCAGTGGCGTCAATCCATGTCCACGATGTATATGAGTTTTTAAATTCCCTCAAAGATTGAAGCGATTAGTAGCTCAGTAAGATAATTCTGTGCTTTTGTGTTCCAAAGGTGTGAGGTTTGATTCCTGGCAAGAATTTGTTTCTGTAGTTTCCAATATCTATGTTTTCTTTCTTCTATTATTTGAAATCAAATCCTACTTTATATTGAAGTAGATTTCACTTTTCTCTCTGATCTATGGCACTGGCTTTGGCAGATATGTTCAAAAGAGAAGTCCGAGAACCATTCGGTTGACAACTGACGCACACACACAACAGCATGTGTGAAAATCCATCTTGAAAAATGGCCTCATCAAAGCTTGGCGGTAACGCCACACATCATGTACACACATTTTGATGATATTCTCAAGAACTGTATTATTATGAATCATCGACGAAAAGGCTGGATAGCGTCATTTCAAAACCTGTTTGCAAAGCCTACCCTCTGTTGGTGATGATGGAACATGAGCACTGTGATTGGCGCAGCGAACATGGGTTGTGAGTAGTGGAACATTTATAGGTGGATATGACTTATCTTTACAACGCAGCCGGTAACATTAACTTTATATCAAGACCAATGTATAAGTGAAGTATTAATGAATCATATCCTGTTTTTTTCTTTAGAGTGTACATCTGTACGCTTATCTTGCCTTGCCGAGTTGAGTGATCGTTTCTCAAATTAGCACCGAATTTTGCGATGCAGCTCACGGTCAACTGGTGTTGGGTTTTTGGACTCCATGCACAAAATCCTGGCATGGCGGGATAAGGAGCCAGTCTTTATGAACTCTGTGAAGGAGCAGTACTTGTGGATGGTACTTTGCGATTAGGATGACAAATTTCCATCCACGCAAGAGCAAGTTTCTTTGAAGGGGACCACACCCGAAGATGGGCACATGACGCTAATGGTCTTCATCAAGTGCCTAGCAATGATGCATCCCTTTCTTTTTTATTGAGGGGGCTATACTTGTTCACAGATATTTTACTTTGTTTTGTAGCCAAATTTATAACACATAAGGCCAAAAAGAATAATAGTTCTGCTTCCGGTTTCCCTACCTACCCTATTCTGAGAGCCCCTACCCTAATTTTTTTTATGGGAAAAATGAGAAAAAAACACCCAAAACCATCAATTTTTACCTTTTACCCTTGACTACACGCAGACGCCTCCATATGATCGTACACAAAAAAAATGGCCAAAAAAAAAAATTTCCCTACCTACCCACCCTATTTTCGAATGCCATGTAATCGCAAGCAGAATTTTTTTTTTTGGCCTAATAGTATGTGCTACAAAGTTTTCTTCAAATATTAATAGTTGAAAACTGTGCATAAATCAGGCATTTGCCTTGAGTTTTAGCCCACACAAACTGCCCTGCACATTTCAACACAATAGGGCCCATTCCTTATTTACGCCTTGTCGGTGAAATTTGACGAGAAAGTTGTGTATTTTTAATATATTTTTTTCTCAGGCTTTGATAGCAACAGGAGAAGGAGTTTATCGTAAACCACAGACTGGCATGTGGACACATCTATGTAACCATGGCAACGATGGGATTAAAGTTCACACAGCTTCTTCTAAATACATCGGAGGTAAATTAGGCTCTGAAGATGTCAATCCTCCTAAAATCACACGTTTATTTCAATATTTTTTGTATAAACCACGAAGGGAAACTTGAAATTTCAGGTGGATTATTATACCGAAACTAGTTACTTGTAGTTTCCCTTTGTGGGTTATTTGAAAAGTGGTAATAAAAAGCTGTATCCTGTCTGAGTCTTCCCGTTTTCCGTTTCCCAGGTTGGCAGCATTTCTAATGTTGCTAGCATTGTGACTTTGGGTGTGATCCCTGGCTGCATGGCGTACTGGTTTATGGCTTCTGACTAGCGCCCCTTGAACAAAGATATTGACAAATTGGGGAACCGCCATTATAAGGCTGAATCAGTCAGTTGATAGAGCATTAGAACAGAATCTTGTGGTTGAGGGTTCAATCCCCATTCCAGTCAATTTTGTTGTTCAACTGTAAAAGTTTAATTCAAATGGATTAAAATTGAATTGTTTATCTTTACATTTACGTTTTATTAAAATGTTCCTTTTAAATGCCATAGTATACAAATACAGAGTAGCTCAGAGTGAAATGGGAGGAATATTATCCCAAGGTAAAATCTGGACTTTTCCATTTCACGAGTTGAAGCCGAGTGAACTGGAAAAGTCCAGATTTTACCGAGCGACAGATTTCACCGAGCGACATGCATTGGCTACTGTAGGGCCTCATATCCTCAAAAGATAAAACAGGCATGCAACTTTTCCTCGGATCCGCTGATTTCCTCGTATTTTACTTCTCATGAATGCCATTGCGTGTACAAATTGAAAAATACTCTGGTGTGGTTTTGAATTTTCTCTTTTTTTTTCTAAATTCCGAGTTGCATGCCTGTTAAAAGGTGGAGTCGGAATTTCTGTTTCTGGTTATTGAATCAATTCTATTTGATTCCAGCTTGGAGTCACCCACGTCTTGCGTATGTGCAATTGATATTGTATTGTGTTATTGCTAGATGCCGCAGGTCGGCCGGCTGACTGGGCCCCAGGCAAGAAAAAAGATTTCTCTTGCAGCGACAGATTGGTGAGTAGTACTATAGGTCCTGAGATTGATGTCTGCAGCAACAAAATGTGTCTTGAAACATTCTAATGACCTGTGCTTGTCAGTTTCAGAAATCAAAGGTCTAGCCTAGGATCTTTTCCATAATGTTCTCTTTTACATGGAAAACCCATAACTGCATTCACGAATAACTTTACTCCAATTTGCCAAGGCAAAGATTTCAAAGTACCTGACAAATAATTAAACCCCGAAGTTGATGGAACCATTTGGCTTAAACACCGGTGACTTAACTGAAGAAAATGCATTGTGAAAACAAGGTTTTTGCTTATTTCATTCATGATTCACATTATTCCAAGTCTTGATCTGTTTTTTTTTGTCCAGTTTGCTCTGAATGTGGGCGTGTCTTTCCACACTCCGGAGGAGTTCTTCCTGGGCCAGAAGAAGAATCGTTTTAGTCTTCCAGAGTTTGACCCTGTGAGTGTATTACAAAAAAAAGCTGTGTCCTCTCTGAGCGACGCGTGCTGTTTCTCAGGTTTGCAGCGTTGCTAATGTTTCTAGCATTGTGACTTTGGATGCGATCCCTGCATAGCTGCATGGTATGAACAGCGTCCCTTGAGCAAAGACGCCTGCAAAATGGGGAACTGCCAACATGGGGCTGGATTGCTCAGTTGGTGCAGCACTGGAATGGCAATCCGGAGGTCTCAGGTTCAAACTCCAGTCAATTTCTTTCTTCAACTTTAAAAAAAAAGAAGTTATACTGTTCAACTTTTTTATGCCATTTCTGGAAAAAAAAAATTGTTTTTAGGCCCCCCCAAAAAATAAGTCGGTCTCTGGTCAGCGCGTGCGTCGATTTAATCATCTTTTTTCCCAAAATGTTCCGCTGTAGCTCCAACAGCGCCCTCTATTGCCACACCTCCTCAATTTTTTTTTTATCAAAGAGCACCAAGGCAAATGATCGAGAGCACCAAGGCAAATTATGGAGGACACCAATGTACATGAGGACACCAAAAAAGCAAAATAGTACCCCACCTTGTCTGTACAATCCAAGCTTGAAGAAAAAGAAAAGCCAAAAAAAAAAAAGCCGGGTCCCCGCATCAATTCCGGAACTTCGGTCTGACCAGAGACCGAATATTTTTTTTTTTTGGCCTTATCTGTATCATCCTTTATTTTTTCGGAAGGCCTTATGAGTAAAACATTTCATTTTCTTGTTCACAGAGGAAGTTATCATCTGCTGGTCCTTTGCTGTCGCCACCTCAGGCACAGATTCCTGCACAAGGGCATCCTCAGGAGGTGAGGTACCAGACAACCAAACAACACTAAACTAAGACTGGAGACGCCGTATCATATACAGGCAACACCTTCGACACCTATGAAATCTTACTGCTCGCTATGCACTTTGACAATGCCACCTTTCCTATTATTAGATTTTTTGTAATTTACATTTACATTTGGGCTTCCTTTTTTTTTTGATACCCCCTCTAGAGTCATAATTGTTTAGTCAAATACCACAGAACTGACACAATATATTTATTTGTTTTCTTTAGGTCATCATTCTGGTAGGATTTCCTGCATGTAAGTATATGCCCATTAATTATAGGTAGCTTTCTATTGATCAGAGTCTGATTTTATTGAGCATGACATAGCTTGCGAGGTCATTACGACCTCTTCGTTCTGCGTTGTGGCTAAATCCCTCCAGAGCAGATCATCACAGATGGCGGGCAGGTCGTATCCCGCGTCCCTGTTGAGTGTTGGGTTCTAGGTCTTGATCTCTATGGCCTCCCTGATCTTTGTGTTCCAGAAGCATTCCTCATCTCGTGCTATGACTTGTACATTGTCCAAGTTGATGTTATGTTATGATCTTGTGTGCTCCTTGAATCTTGTCCCCAGAGATCTGCTGCTCTCCCCAGCAGATCTCTGGGGACAAGATTCAAGGAGACAAGATCCATGCACTCGGGGCAGTTGAATTAATATACGAAACCACATTTGTTGGAGTCGAGAGTCTTGTCCTTAGGATGTACAAGGAAAGACCTGATAGTATTGACCAGCTTGTGGTAGGTGTTGACACCGTGGTCACGGAATATGTTGGTTAGCTTTTCCTAAACCACTTTGTATATGGAAGGGGGATGTTTGGTTTCCTCTGTTGACCATCACCTTTATTGCTAGGATTCTCTTTTCTTTGGTTTTGGAGTTTTGAACATGTTTTGTAACTGTTGGCTACATGTAACTGTCCAAGGAGCAAGTGCCTCTTTTAGCATGGAATGTCCCAACTTTGGAAAATGTGTCATGCTTCCAAGAGAAACTCGCTACATTGCTCTCATGCTAATTCCTTCGTTCCTTTCAGCTGGCAAAAGCAGCTTTGTCAAGAAACATCTGCTGCCACACAAGTACGTGCACATCAACAGGGTGAGTCCAACATCTGCAGAAAAGTGGTGTCTTTCGCTGTTTGAAACTGTTTTAATAGACATTTGATAGAACTCAGGGATTGAGTATTGCTGTTCAATTTTGGCATTGTCCCACTATACTGCACAACGGCAATTTGGAACTTGTTAAGTCCATTTATGCAAGAGGTATGAAAATATTGCAAAATGACATGAACTCAAACTCGCCAATATTTGCGCATTTTCAGAATACCTTTGTCAAAATACTCAAGATGGCTTCCAATTAGAGAAAAAATACTCGTACTACTGTCTTGTTTCTCATAGTTCCTACTTTTTCGCATTTTATCTCTTTTCTTGTTTCTCAGAATAGACTTGTTTGCCTCTAGAGCACTTCCGTATTGCGTGTCTTGTACCTTAAGGAGTGTGATGGCCTAGCGGTTAAGAACACCGGACTCACGTTCTGGTGTTTCAGAGGCAACAGTGACGTGGGTTCGAGCCCGCCGGCGGACACTTGTGCTCTTAAGCAAGGCACTGAACCATTATTGCTTCGTCCTTCGGATGGGACGTTAAGCCGTAGGTCCCGTGTGTTGTATAAATGCACGTAAAAGAACCCAGTAAACACTTATCGCTAAGAGAAGGGGTTTGCCCCGGTGTTTCTGGCCTCCTGTATAAACTCCCACGTGGAGTATTTAGGAGAAGAACCAACCAAGAACCAAGAACCTTATGGATGTGCTCAATGTTAACAGCAACGTACAACCTATTACAGCTTATAAAGATAAAGTGGTGCAAATAGTCGTACCCATATAGTCTGTCATTTCAGTTGAGTCCATCTGTTGTGTTTACAGGATGCCATGGGAACCTGGCAGAAGTGTGTGGCTGCTACTGAGTCAGCCCTGGTCAAAGGTCAGAGTGTGGTTGTGGATAACACTAACCCTGATCCCGAGTCAAGACAGAGGTGGGTACTTTAAGGTCAGAGTGTGGTTGTGGATAACACTAACCCTGATCCCGAGTCAAGACAGAGGTGGGTACTTCAAGGTCGGGGTGTGGTTGTGGATAACACTAACCCTGACCCTGAGTCAAGACAGAGGTAGGTACTTTAAGGTCAGAGTGTGGTCGTGGATAACACTAACCCTGATCCTGAGTCAAGACAGAGGTAGGTACTTTAAGGTCAGAGTGTGGTCGTGGATAACACTAACCCTGATCCTGAGTCAAGACAGAGGTAGGTACTTTAAGGTCAGAGTGTGGTCGTGGATAACACTAACCCTGATGCTGAGTCAAGACAGAGGTGGGTACTTCAAGGTCAGAGTGTGGTCGTGGATAACACTAACCCTGATGCTGAGTCAAGACAGAGGTGGGTACTTTAAGGTCAGAGTGTGGTCGTGGATAACACTAACCCTGATCCTGAGTCAAGACAGAGGTAGGTACTTTAAGGTCAGAGTGTGGTCGTGGATAACACTAACCCTGATCCTGAGTCAAGACAGAGGTAGGTACTTTAAGGTCAGAGTGTGGTCGTGGATAACACTAACCCTGATCCTGAGGCAAGACAGAGGTGGGCACTCTAGGTTGTATACTGCAGAAAGTGATTCTCTCAATTTTGACATTGTGTTTCCCCCTAACCAACCTTTTATAATCTCAGTGACGATAGATGAGCATGTGTCAGAAACAGTACACACAATTGGTAGGATTGAACTCAAAGCTGCAACCTTTTGCTTTCTATAGCAGACTTGGAAGAATTTTTCTTACTTACAGGCTCTTGGACATCACTTAGTTACCAGTAAAACAATTGTTAAAGGAGGGCTAAATTTAGTATAAGAATGTTGTTTCCCAAACCCAAAAGTCAATCAAACCAGTCATTGATCATGATGGCCTGCCTGCTTTTATCCGGTTTAAACCAACCGACCAACTCTGGTAAGCTTGGAGTTGGTGTGGTCAGGGCGTCTGCCCTAGTGAGTAGTTGGTCAGCGGTTCAAATCCCAACGGAGAATAAAGCTTGTGAAGTTTTACTTGCAAGTGCTGAGGTAGTGAGGGGCAACATTCAATATTTAATTTAAATCTCTTAGATGCATATTATTCCACATACATCGTACAAGTCATGAATTGCTGAACTCAGATATCAATTTTGGTTTATTCAGGTAATGTTTTCAATGTACATAATTCTTTTTGATTGTCAGGTACACCGCTTGCGCTAAGAAGGCCAATGTGCACTGCAGATGCTTCGTCTTCAATGTCAGTCTGGACCATGCCCGTCACAATGAAAAGGTTTGAGCGCAATGATCAATTTGAAACAACGTTGGTACAACTCAAGCTTAGGTCTTAGTGTATACCATGACACGGTAAATGTAGTGTTAACTGAAGTAATAGTATAGAGATATAAGCAATGTAAACGACAGATACGGGCATTAATTATGCATTCCGACACGTCTAAAAGATCAGTCTTCATTTTCTCAATTGTGACCTGTTGGACTGTAATGCTAACTTTCTTTTTCTGGCATCGCATTCAATATCCCGATTGTTTGTTTAAATTTTGGCTTAAATTTAATTTTTTTAATGCAAATTTGATGTGAAGGATTGAATTCCTTCAAGCAAAAATAAAGTGCGTAAGCGTCCTGTATCTTTTTTGGACAAAAGCCTGGAAATTCACTTTAAGGAGTGGGCCCTACATATTTGTGATACGATCAAGCTAAATGAGTCATTTGTTGGGAATTTTTATTTGGAGATTCAGGCCAAAATAAGATCACTTCATCACATCACTTCATGACATCTCTTGGTGTTCCGACTTCCATAATTTTTTAACTAAAGATGGTATCAGCATGCGGTTTTCTTAGCAGTAATGCTGAGATTTTGCTCTTTTCAAATCTGTAAGAAAAATAAAAATTGACCAGGATCGACAAACGACTCATGTAGCTTGATCGCATCACATTTGTAGTCAAGTCCATCACAAGACAACACTGAAGACCATGAGTGAGGTCACAGGTAACAAGAAATGTACAATTACCAAAAACGGCCTTTGTCACAATTCATTTGAATAACTTGTTTTTGTTGACTTCCTTTTGGACCTCTGATTGTGAGGATTTATGAGAACATGGCCACAACCTTGGGGAGAAGGAAATAATGTAAAAAAAAATTGAGTATTCACCTCTTTGTTGGCTTTGTCATCAACAGTTTCGACGGATGACTGACTCTGGCAAGAACCATGCCCAGATCAGCGAGATGGTCTTCCACTCCTACAAGAAAAAGTACACACAGCCAACGCCTGCTGAAGGCTTTGATGCCGTCGTCAGGGTGAACTTCCTGCCGTCGTTCTCTAACACTAAGGAGGAATCACTCTACAGGATGTTCTTGCTGGAGAAATGAGGACTTGGTATTGAACTCAGAACCGTGCGATTGAAAATGAACCTGGTTACAAGATTTGCCACTGGTGATTTAGGAACAAGTTGGAGCAAGAACTTTGGTTAACGATGGATTGACTTTCTTTGCTGGAGTCCACACTAGTCAACTACAGCGTGTGTCAATAAAAACCCTGGATTCAAAGCGATTTTTTTTCTGAGAAAATTATGCTACTGGTGTGCCTAATTTGATAAGGATTTGATTGTCCATAATTTCATCTTTGACAAGATTTTTGTTTGGTGGAATTTGGACTTTTGGTTCAAAAGTTATGACAAGTTTTGTGAAGCCCTTCTGAAGCGGGTTAGTCTGATTCAATGACCTTAACACAACGACCAGTTATGTACAATGCAGGTATGCATTGAAGACAATTAAACCAGAACAAAACTTTCTTTGAAACAACTGATGACAAGTATCACTTAAATTTAATACCTGGACTATCATTGTTTCAAAGCATCATGAATGTCGTCTCTGACATATCAAATAACATTGATTGTGGACTAAAGGATTATGTAAGCCTAATCCTGCCACACATGTCATTCTTTGTGATCCACAAATACTTTCACCTGTACTGAATTCAAACCTTTCATTAGGTATGTGTGATTTCACAAATCAGACCAGCTTGGAATTTATAACTCTTCTTCAATGTACTCTATCTCTGGACAGGATTGTCCAAATGAGATGGAATAAAAAGCATAGTGAAGAGAAGGAAAGGTACTTTGAAAAGAGGGTTATTATTATGATGAATAGGGGTGGTTTATATTCTTAATATTTTTGTTTCTAATCCTGCGTTTTTATTGACACACGCTGTATTGTTGGACTAGTCTTGTAGACTAATCAGGGCAGCCTGAGGTCAATCACATGCTTGGTAACATTAGCTGCATGCATCAGTGAGGAGCCAGTACCATGAAATCCTTGATGCCGTTTCGACCATCCTTTTTGCGAAGGTTTTAGTTAAACATAAATCAATGTTGTCGAGCAGCGGGCCTCGATTGAACTCGCCCTGGGCTGACAATCAGAGATGGCCGGAGTAGGGTTAACAGGGGGCATGGGGGACACTTCCCCTACTTTGCCTGAACATTTTGAATCCAACTACAGAGATTGATGCCCCGCTCCACTCTCAGGAACGTTCTGCTGCCATTGTCGTCACATTGGATGGATTGGTACGGAGTTGGACTAAAGAAGTGCAAAGTTCAGTAATTTTAATATACTATCTTTGAGGCCAAGTTAAGCTATTTGATTAGATAACCACTGAGCAACCAAAAAAAAATTGCTAAGAAAAGAAGAAGAACAGTTTACCAGCCAAAACGTCATTGGACTTGTATATCACTTGTGACTGGTTTACCAGTGGACATTTACTTAACGCATACATTTGCTGAGCAGTATTTGAGCTGTTTTCCACAATCAAAAAACCCTTTCATATTACATTATAAGACTCGGAAGACATTCTCAGAATGAAGTCACTCTTATTGATGTTTCCATATGACTACATGTTTATGATTTCACTCATTTATCAAGTTGTTATTTCCAAGTGAAAGGTACCGGGTAAAAGTAAAGCTACGCTACAAGTTTTGTCCATCAAATATGTCTTAAGTCAACAAAAAGTGTTTTTCATGTGATCGACTTTCTATGGGTTGGGGTCTTAATTCACTCCCATAGAATCCTAGCGAGGGATTTAAAGAGAAGTGTCAATTATTTACCCATTGAAAAATGATTAACTGAAGAATTTAAAATATATAAAAAGCCACTATTGAATTTGCATTGATTTTGCCTCACTGCTCTCGCATATTTCTTCTTCTGTACTTGGACGCGTGATAATGGGTCTTAATGCCCCTAAGATATACTTGTTCAAAAATTGTTAAAAAATAAACTCTTCAGGATATAACACTATCAGTTGACTTTGTGCAGTTTTGTCATCATGTATGAACTATTTACCCGGAAAATAAACGTTTAATGTGACACCTTCAATTTCGAGGAGAACGCCGTTTACCCAAATTTCATTTTAATTAGGCTTCATCAAAAAGTTTGAGAGAGATGTGGTCCCGAACTGATAAAACAAACGCGACCGTTCATAATTCATTTAAAAGCTATTATGCTCGGCGTTAACATGGTCATGTAGTTATCACTTATCAGAATTCAACAAAGGCCCAAAACGTAGGATCATGAATATTCAAAATTATAGTTTGCTGGCTTGACAGAATTCGACACCAAATTTGAAAGCCGCCGCGCGCAGTGAAGCGGTTATACGTTAAGCTACCTGGTTCCTAGCTCCATGGTCTAGCTTTGTTGACCAGCCATATTCATGGTAATTATTGCTTTATCTGTGCGTGTACGGACCATTATCACGCGTCTAACCAGGAGTTTAGTGGGGTCTTGAATCCTTGTGTGTAGGATCCGTGGAGCGTGCAGGGAACCTTCAGCCGAAAATTGTTGGAAACTAGTCAAGCATAGCGCCTATAGTCACTAATCTGGCACAAATGAAATGCTACACGTACTAGACATTACAGCTTTCCGAGATGATGTCGGCATCTGTTGAGAAGGTTAAACCACTCTCCTCCCTGCTGACGCCAGAGGAGAAGGCGGAATTCCAAGGCTATGAGTTCCCCTTCGAGAATCTTGCCTTCGAAGGAGGTGGTAGCAAAGGCATGGCTTATGTTGGAATGATCAGGGTGAGTGACAACTTCCCAAACAACACTGTTTTCCCATTATTTTACATAAGGTAAAAAAAAAGTCTCCGGTTTCTGGTATGCGCGCGCGTGTCGCCGTAGCCATGCGTCGGCAAAATGAAAAGGTTTTTTTTTTCAAACTCACTGGTTTGACTGGAATCCTGCTGCTGCACAATTTTAACGTGTTTTTAGATTGGGTTATGGTCGAGAATAAGCTTTATGTGGCCTCTCTTGACTCCCATATATTTGCACTAAGTTTAGTCGGGCACCATTTGCAGTCATCAGCCGACATTTGAAGCAAAAAAAATCAGGTAAAAAATAAAGCCGCGTCGCCGCATCACTTTTTGGGCAAGCTCCATACCAGAAACCGGAGACTTTTTTTGGGGGGGGGGGCCTAAACGTGGTACTACTGTAAATCCCCCAAAACTGCAGATACCACACCACATGGGCGTCGCAAGGGTGGGGGCAAGGGCACTTACCCGTCCCCCCGAAAGAAAAAAAGGGGGGGGGGGAGAAAAAAAGAAAAGAAAAAGAGGCGCGAAGCATAGTGGTGTAAATTTAATGAGGTGGGGAGGGGGGCAAAAGGTCCCTACCCCACTCTAAAATTGATAAATCGAGAATATGTTGAGAAATACAGGATTTTTTGGGGGAAAAATATGCTTTGCCCCCCTCTAGAAAAAAATCCTGGCGACGCCCATGCCACATTAAATTGTTGCATGACCAGGAGCCAACCAGGCATCCCAATACTTTTATATTGTACAATACTGGGACGGCCTCGATGCTTTTTGTTATTCAGAGTAAACTCAAGGCTGCCAGGGTTTTGTAAAACCACAGTGATTAGTTAACCTTCTATTTCATTAGGTAACTGGCCCAATAGTGGTCCTGGTCGGTACTGGGCCAATTACCTAATGTTAATTCGAGGTCACAAATGGTCAAACTTTCTTTCCTCACCTCTTGGCATACTGCTAATTTACTAAAACCAATTGGGTCTTGACCAATATTGAACCAAGTAATAACGAGGCTCACGGCATGTTTCCACAGGAGGGTTAAAATTTTAATGGGAGACGAGAGGCAATTAGGTTACTAGTCTGGTGCTTGTGGAGAAATGTGGAGAAAAAGTGACCTATAGTACCGGGCTTGTTCACTGTAGAAAAAAATTAAAATATCGGATTCAGCACACCTAAATTATGCCGAAAAGCCCATAGTTCCCAACTTTTACCCACAAATGCCCCTTGATTCTTATAGCCTTTTTCAAAAATCCTACTAGACTACCTGTGTTTTTTTCCGATTTTCTGTAGGTGTTTGAAGAATTGGATCTTATGAAGAACATGAAGCGATTTGCTGGCAGTAGCGCAGGGAGTGCCGCAGCAACATTTCTGGCTATTGGGATGGACTCCTATGAAATTCAAGAGCTTTTGGACTGTGATTTTACACGAAACGTATACGGTATGTCTACAGTGTTATTGCAGCTGCCATACGCGCACGTTTTTATAAACGAGCACAAAACCTATTTGGTCAGATCATGGAGCGATTTCCATTGTTTTAAACATTATTTTCTATCTATTAAACTGTGTAATGCATGTTACCGGTAAAACTTACGCTTTATGAATAATGCAGTTTCCTGTAGGGCTGACCTTATTCATGAATGCTGTCTGCGCCCGGGCGAGGGCATTGAGCAAAGGATCGGTACAGTAGCAATTGTATAGTAAACTTTAAACAAGAAATATCATTTTGATGACAGGTTTTTGATAAACCGCGAATCGCCAGCGATGTTTATCCAAAACAGTCATTTGTCATAAGAGTGATGGATTGAAGTCTGATTAGATTGGTTTGGTTCGGTTATTTGGCAATCACAGAAAAATATCAAAGAAAAGGGGAAAAACAATACACGGAGATTCATTTAAGCATGTAAAAAAAAGAGCCAAAACAAAATAGAGCTTAATTGCAGTACACTATACAAAGCAGGGCACAATATTGCATAAATAACAAAAGAATAAAAGAAAAAACGTTCTTTAGAAGGATCCAGTGAAGGAAAAATCAAGATTTATATCGTTTTGTTTTTAGATGAGGTTCAATTTTCATTGTTTTATTAATTTTTATGACGTTTGTTTTGTTCAGACAAAGAGAATTCGTGTAATATTTCCGAATCTATTTGCTTACAGACGGTAAATGGGGGTTCCTTGGGAGAATGGTTGGTATGGTCCGGACATTGGGAGCACATCCCGGGAAAAGACTGGAGAAGTGGTTCGCAGACAGCGTCTACAAGAAGACTGGCGATAGGAACTATACCTTCAGACAAGTAGGTCTTTGTTTGCAGCTGATGTTGAATTGAGAACCCAAGACATGGCAGAGATCAAGGAAGGGGGTAAAGCAAAGGCGGATCCAGAACAAATTTGTTTTGGTGGCCAAAAATCTTATTCTAGATGCTCTGATTTGGAATCTGAGCCAATTACTGACCACTTTAACCAAATTATTTTGAGGAAAAGAGGGTTGTGTACGCAATGCCCGCCTTTATGGCGACGTCACTTTAAAAAAAAAAATCCGCCCTTAGGGTTAAGATAGAGGAGGGGGAGTTAATTGTAGAGGGGCAGTGAGTAAAGTGGGCGGGGCGTTTTAAGTGGTTGGGGCGGGGCGTCTGAGCTTGTGGGTGTGGACAAATTTACAATGATACATGGTTAAAATGCAAAAATGAGAGTGGAATTATAGAATTTGTGTTCGCCTCGAAATACCAGACGCGTGCTTCTACCTAAATCGTAAATGTATTTCGATGCATGTCCATGGACAGTAAGAGATGTTTGCATTGTATATACGTTTCATTCTAATAGAAAGTGAAACAATAATTATTATAAGTTCAGTGTATATAGGGAATCTGACGTCACTCTCAGAAACCATACGATGTCGTCCCTGGCAACCAGATACCCCCTTTTGTTAGCTAGCTCAGCCCCTAGCTGTCCCTTTTACGTGCGTAATTTAAAGATTAATCAATTTTCAGCGGCAGTTCAATACTAAGAAGCCCGGAAAATGCCAAATCCAGAAACACACACACACATTCATACTGAAATTTGTATCCTTGTGGAGTCATTTCTTTGTTCTCGTGTACTAAAGTTTTCGAGTTTGAAAGTACATTTTCAAAATGCTCCTTGGAGTTCGGACTTAATATCCCTTTTCTAAAACTCTACCATTTGCGACACATAACATACCTTGGAAATTTCTAGTTTTGAGTAAAATCCATATATCTATTTCGTGAAAACCTTGTGGGTGTGCGTCTATAATACAAGGTATTCACTGGGGTTTATTGGGGGAGTGCCCTATCCCACAGTGCACATTGCACGAAGCAGTCATGACGAAGCCATGCTGACGCATGCACACGGTAGTTGAAACGGCAAAATAAATGTACAGTGGATGTATGCAGTTAAAGGAAGTCTTCCAAAAAGACCGAGAAAGTATACAATTTTGCAGGTACTGCCAGGTCACTCGTCTGATCTACGCTAAGGCAATCACCTCTGTTATTCACCAAGACAATTATACCTTCAGGTTACAACCTTGCAATTATTAAGACGGACAAGTTTACAATTATACAATAATAATCCCGAATTAATTGCAATGAGCGACCTAAGAACTATATTCTCATGTTGACGAAGACAAGCGTTAACCGTCCTCGTGCGGGAAGCACGAAGGTCATCAACAAAAGAATGCTTTACATAGGAATTAATCACCCAGATAAATGTAAATGGAACGTCACTTCTACATAAGTTACGAAAGGACACATGAGGTCGCCCTTGCTCCAGGACGGTTCCCTACATCACCCATAAGGGGGTATCTGTGCAGCTGAGCTTTTAGAGATAGATTATCTCTCTTCATTTTCTGATAGTATGCAAAACGTTTCACATATAACTTGATATCATAAATGTGCTGTTATTTCCCCACTAAGCTTTACCAGGACCGTGGTGTGGAGCTGTGCACCGTCTCCGTCAACTTGAATTTGATGGATGCCGTATATTTCCATGTCAAAACGATGCCTGATATGCCAATCAGCCTGGCGGGGAGGGCGTCTGCATCTATTCCTGGTAATTTGGTCATGTTATTCCACAGCAGTAAGGCCCCCCCCCCCAAAAAAAAATTCGGTCTCTGGTCAGACCAAAATTCCGGAATTGACGCGGCCACGCGGGGGTTTTTTTCGCTTTTTTTTTCTTCAAGCTTGGATTGTACAGACAAGGTGGGGTACTATTTTGCTTTTTTGGTGTCCTCATGTACACAGGTGTCCTCCATAATTTGCCTTGGTGCTTTCGATCATTTGCCTTGGTGCAATTTCCCATTCCTTGGTGCTCTTTGGTAAAAAAAAATGAGGAGGTGCGGAAATAGAGGGCGCTGTTGGAGCTACCGCGGAACATTTTGGAAAAATAAAGATCGACGCGCACGATTAAAATCGACGCGCGCGCTGACCAGAGACCGACTTATTTTTTTTGTTGGCCTAAGCGAGAAACAAAATACAACACTTTTATATTGAGACTTGCAGATGCAGGATAGAAGATATGTGGGGGAGGTGGGGGCAACATTGTTATTAAACAAATATTCATAAATACCTCATAAAGACAGTTTGCCCATTCCTATTGGTCGAAAGCCCTGCACGTGCCCGTCATGTGGCATATGGAATTTGGACTCTATGAAATCCAGTTCCTTTTTCCGTTTTATTGGTTGAACGTTTACAATCCTCAAGTATGCAAGCGCAGCACTTGATCAGAGTTTCAGTCCTAAATTCACAACGCACCGCCACTGCTGCGTTCTGCGCGATCTTGAAGGAAGCCAACTGAAAGATTATTTTGAGACTAATTTCCTGGGCTCTCTGCCAGACATGCTTGATGGCCAACTGAACAAAAAAATGGCTTAGCTAACGTCATCCAGTTCTTTCAAACGAAACACAAAAAGAAAAGCAAATAAAAGTTAAGTAAAGGAACGAAACAAAAGTGAAACTGCAAGGCAAAAGGATCAACTTTGGTATATTTTTTTGTTGAGAAAGTTTCTAAATGTTTTGCTTTTTGACCAAACAGGTGTGTTACAACCGGTGAAATACAGTGAAGACCTGTATGTCGATGGCGGCTTATTGTGCAACTTCCCGATACATGTTTATGATGGTGAGTCTGTGCAACCCAAAACGCACAAGTTTGAATATCTTACAGCAGCGATTGCGATATTACGGAGGCCCGTTCGTGCCAGGTTTCAAAGTAAATAAATAATATATTTGTTTCCAAATAACGCAATAGTATTGCGAAATAACGCAATACTTAAAAGCACGTCTTTAAGAATGAATGGATATTAAGTGAAGTGTTTTTTTTTATTTAAAAACAAATTTCATTTCTCCAACACGCTTAAAAAACACTTTTAAATTCATATCAATATACGGTTTTCAAGAGTGATTCTTGATGCAAGGCATCCTTTATCAATTGAAATTAAACGGACCGGTTATGTAATTTTGGGTGGGGGTTGAAATTGGCGTGGAAAACATATTAAAGTTGGAAAATAAGTTCTTATGTAATTATTGTTCGTTTAACTTTATTTCTTTTCTTCAGCGTGGTGGAATATTGAGCGCATAATTGACGCCATCCCAACCACCCCCCCCCCAAAAAAAACGGTTCCTTAAAACGTAATTATATCAGGATAATTTCTCTTGCATTGTTACAACGCACTGTGGATGCACTATTTTACTCAAATGGTTATTCACATTCTAATGTTGGTTTCATTCGACTTCATGGGTAAAATTGCATAAATGTGTTTTACGTTTAAAACCTGGCACGAACGGGCTTCCGTATGATATAGTTTTGGTCTCAGAACGTAAACACGCCTGTTCACGTCCCATTCACTCAACGGGCATTTCTTATTTTTTTCAAAATGCGTATTATGGGTTCTAATGTACTGGTTTATTTTATTCAAACTGATAATTAAAAAAAAGGAAAGGTAATTAAAGTCTAAAACATTTGTAACATTTGTACGTGTAAAAGTGAAATATTTATTACGATCTAATCGAGCATGGATTAAAAATGAAGCCAACAAGTGTTCCTTTCTTCCAGGATGGTTTCTGTCTATGGATCCTACGGATAGTTTCTTCGCTCGGTTTGGCAGTCTGGCTGGGAAGTGTGACGAGTGGGACCCCTCGGAGCGTTTTTCAACGTTCAGTGAAAAAACAGTGGGAGTTCTCCTGGTAAGAAGTCATGAGTTCAACAGTAAACCGTTGTGAAGAAAATCAGTTAATTTCATTGTGTTTTGGATCAAAGCAGTAGTTCAGATTGAGAAAATGAGACCGGATCTGTCATTGTGACTTTCGGGAAAATTCTTCAAAATGACATATCCCGCGGCTAAACATGTAACAAATCCCATTGATGTCGTTTCAGTATTCTTCTGCCGAGCGAGACGTCATGAAGCAATCATTGGACCAAAGAGTCGCCGTTTACGGTAAAGAAGAGATCGCTTTTCCCGATAGTAAACTCAGCAGGTAAACCACAAACTTGTTACAAATTGAGGTTCAGTTGTTTTTACTCAATTGCTGGCGATAGCAATTGCACACTGCAGTTTGGACTCCGTGCATATGCAGTACTCCATGTAAAGGGGCATTACGGCTTAAAATCCCCGAAAGTTTCATGTTTTCGATTGTTTCCTTATACTATTTTTATGATCTAGTTAAAAGAAAACTAACCTTATGTCTTACCGTTCCCGAGAACCGACGGTAAAAAACGGTTGTTAGCATTGGACACGACGGGGTACGCGTACGTATTTCCTGTCGTTTTCATTCAATGTACGATGCACGTCGTGTGTGTCACATACATTTCACACAGCACAAATTAGTCTGGTTCCCAGAGCAAAAGATTCTGACTACTCCTGATGAATCTTAGTCAGATCAGGTAGCCGCTACCCATGCGCCCGCACTATTATACGTCACAAGTTTCGGCAAAAGGAGGAATGCCTCCTTTTTCCGAAAAAGACCGAAGTTTGCCGAATGTATTTCGTCAAAATCTCAGATAGCGCCCAGGTATTTCTGGGTATAAAATAAAAAAGGTTTTATTTAACTAACTAAGTTGATAATTAATATTCATAAATTGGATCAAAAACCTAAAATTCAATGACGATTTTGTGCATCAATTATGCAGTACTGTTTGTACAAGGGGCGAGCTTTGCTGCGTAAAATCTGGCGACGGTTACCGTGATTTTCTAAAACTCGGCGTGATTTCTATTTTGGCTTCGCATGCTAAGATGAACTGGGTCTTTAACTTTTACGATAACGGGTAAACATTCGTTGTTGTTTTTTTACAAAGAAAACATTGACGAATGTTAGCCCGTAATCTTTTGAGAAATATCAAACTGAATGAAGTATGTTTTTGAAAATTAGATCGGAACATTAAAAGCTATAATTGATAAGGCAAAGTCGGAAACTAAGCCGAGCTTTGAAATAGGGCCGTCAATGTCGTCATGTTTATTTTATAGCTGCGGAGGGGCCTGGCATAGACCTTAGACATGTCTGGGCGGCAGGGGAAATTGTCAGGTCAGGGAACCAGACGAATCACCAACACACAAATGTTGTTTCTTACACGTCCGAAGAAGACGACCAACTAGAACCAGAAATAGTACTAAACAGCTCGATTTTTTTTGGGATAAAATTGTAAACCCTGAAATTCGTTCTCGCATGGTTCTCGCAATAATATTGAACACAAAACTGCCGAGTTTTAAAGGATGGTTGTGTGAACAATTAAATTCTATATTTAAATGCTCCATACCTTCCTTCTATTTAATGTAATTTCGTTTAAAATGTTTTTTTGTAGCCCAATTGTACGCATTTCAGTCCGTAATGCCACTTTAACCTGCCTTTCTTCAACGAATGTGTTTTAAAAATACAGAAAGATTAAAAAGAAGAAAGAACGACAAAGCCAAGCTACGGAAGGCATGCATCAAGCCATGGACAACTTCATGAAGATTTTAAAAGATGCAGATACGGATCAGAATGGTATTATCTCCAGAGAGGAGTTTCGCAATGCTCTGGGGAATAAGGTCTGTGAAAGCATAGCTACTCTATTAACGAAACTTCCTTCTATTCTAATCAGTACTTGTCAGTGTTGCAGTCGACTTTGTCCGCGTGCCTAACTGTACATTTTGAAAGAATGCCATCCTTTTCCAGCTTTTTTTTAAACAAACGTAATGTGGGCTGAATAACCATTATTTGTTTTCTACAAGAAAGTATAGTCAGTAACCATAACGTGCATGCTTCAGTTGGACACGGAATGGTTTGCAGACTCAACTTCCCTTTACTAAAATAATTATGGCGGACGAAAAGTGTACATTAATATATTTTCTCTTCTGTTTTCGAAATAGCAGAAGATCTAATTGAGCGTTTTTAAAAATTCCATTTTCTGCTTTTCTGCCTTTCTGCTATACCAAAAAAGCAGAAAAGCAGATATCCACTTTTCGTCCTCCCGTGCTCAAATGGTCATGAACATAACCAACATTATACATGTATTCAATTGTGAAGTTCTTCTTGTTCTAAAGAACAATAACGTGACCTTGTCTGCTGATGACGTAAAGCTTCTTTTTGAGTGTGAGAATGACCCGGATGTTATCTTCGATGTTGTAGACAAGGACAATAACGGTCAGGTGAGATCTTTTATTTGAAACATAATTGCAGTTTACTATAGGTCCAAAAAAAGAAGAAGTTCGATTTGACATGTACACGAACAAGTAATGTATTTACATGTAGGCTATTGTGATCAAGCACCAAACGTATACGGTGGTCATGAATGTGTTTTTTTATGACTAGAAAAAGACATAAAATGCCAAGGTAAAAATACAATTATTTTTTGGTCAAATGCCTGGAATGCCTGTTGGATAACACTAAGGTTAAACGAATGGGAAGCTTGGTATGTGTTGCACTTGTTGCACGCTCGATCAATTCAATTTTGAAATTCGGTGATCTAACCGAAACGCATGGCTAGATAGGGCAGATAGCGATAGTATCCAGGGGCGGCGGAACCGGGGGGGGGGGCGGGGGGGGGGCACTTGCCCCCCATTTACCCAAGTGCCCCTCTTGCGGGTATGAAAGTGGCCCCTCGAGTTTTTGGTAATGCCCCCCCCCCCCCCCCCCAGTTTGAAAACCGTTCCGCCGCCGCTGAAAGTATCAAGGTGGCATGAGTCAAAGGTTTGTTATAGCCATACGGAAAGCTGAACGTACGTGCTATCTCAATATTTATAAATTAATGTAACCGAATGTTCACAGAGACAACTATAGGCCTACTGTTAAATGAAATGACTGTGTGTCTTTTCCCCAATACCAACCAATCAGATCGACTACCAAGAGGTTGTCGAACAAGCAGCAAAGCGAGGAATAAACCTCCTTCAGACAATGAAAGGGTATGAACGGTGTGAAATCAACGGAGTGACGGACTTGTTTGCCACCATGGCGGAGACGCTGCTGCTCAACGTTAAGCGAATCACAACCAGGGTAAGAAACTTTACCAAGTCGTCAAACCACCTTTTCACATGGGAAATTTCAGGCTGGTACCTTGTTCGTTGCGTGCTAAGGCCACTTCTTAATGACAGACAACGCGCGCAGCGGACACAGAATGGACTAAAAACGCGCATTTGGAAAGACGGCTTTCATAACTCGTATACATATTACTTCTGACCATTCGTTATTTTCTATTTTCCCCCTTTAGAACACCGATTACAGTCGTACCATTGGCATCAACACAAAATACTTAGAATCCTTTGATTGGAACTCGGAGCGGGCCGATAAAAACTTCCTGATAGAGGTACGTGGATAAGACCTCGTTTATACATGTCACATAGTGGCGTAGCACGGTCATTTTTATGGGGGGGGGGTCTTGAAAAGGGCACTTGCCCATCCATCCGTGGTGAAATGTAGACACGCTTATTTCTCCGGACACTTGGCCTCCGTAAAATCAAAAAAGGCAGTTTTTAAAAGATGAAAGTAATGGAAACATCAATTGTCAAAAAAGGGAACCTTTGTCGATACAGGGAATAACAGTTTAATAAAACTGAATCAGATTAATAAAAAAAACTAACCTGTCGAAATTTCAGCTCAGATCTATTTTTTTTTTTAGAAAACTATGAAAATGAATAATTTATCTTCATTTTTCTCGACGCAAAGCGAGGTTTCCGTCATACTTTACACCCTCTCGTTGTACATGATCCCGTTCGTTACTCGGAAAAAAAATCATTCACAGATAATTATGAAACCGATCCGATTGCAAACTGAACTAAATTTCAGACAGTTGGGGCAGTATTAAAAAAAACCGAGGAATTGAAACAACTGCAGGGATTCCTCTTTTCTTGAACAATGACAGCACACTAGGTTTCACAACAATTATTTTACAGGAAGCTTGAGCCCACTATTTGCTTACAATCAAGTAAGATAATTCAAAGTACATGTATTTCGGCAGTTTCGTTTTGGGAATGTTTTCGAATGGTGTACATTAACTTTGAAGAGGCTTCCTCAAGCATTTGAGAAATAAAATGATCTTTGATGAATATCCTTATAAAAAAAATGACTGAGTTTCCATGGAAATTTGTGTTGTTCTTATCACAGTGTGGAAAGCGGGCCACTCTGTCTTTCTTGCGGGAGTACATAGCAACCAAGAACCCACCGAGGAAATCTACACCAGAGGAAGGTGCATCTGCTACAAAACAGACCGATCTGAATATACAGATAGTGATCTAAGCCAAGGAAACTCCCAAAGGAGATTTAAACTCACCCGTTTAAAACGAACTTTAACGTTTGATAGGCCTACAAAGCAGGTATAGATTTCAGTCATTGATACATTCCTGTTGGCTCTTATTAATTCAGTGGCAACTATAATCAACTTTGTCCTGAAAAAACTTAATCATCCGCATTAAAGGTATAGTCCATCATTTGTAATTTGTGCATTTTGTTCGTTTGAAGCAACAAAAGTGCTCAATATCTGAAGAAGGATGCTGAACAACCAATCTGATGAAGTTTCAGCTTAGCTTCAGCTGCATTTTTCGAAAAAAAAACAACATTCTAGGATCTCGATTTCAAATCAGAAGTTGCTGAATCATGTTTTGAATTGGGCCTGAATCCAGCGTCCGAGACACGTTCTCACTAGCCGATTCGCGCACTGATCCGACGAATTTTATTATAGCAACCGCGCGCGCGTGTGCGTCGTGCATGTGCCAATGCTTGCGCGCGCTTCACCGAATAAAAAATCGAACTACTTATTTTCCTACGGTGCTTCTTAAGACGCGCCGTTGGAAAGGCCTTCTTTCGTTGATTTCTTCAACATGACAGCTTGCCAGAAAGAATAATTTCAGAGGGAGCTTAGTCCCCTTACTATCTTTCAACCAAGTATGTTTTTCAACAATAATTACGCCAGTTACTTTTTGGATAGTTGCAAATGATGGACTCTGGCTTTAACGATCGGATTTCCAACGGAACCGATGGAAATAGTGCGTGCATAATGTATAACGTTTGGTGTTTTCTAAAGAGGTTTGGTAATATTGACGATTTGAGTGCTTGGTCTTTTTAGTGGGTTTTGTCTTTTTAGTGTATAAGTAAATTAATGTATAAGTAAAATTAATGGTATAATGGTCGTTAGATTGATATGTATGTAACGTTTTCAAAGAATGGGCCTACAATGAATGATGAATGTGCCTACCGTGAATTCCCACGTCTGATTAGGGGGTTTTGCCAGAAGTGTGATTCTTCTTCGCTTTGTTGATTAATGCCACGCGTATGTAAGGTATTTGTCTAGAATCCATGCTCTCGATATATGTGCGGGTAAAAAATCCGATAAAATACATTTCTTCTCGCCGATTAACTATATATTAAGTAGAATTATCTTAATAATATTACAATAAAACCAAGATTGTCAGGTGGGCATGAGCTAGAGGTCGAGTGACCGTGGCTAATATTGCTGTTGTTTGAAACGTCCCGGATGGTAGTCCCAAATAGACCAGTTAAGAAGTTGGGGAGGCCACTAGAGGGCCTCCTCCACCTCATCCAGAATTTTGGAGTATGCTCATTTAGCACTATTGCAGGGTTGCACCCTTATACTATAGGCAGTGCACAATTCAAACTGGACAAAAGACCGTCAGATGTTCAACATTGGTACTGCACAATTGCAATTTAGTGTAACCTGCTCAGTAAATGTCGATTTCTTCAGCCTCCATTCAAACAGCATTGTTTAATAATCGATTCGGAATGCACCATAACAAAGCGAGGGTGTATTAATAGTTGATGGCCAAGGGGGCGCGCGAGTTGGGTTCGATCAATAAGAACAACGGTATACATCCTCCCACAAGTCTTGATTCTTCACTCATACACAGTCGCCCGTGGGTCTCTGTTGTTGATGTATTTCTAGTGACGCCAGTGTGAGTTCGTATTGCAACTATCACTCTTTAATAATAGTTCTGATATAGTTGACAGAGCTAACGAGTAACAACAACAACCACGACGCAGGATTGTCAGCCATTGTATGACGAGGTAAGTGCAAGTATTAAAGACAGTGTGTCATCGAAAAATTATAACTATCGGGTTGGATATAGAACTTAAAAAGAAGTCGGGAAATATGTTGCAACCCGCGACGGCACTTTTTTCTTCATATATCATCTCAATGAAGGTCATTAAAAAAAACATTCTTGACTCCATGGACTTTGTACACGATCGCTGAAGTGGCGTCACTCAGGTCACAGTGCAGCATTTTCCCCCCCATTTTTCTTCAGTGGTAGACGGTGTTATGTGTCAAAACACATTAAAAGAGAAACATAACCCGAACCTATATATCATTTGAATTTTAAAGAAAAAAAGATATAAATAAGGCATTGAGACCCTTTAGGCTTCCATAACAACATTGTGAATAAATTAGTTCCTCTAGAAATATAGCTAAATTGAACTGTAATGAGGTAGGAGGGTCGAAGGTCGAACTCAAACCTCCTAAACCCCAACCGACCAAACAAACAAAACACAAACGCAGTGGCTATTTAAAATCTAACAATTTGCAAACTCCTCGACCAAGAGTGGATTTAAGAAAGCACATAAGACCATCACTGCGGGCGGAGTTTAAAGTTTGAACACAGTTTGTCCTGTTTATAGTGTACTTATGAGGCCTGTAGTGTAATTTATAGTGTCCTTTCTACTCGAGGTAAGCCTGTCGCACCTGCCCTATGCCCTTAATACAAGATTAGTATATCGCGTGTGTCATCACTGTTTTTATTTCCACTTTCCTGTGCACTTTGCCCGTCTAAATTTTGACCTGCTTGAGATTCCTCATCAGTCCCGTGATGGGGTGTATATAGCAGGCGCATAATTGGATGTGTGACTAGCCAGGGTTCTCATCCTAGGGGGCGTGTTTGGGGGGGGGGGCGGCTTGAGGTTACAATGGAGGGCGCCAAAAATTTCATCCGTGCTGGAAGGCAGACACTCAAAAAAACCTATTATTTTCTACTATTCTCACGAGCTGATCCGTCCGTCGAAATTCAAGTGATGTCTTATACGTACATTTTTTTGATATTTTTTTGTTTTCGATACAGCATGCTGGAAGTAACGTTGATAGAAGATACATCGCAACACGAACCATTATTTCCTTGATGATTATCATCCCCGAATTCATTTATTCATGAGCCACGAGTGCCTTCACACATGCGCTGAAGTTATCAGACGATGCGATGATTGCACGTACTGCTTGAGCTACTTTGAAAATATTTCGCATTCGGGCCAAAAATAAGCCACTGTTGTTTATCAAAAAGCTATACAGTGTTCGTCAGCAGTTGAAACATTAATGTACTTCTTTTAAAAAAATGGCCAATAAATATCTGCCTTCACCTTTAATATCTTATATGTTTGCTGTTTTCCCCCTCAAAATTTAATTAACAACACTTCCTACCAGGAAGCCAAATCAATTTCTTAAGCCGGATGTGCTGAGCACGTTTGGCCAAATGAGCTGCTCAGACATGTTCCATTTTATCTCCTTTCCGAGCATGTGAAATCTTAAAAGCACATAAATTACGTTTGCTCATTTTATTTGCAGGGGAAGAGCTGAACGTGTTGTCAACACAATTGGAAAAAAGGGGATGCTGATCAATTGAGACAATTTTTTGTGCTTACTGAAGTCTGCAAATAAACAGGTCGACATTGCAGCTGGAAAAGCTGGAAATCTATATGCATATAACTGAACATTTTGGATGTTTATTTGGGAGACTCGAGTATTATTTTCCTGAATGTCCCACCTTTTGAAATCTATATAGCCGGAATGGATTGGCAGTATGGATCGACAAGGATTTTCCAGACATTTCTTCGCATCGGGGATGATCTGTTCTGAATCTTCAGCTTTTCTCCAGTAAATAATAGAGATATGGACAGCTTCAATTCCATTTTACCACTGTATCACACACGTATTATTCACCGACCCGCCTACAGCTTAGGATATTTAAACGTGGATTCGTGGCTCTTCGTCTTTGGCATTTCCAGCACCGATCATGGCCATCGTGCGGACAACTTTCCTACAACTGTTGCTAATCACTGCAGCGGCCTTGATACTGCCGGTGTATTTCGCTGTTTGGAAGTTCCTCATAGTGGATCCGATTTCTCAAAAGAGGTTACGATATCAAGAGTTCTATTTGCGGGATAAAATGGCAAGGGGACCGTTCCTAAACGTAGGCCAACCACATTGGCAGGGATCTCAATTTCCAAATCAATCTTTAGACACCGTCAAGAAAATGGCGCAAATAAAACAGAAACCCGAAAGTTTGTCTGAGAAAACTTTAGCGACTGATACGAACCAGAACAACAAGGATTCCAAGGCATTGCAAACCTCTCGCAAAACAGACGACACACTGTCCAAATCGAGGTCGCCTGTGGATGTACGAAAAGAGAAATACAAGAACGTGGATTATGGGCAATCGTGTAAGTTTCTGAAGACATCAAAGGGACTACATCGAGTCTGCATTGATCGGTACAGCAATGGATCAAGAGGCAGGCTGACAGCAAAGGCTGTTAAGGCACAGAAGCGGTATTACACCACGAAACCAGTACTAGTATCACGTGATGTACCGAAACCGGATGCCGGGGAAATCGGGAAAGAAAACTCAGATGACGGAGAGATGACACAAAGTCCTGTAGTAAGGAAGATCGATATGAAACCCCGCCGACACCGGGATGCCACCGTCCCGTCCCGCATATCGAAACCTTCTACCCGTGGCATTCTGGATAATGCTCTGTGGTTATCTTACATAGATCCTCACGATTACAGATACTTGGTCAACCCCGCCACAACCACTTGTCAGACACACGACCGTATTGACTTGCTGGTACTTGTGACTTCTCATCCGAACAACAACGAGAGGCGTGCTGTCATCAGGGAGACGTGGGGAGCTCCGCGCGGGAGCACGACTCTGTCCGCCGAGGTCAGGGTTCGTTTCCTTCTCGGAGTCACAAACCTTACCAGCGGACGAACTCTACCTAGCGACCTGCAGAGGGAGGTGGAAGAGTATGACGACCTTATCGTGGAGGATTTCCTGGATTCCTACCTGAACCTGACCACCAAGACCGTGATGGGACTCAAGTGGGCCAGCCGCTTTTGCCCCGACGCCCGCTACGTCATGAAAACCGATGATGATATCATCGTCAACATACCAAAGATTCTGGCGTACCTGCACACTGCGCCGAGGAGAGTACTCATCGCTGGCCGCTTGGCCAAGTCATACCCCGTGCTCCGTGATAAATGGGAGAAATTCTACGTGCCCAAGGACATCTACTCGAAATCAACGTACCCGGACTATTGTGTGGGGCTTGGCTACATCATGTCCGCGGACTTGGTGAATAGGTTGTACCTCCAGTCTCTACTGACACCTCTCTTTCCATGGGAGGATGTATACGTTGGTATCATGCTGAAAGATATTGGGATCATACCAAAAGACATCAAGAATTTCTATTACTTCAACGGGGGTAGTTTATTCCAGGGGGATACAATACTTGTCGCACCTAAAAAGACGCTGTACCGGCTGAGGTCATTTTACATGTTGGACGGCCTAACCCCGACCCAGACACGAATATTGTGGAAGCAATGGCGAGGCTAGCTTTGTGGACTCCACCTGGACCAAGTCACCGTGAGCGTTATGAGCGTTTGTTTCGTGGTTAAAACGGGTATCATACTAATAGTCCGAATAGTGCGAAGGTTCAGTTAGTCCGAAGGGTCATCAGTCCGAAGGTTCGTTAGTCCGAAGGTTCATTAGTCCGAAGGTTCGATATTCCGAAGGTTTGATAGTCCAACTGGGCCTATGAGTCAAAAAATAGAATAAGGTTAATTAATCCGAAGGTTCGATAGTCCAAATAGAAGATAATGTTCGATAGTCCGAATATTAATAAAAATAATCGAATTATTGAAAAAAAATCTTATTTTTCACTGATTTTGACCCAAATTTTCGACGCATTGTTAAGTTCCTGTCTAATGGCACATCCGTCCAGAAATCGAGTTGGAATGTTTTCTAGGTTCTTTTATGTATCTTTCCCAGAAGTTTGGCACAATTTTATTTTTCAGCCAAATTTGAAAAAAGTGCAAGGGGTTAGCCTTACATTTTTCATCAAATTTGGCAAAAAAAAAGAGACTTTTCTCCAAACGACGCAGAAATGAGTTTTGATGCAAGGAGAGTACCATACAATATTCGGACTGCCATTATTTTGAAGATTTAGGTCCAAAAATAATCGATTTATTGAAAAAAACCCCTTATTTTTCACTGATTTTGACCCAAATTTTCGACGCATTGTTCCTGTCTAATGGCACATCCGTCCAGAAATCGAGATGGAATGTCTTCTAGGGGTCCCTTAAGCATCTTTCCTGAAAGTTTGGCGCAAATTAATTTTTCAGCCAAAATTGAAAAAAGTGCAAGGGGTTAGCCTTGCATTTTTCATCAAATTTGGCAAAAAAATGACTTTTCTCAAAACGACGTAGAAATGAGTTTTGATGCAAGGAGAGTACCATACAATATTCGGACTGCCATTATTTTGAAGATTTAGGTCCAAAAATAATCGATTTATTGAAAAAAAATCTTATTTTTCACTGATTTTGACCCAAATTTTCGACGCATTGTTCCTGTCTAATGTCACATCCGTCCAGAAATCGAGTTGGAATGTCTTCTACGGTCCCTTAAGCATCTTTCCTGAAAGTTTGGCGCAATTTAATTTTTCAGCCAAAATTGAAAAAAGTGCAAGGGGTTAGCCTTACATTTTTCATCAAATTTGGCAAGAAAATGACTTTTCTCAAAACGGCGCAGAAATGAGTTTTGATGCAAGGAGAGTACCATACAATATTCGGACTGCCATTATTTTGAAGATTTAGGTCCAAAAATAATCGAATTATTGAGAAAAAAATCTTATTTTTTACTGATTTTGACAAATTTTCGACACATTGTTCGTGTCTAATGGCACATCCGTCTAGAAATCGAGTTGGAATGTCTTCTACGGTCCCTTAAGCATCTTTCCTGAAAGTTTTGCGCAATTTAATTTTTCAGCCAAAATTGTAAAAAGTGCAAGGGGTTAGCCTTACATTTTTCATCAAATTTGGCAAAAAAATGACTTTTCTCAAAACGGCGCAGAAATGAGTTTTGATGCAAGGAGAGTACCATACAATGTTCCGACTGCCATTATTTTGAAGATTTAGGTCCAAAAATAATCGATTTATTGAGAAAAAAATCTTATTTTTCACTGATTTTGACCCAAATTTTCGACGCATTGTTCCTGTCTAATGGCACATCCGTCCAGAAATCGAGTTGGAATGTCTTCTACGGTCCCTTAAGCATCTTTCCTGAAAGTTTGGCGCAATTTAATTTTTCAGCCAAAATTGAAAAAAGTGCAAGGGGTTAGCCTTACATTTTTCATCAAATTTGGCAAGAAAATGACTTTTCTCAAAACGGCGCAGAAATGAGTTTTGATGCAAGGAGAGTACCATACAATATTCGGACTGCCATTATTTTGAAGATTTAGGTCCAAAAATAATCGAATTATTGAGAAAAAAATCTTATTTTTTACTGATTTTGACAAATTTTCGACACATTGTTCGTGTCTAATGGCACATCCGTCTAGAAATCGAGTTGGAATGTCTTCTACGGTCCCTTAAGCATCTTTCCTGAAAGTTTGGCGCAATTTAATTTTTCAGCCAAAATTGTAAAAAGTGCAAGGGGTTAGCCTTACATTTTTCATCAAATTTGGCAAAAAAATGACTTTTCTCAAAACGACGCAGAAATGAGTTTTGATGCAAGGAGAGTACCATACAATATTCAGACTGCCATTATTTTGAAGATTTAGGTCCAAAAATAATCGATTTATTGGGTAATTTTTTTTATTTTTCGCTGATTTTGACCCAAATTTTCGACGCATTGTTCCTGTCTAATGGCACATCCGTCTAGAAATCGAGTTGGAATGTCTTCTACGGTTCCTAAAGCATCTTTCCTGAAAGTTTTGCGCAATTTAATTTTTCAGCCAAAATTGTAAAAAGTGCAAGGGGTTAGCCTTACATTTTTCATCAAATTTGGCAAAAAAATGACTTTTCTCAAAACGACGCAGAAATGAGTTTTGATGCAAGGAGAGTACCATAAAATATTCGGACTGCCATTATTTTGAAGATTTAGGTCAAAAAATAATCGATTTATTGAAAAAAAATCTTATTTTTCACTGATTTTGACCCAAATTTTCGACGCATTGTTCCTGTCTAATGTCACATCCGTCCAGAAATCGAGTTGGAATGTCTTCTACGGTCCCTTAAGCATCTTTCCTGAAAGTTTGGCGCAATTTAATTTTTCAGCCAAAATTGAAAAAAGTGCAAGGGGTTAGCCTTACATTTTTCATCAAATTTGGCAAAAAAATGACTTTTCTCAAAACGGCGCAGAAATGAGTTTTGATGCAAGGAGAGTACCATACAATGTTCCGACTGCCATTGTTTTGAAGATTTAGGTCCAAAAATAATCGATTTATTGAGAAAAAAATCTTATTTTTCACTGATTTTGACCCAAATTTTCGACGCATTGTTCCTGTCTAATGTCACATCCGTCCAGAAATCGAGTTGGAATGTCTTCTACGGTCCCTTAAGCATCTTTCCTGAAAGTTTGGCGCAATTTAATTTTTCAGCCAAAATTGAAAAAAGTGCAAGGGGTTAGCCTTACATTTTTCATCAAATTTGGCAAGAAAATGACTTTTCTCAAAACGGCGCAGAAATGAGTTTTGATGCAAGGAGAGTACCATACAATATTCGGACTGCCATTATTTTGAAGATTTAGGTCCAAAAATAATCGAATTATTGAGAAAAAAATCTTATTTTTTACTGATTTTGACAAATTTTCGACACATTGTTCGTGTCTAATGGCACATCCGTCTAGAAATCGAGTTGGAATGTCTTCTACGGTCCCTTAAGCATCTTTCCTGAAAGTTTGGCGCAATTTAATTTTTCAGCCAAAATTGTAAAAAGTGCAAGGGGTTAGCCTTACATTTTTCATCAAATTTGGCAAAAAAATGACTTTTCTCAAAACGGCGCAGAAATGAGTTTTGATGCAAGGAGAGTACCATACAATGTTCCGACTGCCATTATTTTGAAGATTTAGGTCCAAAAATAATCGAATTATTGAGAAAAAAATCTTATTTTTTACTGATTTTGACAAATTTTCGACACATTGTTCGTGTCTAATGGCACATCCGTCTAGAAATCGAGTTGGAATGTCTTCTACGGTCCCTTAAGCATCTTTCCTGAAAGTTTGGCGCAATTTAATTTTTCAGCCAAAATTGTAAAAAGTGCAAGGGGTTAGCCTTACATTTTTCATCAAATTTGGCAAAAAAATGACTTTTCTCAAAACGACGCAGAAATGAGTTTTGATGCAAGGAGAGTACCATACAATATTCGGACTGCCATTATTTTGAAGATTTAGGTCAAAAAATAATCGATTTATTGAGTAACTTTTTTATTTGTCACTGATTTTGACCCAAATTTTCGACGCATTGTTCCTGTCTAATGGCAAACCCGTCCAGAAATCGAGTTGGAATGTCTTCTACGGTCCCTAAAGCATCTTTCCTGAAAGTTTGGCGCAATTTAATTTTTCAGCCAAAATTGAAAAAAGTGCAAGGGGTTAGCCTTACATTTTTCATCAAATTTGGCAAAAAAAATGACTTTTCTCAAAACGACGCAGAAATGAGTTTTGAAGCAAGGAGAGTACCATACAATATTTGGACTGCCATTATTTTGAAGATTTAGGTCCAAAAATAATCGATTTATTGAGAAAAAATCTTATTTTTCACTGATTGTGACCCAAATTTTCGACGCATTGTTCCTGTCTAATGGCAAACCCGTCCAGAAATCGAGTTGGAATGTCTTCTACGGTCCCTTAAGCATCTTTCCTGAAAGTTTGGCGCAATTTAATTTTTCAGCCAAAATTGAAAAAAGTGCAAGGGGTTAGCCTTACATTTTTCATCAAATTTGGCAAAAAATGACTGTTCTCAAAACGACGCACAAATGAGTTTTGATGCAAGGAGAGTACCATACAATATTCGGACTGCCATTATTTTGAAGATTTAGGTCCCCAAAAAATCGATTTATTGAAAAAACAATCTTATTTTTTACTGATTGTGACCCAAATTTTCGACGCATTGTTCCTGTCTAATGGCACATCCGCCCAGAAATCATGTTGGAATGTCTTCTACGGTCACTTAAGCATCTTTCCTGAAAGTTTGGCGCAATTTAATTTTTCAGCCAAAATTGAAAAAAGTGCAGGGGTTAGCCTTACATTTTTCATCAAATTTGGCAAAAAAATGACTTTTCTCCAAACGACGCAGAAATGAGTTTTGATGCAAGGAGAGTACCATACAATATTCGGACTGCCATTATTTTGAAGATTTAGGTCCAAAAATAATCGATTTATTGAAAAAAAATCTTATTTTTCACTGATTTTGACCCAAATTTTCGACGCATTGTTCCTGTCTAATGTCACATCCGTCCAGAAATCGAGTTGGAATGTCTTCTACGGTCCCTTAAGCATCTTTCCTGAAAGTTTGGCGCAATTTAATTTTTCAGCCAAAATTGAAAAAAGTGCAAGGGGTTAGCCTTACATTTTTCATCAAATTTGGCAAAAAAAATGACTTTTCTCAAAACGGCGCAGAAATGAGTTTTGATGCAAGGAGAGTACCATACAATGTTCCGACTGCCATTATTTTGAAGATTTAGGTCCAAAAATAATCGATTTATTGAGAAAAAAATCTTATTTTTCACTGATTTTGACCCAAATTTTCGACGCATTGTTCCTGTCTAATGGCACATCTGTCCAGAAATTGAGTTGGAATGTCTTCTACGGTACCTTAAACATCTTTCCTGAAAGTTTGGCGCAATTTAATTTTTCAGCCAAAATTGAAAAAAGTGCAAGGGGTTAGCCTTACATTTTTCATCAAATTTGGCAAAAAAAAATGACTTTTCTCAAAACGACGCAGAAATGAGTTTTGATGCAAGGAGAGTACCATACAATATTCCGACTGCCATTATTTTGAAGATTTAGGTCCAAAAATAATTGAATTATTGCGAAATAAATCTTATTTGTCACTGATTTTGACCCAAATTTTCGACGCATTGTTCCTGTCTACTGGCACATCCGTCCAGAAATCGAGTTGGAATGTCTTCTACGGTCCCTTAAGCATCTTTCCTGAAAGTTTGGCGCAATTTAATTTTTCAGCCAAAATTGAAAAAAGTGCAAGGGGTTAGCCTTACATTTTTCATCAAATTTGGCAAAAAAATGACTTTTCTCAAAACGACGCAGAAATGAGTTTTGATGCATGGAGAGTACCATACAATATTCGGACTGCCATTATTTTGAAGATTTAGGTCCAAAAATAATCGATTTATTGAGAAAAAAATCTTATTTTTCACTGATTTTGACCCAAATTTTCGACGCATTGTTCCTGTCTAATGGCACATCCGTCCAGAAATCGAGTTGGAATGTCTTCTACGGTCCCTTAAGCATCTTTCCTGAAAGTTTGGCGCAATTTAATTTTTCAGCCAAAATTGAAAAAAGTGCAAGGGGTTAGCCTTACATTTTTCATCAAATTTGGCAAAAAAATGACTGTTCTCAAAACGACGCAGAAATGAGTGTTGATGCAAGGAGAGTACCATACAATATTCGGACTGCCATTATTTTGAAGATTTAGGTCCCCAAAAAATCGATTTATTGAGAAAACAATCTTATTTTTTACTGATTTTGACCCAAATTTTCGACGCATTGTTCCTGTCTTATGGCACATCCGCCCAGAAATCATGTTGGAATGTCTTCTACGGTCACTTAAGCATCTTTCCTGAAAGTTTGGCGCAATTTAATTTTTCAGCCAAAATTGAAAAAAGTGCAAGGGGTTAGCCTTACATTTTTCATCAAATTTGGCAAAAAAATGACTTTTCTCAAAACGACGCAGAAATGAGTTTTGATGCAAGGAGAGTACCATACAATATTCGGACTGCCATTATTTTGAAGATTTAGGTCCAAAAATAATCGATTTATTGAAAAAAATCTTATTTTTCACTGATTTTGACCCAAATTTTCGACGCATTGTTCCTGTCTGATGGCACATCCGTCCAGAAATCGAGTTGGAATGTCTTCTACGGTCCCTTAAGCATCTTTCCTGAAAGTTTGGCGCAATTTAATTTTTCAGCCAAAATTGAAAAAAGTGCAAGGGGTTAGCCTTACATTTTTCATCAAATTTGGCAAAAAAATGACTTTTCTCAAAACGACGCAGAAATGAGTTTTGATGCAAGGAGAGTACCATACAATATTCGGACTGCCATTATTTTGAAGATTTAGGTCCAAAAATAATCGATTTATTGAGAAAAAAATCTTATTTTTCACTGATTTTGACCCAAATTTTCGACGCATTGTTCCTGTCTAATGGCACATCTGTCCAGAAATCGAGTTGGAATGTCTTCTACGGTACCTTAAACATCTTTCCTGAAAGTTTGGCGCAATTTAATTTTTCAGCCAAAATTGAAAAAAGTGCAAGGGGTTAGCCTTACATTTTTCATCAAATTTGGCAAAAAAATGACTTTTCTCAAAACGACGCAGAAATGAGTTTTGATGCAAGGAGAGTACCATACAATATTCGGACTGCCATTATTTTGAAGATTTAGGTCCAAAAATAATCGAATTATTGCGAAAAAAATCCTTATTTTTCACTGATTTTGACCCAAATTTTCGACGCATTGTTCCTGTCTGATGGCACATCCGTCCAGAAATCGAGTTGGAATGTCTTCTACGGTCCCTTAAGCATCTTTCCTGAAAGTTTGGCGCAATTTAATTTTTCAGCCAAAATTGAAAAAAGTGCAAGGGGTTAGCCTTACATTTTTCATCAAATTTGGCAAAAAAATGACTTTTCTCTAAACGACGCAGAAATGAGTTTTGATGCATGGAGAGTGCCATACAATATTCGGACTGCCATTATTTTGAAGATTTAGGTCCAAAAATAATCGATTTATTGAGCAAAAAATCTTATTTTTTTCTGATTGTGACCCAAATTTTCGACGCATTGTTCCTGTCTACTGGCACATCCGCCCAGAAATCGAGTTGGAATGTCTTCTACGGTCCCTTAAGCATCTTTCCTGAAAGTTTGGCGCAATTTAATTTTTCAGCCAAAATTGAAAAAAGTGCAAGGGGTTAGCCTTACATTTTTCATCAAATTGGGCAAAAAAATGACTTTTCTCAAAACGACGCAGAAATGAGTTTTGATGCATGGAGAGTACCATACAATATTCGGACTGCCATTATTTTGAAGATTTAGGTCCAAAAATAATCGATTTATTGAGAAAAAAATCTTATTTTTCACTGATTTTGACCCAAATTTTCGACGCATTGTTCCTGTCTAATGGCACATCTGTCCAGAAATCGAGTTGGAATGTCTTCTACGGTACCTTAAACATCTTTCCTGAAAGTTTGGCGCAATTTAATTTTTCAGCCAAAATTGAAAAAAGTGCAAGGGGTTAGCCTTACATTTTTCATCAAATTTGGCAAAAAAATGACTTTTCTCAAAACGACGCAGAAATGAGTTTTGATGCATGGAGAGTACCATACAATATTCGGACTGCCATTATTTTGAAGATTTAGGTCCAAAAATAATCGATTTAGGCCTATTGAGAAAAAAATCTGATTTTTCACTGATTTTGACCCAAATTTTCGACGCATTGTTCCTGTCTGATGGCACATCCGTCCAGAAATCGAGTTGGAATGTCTTCTACGGTCCCTTAAGCATCTTTCCTGAAAGTTTGGCGCAATTTAATTTTTCAGCCAAAATTGAAAAAAGTGCAAGGGGTTAGCCTTACATTTTTCATCAAATTTGGCAAAAAAATGACTTTTCTCAAAACGACGCAGAAATGAGTTTTGATGCAAGGAGGGTATTATACAATATTCAGACTGCCATTATTTCGAAGATTTAGGTCCAAAAATATCGATTTATTGAGAATAAAAAATCTTATTTTTCACTGATTTTGACCGAAATTTTGGACGCATTGTTCCTGTCTAACGGCACATCCGTCCAGAAATCGAGTTGGAATATTTTCGAGTCATTTAGGCATCTTTCCTGGAAGTTTGGCGCAATTTATTTTTTCAGCCAAAATTGAAAAAAAAATTGCAAGGGGTTAGCCTTACATTTTTCATCAAATTTTACCCAAAAAATGACTTTTCTCAAAACGACGCAGAAATGAGTTTTGATGCAAGGAGAGTACCATACAATATTCAAACTGCCATTATTTCGAGATTGAGGTCCAAAAATAATCGATTTATTGAGAAAAAAAATCTTATTTTTCACTGATTTTGACCTAAATTTTCGACGCATTGTTCCTGTCTAACAGCACATCCGTCCAAAAAGCGAGTTCAAAAGTCTTCTAGAGTCATTTCGGCATCTTTCATAGAAGTTTGGTGCAATAATTTGTTTTGCCCGAAATTGAAAAAATTGCAAGAGAATGTATAGGCGGGCCTACGTTGGTATCATGCTGAAAGATATTGGGATCATACCAAAAGACATCAAGAATTTCTGTTACTTCAACGGGGGTAGTTTATTCGAGGGGGATACAATACTTGTCGCACCTAAAAAGACGCTGTACCATTTGAGGTCATTTTACATGTTGGACGGCCTAACCCCGACCTAGACACGAATATTGTGGAAGCAATGGCGAGGCTAGCTTTGTGGATTCCAGGGCCAGACAGAATAGTAAAAAGAATTTCAAAGTGAAAACATAATCGCCACCAATCAAGGTAAACGAAGAACACGCACACGTTCATTGTAGAGCATTAATCTTTATCGGCCGTCTTTTATTTCTTTATTTCCAATTTCGTCTATGTATCAATATCACACAACGTCAAAGCTTACCTTGAAAACAGAACTCAGGTGATTGGCTAAAACAAGCAAAGAACTAACATGTACAAAGACGAACTAAACGAGACTGAAAAAGATTTAGCCGAGGTGATAGTGATACAACCTTTTCGAGATTTGGACACAATAGGAGAGCGTGTTTTTTTCCTTTTGGTTTGTGAAACTAATTGGTATTGATCGCAATTTACACAAACCAAAAAGCCCCCTTGTAAATTTGTCCGCCACATTGGTATTTACAAAGTGGGCAGGTCGTTTCGAAGAAATTGTTCTTTCAACAGCTTTATCCGTTTGTGTGCGAAACGAGTGTCAGGATAGGAATCTCAAATACATTCAACTACTAA
Organism: Patiria pectinifera; assembly: GCA_029964075.1. Classification (NCBI taxonomy): domain Eukaryota; kingdom Metazoa; phylum Echinodermata; class Asteroidea; order Valvatida; family Asterinidae; genus Patiria; species Patiria pectinifera. The sequence continues at coordinate 1,809,375 of CM057141.1, read as the reverse complement.
ACCTGCATCTGACTATTTAACCAACCAGACCCGAGTCACGTGCTACATTGCTCCAATCACGTGTGGTTAAATTACTGAGCCCAACTACTGTACAGATGACATGCAGTAATAAGTTGATGTTTGTTGCATAGATTGTTTCAGAAAGAGAAACGCAAGCGTAACTTTTAAAACACACTTATCATAAAATTAACAGAAAATAACCAAATAAATTATATCTTCAATTATAATGTAATCACTTCATTATTTACGAATATAAACAAAAGATCACTATTTGACATGATTTTTTTTTCTGATTCTAGACATCTAGAAAACAAACTGTTGGAAAAATCGAAGAAATTTTCTTAAATATCTACCACAAAGCAGGCTAATCATTAAAAAAATCTTTAATTGTAATATTACATGTAGTTTAGCACTGATATCTCGTTAGTCATTTGGATATAAAACAATTTCATGAGCGGCAGAAGTAAATCACCACCTAAACAGGCCTCTTCTTGTTGATGAATGAGTTATCACTAATTTCAAATCCAAATATGTTGACCCCAGGGTATCCAGAATGACCCTGCATGTACAGGCATGCTTCCAATGCGAGAAAATGTTGACAAAGTCTTTTGGCTTGGTTTACACTCAATTTTCTGGGTCATTAAAACCCAGCTTCACTATACATTGTATTTCAAAGTACTTTTGCATCTTTTTGTGTTCATTAGCAATTATATAACACTAGGAACTGCAGGCGTCCTTTTTGATGCAAAAATAAGAATGGCTATTAAAAAACCCCAATATGTATGAAGTTAGGCCAAAAAAATAAGTCTCCGGTTTCTGGTATGCGCGCGCGTCGCCGTAGCCATGCGCGTCGGCAAAATGACAAAGTTTTTTTTTTCAATAAATGATGATGTCTCAAAACCGCCAAACTCACTGGTTTGACTGGAATCCTGCTGCTGCACAATTTTAACATGTTTTTAGATGGGGTTATGATCGAGAATAAGCTTTATGTGGCCTCTCTGGACTCCCATATATTTGCACTAAGTTTAGTCGGGCACCATTTGCAGTCATCAGCCGACATTTGAAGCAAAAAAAAAACAGGTAAAAAAAAAAAAAAAAGCCGCGTCGCTGCACCACTTTTTGGGCAAGCTCTATACCAGAAACAGGAGACTTTTTTGGGGGCCTTAGGGCCACACAGCTACAGGTCACAAAAGCTGAATTGTTTCCTTCATAGTATCATATTATCTTTTGGTTTAAACACAAACACGTCTATTAAAAAAAGCTATATTCAGGGTATCTGTACAATGCACACATTATACTATGAGTTGAATCACCTACTGCACAACAAGAAATCCAGGTAACACTTTTATCTGTTGAAATAACTCTGCGTTATGATAAGGCAAAGTGTGTGCAGTCGACTCTCGTTAGTACAAACTCTGTTAATACAAAATTCTGGTTATAACAAACATAAAGCCTTAGTCCCGACTGTGCATTTATGTGCACAATGAATGGGACAGATGTTCCTCTTAATACAAAATTCTGATATAACAAACAATTTGGCTAGGTCCGAACGAGTTTGTTATAACGAGACTCGACTGTATATTTACACCCCAAAAATTGGAGTACATGAACATGTATTCACTAAATGTGATGAATCAAATCTGCATCGTACCAACGCTGGATGGAAAAATGATTCAAACCGGACTGTTTGGAGAGTGAGCATGGGTATTACTCATGAAATCCATGAGAAGAGGTTTCTTGTGCAAACGGTGATTCTCCAAACTAACCCCCACACAGCAAGCCATCTTGTGCCTGGTCATAAAAAAAAGGACGAAATAAAAAGACAAATTAAAAAAATTCCTTTAAGCATGTCAAAGTCAGCAAAACAACATGCACATTCTAGAGTTGGATGTCAAACTGTGACTGTAGAATAATAGGGAGTGAAAGTCTATCCGAAATGTTGGCTGAGACATCTACACCAGTAAACACAAACAACTTTTTCAAACTATTTTTTTTCAAAAGCTCTCAGGAGTCCCACCAGAGCATAGTAAGTAAAGTGCTCATAACATTCAAGCATTAATCCATACTTTGCAAAAAAGCGAACAGGAAGTGGATGTTTTGAGGTTAAAGGGCCCATGACATGAATTGTACGTTTTGGTTAATCTTATTGAAAAGTGCACTTCTATAAAAAAAAAATTTAAAAGTTCCATTTCTTTTGGACAAATGAGGGCACTGTTGCTGTGATGTCATTTCAGGAAGACACTGTTCAGTTAAGGGGTTTTCTGTTCAAATGTGAACCCAACGTTTGCTCATTCAAAACATTTGGGAGAAAATTTTGCTCATTGGCCTAATGTCATGTACTGAAACAACAACAAATCAACAAAGAAAAGAAAATTTACGACAGCAAAATATCCCAAAATCTGGCAAACGTTTGAACTGAAATAGCTGTAACATTACGTTTTCTGCCTGAAATGACATCACACTTTTGCTCATGAATATACACATTTTCATCAGCATAAAAACCAAAAAAAAGGCACCAAAATGCCATTAAAAATGGCAAAATGAAGATTGAAAATGAGGTTAAATGGGACACAAAGGTGCATTTACAAGGATTGCATTAAAAACAATTGAATTACACGTACTTAGGCCCTTTAACTGTTTGTCTTACAAATTCACATTGCTCTGAAGTTGCATGAAGGATACTGTCCAAGTAGGGCAAAGCCATGAAATTTCACGTCATCCTGACAAGACAGTCCCATGTAATATATTGGCTTATCCATTTTATTTTGGGATAAAGTAGCAGCAATACCCATTCCCTGCATCCGGCTTGTGGAAGATATAACAAAAACTGTACTTCAAGAGAATGCACGGGAAATGTAAAGCTACTAACCTATTACATGTACATCCATTATTTCTCCCCTTTACTGTCCTGTGGTTCATCTACTCCAGCCTGCATCATTAGCTCAGCGATGTTCTTCTCAAGATCATCGATCCGTGTACCCATTTCATCTAGTGAAGCTTAGGTTAAGGAAGGTTTTGACCTCACTGATTAGTATGTGTATTTATTGCTTTCAATTTGATGTCCGTTATTCTGCCTCTGATTCTGAACAAAGTCAGGCACTTTAAAAGTGTCTGTGTGCTCTTCCGTATACAAAGCCAACAAAGGACATGGCAAGGTTTAAATGTTAAAGAAAAATAGTTTAAAAAAAAACATGTTGCATTTGATTAGATGTTATCAATGTGCAACACTAAATGCTTTCGCGTCAATGACAATTCTGGGGGAGGGGGGAGTCCAAGAAAGAGGCTTTCTTTTAAAACTTCATGTACTTAACACCTGAGGACGAGTTAATCTGGCAACGTATTTTCTTACGGGCGGGCGACAGGTTAAATCATCAAGCTCCCCCCCCCCCCCGAGTCTTTGGCAGTATACATAAATAGTAGTTCCCATTGTTTTTTTTACACACCATGTGTTGAGCTTGAACTTGGCAGCTGTATACGGCCTGCCGACATAGCAAATATCATCCCACAGCGGGCCTCGTGTGTTGCAAAATGCATGTATGAAGTTACAGTGAAAAGTATCGTACTCAACGTACGGTCTACGTACTCAAAAAATGGTGTTTTCAGGCCCCACAAAATCCTGTCATCAAGTGGGTACTGATTAAACCAGAGAACAACTCGAAATGCCTGTTTTAAGAACACTATTGTAGTATACACGTATTCAACCCCTTTCCCTCAACAAACACTTAATCCCTCCAAAAATTTGTTAAAAACCTCCTGCCTCCTCTAAAACCTACCATTCTTAAGAAACCAATGGCGCACTTTAAGTTAACTTAAAGGGGATCAAATTCTGTGTACTAAGGCAGTAGTGGCTGGGCCCCCAATCCTTCAAAACTCTTCCAAATTCTTCCAAATTCTCCTTGGTTGATTTTAAAGGACCTGGGAGGGCAAAAGTTACAACTTTAGCACTTCGTGAGCAAAGGAACACAAAATGGTTACACTGAAAAGGATATTTCTTCCAATGATTCTGTCGGACATGTTCTGAAAGTTGTCCTGCATCTGCTGCAACAATTGTTGAACCTTAGTGGAGGGAAACAAATCAATAAAAAGTTATTAGACCTCCATAACACTCTTTACCCATACTATTATTACCCCCAAAAGTAAATGAAATGTAACGTGGCCCACCCTTGTTGTGATCTCAAACGGTGTAAGAATAATTTTTTGTATGTGTACCTGTGAGCGCGGACATCTGAGATCTTCTTAGTCTTACATTGCCTTGTCTAGTTCCCAGACCTATTTACTTCAATTTAAGCTCAATGGTTCTTTAGTCTGGAGTGTTGAATGGTGTCACAATCGTGGAAAACTGGTGTGCAAATGAAAAGCCCCAGATATTCTCATCGGCTGAACGTAATCCCTATTGTGTTACCCTGTATTTTTCATGTTGGAGATTGAAGGTGCGCAGTTATGTGTAAGCCTAGGGCTTTACACTAATGTTACAATAAATGAAAACAATTAACAAAAGCAGGAATGAGAAACATTTCAAAAATTCAACTTAAGTTGAAAACAATTTTTCAGTAATAGGCAAGGGGGGGGGGGGCACTACTAGCCAAGTCAAGAATCCCAAAAGCATGTGCATGAACACAAACAATTATAAAGGGGAAAGAATGTTTCAACCTGGCGCCACTTTTTCTTCATATATCAACTCAATAAAGGTCAGTCATTGCAAAAATGTTGAAGAAGTCATGTATCTGGGACTGAGTGAGAAACAGTTTCAATTTTCTTGATTCTCCTGTCCATAGACTTTGTGCATAACCGCTGAAATGGCGTCTGGATACTACCTTTTTCCCATAAAGGTATCAGGTGAACTTTTCTTTGTAAAACATGAAGTTAGGAAACAATGTTGCAACCTGACACTACTTCAGCAGTTGTGTACAAAGTCTATGGAGAGTCAAACTAATTTTTTAAGTAGGCTATTTCAATTATTTCCTAACAAAATTCCCGTATCTGGCCATCACTAATTTTTCCCTTGAGTGACCTATCGGCCATCAGAAGGTGCTAATAGGCCTATGTTGTAAAAAGTCAAAATTAGCAGGGAAAATATTGAAGTATTTACTGAGAAAACACTTAAAATTTTTCAGACCAGTCTCACTCTCATATGGTTTGTGCACGGGGTGACAAGTGATGGCCAGATATGGGAATCTTTCCATTTTTGCAATGAATGACCTTCATTGAGATGATATACGAAGAAAAAAGCAGCGTCAGGTTGCAACATTCTTTCCTAAAGGGAACGTATCGTGTTGGCTATAGACCTGGCAGAAAACAAAACACCCTTTTCCTGTTATCACGAAACTGATGCAGTACAACTCAGATTATGAATAACCTTTTTCAGTTGATCGAAACACCTCTTGAAACAAAGTCATACTTACAAACTGTGTTAGGTCTTGGACATTTTTAGGATCTGCCTGTCCGGTGCCTACTTCTGTCTTCATGTCTGTCATTATTTAATGATTATATATCGCGATTGTTTCAAATGTTTTAAATTGATATCTTTGGCGTTTCAGTTCGGTAACCTTTCAGTTCATTCGAAGCTTCCCTATGCAACGACAGTACGCATGCGTAGTTAACCGCACGGTTATCGCATATCGGTCAACAAATAAAACATACGGTGGCCCATGAAAGCCACATCAAAACACCTTTTTGTTCTATTATTTTAGTATGCGCACGAGAAGTGGTACATGTAGGCCTTTTATTTGAAATTCCAACAAGACGATGAGAAACGATAATATCATTAACATCAGCAAGATGACGAGAAACGATGATATAATCAGCATGTTGAGGAAAAACAAAGCATAGATTATTGCAGACAAAATAACAGGCGATATGCGTGCAAAATTTTGTGAAGGAAACGCAAAGTATTATGGGCAAGTTACCGCCTTGTCAATGCAATCATGCACAATCCTAGCCTTTCGCCAAGGCTATCGTGGCTTATAGAGCGGCGGAGCTGCGAAAGAACGAATCAACTGGAGCAAAGATTCGCCGCTTTGTCTAATGCCGGCAAGTTAAGCAACGATGGCAAAAGGCTAGCACAATCCCAAAAAAAGACACGACTTTCCAACAAACAAACAAAATATCCGGTATTCATACCGAATTATCTTTGCAATGATTATATTTGTCGCTATTTTCGAGTTTTCACCATGACATAATGGGGGTTGGGGGGGGGGGTTGGGATTCAGCCCGAGTTTAGTTTTGGAATAAAAAACAAAAGCCTTCTTCAGAGGGTTAATTGCTGACGCCAACTGAAGACAACAAAATGAAAATAAAACATACAATTTGTTGAACAAATGCAGGGGAGAAACTAAAAAAACAAACTCACCAATTATCACCAAGGCCAGAGTTATCCTTCCAATCGTATTATAAGACCAATGTCACCAAACGTTTTGACAGCATAATAACACGACAATTTTTTTTTCAAACTTGTTCTTATTGTTACAGCATTTCGAACGGGTGAACACATAAAGTAAAGTGGTATTTTTGAAGTAAATGTAACTTTAGTGTCGCTGTTAATCCGTCGGTGAGAGAATTGTAAAGATAATTGACTACTGCGATGTTAATGCCGAGAAGTGATTTTCAGAATTGTTTTTGAATTGTTTTGTTCCATTACAAGCAACCTTTAATCATACGAAATTGTATAAATCTTTTACTCCTAATCCATTGGTACTATTTTTTAAATAGCCAGAAATGAATTGATTTGAAATGAATTGAACATTCGAAGTTGAACCATTTTATTTAGTCCTGTGTGTGGTATAGTTGCAGTCTCGGGTGCAAACTCTTCAGACATCATCAAACGTCGACTTATTTGCATTTGCCTCAGAACTGCAACAACTAAGTGTTAAACGAATATAAGTAAAATACCTAATTTAACCTACTTTTTATATAGGGGGCAAACGTTCTGGTGGGTGGAGTAAGCCCAGAGGTACGCCAAAGTCTGAGACATTTTGATCTTGTCTCTTATATCCTGAATTAAAATGATCTTTTAGAAGTGATTTCCTCCGAGTGAGATGAGCCAATACGGGAATTTAATGAATGAGGGTATCAGCGCAGCCAGCCAGGGGTGGCCGGTATACAGGAACAGGGTCTTGGCTTGTCGAAGGCTCGCCGGAGTTGAACCGTCAATATCTCTGAAGCCGTACTCATGTCCCAACTCGGCTGAGATGAAGATACGACCGGTTTTGTTCATGATTTTGGGATCTACAAGAAGTAAAAAAAGGTTGGTTGTATGCCCAATTACATGAAATGCATTTAGAAAAAAACATAATTCTCCCGCGCAATAACAAAACAATTTTATTCATTGGGTTTGGCAAAGAGAAACATGTACGTAAATGCACACAGGCCTATATTTTAGTTTTTCTAGTTTTCTAATCTTTACCTTTGGCAAGGTGAACGACAGCCTTTCCTGGGTACTCGATAGACTCTCCATATTTGGTGACGTAGTCCTATTATAGTCAAAATCAGTTTGAATTAAAATCAATTAGGCTATGTCAATCTATGACTCAAATGGTGGATCTAGGGGGTGGTGTTAGGGTGTTAGCCCACACCCTCGTGCCGCATAGGACAATCATACCCCCCCCCCCCGACAGCTTACCGACCCCAAACCCTTGAGCCAAAAAAAGCTGATCCACCCCAGCAGGTTTCTGAATGTTCACTTTGTTCCTCTTAAACTCAGGACAAGACAATTCAGAGTGAAACGCAATCGAACAGATTGAGTTTTTACTCGAACTTAAACTTTTACTCAACTAAACTGATTCTTTTTCATAATTCAAACACGAGTTAATGTAAATCGGCTGATCCATTGTTTCCTCATTTTATGGAAATTATATAGGCCTACATTGGTCGACCGTCTGTCAGTCCGTCCCTTCACATGTCTGTTAGTGTCTTTTCTATATACTCACATAGGTCATTTTCTCGGTCTCAGTCCTGGTCTCAACGGCCCAAGTATCCAGCACCGTCTTCGTCTTTACCGGGCCAGGCCACAGTGACACCACGGCTATATTGTGTTTCTTCAGCTCCACCCCGCATTCTACTGCCATGCGATCACACTGAACCAACCAAAAGAATAGTAAGTTCTACTTTACCCCTATATCAGAATGTTGGAGATGGTTTCCCGATAATGATATGCGTAAAAAAAACCTCTTGCTACAGTGTAAGTCAAAAAGACAGTTACCGCGGTAACCACTACCTACCCCAGATTTGCCCACACAATAAGGAGCGTTAAAGATATAGATGAGACCACCGCAAGATGAGATGTTGACGATAAGGCCTTGTTTGGCAGGAACCATCATCTGAGCTGCGTGCCATGTAGCTACGTAATGACCTCTACAAGGGAACACAACGTGAAAAATTATCATCAGATTTGACAGTTGCCGCTACTGTCGCTACTGTTGTAGGTAAATGCAACCTCACGTAAAATCCTTTCTGAGAGGGTTGTAGATGCCCGCGAATTGTTTGTTCAAATAAACCACATCAACTGGAGAAAAAATATTAAACTACATAATGTATACTTTTACCTCAAGCCAACTCGATTGATCGTGTCCCACATAGACACTGGCATTTCCCAAAACGCCTCCCCAGTCGTTGATAACAACGCCTACAGTCAAAGAATAAAATGCATAAAGTCATTACTTCAAAATGTAAAAAATGATCGTTAGAAAACACATTGATAAGCTCTTAAATTGATCCCCCTTGTACTGCCAATCTCAGACGCAACTCCTGGTCCCCCTGTTTCCCACTCTAGGCCAGGCGCGGATTTGGGTGGGGGGGGGGGGTCAACCCGCCCCGAGCTTTGTCAATTTTTGTTATGTAAATTCCTAAAAAATAATGCGAACCCTCCCCCCTGCTCTGACAACCCCCCCCCCCCCCCAAAAAAAAGATACTGGTATAACGTCCGCCTGTGCAAAATACGGACAGCTTGGATAGGGGCTATTTGTACACCATTCTGTAATCTAGTGTGAATAATTGTCGAATTTGAACAGCGCCCCCTATTGAAATATGGTACCAGCCCCACCCCCCCCCCCGTTTTTTTTTTACGGAGGCCAAGTGTCCGGAGAAATTTCAAAATTTTTGGATGATGACCCCCCCGCACAAATTCCTGGATCCGCCCCTGCTGTAGGCCCTAGTTATTTGGCGAAATTTTTAAGAAAACGAATACGCCAGCATCTTACAAACGATAGCCCCTCCTCCCCAAACCCAAACCACAACAGGTGAAAGGGAGGAGAGCAATACACATGATATTCTTTTCAAAGTGGCTGCGTTCAATGACGAAAATTGAAGATGTATTTGACACAGTAAACCTTTATTGCTGAGAAGGCATTGTTGACCAAGACGTCAAGCCGTCCATTTTGCTCCTTGGAGATTCTCTCAAATAGCATCTTGACTTGTTCATCATCTCCATGATCGCATTCCACAGGAATACACTTGCCTCCCCGCCCTTCAATCTGTTCAAACAATTCCAGATACTCACAAAATCACAAATCATGAGAGTGATTGTCATCAAGTAAACTCAACTGCCTTTTGAAGTGACCGTCCACGTGGACCCTTTCCAATCTGATTTCATTTTGATAAGATGTCCTTCTTTTGTCATGGATATAGATTGTCCTATTTTGATATTTTTATTTTTTAGAGTTTATACCTCTGGTTCTTTTCAGAACCATTCTCTTAGTTGAGAAATTATTCGCACATGGTGTTTCCGCAAACCTTTCATTATATTGTATCTCCACTATGCAAAGCCTCAAATCTTACTGATTTTTTATTTAATTAAATTTAATTTTAAGGGCTTATTGGCTTTGGGCATGCGTGTTCGAACGTAAGTATTAAAGTGATTGAAAATACATATCCATGTCCTTTTTTTTTGAAAAATATTGAGGTGTAAGTACCTCGTCTGCTGTCTCTCTCAACGAGCCGGGTTTCCCATCGCCAGCTGGGTCAAGCGTCCGACCTATATGCGTATCCAAGAAAGACAAATTCGGGCGAGCATGATTGGGTCGATGGTAGTGAGAAACAGAGGCGTACCATGTGAGGATACATCTCAAGGCGAACCCTTTATACAGGGTGAGTCAATAAAAGCGGAACCCAAACCGAAAAATATTTCATATTTTTTTTTTAATGTAGCACATAGGATGTGTGTGAATTGTTTTCGTTTTGATGAAAGAACGCACACCTTTTGAGTGATCCGTGGACAGAACTTTAAAACAGTGGTTGTGTTTAAAAGTACATTGAGCGATTCTTATACTAAGAAAGCTTATAAGGTTTTCATATCTTAGATTTAGAAAGTGCTACATGCAGAACATCACTAAAACAATAGTCCCGACATTTGGGGTGTCGCTTTTTTGACTCACCCTGTGCAGGCTAATTGCTTATTAGTCAATGATGATTGAGGGTGATTCCTTATCTTAACATTAGGCCGTATATAGTCTGGTTAAGGGTGTTCGATAGCGCCAGGCTGAACTCTCAAAAGACGTTTAGGCCTATTATGCGAGCGCCTTGCAAGCGAAAGCCATCTTTGTAAGCCCAGGGTCAAATAGGCCCATGGTTCTTCAACCAGTCACCGTAATTATTTCATTGATGAGCTTTTGACAAGAGGCGAAAGAAGTCTTGCACAAATTTTTAAGTGACTCAAGTGAGTGGAGTCGAGTCATTGAAAAATAGCGATTCGAGTATTATGACCCAGTCTTGTCATTGACTCATGTCAGTACAACTCGGCTGCATGAAAGCTAACAATAATGACTCATATCACGAAATGTAAATAATACAACAATATACCAGTGATGTACACAGTGGCACCAGCATCTCCAAGCTGTAAAGCAATTCCCTTTCCAATACCACGACTAGCTCCAGTCACCAGACAAACTTTCCCAACAAGTGGTCGATCCGCCATGCTTGTATACAAAAAATCTACAACGTTCTCTACAAAAACACTCCTTTATCAGACGTATAGTAGGCCTACGTGAAGTGAGTGTCTGCTTAACTTGATGCAAGGCCACTACAAAAATAGCTGTTTATCGCATTGAGATTTAGCACTTTGTGCCGATAAAAGGTCAATTCGATATCATGTCAAGGCAACACCAACCTCATCCCCAGGGTGTCGAGCAGTACGCGCCCATCACTACCTGCTCTCTCACCCTGGTATTGGATCATTTGCATGTGCAAGATTTTTGAACACGTATGCAAATGAGGAATATTCTGGTGCCTGCATGTGCGTTACATTAGCGCTTGTTTTTGTATGCGGTGTCTGGGGTAAAACAGCCAATTCGTCACTCGCAGCGCGAGCATGGCGTGAGTTACGAAAACACGATTCATTTTATTAAACTGTTACGATCTTATCGAAACAACATGCAGGATCACATTTCATATTAATATCAACAAATTGGAAAGGAAATGAGTATTTTCGAGAAGGCGTGGACGAATGCTCGCGAAAACATACTGCACGTTTTGAATAACACCAAGTACACGATACAAATCCATTTTCTAGCCAATTGCGGTATCGAATCAGGATACAGGAAGAACGTTTCCTATCCAGGGCTTACTATTGGAAACGCGGTTGGAAATAAAGTAAGCACTGGGGACGAGGTTGAGGCAACACGGAATCGGCGTCTAACTATATCCGCATACAAAGTGTTTGTCCATTCAATAACTGAGAAGCACTTTGAGCCCTTTGGTATAAAAGCGCTTTATAGGCCCTAAGCGCCACACTATTAATCAAAACACGGAAGTCTCAAAGATTTCAGTCAAGGCTGCCTTACTCGGACTTATTAATGATTTTACACAACACTCGGGAATAAAGCCACCGAATGTACTTGTGCAAATTATATCCAGGCTACTTACAAAAAGATCAACACGAAGTATAAGCAAAGTTTGCTCGCAGTATCAGACGTCCAAGGTTCAACAAATAGTTGATACAATGACACAGCGACACAGTTGTGTTGCGGATCATATTTTAACCTGTTCAGATTGGTTTACTTTACTATTAAACGGCGACGTAGAACTTGAAAATAATAACATTCCCAAAAGTCCCCTCGTTTCGGCAAAATATCGCAGCTTTTTTTGAAGCAAATTTACACTCTCTAGGCCTATATATAGGCTACAAAATAAATCTAATTTATTTTTGATGTATACATCACTTCACATTATTACAGTGTTTTCTTTTTACTTCCACCTTAGAAAAAATAGCTTCTTGACAACAATCATGCAAAATCGTAAACTGAATTAATATTTCATTTCACAGCGATTTATAGTAAATTGAAATAAACAGTTCAAATGTACTCACTTTTCGCAAACTACTGAATATCCGTTTGCCAATAACCTGAATGGGCCAACAACCCAAACATACACTTTGAATTAACTTTAGCAGTTGATATAAATGTTTTCTTTAAGGACTTTGAGTGCTATTTCAACTGAAAAATTCAATTAATGGACGTGCATGTAATGTCCAAATTCAGACTTTCAGGAAGCGAATTGGCAGCGGTTTTATTACGTTAAATACAGACAGTGATATAAAATAGAATTACTCCACTGAGGTAAAAACTTTCATAGCCAAAACAATTAAGAACATCACAAAGCAAAAGTTATGCAAAATGTATTCTTATAAAAAGTAAAAGGGAGGATGATTTAATTCATAATCATAGTATAAACAAAAACCATCATCCCAATTACTCCAGCCCGGCTGTGACATTCTAATTAAAAATAAGATAAGCTTTTCGAAGAAGTGTTGGTGTTTTTTTGCGTGTGTGTTTTTTTATTTTATCTAATATTCCCGCAACTGATACTTCGCGCTGCATAAGCCAGCCTGTGGCAAATAATGACGTCGATAACTTGACTCCAGTCCGACTCGAGTCACAATTTTTGGCAACCCGACTCGACTCGATTCCCAACGGTTAACTGACTCGACTCGAGTAACTGCGAGCAAATGACTCGACTCGACTCGAGTCGCTCATCACAAGACTCGACTCGACTTGACTAGAAAGCACACATTATCGTACAGACTCAAAGCCAAAACAGAGATAAAACAGAAGTTGCACTTTTTGTTAACTGTTACGTAGATCTTTGGTAGAAACGTCCAGCAGAAGCTGCCTACTGAGTAACATAAAGCAGTCTTAGGATCTTCATAATAAATTAGTGCCTGGCGTTCTTTCTTCCATTCTGCAATTTATTAGAGCATAAATTCGATTCGATCTTCTTGACCTAATGATTCTACTCGAGCCACTTCCTTAAAATGACTCGACTCGCCAAAACAAAATTCAGTGACTCGTTACAACTCTGGCGCGTGGATGCGACATCTTGATAGAAAAAAATATGTTAGCTTTAATTCGTTATCAGTTTGCTGAAGTTGGGCTTAAAATCTTTGATTCATCTTTACAACTTGCTATTTCCTGCTGCTATGAGCCAGAATGGAATCTTAATAAAGCCAGGAATAAGTGCGGCCAGCCACGTGTGTCCCGACATGATGCACATGGTCTTGACCTGCCGCCAGTTGGGGGGACTCCGGCCGTCAATATCGGTAAAGCCGTACTCGTCTGCTAACTCGGCCGACAGAAGGACCCGTCCGGACTTCTTCATAATGTTCGGGTCTAAGATGTGATCAAAAATGATTAAAAAAATCGAAGTAACTGAAGTGCAAACTATTTCTCTACACACTACACAGTCATTTCATGTAATTTTGTGAACGTTTTTCTACTTTTGATTTGAACCAAAAAAAAGTTATTGAGTGGATTCCTACCGCTTGCCAGGTGAACGACAGCTTTTCCAGAAAATTCCACCGACTCTCCATTTTTGATGACGTTAATCTGCGAAACAAAAATTGCACCAACCATCATTATCATTATGATCATTATGGTTCCTGCTCCTCATCCTGTGTACTAGATCACAAAAGGACGGCAAAGCTATCAATATAAAGGGAGACATTCATTTTACCTTTGGTTCGCCGCATTCACTTTTATCAATCGTTAATATTTTGAGCGTTATTGAAAACCAACAATTATAACGATGTTTCGCATTTTCACCACAAAGCTCCGTACATATATTCTTTGAAGTTCTTTGAAGAGTGATAAACTGTGATCATACCACAAGATGGTGCAAGTCAAAACGAATTAGTGAAAAAATTTTAGAAGGGAGGGCTCTCAACGAAAACTTGCTTTGCGTCGAGAAAAATGAAGATGGAAATTAACAGTTTTCTCAAAAAAAGTATGACATCTACTGAGCTGAAAGCTCAACAAGTAAGGTTTTCAATACAGGTTGATCTCAGACGTTTACCCTAGCTTGCTGGAAAATAAATTTACGACCAAAAATATTGCAACGAGACCAAGTCGTGAAAGTTTTGTCGTGAACATTGACGTCAATGTTTTCGACCGGAGAGCGAGACGTGAATTTTTTTGACGTGAAGATTGACGTCAATATTCGATTTAGGGCAAGTCGTGAATTTATTGTCGTTAATATGACATCAAAATTCACGATTTGCGATGTCCCTGATCATGTTTTTTTTCTTTGTAGTCGCCGCCTCAAGTGGTATTACTAGTTGTAGTTAACGATTTAAAATAATATTACGTAAAATAATAAGATCTCTTGCAATGAGTATTGAGTCAAATGTAAATCACATCCGAACAGGTCAGGCCACGAGTAACATAGGATGAACAATGCCAAATAGGCCTAAAAGCCTTCGTCATGTATAATTTGAATATCTTGTCATTAATTTTGACTTGACTGGTGGCTACTGCATACGCAACTTTTAAAATCAGAATTACCAGTGTGTTTCCAGCTTTGCTGGTGGTGTCCGATGTGGCGGCTACCAGATCCATGAAAATCTCTGTTTTGACGGCGCCTGGCCACAGGGAGACGCTGGCAACGTTGTGCCTTTTCATCTCAAGAGCGCAGTCTGTGGCCAAACGATCACACTAAAAAGAAAAAGAAACGGAGTCCTTAGGCCTAAATACCAAATCCAATCAATATGGGACGTTTTTACTGCGTTATTATCATGAGCGCTGTAAAAGGTCTAAGTTGTGACACCGTTATGTACACCTAGCACTGCGATAAATAAGTTCTTGAGACCATACGACCACATTATATTATGAATATAAGAAAATGATTTCGAGTATTTCAATTTAAGGTATAATCTGTATGAAGTCATGAAGAACTTTGATTTGGACAAGTGCGTGCTGCGATTTTCTTGAGAATACCAACTATAGATAATGTATACACTGGAAAATCTATAGAGAGTCGTTTGTCTCGTACAAAGCTTTGGTGAATTGGACGGGGAAAAAATACCTACCGCAGCTTTTCCCACGCTATATGCAACATTGAGGTAATAACGTAGTCCAGCAATGGATGAGATGTTCACGATTAATCCCTGCTTGGCCGGTATCATCAATTGGGCAGCGTGCCATGTGGCAATATAATGACCCCTTTGACAAATAAAAGACAAACATCGATCTCACTAAATTCTCATGGAGAATTTGTACGCAATTGGTAATTTTTAGATGTTGGAATCAAGATGTACCTTAGTCCAACAGTGTTAACGTCATCCCATAAAGTGGGAGGCGTTTCCCAGAACTTTTTGCCTTGGCACGCAATCAACGTCTGAAAGAAAAAAAACAACACAAAGCAAACCAGATTATACATGGTTTGCTTTTTAGCGCCAACTTAACACATCACTTCATCATAAGGCTGGATAGCTCAGTTGGTGGAGCACAGGAGCGGCAATGCGGATGACACAGGCTCATACTCCGCTCCAGTCAATGTCTTTGTTCAAACTTATAACTGTCATTTCAATGGACACAAACGGGCACTCTACATTTGTTAGATATTCCGGTTTAGCAATAATTTGTCTTTGATAGAGTGGTAGGATATGTATTACGAGAATAAATGTGCTTGGCCGCTTTTAACAAGTATAAAATCAGATAGGGGCCTGGGCGCGATAATGGCCCGAGCCGAAAGCTACGCCCCTAGCAGGTTTAAACGTACTTTTTAATACCGGCCAAGCACACATTTGTTCCCATTCATACATTTTCACAAACGATCACCACTGTCGTTTACTCTACTAATTTAAGCAGCCAAAAAAGGGGCTCAAATCAGGGTGTAGCTTCTTCCATGATAGACAGCTTCTGCTTGACAATGTCACTTCACACAGGATATGGTCGCCTGCAAGGCTGCAATGGACAAGACAACTTGAAGATCACCTTCACAAGCTTTCCTTCAACCCGAAGACTCCTATAACCACAATGAGCTAAAGGGAGTGAGTCTCAATCGTATTATGGAGTAGGTAGAATTATATGTAGGAGTGGGGCAATGACAATGATCTGTGACTGTGTGGAGGCCTCCGCTCCTAAACCACGAAGCACCTTCTTTCTAACCCGCTACGGCCAGAACCGTGCAGTCCACCTCATCTTAAGTGTACGCTGACTGATGTATCACAATATGACAATGTCAAAACGTGTCAGGTGTTCCATGAGTTTGTGGATTGAAGGTAAGAACTCACTCTATATCTCACACATAATATCAAGCCCTCTTTAAAACTGCCTTAGTCCCTCTAGTCTGAGCGGGGCCGTAAGTCCTCGATTACGATTTCTGACTCGGCTAAGCTAAATGTCATGTTTTGCTGTGTTTAACAATTCAGCCAAAACTTGAGGGGAAAAGGAATTGACAGTATACTTACTTTTACAGCTGCAAAGGCGTTGTTGACAAGGAGATCTAGGCGGCCATTTTGTTCCTGGGATATGCGGTTAAACAGTTTTTCCACCTGCTCGTCATCAGCATGGTCGCACTGTACAGGTATACATTTCCCGCCTCGTGCCTCCACCTATAGTGGCCGCCAAATTATACAAATAACACTTGTAATCGATTCCTCACGCCCAGATTACCCGCGAAAACATGTTTATTTGTCTTCCTATGATGCCTGGCTCAAATGTTATGTCAAATTACCGATTTTCGTCAAAATCCAAGATGGCCGCCATCTCCCATGGGACAATATTTGATCTTGGGAACATCAAAATTCGTTCACTAGACACTTTGAGGATTAAAGTAGGTTAAAAAAAATATCCAGGGGGTGCATGGGAACCCTAGACTATAGGAGGGTGTATGAAATATGTGGAAGATTAGACGATTTATTATTTGATATATTTCGAAAAATGTCTATATCATGTCAGATCGTTTGCATTGCTCGTTTATTTTGATCGTGATGGTGATTGCTGTGGTGGAACCTGTTGGTGGAGGGGGGGGGGTGTTAAGGATTAATTTCTGATATTCCATAAAGCTGCTACCTCTTCAGCTGTCTCCCTAAGGGAGCCCCGTGAGCCTTCGGCACCAGTCGGGTCCAACGTCCGACCTGAATACACACATATACAAGATAGTTCGACCATTCATAAAAAATTATGATCCATGAACAATTTAGTTATTCCACAAATAAACAAATATTAGTTAAGTACACACATATTTGTTACATACAGTACAGTTATACAACGAAATTCGAAATCTATTAGGGGCCTATAGGCCCTATGTCCTCCATTTTAAACCCAACCAAATAAAAAAAGTGAACTGTTCCGCCCCGCCAGACTATAAACCCATGATACTGCCTAGGCCTCATTCATTACGGATCCGCCTATAGGTTTAAAGCCCGATAATCCATGGTTTGTGGTTTAGCCAGCTGTACGGTACGGATGGGTCGGGCAATAACGCGAATACATATAGCTGATTATCAAATGTCATCCATGCACGATACACCTGTACCGATCATACTCAATCAATTACAGGCCTACCTGTTATATAGACTGTTGCTCCCGCTTGACCGAGCTGCAAGGCTATACCTCTACCGATACCCCGGCTAGCTCCAGTCACTAGGCAAACTTTGCCTGCTAGTCGCTTGTTAGTCATGGCAGTTTTGTGATGGGCCTAAGGACCAGGGAAACTAAACATGAACTTTTGAATTTGAGTAGGCCAAAAGTACAGGTACATACATGTACAACATACAGCACGGCGCACTTGAACCCGTACAGTACGCGTGCTATTATTTGCTACAGTATCACGACCTTGATGAACCTAGAATGCTATGAATGATGCTAGACATGGCAGTATGATGGCCTCGAAGGGACAATCACGGCCGCGAGCAAAGATCATATAGCGCCGTAGGCGCTACGCGGCGCTATAGGATCTTTGGCCGCGAGGTTTAAAAAATGTCTTTGTTGACAGAGAAAAAAATTACACAAAACCCGGGGTTTTTTTTGTATATAATGGATTGTACCAAACGTCGCCGTACCAATTTGAATGGCGGGGTGTACGTGTGACATGAGGCCGCGCCAAAAGTTTTGTTTCCCCCGCCGCCGGCGCGTTTGACAGTGTCTCAAGCAAGTTGGTGTTCCTCATTCGCAGTTTCCATGAGGTTCCACTGAGTGGAAAGATTACAACTTTTCGACAGGGTTGCATCCCTGCTCCATTGCTGTTCGGCCTTGTGGTGAAGCAGGCTTCAGAGGAAACCAGACTGAAACAAAAACGCTCTCTGTTGACCGTCATCTTTGATCTGCTCTACGCTGACAATCATGAGCGTCTCCAGGATAGGGCAAGGGTGGAAAAGCCACAAAAAGGAGAAAGAAAAGAAAAGAAATGGAAAAGAAAACACCTCTTAAATGCCCTATGGGACAAATTGCTTGACCTCTGGTTTTGGTTGCTTGCAGCTTTTTGAGAACTGCTCATCAAGCAGACATTTTATGCGCAAGATTTAATATTATTCACGCAGAGTTTTATGCAGTGCATGGGTGCTCTTGGGGTTTTTTTTTCAGTGCTATTTTTTGGGTGTGTGTATCTGTGTTTTGTTTGTTTTTACTGAATGGTCCATGATTTTTTTTTATACATGTATATTTTTAGTGTTTTTATGTACTCGTATTTTACTATTTACTATTTTTAGTGTTTTCTGTAATTGTAGTTTTAAATGAATTGTTCTGTATAATTGCTGGGCACCTCTGGAAAACAGTGTGCCACTGAGAGGTTTCCCCAGGGTAAATAAGAAATAAATAAATAAAAAGAAGTGTGATGTTATATTTTTTGTTTGATCCACCCTGGAAACGCAGAAGCCTGTCCGATGAGGGCTGCCCAAACAAATACTGAGGTCTCCCGCCTCAGTATTTGAAAGACAATCTCAGAATCTCAGAAAGTTGACTGGATATCACCGCTAGGCATCATCATCCAGTTTGACTTCACGCCGGTGCCGTGCAAGCGTGAAAGAAGGATAGAAGGATGCCTTCAAGAAAGAATAGGTCTCTTTGGGCAAGGGTCAAACTGGCACAAGCTGACCGAGACCAGAACGGCGTGGAGAACAAGCGAAGCACTGCTGGGCAGAGCAGGCGGTGAGGACTCAAGCAACGTAGGAAGAAACATTGTACATGTGTGTCCACCATCGTCAGGCATGACAGAAACGTCAGTGGGGTGATTTAGGAGAACCTTTAGTCCGTGTTCTGCTGATTTTTTTGAGTTACCGAATTCATTCCGATTTACAACTCTCTCACAAAATGTATATTTATATAACGTTTAACCCTGAAGGGGCCGGGTTATTTTGACTATCTCTCAGCCGGGGGCAACCCGTGGTCCGATTTTTATGTTTTTGGTATCAAAAGATGCGCAAAGCTCGAGGCTAAAAAGTCATAACAGCTCGGGTCGCAAAAAATGTTTTGTTAGAGGCTATCACGGAAAATGTTGAGGGGGGGGAGGCGGATTCCGCCCCCCGGCCCCTTTAGGGTTAACTGAATGAACTCCTTCCCCCAAAAAAATTCACAAAAGGGAAAAAATGGGACATACGTTTGATTACTTTTGGAACAATTTATTGACATCTGAAAAATTGTATTAATTTTGTTAAATGTTAAACAATGCTGGTTTCAATACAATTCATACATTCAATCATTAAAAAGTAGAGTCAAAATAAAGAGTATATGTTTCCTATAATTAAACATTAAATACTACATGTACTGTGTCAATTTGAATATATAACATTATGTATCATCCTTTATGCAGCTTCGAAATAAATGTATCAATCTAAAAAAAAAAAAGACATTCCTTTTACTTCTTACAGAGTGACTTTAATAAACTAATAATGCACCTTTGAACGTCTAACTGACATTTTCTTTAGAGGATTCTCTAATGATTTATTGAAATAAATAAAACATCCAATATAAATATCAGATTTACAACTGAAAATCAGCATTGTATATTCAGACAACAGAATCAATGGAATTAAAATCACATTGAAAACGAAAAAACCCCAAAGACATTGGAATTACAATATACACTTAGGGACAACAATCAGTTCGTTTTCCCAGAGGTAATATCATCAAGGACATTTAATATTTGCTGAAACAAATTGCAAATTTGCAGATGAAACAAATTGCAGAAAGTTATTTTTTGGTAATTTTTTTAGCTTTACATACTTGATTTAAGCTGCCTGAGGGTTGCATTACCTCAGATTAATTTCAATAATGTCGGTGGGAAAATTGGTCTCAATTTAAACATTAAAATACAAATTGGGACGTTCAGATTATTTGAGGAAAAAGTTGAATTATCAAAAAGTTAGATAAGAATACTGTCCATTCACACACTTGATGGTTAAATCAGGCACACTGTGATTATCAAAAAGTTAGATAAGAATACTGTCCATTCACACACTTGATGGTTAAATCAGGCACACTGTGATTTAAAAACTATCAATTTCGAATGGATATAAAAAATAACAATGAACCGCCGTGCTGTATGTAATAATTTCCCTTATCACAGAAGCATTTCAATGACAATAATAACACGCAGGGAAAGAAATAATTTGCTCAACTAATATATAAATAATTATTAAAAAACTACACTGCGGTGGATCAATGCCCCTGGCAAAGGAAGGTTCAAACAGAGTTTTGCACACAAAATTCTTAACCTTTTGACTTCAGTGTTGTCGTCAAGGTAGTTGTGATTGATCATAAGTTAAAATCACGAGTCAATTCACAAGTCAAGTCAAACGTAACAAGGCATGAACTTAAAGCAATGCCTTCATCACAATTCATTTCCAAGCTTTTGAATTGACTTGGGAATGGTTGACAATTATGACTAATGTGTGATGGACATGTGATATGACATAAAATCCATCACTAGTATAACTAGAGTGCAACGCTGTGTGACTTCTAAAACTTGCTACTTGAAGCCGTCCACAACCAGTAAGGCAACTTGACGAATGACGGCGTGATGGCAGCTAGCCAGGGATGGCCAGTCACCACGAAAAGGGACTTAATCTGCCTGAAATTGACTGGTGAAGTCCCATCAATGTCCTGGAACCGGTACTCCCCAGCAAGCTCCGCAGTCAAGAGGACCCGCCCAGACTTCTTCATGATGTTCTTATCTGAAAGTGGAGGAAGTTGTGTTCATCCCAAGTTACTTGACTTGTTGTACATGTATTTGCACATGTTCATAAGATTGATCACTTGACTGCTCTTATGAGACTGAGTGATATTTAAACTTGTTGGCAGTCATAAGCCATTATTTTTGCATTTCGTTTCAAAATTATTTAAGTTCATTATTTCTTACCTTGTAAAAGATGAACAATGGCCTTGCCAGCATACTCCACCGACTCCCCGTTCTTGAACGCTACTTGCTGCAAAATTGAATTCGATACTAAGTGTTAATCAGATGTGCACTATAGCATCCCGTACACAACATGGTATACGGATAACTGCTCGCCAAATTGTGCAACATTAATAACAATTGAGAGACAAAGATCAGCAAATTATATTTGGGAAAGTGCAAGATTTTTCAATGACATAAGCTAGGGGCAATAAAACATAGAAAATGAAAAACCTACACAATTTTGAAACACGAGCATTAAAAACTATGCCACAATCTGTGTACTTACTATGCCCTTTGCCATGCTTTTGAATTTATCCGAAGCTGAGAATTCTTGGAACATTTCCGTCTTGACAGCGCCTGGCCACAGTGAGACGCAGGCAACGTTGTGCTTTCTCAGCTCTATGGCACAGTCTACGGCCATCCGGTCACACTACAGAAACAAACATGGGTCAAGTTCTCTGGTTGATATTGAGATTTGAGGCTAAGCTGGTGGAAACTACAAGTAAGTTAGGGGAAATGTTCAGGCACCGCTGTTTTTATTCTCACAACCGTTTCTGTCACCAATGGTGCAACTGGTAGGCATTGGGGCACAGGACCCTGCCATCAGCTTGCTCGTCCTAATAAGTATTTGGGGAGGGTGAAAATTACCTTTTTATTTGAATAATTCATTGAGTATCCCAAATAGAACATCAATTAAGCATGGATACAAACCACAGAGCTATTTAAAATCCATAGAAAGCAAATTCGATCATACATTGTGGCCTGCTGGGCAAAAGGTTTAAATTTTGTACAGTGTTTGTGCGGCTAAGTGCATATCTGCACAAGGGCGGATCCAGAACACAATTTTGGGGGGGGCCAAAAAAAATTTTGGTCCTCCAAAAAAGTGGGTCCAAAAATTACGGCGTGGGGTTCGGGGCCCGCTTAAGGGCCCCGAAAAAATTTTGGATTCTAGATGCTCTGTGGTGCGATCTGAGGCAATTTCTGACCACTTTAACCAATGTTTTTTTGAGGAAAAGATGGTGGTGTACTCATTGCCTGCCTTTTTTGCGATGTCACATATAAAAAAAAAAAAATTGGTTTCGTTTGGGGGGGGGCCATGGCCCCCTTTGGCCCCCCCCCTGGATCCGCCCTTGTATCTGCATATGTATCCAAAAGTATGCTCAAATGAAGCCAGTATGCCTTTAAGGGGAATGCACTATCAGTAAATGAATGTTCCATTTCGCTCTGTTTTTAAGAATGCACACGTGTTACGTGCACTTTTTTCGATGCTAATGAAACCCAACTTATGCATCCACATTTGTTGTACTCTCGCATTGCATTATTAGAACTCGCCAGTAAAATTCTCTCCAAATTGTATCAATATATTCTAAGAAGACCGTTGATTTAAATGTCTGATTCAAAATTTCAAATACTGTTTGAAAGTTTTCTGTGAAAGGGAATGAAGGGTTAATGTACTGTAGTAATCAAACATAAATCAGTTCTGAGGAACAAATTAAAAAAACCTGGCATCTCTCTACTCACCCCTGCTTTTCCAACTCCATAAGCGACATTGAATAAGTAACCAATGCCGCCAGCAGATGAAATGTTGACAATTAGTCCCTGTTTTGCTGGTGCCATCATCTTGGCAGCGTGCCAAGTTGCAATGTAATGACCCCTGGTAGGAAAAAACATTGATCATTATCTGTTAATTTATAAAGAGGATGCAGTTGTGTTGGAAAAAATGAACTAAGAAGGGTAAAATTGTATAACAATAATAGGTATGGGTAAAATCATGAATTTAAACACTGTCATTATTGCACCATCACACATGATGGTTTCCAGCTTTCAATAAGTCCCTCATGTTCATGTTCATCACTACAGTTCGATGTATTGATGGATCAGCACCACCGATTTCAAAACAAAAGATAAAACACAATATTGCCAAGATTGCGTCATTCAGTGTTTGTAAAATAAGCTGTCAAACATCGTATGGCCTCTGTTGACTGTGTGTTGAAAGGAGGGGTAGTCACGTTGTATTGAAGGTTAAAAAATATAAAAAAAATTAAGTGTTCTTTCAGCAAAACGAAATCAATTCTCATAGAGATGCATGTGAAATTTGTTTTCGTTTTGCTGAAAGAACATATACCTTTTTTTGATCCGTGGACCGAACTTTAAAACGGTGTTTGTGTTCAAAATTCTGTAACTTGAAAAGTACTTGAGTGCTTTGAATGATTCTTGTACGAAAAGAAAGCTTATTGATTGGGCTTTTATATCCTAGATTTTGAAAGTGCTACAGGCAAAACTTCATTTAAAAATGGGTCCTGCCATTTGCGTTTCATTTTGTTTTAATCAGCTTGTATAACCTTACACCAAACAATATAACAATATCACCAAACAATCTGCAAACCTCACCTCAATCCAACATTGTTAACAGAATCCCATACAGATGATGGCGTCTCCCAAAACGGCTTTCCCATATTGTCCATTATATCCTGTAAAAGTACATTTGACATATTTTCACCCACAACAGGTCATTTTTTTTTCTTCATACAACTGGTACTTCAAAAAGCACCAGATGTATCACATGACTAAAAAGCCAGTTGGGTATCTCGATGAAGTAATCCAGGTCAAAGGTCATTTGGGATAAAATCGCTGAAGTGATGTTACGCGGACGCCTAGTGTTCTGGTTGTAATTTAAGCACGAGCGTCGTGCAGGCTCCGCATGCGTTCATGCTCCGCACGCATTCATACGCCTTCGATTATCCTGAATGACCCACGACCCATATCATTGTGCACATGTGCAGTTGAATACCGAACTCATGGATTATTAAACAAATGGGATTCACAGAAATATAGAAAGAGACACACATACTCCCATTTTGATCAATTTTTTAATGCAAATTAAAAACAAAACCTGAATAATCAAGAGCCATTATAAAAAAAAAAAAAGTCCTGTAAAATACCAAGAGTAGAATGTGCAATTTTGAACAAACAAAAAATGTCACCAACCATGGATTAAATTTATACAAAACTGATCGCTGCTCATATAAATGGCGAATAATGTTGTAAATAATAGAAAAAGGCAATAGCTTATGACACGACAAACTATTGTATCTTAAGTAAGATTTGAGGCTTTGCATGGTGGAGATACTAAATAATGAAAGGTTTGCGGAAACACCATGTGCGAATAATTTTCTCAACTAAGAGAATGGTTCTGAAAAGAACCAGAGGTATAAACTCGACGTTCCGGTCAGTATGCTCTGACCGTCTTCAGGAGAGTGCCTCAACTCTAAGAAAGTGAATACTTAAGTAGCAAAAGGCGAAGTCAATTGTTTCTTACTTTGACTCCTGCATATGCATTGTTGACAAGGAGATCCAGGCGTCCATTTTGCTCTTTATTGATGCGATCAAACAACTCCTGGACCTGTTCATCATCTGAGTGATCACACTGCACTGGGGTGCATTTACCTCCACGTGCTTCGATCTATTCAACGATGTACAGAAGAAACAAAATCACACATTGCAATGTTTTATGAAAGGGAAATTTGTTTAATAAAGAGGTTGTGGAATGCTCAAAGACATTTCTGTCATTTTTCGGGTATATGTTGCCTAAGGTGTGATGAAATAAAAACGACTATCGTGTCTGTCTTGAAATGAGTACAAAAGGTACTTTTGAGAGCTGTTTTTCAGGTCCTGTTTTGACCCGAACGCGCAATGTGTAAAAGTCGTCATTGGGGGCAGCAAACAAATCATAGTAAATCGTGACGTAATAAACAGGACTACGTCACGATTTAATATGTTTTGTTTGCTGCCCCCAACTCATTTCATGACGGACACAATAGTTGTTTTTATTTCATCACACCTTAGGCTACATATACCCGAAAAATGATGGAAATGTCTTCGAGCATTCCACAACCTCTTCAATGTAGCTACACAATACACACTACAAGGGAATACTTTTTATCAATATATCCCTCTTTTTTTTTTACAAACTAGAGTAGTTGGACAGGGATGTTTACAGCTTGGCAGGGAAAACCAATAATGTCATACATTATTGCAAATCTCAGTTCACTGCGTAAGGCTTTTGGTCTTCGTATATAGGGTTGACTTAAACACACCAGCCACAAATCCTGAATTCACCACTGTACTAAATTATTCCAATGTTTGCTACATTGTATGTTACCTTGAATATTATATTTCTCATCCAAACTTAAGGGAGCATGGAATCCCAAACTTCCATCCAACCTGAAACCTTCTTGTATTAAAAGAAAGCAGCATAACGTTTTGCTTAAATGTAATAGCTGGACTTTCGCGTCATAATTTGGATTACACGTATTATTTCAAATCATTTCCAATTCTTCCTTGTTTTCATTTTAATAGAGAATCCAAACTCTGAGTCTCCTTGAAACCTTACAGTGTCCAAAATATCTTTCAGTATGAGAAAAACATGAAGAAAATCTGAATTTCATACAAATGGGGCACTTCTAGTTCAGACATTCATAGAAAGGAATACATTAGTAGCCAGCAAGTGTTCACTAAGGATAGGCGAAACATTTTGTATATTTAACTGTATGGAACAGTAAGCATTGGATGTAATGGCCTGTGCTAATCTGTGGTTCCTAGACCTGCTCCCCATGGAGACAAGATAAGTATTCAATCAGACAATAGCCAAGATCAGTATCACAGGGAATGTCAACAAAAGTCAAAATATCACCTTGTTAATCTTGACACAATAGTGAGCCAGACGGGAGGAATATCTGGTACAGTAATTGGACAATTATTACTGTCACCACAACTTAAAAGCTGTAAACAAAGGCTAAATATAAATCTGTTTACAAATTTCCCATAGAAGTTTAATAATTGTACCCTTTTCCTGTTTGCTGCCCCACACATACTGGGGCAGGTGGCAGCCTCTACAAAGTGTTGACCAAAATGTTGAAATTGTGAATCAACTTTTTTTAAATGTGGATTCCCATAGTACAATGTATAACAAAGTTTTTACCTCTTCAGCCGTGTTCAGCAGGGAACGTTGCTTCCCTGAAGTATCATCTGACTTTGGTTTTAGAGTTCGACCTGGTGAAAATGCAAATACTCGATCAGACTAGTGTACATCTTTTAGTCAGTTGACTTATATAACGGTAAAAAAATCATCTACCATGTGCAATTTCGGGAACATTTTTTGAAAATTTCAGGGATTATTAATGAAACACTATAAAACCCAAATCCACTTGATGCCAGTTATTTTTCGACACCAGAAGAATGTTTTAGGGGAAAACACTTAGGGGAAAAAACACTTGAAACCATCAATTACTACCTTTTACCCTTGCCTACTCGCAGATGACTCCATATGATCGTACACACACAAAAATGACCCCCCAAAAAAGAAATTCCCTAACTGCCCACCCTATTTTCGAATGCCATGAAATGGAAAGCCAAGAACTATTCTTTTTTTAGCCTCATCAACAAATGAATACAGCTTGTCCAATAACAGAAAATTTGTAATTTTTTAGAGTTTTTTACTCCATTGATGGAAGTATATACTTTTCATATACTGATATTGCTCGCTAGACTTTGTCTCCAACTCCTATTTTACCTGTGATATAAACAGTTGCCCCTGCCTCGCCAAGTTGCAGCGCAATGCCTCGTCCGATCCCTCGACTGGCACCGGTCACCAGGCAGACTTTACCCGTCAGTGAAGAGGCCATAACATTCATTAAACGATACTGGTAAAAACATAAAAGTACCAAAATGTTGCCGTTATTACATTACTCAGCAGATTACCGGCTGAAAAAGTTGAAATTCTTTACTTTGGCAATTCCCCAAACTACTTGTAAATGTTTTATTTTCACATGTCTGACCTACACTTCTATTTTCGAATTTTGGACAAATTTTTTGACAAAATTTTAACTTCTTAAAGTAAAAACGTTGAATTTTTTTGCGAGCCCCCCCCCCCCCCATTTAGCCAAATCCCTAATTTAGTTGGGACACTCCCAACTATAAATAATTTCGGGCAGTACCAACTTAGTCTATGGAACATTCCCCCTTGTCATGGCTCTGCACACGTGAATGTCTGATACTCAGACTACAAGTTTACAACTTTAGTTGGGGCCGGCCATACTGTGCAAAGTTCCTTGAATATCCCGCCCCGGCGCGCGGCGCATGCAATGTGGCCAGCTGCTGCATGCTGGTACTGTGTAGCAAGGAACAACGTCGTACCGACCACTAAGTTTCATCTATGAATAAACGTTACATAAAAGAATGATTTACCAGAAATGTTGGAATGTTTCTCCACAACTCCACCGTACCACCAGCAAAGGGAACACTTGAACACTCACTAAGTCTTGTATGTCTGCAAGCAGCACATAACAGAAGTTTAAGCTAAGTGAAGTTGCAAGTTTCAGACTGAAATTGCATGAGCACGTGGAATTGTTTACATAATGTAGGAGTCCAGACGAATACAACCGGCCAATTATGCTCCGGCTGTCAAGGAACCCGACTATCGGGTCGTTAATCATCGATCGGCACGACGTAGCCGCAGTGACCGCATGTGCACACGTGTGCATAACGTACAATCCACCGGTTTAAAGGGCTGAGCTGAGGTGAAAATTATGGATCAAGATTTAGCATCAAAAGTGAGCAGCCTGTGTGTTAGACACTATACGGAGGTACTTCCTAAAAAGGGCAAGCCACAGGCCAGCAAGGAGTGGACACTGCTTGCGGCAGTCGTACAAATAAATGAAAGTAAGATTAAGGAAAAAATGTTGCAACCTGACGCCACTTCCGCATTGTGTTAAAGTCTATGGAGAGTCAAGAAATTTTTTTTCCCAACAAAATTGAAAATATTTCTCAGTCCCAGATTTTATGTCTCATCATAAATTTTGCATGAATGACCTTCAATGGGATGATATATGAAGTTCAGTAACATGTTACAACATTGTTTTTTTAGAATGATGATCATGAACAGTAAACATATCATACTCCTTTCTGCATCAACAGAAACAGATGACCTTAAAGTTGTTGCTATGGCAACAGGAACAAAGTGCATTGGTCAGAGCAAGATGAGTAAAGAAGGTAAATTCAAACGTGAAATTTGATGATTAATGTTCAAAAGTGTGAATTATGACATGATTAATGTCAGAGGCGAGGGGGGTTTGTGAGAAAGTGGGATGGCAAGAAAGTTTCTTTTAATTTTGGTTGTATTATGCCGCGCCGGCGAAGCCACAAACTTTTTCCATATAGAGTCAATTCTCCCAAATCCTCCATTTTGTAAAGAGGATTTTGGAGGACTTGGGAAGGTCAACTATATGGTGGGGAATCAAGTGATTGCCAGATATGGAGCTACCGAGCACAGAATATGTTACCAGTTACAAAAGTTACCAGCCAAAATATTATGAAGAGTTTGTGACTGTTTTTCACCAGCTGACTGTAGCTGAGGACAAAACATACGTGTACAAAATAATGTATGTCAATTTTTATTGGAATTTATTTTACCGTAGCAAATTTATGCATGGTTCATCCATTTTTTTTTCAGGGGACATTATCAATGACAGTCATGCAGAAGTGTTAGCAAGGCGGGCGTTTCTCAGGTAAAGCATACAGGTTTAAAAAGAACATCGTTTGGCTACTTGACAGTATTTCTCATATAAGGATATGGGTAAGCAATGTTTGCAAGTTCTCCATGTACATGTATGTAGGGTGTCTAATATAACTCTTACAAATAAATGTCAAGTGTGCTCTTGATTTTTTGCCTTGATGCAGGTACCTCTATGAGCAGCTTCACGAAACCTATTCAGGAAGTCAGGAGACTATCTTTGGAAGACCTGACCAGGATTATCGCTGTTTTCTGAAGGGTTTCGTCAAGTTTTATTTCTTTACCAGCTGCACACCATGTGGAGATGCTTCGATATTTCCAAAGGAATCATATTCCAGTGATGATCCAGGAAAAGATTCAGACACCGATCGTTATGAAGCAGGGGACATCTCTCAAAATAGGGCAACAGACCAGGGTGTACTCAAGCGTTCTGGAGAGTCTCTAAAAGGAACTGAAATCAGCTCACAGAATTTGTCTGATTTGCCAAGTGGTTGTTCACATTGCAACAAGAAGCTGAAAATTGAAAAGTCTGCAGTAATGGAACAGTTTACATCAAAGACACCTTCTGAGCAACATAGAAACTCACATTCCTCTGTTTCAGAAGGGGATAATCAAAGTGTAGAACAAGGGAGTAAAACTTGTTGTGCAAAATCTACTGCAGTCAAAACCTACAAAACTACATGTAATGCAACTGGAGTCCCGACAGTTTCAAATCAACCACAAGAAATAACAGACTTTTCCTCGGGGGCTTGCCAAGACATCCACCGAACTGGGGCAAAATGTGTGCCTGGTGGCCCCCAGGATTTACTCCTGAGCGGAGCTGACTACCACATGGTAGGTTTGTTGCGGTTGAAACCTGGCCGAGGGGACTCGACATTGTCCATGTCTTGCAGCGACAAGATGGCCAAGTGGAACGCTGTGGGATGGCAGGGGGCACTGTTGTCACACTTCCTGGCTAGACCTGTTCACATGACGGCTGTGATATTTGGAAAGTAAGGTGGAAATATCAAGATATGTTTTTTGGGTTTTTTTTTTTTGGAGGGGGGAATGTTTGGTTTTGTTGGTTTTGGTTTGTTTGGTGTAGGCTTGGTTGGGTTGGGTTGGATTTTGTTAGGTTTAGTTGGGTTGGGTATAGGGTAGGGCGGGGCTTGGTTGGGCTGGGCTGCATTTGGTTTGGTTGGGCTGATTTTGGGTGGGTTTACATCAGGTTGGGCTGAGTAGCTTACATAGGTATTGATGTTTGGGAGTAATGTTGGATTTTTGGGGGTGGGAGTAGAAGGAATTAGGATAGATTGGGTTGGTTTCATCATAGAGCAAGGAACAGACTGGGTTTGGTTAGGCTGGGATTGGCTGGGTTTAATTGCCTTGGTTGGGCCGAGGTAAGTCAATGGTGGCGTGGGTAGGGCTGGGATGGTTTGCTTTTTGGGCTGTTCATGTTGTCAATGTATGATAATTATAGTACAGTAATAGGAACAGGATCATTCAGTACGTATATTTGTATATTTTTTCCCGTCTTGTAGATGTCCATTCAATCAAGAGGCAATAGATCGAGCCCTGATAGGTAGATTACAGCAAGTTTCTGACCTTCCAGAGCATTATTGTATCAATGCTCCTCTAATTGTTTCAACCCAAGTACTGTTCCCAGACTCCAAGGAGGCAGTTCAGTCTTCAAATGCAGCAGGGGACAGGGTGAAGGTGGTACCAGCTGGGGCAGGTAGAATATATGTGACCTGTTCTGTCAAAATCAGACTTTTCTGGGCACAAAGTCAAAAATGAGATTTTTGCATATTGTTAAAATATGTACATTTTCCTTTTAAAAGGCTGTTTTATTTTTGAAACGGGTCACTACTGGGCAAAGTTATGCTATTTTGAAGTTCATTGTGTCGAAAAGTAGAAAACGGAGAAAATGGCCACAAACGTCACGAAACAGACATTTCTTTACCTGATATACCTTAACAAATCATCAAAAATACTATATTTAGAGTTCAAATTACGGTTTCAAACTTTTATAGTATATTTTAGACATGTTCAGGATTACAAATATGCAAAAATTAGAATATCGAAAACAAAATCACCCCCACAGCATTTTTTGGCTCTATCTCAATTTCAACCTCTGCCCAGAAGCGTCTGCTTTTGACAGAACAGGTCACATATGTGCTTGTCAATTGCGTAAAATTACCTTTTCAAATTTTCTATAATTGGCATCAGACCAAACCATTTCTGGAAAAAGTTTTGGTTACAATTTGAAACCCTCAGCAATGTTTTCTTGCTTCTCTACTGCTGACAATTATAAAAAAGGCATTCCTTTATTTTTGTTACTCCCCTATACCTCTTGACCAAACTTGTGATGGACTTGTGACTGACTGGCAAACAGTAATGAATGGTACCATCAACATTTAAGAAAATAAGTTTGTTCTGAAGGAGGTACAAGACTTCTCATAAAAAAATTGGACTGCACATGCATTTACGGTGCTTAGGATCCCACTCAGCATAAATGAGGCCGTCTTCTTTTTGTTTGCAAAAAGTGCAAATTGTGGATTTGGTTACTGTTACACAGATTGATTATGTACACTTTCCTGCTACGTTAAAACCACAGGGGAATCTGAATGTGCTTACTCAACCCTGTGTGTTTTGGGCAGCATCTTGTAAATTTGATGTTTTTATCATTGTCATTGACCTTGTTTGTCTCTGACAGCTATCATCTGGGCCAGCGTGGAGCACAAAGCCTTGGAAGTGTCAGTTAATGGCAAGAGACAAGGCGTCATTAACAAGAACATTCATAAACAGGAGGCTAGGTAAGATTGTCGACAAGTAACCAATTTAACCAGCGGAGTTGTAGTTAAAAGAAAGTTAATAACATGTACATAATTAATCGCATTTCAAGTCAGGTAAAAAGCCGTTTAAAACAAACATGACAAAAATATTCCTTGATTATTGTTAATCCTGATTTTTATTTCGTTACTTTTAATTTTTGTTTAGATGCAGCGTGTGTAAAGCTGAGATGTTTCAGTCATTCAAGGACTTGGTGAAGTCTATTCCAGAGGAAGAACGTCCACAAACATTGAGGTATATATATCCACAAAGTACAAGGCACAGATTATTAGTTATCCCACTAGCGCGAGTGCAACAAGAAATCAAGTGGTGTAACTCTGTCCCACAAGCCAGAAGGCAGACTTGACACACTAGTAAAGACAGAACAAGCAAGCTGTGGGCACTTTACTTATCAGTGTTTTTTCTGTTACACGTTCGTGCAACAGGAAAGCGAGCATCTCAGAACAGGGTGATATGCAAAGGGCTTAAGCCCCTTATTTTGGGCTGGGTACTGCATTTTGGCTCGAACCTCCTCAACTCTGTGTAGTACTAAAGGCACAGACTCTAGTGCTTACAAAAAGTTTGGATATCAAACTCAGTAATGACAGCTCAGCCTAGAAGTATTCAAATCCCCGCAGTAACAGACATTAGAGTTACAATTTTTTTTGGATAGAGGGAATGACCAAACTTATACATAAGATGGAATTCGTTTGGTTGCGGTACCTGCTGCTGTATCAGATTCAAACCAGTCATCCGACCCTGGCCAGCTCAGTGGTCGAGTGGTAAGACCTCCGCTCTAGTAAGAGTGAATTTTTCCCACAATTCCTTGGGACAACACGGAGTGTACAGTGTTTATAAAAACAAAATACAAAATACTGACATGGGTAAAAGGGCAAAATATCGATCGAGCCGACTAAACTTGTCTTTTCTTTTTCTCCATAGGAGATCTGACCTCCACACATACCTTGATTACAAGCTGGCAGCCACGACATATCAAGACGCACTTGCTCGATTGCTCATCGTTTTCAACACATGGGTGAAAAAGCCTCAGGATTACTTGCTGTTCAGTTAATTATCATTGTGACATTTGTGGATTTTAAATTCAAATACCTTACACTTACACAAGAAAAGAGTTCTATGCTTTGTGCTGTTGTCCAAATAATTTGGTGTAGGTCCGAGTGTACAAGTTTCTGAAGTCACTTGTTATTGAATCATTTGCAAGCCATTTCAAAGGTCATAATTTTTCAGAACGGAAAGTCTGTCAAAAAAATCACATCTGTGAATTTACAAACTCAAATTCTTAAGAATGTTAAATTTTTTTTTACCATAGAATTACATGTACCTTTAATTTAAAAATTCACTTTGTTTCCCCCAATATGACTTAAAATCCCAACCCATTAATAATATTCAAAAACTCAAGTGTTCAGCCCACCCATGAACTAGAAAGTAGGAGTGTGTTTGTATAGTCGTGTTCCCATACGTGGCGCACTTTGAAGTGTTGCCAAACCTCTTTGTTGACAAACCTCAGATAAAAAAATACTAGTACTTTTACCTTATCAATGCTTGCTATTTAACCTCTGTGAACAATTTCAGTTTCATAAAATTTAATCCGAAATTCAAAAACGGTGGCGTCTGGAAATTGGGCACAAATTGGCGGGGTGTTCCCTAACGTGGCGCACTTGAATAAATCTCGGAAAATTCCAAATGAACATTTAAGAATTTCTGTAAACTTGATAAATTCTGATAAATAGTTATTATCTCTACTTACATACCCAGCCAGATGTTTGTCAGAAAATTATTTTCTTATTTTTCGGGGCATTTTCAAAGGGTTCACTTTGCACTTGAAAATAAAATCGGAAAATCACGTCAAAATAAATTGTTCTTGTAACTTTGTTTACGGGTAAATAAACTCGCGATTTATGAACAGGACTGTTTAGAACTTGATGAAATTTTACTTTCTGTGAAATTTCAGATAAAACTTTTGCTCTAGGTAGACGCTACAGGCGAAAAATCAAAGTGCGCCACGTTAGGGGCCGCGCCACGTTAGGGTACATCAACAATACCCCTAGAGGGAGCTTATTCAAAAGTGTTTGTCTAAAAGTGTGGAAAACACTCATTAGACAGTATCCATAACATCACATATCATTTTAATATTCCATTCAATGCAAGTTTATTGTGAACTGAAAGATACAGCAAGTGACTTGCCTTGCCGTGAAAACAATGAAATTGAATGGATTCAAAAATGACTGGAAAGCAGTGGATATTTGTCGTACTAAAACGTGAGAAACAGTATCTGGAAACAGTAACGTTTATAATGTAATGGGTGTGTTTTCACAAAACACAAATCTAAAAATTGCCCTCAAAATGCTGTTTGTATGTTGAGGTTCAGAGATTACCGGGTAAATTATAAATCTTGTAATAAGTACTGGCTGCTTGTAACAGGGGTGTGAGTGACCACTGATAAAAATAGCTGAAAACAGCTGGAAAAGGTGTGAAAAAGCTGAACTTTGAAAATCTCCTATACTTTTGTACACGGCAAGTGAGGGAAAAAAGCTGAAATCAGCTTTAAAGCTGAGATTTCACACCCCTGTTGTAATTAAGCTTTTCTGTGAATTTCAGTTGTGTGTGATTGGGGGAGACGCATTCAAAAATGTTCAGAACATTGGGTGGTAACATTTTGGCTCACATACCCTCTATGCAAGAAGGACACATTTATAAAGTCTTCATTTCATCTATAAATGTATTATTATTTTCATATAGGAATCTATCAACTATCAATTGAATCATACTGTTTTTAATAGCTCTAACTTGAATCGCCATTTCTGTACAACTCAAAAAGGCATTGCAAGAAATGTTCAGATGTTGGTTAATACATCCCTCAGAATAAAAAGGCGAGATACTGAAACTGTGTCTCTGTGATATTTGAGTAAGTTTGAATTTTCTTATATCCCAGTTCTAATCTCAAATTTACAAACAACTTGTACCAGACCTTTCATGTCATGAAAAGACTTTACTTGGTTCTACACCGAAATGTCAAAGTTTGTAATGAGTGGATGAAAAGAGTTGTAATTGGACGCTAGATTTTTTCAAACATAATCCTTACCCTTCTCAAAATGGGACAAAATCCCATTTGTTATTATTACACCATAATGAACGTTGCAAAATCCAGAACTTAGTATCGGTGCAGGAACCCTGTTGAATCCAAAAGATTACAACAAAATTGTTTTTTACTGAAATCCACTGAGTCCAACAGAACCAGCCACAGATCAGATGTTACTAAACTTTCTCAAATCGTAATTATGTAAACAAAAACTATACAAATATACAAATAGCCCGTAGCATAATTATGGCACAATGTACAAAAATATATTGCAACTAAACGACATCTTAAAATGCATAGCTCCTAGAAGGCAGAAAGGCGTTGGTTCTAAAGATCCAAATTCACTGGCTAGAACTTTGAGCGTTATTTAGATGGTATATACATTGTATCTTAATCACTGTTTATGAAAGAAGAAATCACATAAAATGACATACGCATTACAACACCATGAGGTTTTAACAAAATTAAATATTACCTTTTACGACCATTTATCACATTCCTAAAAGAATTTTTGAAAATTTTCAGAAAATATTTCTATTTTCTTTCTGGCCTCACGTCCTAGACAATAATCTTGAAAACCACTTTTTCTTCTAAACCCTTACCATCTGCACTCCAACCTTCTCTCTCGGGTCAAAGTGATCAATGAAGTTGGAGATTGGTTTATACACACTGCAAAACTGTATTTCTGAGTTTGTCTTACATTCACTTTGTGGACTTGTGAACAAAAGATGTCCACATAATGCAGGTTGTGTTGACGTTATGTGGACTACGTTTTGCCCTCTCTGGAAAACAGATTTAGAGGCATTTTTGGGTTAGGTTTATCTGTGGCAAAATGAAGAGAAACACTAAAGGGAATCATAGAAAAAAATAGGGTTGAAAGAGTTTTCACAGTTAAAGTAAAGTTATTTTTTGTACAGAGTTTTCTTAACTACACGAAAACAAAGGAATGTCCACATAGCGTATGTAAAACAAACATGCGTGTGTTTATTCTAGTAAATAAAACTTCACACTTTCAGCAGCATCATCATCATCTGGCGGTCGCAACCCAGATCTCATTCACAACGCCACGCCAGGTGTCTTTATCCCTCATTATGTACGGAAGGTCTTCAATTTCACATTGGGTGTCTCTGCCAATCACATCAATGTAGTTGAAAGGTCTTCGTCCTCTATTAGGGCATGGAAGTCTCCGACATAATACATCAGATGTGGTTTACAGCACGGTAGCAGTGGCCAGCAAATCAGTGCAACTGAAAACCTTATTAAATATCCAAATTATACGACAGTTCAGCCAGTTTTTCCCCGTCACATCAGTTAAAATACACAACATGTACTGTTAACATTAAACATTCAACCTGATGGTTTCTCAAAATCTCTACTTTGCCAATTCAAAATGAGTGCCTAAAATATTGCCTTAGTTCAATGCAACCAATTTATAACCTACATACAGTAAACTTTGGCTAAACCGGCACTGTTGACTTACATGAATGGTCTTTTGAACACATGATTCATTGCACTAATTGGCTTCGATTTACCCTGGTTGATCTCCTTAATGCTCGAGTTGAATCCAGCAAATTAATCCTTGAATTGTATCATCACGTTTGGGGTATTGATTGTGGAGACCACGATACATAATTATGTACGTGCACAGTAACAAATTAAATGCGTGCGTGGTCCGGTATATATGCCGTACCACGCACCCATTGACTGCAGCATAGGAGTCATTCAATAAGACGACCCCCAAAATGAACAGAGCGCATGCGAACAGCATAGAGGGGGTACTGGTATTGATATGCTCATGAGGCATATGCGATGTATGCAGCAGGACACCCTTTTTCGACACCGATGCATGCAGCGATCATGGGCTGTGCGAAACCACTTTTCACTCGACACTTTGCCAACCGCAGTACAAGAAGTCGATGCCACTGCGTGATTTGTTTAAATGCCGACTTACACAAAGGATTTTGTAATGCTTTTTATAGAAAGGGGACCGAGAGTAACACGACGACTTGAGCGAAATGGCGACTTATAAAAGCCGACTTAGAAATAAAAACTTCAATGGAAATGCATTACGGACAGTCGGGACTTGAGTCAGATGGCCGACTTACGCGATTTGATGAGTTGTACGATGTCAGTATAGCCGGAGTTTACTGTACTGTGAGTTGTGAGAATCGTTTTCACAAACCCAGACAACTATCTGT
Organism: Patiria pectinifera; assembly: GCA_029964075.1. Classification (NCBI taxonomy): domain Eukaryota; kingdom Metazoa; phylum Echinodermata; class Asteroidea; order Valvatida; family Asterinidae; genus Patiria; species Patiria pectinifera. Next base: position 1,772,096 of record CM057141.1, on the reverse strand, counting down.
CCAGTGGTGGCATGTCTCCAGGAGGCTGTGATGCGTACGCATTGAACGCCAGCGGGTACATCTCCTCGTCAACATTTTTGGATTCTGGTTTTTGATTCGACTTATCCAGGAGCTGCTGTATTGCTGCTGTGTCCCGTTCCCTCAATGTGTCTGGGTATTTCTCTTGTATCCTCTTCCTTACCTGTCACAAAACCAACAAAAAACAGCCACACTTAAGCCCTTTTCACACTTGGGAGAACCCAGTGCCGCCCCGGGTTGAGTTTTTTATTTTTCAACCCCGCGTTCAACCCCGCATCGTTTCACACTTGTTTCATGCAAATCAAGCTTATCATGCTCAGTTACTAATGTTTTGAACCCTGGCAAGAATTTCAACCCGGGTTGAAAATTTCAACCCTGGTCTGGAGCAGGGTTGAGTTCAACCCGGGGCGAAACCAATCTCAGGGTTGACGCAGGGTTGACGCAGGGTTGAAATTCTTCAAGTGTGAAACGATGCGTGTTTTCAACCCCGTGTCAACCCTGAGATTTGTCTAGTGTGAAAAGGGCTTAAGATGATTTACTAGGAACCTTCCTCATCCTTGCAAAACCCAACACCATATGGTAAACTGTGCACATAAAACAGTTGGACTCTATTTATTTGTGGTGTACCTTATCCCACGTAAAGCACAGTCAGTTTACTAGTGCAGTACTCATCCTGCCAGATTCCAACAAACCCTGGTGTTGGAGTTTGGCTGGTTGGGGATTGTTAGGGTTAACCCTAACTCCCTAGGCCTTTTTGCTAGGATGTAGCCTCAATCCTGCAAAATCCTCCAATTGGCCTCATGAAAAAATAGCATGTAGCCTCAATCCTGCAAATTCCTCCGTTATTTCTTGAATATGGTCCATGGAGGGGTGACCACTGCCTGAATCCTGCAAAATCCTCCGGCCTTAACTGTCAATAGGCTGAGGCAGAGGCAGTGACATCCTGGAGCAGTGCGGAGGATGTCAAGTATAATCAAGGACTAAATTTATGCACAGCTCAGCATAAACAACACAAGGTCCGGCCCAAGACCTTGACACAGTGCGTACTCCGAAGTCAGCAATGCACTTTTGCCATGTAACCTCAATCCTGCAAATTCCTCCAATTTGCAAAAAGGATTTTGGAGGATTCAGGGCGGTTAGGGTTAATGGATCTACCTGAAGTGCAATTTTTCTCACCTCTTCCAACTCGGTATTCTCAAAGTTCTGCAGTTGTCTCTGAAAGCCAAAGTTAGGACTGGCTACTTCCCGGGCTTGCTTGACCGCGCGTAGGCAATCTCTCCAGCCATGGTCAGTTACACACATCAGGTAGGCAACGGTGATAGTCACACTCCTGGAAACACCGGCAATGCTGGAGGAAAGGATGCACAACGACAGGAGACACGACGATAACTTATTTGAATCATGCCAACCAGATAGGATTATCCACAATATCCTCATCCTTTATACAACAGGGTTCATGTCAACAGCCACTAGTTCACAAATTTTGCTTGACCGTCGATGTGATGTGTAAGAGAGGGCGCGAGCGCATGTGGCGTGCTAGCTGTATGGCTAACTGTCTTCGCTATGCACGCAGTACGCTCTGAATAGTCAATCAGTGTCGTTAATACGTATTCTACATACCCGGCCAGGCGTTTAGTGAAAAAATGCGTACGCAGCCCATAATGCATCGACAGCACTGCACAATGTCGGCTTATTGCCAAGATCGTGTGTAGGTTTGTTTGTACACAATTCTCCAGTGTATTAAGTTCGCCTGTCTAAAACCAATATCTACTTGGGTCGACTCGAGTCACTCCTAATCTGTTCGGTTCAGCGAGACTCTGGAATGCCTAGAACTGGGGGTAACTTACCAATGCACAAGAACGCATCCCTCGTGTAGTCTACAGTCATGTATGAACTCCGTAGCCTTGTGAAAAAACTGAGATCTGAAGGGGAATTACACAGATAGAGAGCAATAGAGCATTAACATTGCTACAGACTTACATTGAATAATGACTAGCAGAGGCTTACTTCTGTGTATAGCTAGATGCTTTCTAAATATCATTATGGGCGCTCGCACAAGGTGGTGCTGTGTATGATTATTTTTGCAAATTTATCATGCCTATTTCGGTTATGCTTTCAAATAATCCAAACCTCATAAATTCATTTGTTTTGTTCCTCAGGACTACCCTGCTAAATCCAACAGAGCCCAACCAGAGTTTCCTGCTCAATCCATTGTGCCTTAGGCCAAAAAAAAAAATAGTCGGTCTCTGGTCAGACCGAAGTTCCGGAATTGATGCAGCGACGCGTTTTGTTTTTGTTTTTTTTGGGTGGCTTTTTTTTTTTAAGCTTGTATTGTACAGACAAGGTGGGTACTATTTTGCTTTTTTGTGTCCTCATTATACATTGGTGCCCTTTATCATTTGCCTTGGTGCAATTTCCCCATTCCTTGGTGCTCCTTGGTACAAAAATTTGAGGAGGTGCGGCAATAGAGGGTGCTGTTGTAGCTTCCGTGTTAATTTGAGAAAAAAAGGTTGACGCGCATGATTAAAATCGACGCGCGCGCTGACCAGAGACCGAGTATCTTTTTTTTGGCCTTATTTTCAGTTGTCTGCTGAATCCAACGGAGTCCAACTTGGCGTTATAATGCGGTTCAGTTGCCTGCTGAATCCAACATTTTGCATCAGGAATGTACACGAAGGGTTTACTGCTCAATCCAACAGGCTCCATCGGGTATATGACATAGTTGGATCCTGTTGGATTCAGCAGGGTCAGGGTTAAACTGTACCAACATCATTACGATTCCAGCAAATATTATATAGTGACTAACTGCCGACAGCTGGTTGAGAAATGGAAATACTGTCAGGATCACCAACAAATGATTACAGCGATGAGCAAGAGTCTCATGGATCCTTGGCGTGTATGTTCTGTTTGTTGGAAGAATTTGTGTGTGCTCTTCCTGCTTCTGAAAGAATGCCTTCTAGGGCTGTGCATCGGAACTGGGTACCCGAGTACCAGACCGTCGATGTCAGGAACCGGTTCCAGATTATGGGATCGGGTACCTGTAACCAACTTTACAAATTACTTAATAACTTCTCAGACAATGAAAAAGAAAGGTTTTGAAAGTCATTTGTATGGGATTTTAAAGCTATAGTCCATCATTTGGAGGTATTTGAAAAGTAACTGGCGTAATTATTGTTGAAAAACATACTCGGTTGAAAGATAGTAAGGGGACTAAACTCCCTGTGAAATTATTCTTTCTGGCAACCTGTCATTTTGAAGTAATCAACGAAAGAAGGCCTTTCCAACGGTGCTTCTTAAGACGCACCGTAGGAAATTTAAATTAGTAGTTTGTTTTGTTATTCGGCGAAGCGCGCGCCAAGCATTGGCACGACGCACACACACGCGCGGTTGCTATAATTCGTTGCATCAGTGCGCAACATTGCGTAGCTGCAATCCGCTCAGTGAAAATGTGTCTTGGACGCTGAATTCAGGCCAAATTCAAAACATTATTCAGTAACTTTTGATTTGAAATTGAGATCCTAGAATGCTATTTTTTTTCTCGAAATATACAGCTGAAGCTGAGCTGAAACTTCATCAGGTTAGTTGTTCAGTATCCTTCTTTAGATTTTGAGCACTTTTGTTGCTTCAAACGAACAAAATGCACAAATTACAAATGATGGACTATACCTTTAAAATGGAACCCGGGCTACATGGGAAAACAAAACGTATTTCATGTTTGTGAAGCTTGCAAAAGCTGCAGTATACATCATAAAGCTATAAGCTCACTTGTATGTTGCTGTATTGACGCACCGATGTACATGTAGTAGTATCGTGTGGATGAACAATCTGGACAGCAACTTTTGAGATTTGAATTTTGGGTTGGGCTTCTTTAATGGGTAATTTGGGTACCCGTTTTTTTTTTTAATCAGGTATCCAGTTCCCTTGACACCCCTAAAGCCTTGAGGCACTCAAATGGCTTCTGAGAGATGGAAAAAATCATGTGGAATTATACGGCACACTTACATATTGGCTGTTGGACTATCAGCTGAATTCAAACTCAGGTATTCATAATGCTGCAACAAATAATGGCCAAAACATTGTGAATAAACAATTGCAAAAAAAAAGAAAAAAGATTAAAATGAGGCAATTTTAGGTGAAACCTTTATCATTTGTAAAAACATCCAGATAAATATGGTAAAAACTTTATGTTTGTGAGACTGTGAATATAGGTTTCCCCGGCTATAAAACTTATAAAAACTTATAGTTGGGTATGGGAGTGGAGATAATGATGATTTATCAGAATTTGTCAACTTTAAATTTGTGTCCAATTTCTACAGTTTTTTTAATTTCAGTTCTTGCCGCTTGCACTGTCACATGCCCAGCTTTTTGTATCTGTGCATTTGTCATGTCTGTAATTGTAAAATAACGAACCCTAGTTGCCCCTTTCTGGCCAAGCATCACGATAGTTAAAGGTATGAAAACACCGATCACATTTCAAGTATAATCTTTACTTACCGGTAATGGCACCTTTGCATGGTCATGGATAGTCACAATGTGGGTGATGCGATTGTTATGCAACGCTTCCTGGTCTTTTGCATCTAGGAAAAAAATATATTACAAGCCATCATTTACTTTTTTTTGTTATTTGTTTTTGTTTTTAGGCCTTATTGCTTGTTTTTGTGATGACACACATTGGTGGTAACCCTTACTAGTGCTTGCACATGGTATAAACAGTCCATGCATGCTGATACCATGCAGTAGGGACATTGTTGGCAATTTTCTTTTGCTATGCATGCACACAGCTTATATTCTCCTACTTTTCGGGCAACTAATGAAAGTTGATGAAAGCCAAAGCTCCTTACCAGCTTTGATGTTGAACATGCTTGTATTATTTTGCAATTGAAAAGCAGCCAAAGTATGCAAGTCTCATGGATACCCAGCCATATTGGATAATCAGAATATGGTAGCTAAACATTGCTATATTAAACGAATGACCACTTTACTGAAGAATCTTTTGTGGACCCACGTCTTATCCGTTGTACATGTACAGTTGTAGCAACGTTCTATTGTCTTTCAAAACATAGCAATACGACAATCTTACCTCTGAAGTTTCCAACAAAGAGACCAGGAATGATCTGTGTGGAAGAACATAAAACATTATCACCCAATGTAACAATTTCAAATCTCAATCTGGCTTTCAAGAAGCCAACGATCCAATTGAGAATGCTGTGATCAGAATGCTCTAAAAAATCCCCGAGCTCAAAGATTACACCGTTACTCCCGGATGTGCAATGAGAATTGAATGTAACTTCAAAATGGAAGCATTTTACTACAACCGAACAAATTATGGAAATGTTTAGTGATGGATGCCATACACACAAAAAAGGCATGACGACGTCATCACCCGAAAGGGGGCCCTCCTCATGTCAAAGATAGTTGAATTTTTTTTTTAAGTTAAAAACCGTTTGTCAAATTGTTACTAAATTGCCCATAGATATTCGTTGGACAACTGCACCCGGCTTGAGGTTTCAGGATCGTGACATCATCAAACCATTCACAATTCGCATCAAATATTCACAACTTCATGGCGCAATATCCAATAAAAAAGTAAATATAATAGTTGTTTTCCCGATCATCCTGCGTTTGTAACTCAACAAACGCAAATCTGTAGGCAATCAGCCTGGGGGATTTGGTCAGTATCAAATCAGGGCATGAATGATTATAGTGCATATGCGCAAGGTATACCGCCCCTAGAGTGGTAACAAGCATTTTGATGGACTTTTTTTTAAAAAGGGTGATAACGCCTAAAAACTGCCATCGCTGCAATGCTATCACATATTTTCCAATTCTGGAGGTGTATACCTTGCCAAAAATCGCTATGACAATTATTCCCCTCATTTGATACCGGTGGCCAAAATTTTGGACCGAGGCTGACGGCCTACTGTACATGTAGATTTGTATTAGTATTTTTTTTTTTTTGTCAAATAGATTTATAATAATCATAATAAAAATAAAATTAGTTGCATATAAATGTTAGGGACACTTTGTTAGTTAGGATTTTGATCATATTTCTTTGAAAGTCAAATCTATAACTTGTACTCATAGTATACAAATATTGAATGCTTCGAGTGGTGTAGTAAAACTAGTAGTCCGTGGGACGAGAGCCCGAAAACGCTTTAGTTTTCGAGATAGGCGATCTGGTTCACCGAATTTTATAAAACTTGCCAGATATGTAGATTATGGTGTACCATATCAGAAAAACGTTGTTCCCCGGTCCAAGAATTGTTCGGGAATGAGAAATTCTACGACAAAAACACGCACGAATTGTGCATGAGAAAAAAGAAAGAAATAGCGCCCTCTTTTGACACAGCAAATATACATGTTACACGCCATGCATGCGCGCGCGAGGCGGGTTCGCCCGTCTTGCTGAACATTTGTTTAATGTTAGATTCTAGCCTTTTTATTTGTAATTATTTCTAAAGCAAGATGCTTATTACAGTTAAATTAAATTTGAAATAACCAGGGAGTTCCTTATATTATAAAATATCTTGTAAATGACAAGCCTTTATGAAAGAATAATGTGTAAAACCCATGAGCCCCAGAACTTGCAAGTTGCTTCGTTATGATATCCCACAAAAACTGTAAATCAGTCAATCTTCTCTAAATGGCTGCTAGTTAGCTGAAACGCATGATCATCATTAAAATGGGGCAGGTGTCATACTTAAATTGATTTAAATTTAGATTAAATTTGATAAGAACGATTTGAAACAATAAATAACAAATACGATCCAAATACTGTTTCTATAACTTTTTTTATTCCAACTTGGATGTGCTGTACATGACATACTGCATTCAGCCAAAAGAAATACACAGATGGAAAAATCTTAATCAGTTAGTGTTGTTTTCTTGAATGAACAATTTGAGTAAAGACGGCAGGTACCTCAAACAGGATGAGTTCATGTATTCCAAATTAAATGACAAAGATCCTCCCCAGAAGAAAGAGCCCCAAAAGAACAGCTTCCAGTAGCAGATAACTTTACAAAAGTTGTTTAAGGTGTGCAGGCATTCCACTTTAAGTAAAAACTTAGATTCAAAACCATCTAGTATACATTTGTTTCTTGAACTTCTGTTTTAAATGACGATACAACCAATTATTTCCTTTTTGGCCCTATCCATTCCCCAAATCCCAATATACACCACATCAAACATTCATAAGGGTTTAATACAACTTCAAACACACCTTATGCAGTGTTACATGTATCTTTTTGCCAATTTGGTTAACAGCCTTCATGAAAAAGAACTTAAAACAAAAGTAAGTTTTCTAAATGCCAGTTTGTAAACAAACACAAATGTGTTTTCACAGATATCAATTATTCTGACCACACCAATGCAATGGCACTTCCTCAGTTGAATTTCTGCAATTACAGTACATGTATAAGTGTCAAATACAAGAAACAATAAGAGCAATTACACAAATGCACTGAAACAATTCTGAGCACATCCATTTTGGATTTGACAATGTGCATAAGAAGTTCTTCATTGTTGTTGTCTTCCGCCGCCTGTAGCAATCTTTCAGCCTGTAGGGTAGTACATGTGACCAGGGGTTCTTGCCCCCTCTTCCTTGTGACTCGGCAGGTCACACACTTCTCCTTCCTGCAAAGGATGCACTGTTTGGGAAAAACATGTTGTGATCTTGCTGCAGTCTTGGAAACCGTTTGCGTGGCTGAACGGAGTCTTCTCGTTTTCACAGGGGGGTGGGGAACCTTTTTGGCTGTTTCAGTTTCTAGAATACAGTAGAGAAACAAAAAATACAATCTTATTCAACTGTCTACATGTAATTAACATTTATTTGGTTGTATTTATTGAAATAAGGCCATTTTTTTCAATGAAAATGTTGTGTTGCTCTCAAAGAAACAAAATCAGGAGGGTATATGTCATGTTTCTTCCTTAAATTTGTGAGATTATCTTTGGGGGGGGGGTGTCGGTTGGGGAGGGTAAACAACAGTATACATTAAAACCTTCCCCTTCTTTGAAATTACAAATAAATGGAAAGAAAGTTATCAGTTCTTGGGCCTAATACTGGTATACACAAGTGCATGTACATGGCCATGTATATATTTGTGGATGGTACACTAGCCCAGGTAGACTCCCTTTCCTCCCTACGTTACACGTACATTGCGTTTTTATAGCTTTCAAAAGATACATTAAACTCTTTGGACTGTCTTTTCGTAAACAAAATACATTTCACATGGACACTGGGTGAACTGAACTATATGACAACAGTTTTCCAGTGTAACTTAGTTACAGACATCAGATAAATACTAGGGCAGGGAGATTATCAACAGCACCTCACAAATATTCTTGTAAAAGTTTATCAAACCATCCTGCCCCTGAAGATTTTTTTTTTCATGAAGGTTACCAAATTTGTTAATGAATAGAAATGGAAGCAGCAGTTTCTATACAAATAAAATGTACCTGCAACTTTAGACTTCTCTTTTTGCTGGGCTTGAACTGCTCTCTTCACCTTGGACTTGTCAGTGTACTGACTGTAGCATGACCTATACAGAAAGAAAATGTGGAGGTTTTACATTTACATAGTACCAACATGACCAATAGGCCTACCATGACTACACAATTGCAAGGCACTAACATCAGAACATGTTCACTAACGTTTATACACAATCACTGACTGCATTTAAGGGCCCTGTCACACTTCTGCGTATCCTAATTCCTTATGAGTTGCGCATTGACATTTTTTTCATACGCAGTCGTAAGCACAATACGCACCTCATATGCATCTCTATCGTTTTGTGTAGGTTTAATGTACGCATATATACGCATGGTACGGCCCAGTACGCAGGATAGTTTTGGGCATGCACAAAACTACGCTGCGTACGCTGTTACGCAGGTCATAAGTTATAAATACGCAGCGCATCGGTCCCGCATCGGTCGAGTGCGTTATGAGTACGCTATGTGTTCGTGACGCACCCCGTCTGCATATGAGCCGCCTGTATTGGACCTATACATAGCGTACTTGCAGCGTAGATGCAACGCACGCTGGACGGCGAGCGGCGGAAATGTGGCGGGAATACGCTCAGAAGTGCGTCAAGCATGCGGTCGGCATAAGTCGGGTGCGTCCGGAATACGCTCGGCATGCGCACTGCATACTGACCTATTCGCAGCCCAAAAAATAACGTTGTGCACTGCATACGCAACACATACGCATCTCATACGCAATGGATGGGCTGAATTTGTTACTTGTACGCTACATGTGCGTCGCACATAAGTCAAAGTAATCCAAAAAAAATTGACGTTTTGAGCGTACGGCTGCGTATTGAAAAATTTTGATAAGGAACTCATAAGGAATTAGGATACGCAAAGGAGGCTCCACGTAGTATGCATGTCGAGCGCAAAGTGAGTCCCCCGCGCAAGTTTGAACTTGCGCGCGCAAGTTTAAACCTGCGCGCACGCAAGTTTAAACTTGCGCGCTCATTCATTTCCTTGCTACAAATTGCGCACGCAAGTTTAAACTTGCGCACTGCATAGAATTTCCCGGCCACGCATACAGAGCCGCTAAACTATTTTGCCCCTGGGTATGCTCATGCAGATATGTAACATTATTTTTAAAGCATATTTTTTTCTCCGATTTAATAGCATCACTGAGCTTCGGGAGACAATGCCTTAATGCCTTTTTTTTAAACATTTGATTAAATTCATTAATTAAATCATTTGCAAATTTATTTACTTTTTAAAATAATTACCATTTTATATGCATAGCGTTTTTAAGTTGTAAACATTTTTTGATATGAATTATTGAGCCTGCAATAAAAAATATTTATTTAAAGTAATACATTTAATTAATTAATTAAATTAGTAATGCATTCATTATTTTTTTTCAAATTATGCATTTTTGAAGTGTTCACAGCACTCGAAATGTTATGCAAGTATTTCTGAAAACATTAACAATATGAATTATTGTACCGTACAATTTATTAATTGTTAAATTAATTAGTATTTTTTTAAGAGTAAGTACTTTTTTAATTGTAGAATACATAAGCATTTTAAAAATAATGTAAATGATTAGTATAATGTCAAAACTTGAACAATTGAAGGGATCATAATCATTCTTTTTACGTTAACAGCGGGTTACACCTAGGAAATTATGATTTATTTACATTCAAGAATATAAATAAAATGCTAATTAGGTTTACAAAGCAAAAAACTTGAAGCTGGTCTCCATTTTTGAACAACTTCAGTACACTTTCCAAGCAATCGCCGCTAGTGTGCTTAAGTTTATTGCTTGCCCGGTCCTTAAACAACTTCTCTGATAAGCACTGCTAAATCTCAATGTTTCTTTTCATTGACGCTAATTGAATTCCCCTTTTTATTTATTTCTTTATTCATTCATTTATTCCATTATTTTTCCATGTACTCGTGTTTTGAAAAAAGAAAATTCTTCATCAATGAAAATCCCGCCCGCAAAAGAAGGTTGCGATCGCCTTTGCGCAAGTTTAAACTTGCGCACGCAAATTAAAATGGCGCGGTGTAATTTGCGTGCTTCAGGAGTCCCTCGCGCAAGTTTAAACTTGCGCGCGCAAGTTTAAACTTGCGTGGGGGACTCAAATTGCGCTCGACATGACCATGATGACAGGGGCTTTAGTAGTTTTAGGAAGGCATACAAATCTACACGTACTGTGCATGCAGGCACCCCTATGCCATGAATTTTCAGAGCCCCCCCCCCCTTAATGCCCTTGCCCTTATTTTATCTCGATCATCATGATCATAAAATAGTCAAGTCATCTGGTCATGGACTAGACCCGTGAACGTGGCGTTGTAACTTTTTTACTAGACATTTATATTACACAATCTCGAAGTGAAGGGAAGTGTACGATTTGTATCTCACCGATGATGACCGGCATTCTCTAGGATCGTGACCGCATACTGACGGGCTGATCATGCTGATCCGTAGCAACACTTGCGCCGGCTGACGTGGCGCATGTTTTGGCGATGAACTGCCTTGGCCCTTGCTATCTCGGCTTGCGGTCCTTTTGTGAAGGCCTTCCAGACGTCGGTATACTCAAGGAAACGTGACCAGCTGTGCTCCGTAAATAACTGCACTTCACCCTTTCCAGTCGGAAAGTGCATGAGACACTGAACTGATGATTTTGGAGCATTTTCACCTTCTGTCTCCGCTGCGGTCTCGGACTCGCGGTACTTGCTTCCGACGACATGGACGACGCCATGTTGGACTCGCCTCTTGTCGACGTATATAGAACGTGCAATTTGATTGGTTCTTTGGCGACGCAACACAAACCTTGCACGTTATTGGTTGATTTTTATCCTCTCTCGGGCGTTATATTTGTCTAACGATATTTTGGCTGTAACCTCGAATTTGATGTTAATTAAAATTCATTTGTGAAGTCCCAAACCACCCACGAATGCGGGAACATGGTTTGTTAGCGCTTTCTATTTTTGATAAATAGAATGAGAAATATTAGAAAAAATTCGGAAAACCAGATCGCGTAACGAGCGAAAAAAAGGCCTCGTCCCACGGACTATAGCCTCCCGAGGTGATCCGTGGACCATTCTATTTTTCCGAGGCGAAGCCGAGGAAAAATAGAATGGTCCATGGATCACCGAGGGGGGCTAGTTTTACTTCACCACGAGATAAAGCATTCAATATTTGTTTTATAACACTTCACCCACAGATTCTGCTTGGTTTTAATATTTTAAATTATTTAAATCTGAACACAGTTGAAATAAATTTCAATTTCAATAGAAAATTGGTGGAAAATGTATTTCTCTCTTCCAAACTACCCCTTCACGAAATGTTTGAACCCAACTCTGCGGCGCGCTCTCTTTGGAACAAAACGCGCTACGCGCAACGCGCACACCAGCATGCATTTGCACACAAATACCGCGCCGTGGATATAGTACTTTGGTTGCTAATGGTATAGTACTTTGGTTGCTATGGGTATAGTACTTTTGGCCGTGCACAGAAAGATAGCAAAAATAGAAAGTATCATGTGACTCGCTCTCGGCCAATCAAGACACAGGATCTGTGGGTGAGGTGTACAAAAAACAAATATACATCTACCTCACTCATTCCAACTCCCATGTTGCGGATGGGACAATATTCAAGAGCCTGGCGAAAGTGCTGCTGACGAAGCTCAGCAAATGTCGGTGGACCTTCCCTTCTTGCAAAGCAGCACAGATGACGTGACATCGACACTGCCTGGATGATGGAGACTCTGGCTGACTGGCCAGCAATGGGATTGATCATTGACTCATGTCAGCATGCTGAAAATAAAGCGAAATTGTTGCCATCCACAACTTAAGAGACAAGATTTAACAGATATGACAGGGAAACTAGACATCTACGAATCCCTACTTCATTTTCCTTTGTGTGTTCCCGATCCCAACAAAACGCAAGGCTGTAAAACGTCCACCAACACAATGCAAATTTGTCCATAGGTAACAGTGGGGCTCAGTATATGGCGGTCGTCTAGTACATTGTATCTTGGGCCGCATTTATGGGACTATACACAGTCTGGTGTCATTTGTGCAGAGGTGCAAGTCCCTGCTCACAGTGAAGTTAGGATTGGTACCAAATACCCTGTGGAATTATTCCCCACTGAAATGGTATCACTCAGAAGAAAACATCATTGAAGACGCTTTAAGAAAATGTGCCCGTAGACTGTTTCCCGCCCCCCCCCCCTAAAAATATGGGGACCGGTAGCTAGCTCCCATTTAAAGCCATTGATTAGGTCACCTCTGGGCGCACGGCCACGCATCATGATTGTTTAGTTTTGAATTGCTGCTTTGCTTTGTGCATGGACGGTGACTGAACACACTTATCAAAAAAAATCACTCTTGCTTTTTATACCATAAAAAGTACACAAAATATGTACTTGCCTCTGTTTTCGCAAAATGGACTAACTTTTGGAGTCTGCAATTGTGCCTAACTTTTGAGTGCCTTTTACTAGTCGGCTGTTTTGGTGAGTCTTTTAACCTTATAGGCAGTGGATATTTTGCCCGAGACGGCAAACCTTTAGTAAACGTTAGCTTGCCAGATATGCACTGAACATGCGCAGTTACTGGTTTTTTTTACTTAAACATTTTCCTGTGACAAATTTTAGTCTGGCTCCATGCCAACATTATCGTTGTAACTTATTATTCACAAGATGGGAATCAGACCCATCCTCCAGAGCCACAAATCTGAAAAAGAAAATGTAATAGCCTACTCTGCAATAAAATGTTTGAGACATGTTAAAATAATAAAAGAGGAATATTCTTATTTTTGGGGAATGGGGAAAAAAAAACTTAGAAATATCGCCAGCGGGTATCGGGATCGAACTTGGGTCTTCCCGCTAATGTGATCTGTTGCTTATCCACTAGGAAATTCATCCACTAGACCACAGTTGCTGCTAGTAATGCTAGACAATCGTTGGTGGTAATTTAATATATCTTATAATTCAGCCCTATCTTAGAGAGAACAGCGCCCTCTGTTGATAAGGATTGCCGCCGGCAAACCTTCAGTAAACGTTAGCTTGCCGGAGTTACCGCCGGCAAAATATCCACTTATTTACATGTACTACAGTACTATTTTACTAGGAGTAGGAAGGAACGGGGTCCTAAACGTTACTTGGACTACTTTCATTCTACAAACAACGAGAAATACAAGGATAAAAGAATTATTGTTTTCCTACCAAAATATGTTGATCAGGCAGGCGCAGGCGGATGAGACCGTCCACCGTCGTCCTTGCTGCGTTTATTTACAAAAACAAAAATGCTCGGTATCTTTTTGTACGGTGACCTGTGAAACACGATAACGTCATCAAATCGGGCATTGGGGTAGTCTGACTCCCAGACCAAAAGATTCTCGTACCCCCCGCCCTTCAGCTTCGGGAATAATTGTCAGGTCTGGGGACCAGACTAGCATTGGGGAAGGGCGCCCCGTGCGGTAGGTAGGTAAACGTATGTGGCTAGTATACAGGTAGCAGACCAGTAAATAAACTTCCATAGACCCCAATGGTAAATGCTCCCACTTCAAAAATTCGAGAAAAATACTCACAACTCTCCAAGGCGTTTGAGACACACATCAAATTAAAGCTTATTTCATCATCTTTCAATTTCTGTTCAATTTACGGGGGGTCAACTGATGACTTTTAGGAAAAATTTCCATCTGAACACGATCACCCCTGAAAATAGTCCTGAAGCCCATCGCCATTTTGAAAAACGATGCCTACACTCCATTGCAAAGTAGAGCGCTTTTAGGGTCCAAATTACATCAAAATTACACAGAACTGCAAGCTCCAAGTCCTGTGCACGGTTTCCATCCATATTTTTAACAAACCCTCAAGTTCATGGCCCACAGCATGCTCAAATACCGTGGGGCATGCAAATCGTGATTTGGCCGGCGCAGGCAATTTCGGACCGATTTACTGGTCTGCACCCATACAAACAATAACAACGTCTAGCCTCTAGACTAGAAAGGTGGGTCCTATAGCTGTAGATCTCTTTTATTCTCAGGTTATATGTCAGTTCCAGGTAATCTTGGCCATTGCCCTGGAACGCCTCAATCAAACCACCTCAATCGACATTATGAGATTCGCACGAGCTGCTACCATCCCATATTTTTATTTCAAGTGCTGAGCCGACAGTACAGAATAAGTTCTTCCCTAGACGGCAATCTATGAGTGTAATGAGAGATCTCTGCTTGTATGTAAACTACACGTTTCCTTCCATAATTTGCATAAATTGTTCAAACAGAACAAAGTACAATTTTAAAGATTAACATTAATTGAAAAAAAACATTGCACAAACGTTACAAATGCTTGCTTATTCGCGAAGTTGAATGCCCACAATGCTTACCGCGCCAGTTGAACGCTTTAATTATGTTTGCGTGTTTTTCCAAATTGAATGCGGACTCGTCAATTCTGTATAACAAATGCGTGTAAACGAGAGCTCATGAAATCGATGTCTCATTTAAATTGAATTATCATTTTTTGCTCTTTGAATGGTGATCTAGTTCGTCAATTAAGTATTTTTCGATCGATGTCTCATTTAAAAGTGCATCAATTTTGTTAAGCTGGAAAAAAAAGCAAATAAAAAAACCCATACATTTTCGGGGTGAAACTCGAAAAAACAAAACTCAAGAACAGTACATCAGGCCAAAAAAAAAAAAATTAGTCGGTCTCTGGTCAGCGCGCGCGTCGATTTTAATCATGCGCGTCAACCTTTTTTCCCTTCAAATTGTCTGCGGTAGCTACAGCAGCGCCCTCTATTGCCGCACCTCCTCAAATTTTTGTACCAAGGAATGGGGAAATTGCACCAAGGCAAATGATGGAGGGCACCAAGGCAAATTATGGAGGACCCCAATGTATATGAGAACACAACAAAAGCAAAATAGTACCCACCTTGTCTGTACAATCCAAGCTTGAAAAAAAAGGCCCCCCCCCCAAAAAAAAAAAACGCGTCGCCGCGTCAATTCCGGAACTTTGGTCTGACCAGAGACCGAATATTTATTTTTTGGCCTAATATAGGTAATTTTATTATATCATATGGGCGGCTGTTTTTTGTGTTCTCCTTTAAAAAGTGAATAACTTATTTAGAGACAGCAATTGTAAAGGAATCTGTTTGGAGAGGACGGGTTTCGACTCCAGAAAATGGCAGAGCAATGTGAATTCCACTGATTTCATCATCAATTGGAGGCCATCTGTTATTATCGATGATATGCTACATGACTGTGAACAACGATTATAAGTGCGTGGCAGTCATTGTAATCATCTTTGTCGTCGTCGGACATGCAGACCCTCAAACAATAGAAGCGTGAAGTAGATCGAACATCCAGAATCATCTAAATCGTGTTCATTTTTAGGATTATTGGTAATAAGTGGACGCCGTTTGTCAACAATGGCTTGTCTGAGCATCCCAGTAAACAGCATGAAGCGATAAGTGGAATGTTCTGATGGTACTCTTCCCGCCTCCCGGTATATTCTGGATATTCATGAAACAACGGCGTTTTCTGTCGGAATTTTCGGTCGATATTTTACAAAGTGACGGTAAGGTAGGCCCGCTGAACACAAGTGGTTAAATGCATATCACAGCTGCAACGGAAATACGGCAGATGTTATAGCTCGACAATTAATGTTGTCTACACTGTATGGAATTAAGACACATGACTGGCTGTAGGGAATTTTTCTAACAGTTTTAGTTTGGTTGGATTGTTGTTTACTAAGGTAAGCTACAGGGCGAGATGCGATGTTTGGTAGTTTTCTTCATGGGTCTGGCAACGCTGAGTTTCGTTAACTTACTCTTTCTCAGCATTTGGACATCTTACCACCGAATAATAGTTGTCAGTACCTCGACGTCCATGCTAACTCACCGAGAGACAGATGCAGGCTCCTCACCATCCGATCAAATTCGCCAAAAGTTAGTTGCTGGTTCTTCCACATCCGACCAAACTCGCCGAATGATAGTTGCAAGTTCCTTCACTGCCAAGCAAACTCGCCAACCGACAGTTGCAAATTTCTACACATCCAACCCAACTCGCCAAAAGACAGCGTCTAGTTCCTCCACATTCAACCCAACTCGCCAAAAGACAGTGCCTAGCTCCTCCCCATCCAACCAAACTCACCAAAAGACAGCGTCTGGTTCCTCCCCATCCAACCAAACTCGCCAAAAGAAAGCGTCTAGTTCCTCCACATTCAACCAAACTCGCCAAAAGACAGCGTCTGGTTCTTCCACCTCCAACCCAACTCGCCAAAAGACAGTGCCTAGCTCCTCCCCATCCAACCAAACTCACCAAAGGACAGCGTCTGGTTCCTCCCCATCCAACCAAACTCGCCAAAAGACAGCGTCTGGCTCCTCCCCATCCAACCAAACTCGCCAAAAGAAAGCGTCTAGTTCCTCCACATTGAACCAAACTCACCAAAAGACAGTGCCTAGCTCCTCCCAATCCAACCAAACTCACCAAAAGACAGCGTCTGGTTCCTCCCCATCCAACCAAACTCGCCAAAAGAAAGCGTCTAGTTCCTCCACATTCAACCAAACTCGCCAAAAGACAGTGTCTAGTTCTTCCACATCCAACCAAACTCACCAAAAGACAGCGTCTGGTTCCTCCCCATCCAACCAAACTCGCCAAAAGAAAGCGTCTAGTTCCTCCACGTCAAATCAGACTAATCAACCGCCGGTCTTCAGTGCTACTCGACATTATAAATCGCTTAAGGATGGTGGGGTAAATCTTTTGCATGTAGAACTCTTTCAAAAAACACATTTTCAACTTTAATTTCGTAATATTATCACCGACTGTATAGTGGCCGGTCCGTCGGCCTTTTGTAATTCGAAAAGCGAAGACTGAGGGCCAGACCATAACCAAAAGTGTGATGTTATTTCGGGCACAAACCTCTATTTCAGCACCCAAAGTTGTCAGAATTTTGGATGTTTTGCTGTTAAAGATCGTATGATGTTTTCATATATCGGACCTTATTGTCGATTCGGACTATCGGACCGATAGTCTTTTCGCACTATCGAACCTTATTGTCAGTTCGGAATAATGAACCTTCGAACTATTGAACTTTATTTTCGTTTCGGACTATTGAACCAGACTGATTAACCTTATTCTAAACTCGGACTACCGAACCTTCGGATAAATGAACCTTCGGAATATCGGACCTTCGGACTAATGAACCTTCGGACTATTGCATCAAATGTTCGGATTAAAGAACCTTATTTCATTTTCCGACTGACGAACTCCCTCTTATGGAAAATTTGTGCATTCGGACTATTGAACCTTCGGACTATCGGGCGGACCCCTAATATTTTACGAGTTTTCGTGCGTTGATAAATTATATTTTGGTATTTGCATTTGTTTGTATTGGTATAGCCGTTTACTTTGAGATGCTCGTCGTGTGCTGTGGTGTCAAGCTCCGGAACTCTGCTTGGCCAGGGGGCGGGCAAAGAAATCGACCGTCACTCCTGCGTCATCAGGATGAATATGGCTCCTGTCGAAGGCTACCAGAACGACGTGGGCGAAAGGACCAGTTTAAGAGTCATGAATTTTTTCATGTTCAACGTGAAACCCTATGAGCTACCGCCTGACAGTCAGATTATGGTTTGGGGGTTGTTGCCAAGAAGCTCTCATTTGGAGAATGCCCGGAATTTGACGAGGAGCCTGAGTGCGGGATCTACAATTTACGGTCAGACCATGCAAGGCGAGATAGAAGCAGACCAGTTGTTTGCTGAGGAAACCGGGCGTAAGCGGTAAGTAATCATTACGGCTTTCAGCTTGCAGACCAGTAAATAAACTTCCATAGACCCCAATGGTAAATGCGCCCACTTCAAAAAAATCGGGAAAAATACTCACAACTCTCCAAGGTGCTCAAGACACACATCAAATTAAAGCTTATTTCATCATTTTTTATTTTCTTTTCAATTTTTTTGGGTCAACTGATGACTTTTAGGAGAAATTTTCATCCAAAGATGATCACCCCTGAAAATAGTCCTGAAGCCCATCGCCATTTTGAAAAACGATGCATACACTCCATTGCAAAATAGAGCGCTTTAAGGGTCCCAATTTCATCCAAATTGAACGGAACTACAAGCTCACAGTCCTGTGCACGGCTTCCACCCATATTTTTTTTTTACAAACCCTCAAGTTCATGGCCCAGAGCATGCTCAAATACTGAAGATTTTGAGGGCATGCAAATCGTGGTTTGGCCGGCGTAGGCAATTTCGGACCGATTTACTGGTCTGCAACCTTCAACGCGTGGTGTCCCAATAAAATGATCCCATGGATAAGTTAACAGTGCCGATAGGACATAAGACGAGAGTTGTAATCGGCCCAATCATAGTTGAAACTCAAGTTAGGGCCTAATCATAATTCAATCACAATCAGGTCACAATTAACCAGGGATGAACACTGACAAAACACCTTTCCACATTATAAACACTTTAATATACAACTTGACTTAGGAATGTTTATGATTTACCTGTGTTTATAGTGAAGACGATTAAATCGTATTAGTAATGATTGTGGTGAAGATGAAGGCGATGTAATATTTGTCATGCCTCATTTACGTGGTCTGAATTTCTAGTTTAATTTCTTTGGAAAACAACAGAGTTATTAAGGATCAAAAGGAGGGCATGTTCTTTTTGATAGGGTATGTATTGTCAAACTTGGAATGGAGCAACATGGACTGGTGTTACATTAGTGGTCTTTGTTTCAAAACCACCGAACCGAATCCAACAAAAACTTCACACAAGAAAGAAAAATGATTGGGCTTATCAATTCTATAATTATAGATTTGAAATTTTCATCATAAATTACGAGAATTGTGTACATCCTTCACAGGGACATTTTTTGGGACACCCTAACGATGACAATAGTTCTCCTTTAATTATCTGTTCTCCTTTAATTCTGTACAGGGAGGAGACGAATTCTTGGCTATCCACTGGTTGGTTCACTCTAATGATTGCCCTGGAAATCTGCCAGGAGACCCATGTATATGGCATGGTTCCCTCCTATTACTGCACGTAAGTATCTAATTTTAAGGCTCCACGCAAGTATTTAAATATGTTGGGCCTGAAATGAATTCTGGAGACAAAACACGGGAGGGTTGATAAAATGAAAGAATCTGGAAGGCTGCCAAAACTGTCACTTGTCATAGGAATGAACAGACTTTTGGAAGCAGGAAGGATTGGGCTCAGCACGTGTCCCTTAATTCATGCATCAATTGATATTACATTGCTATTTTTCTTTCTTTTGGTAAGGATGAATGGAACAGCAGATGTCCCCTACCACTATTATGATAGTCCTGGGAATAAGCAGTGCGCGACATACAAGGATTCAGAGACGAACTCCACGGGTGCTCACCGATTTATGACGGAGAAAGCAGTCTTTGCCCGCTGGGCTGTAAAACATAACCTCTCATTCCACCACCCCGAGTGGACAATAGACAGAGAAAACCTCACCAAAAGGCTCGACACTCCTTTTGTGAGGAGTACTTTGCGACGGAAATAAACTTGGCCTCACTCCAGTTCAAAGAATGCGTCAGCCGTGATTTGAGTTTAGCCACGACGAGTCCGCGGATTATGTGCGAAGCGGATTATGTGCGAAGATTTTGCACTTTGTGGTAAAAGCATGAAACATGGTACACATGTTTTTAAACCAGGGGCCATAATCATGAAACCTTACTAAGCCTAGTTGGTTACTAAAAAGGCATGTAGTTGTTTACTAAGCCCAGTTGGTAACTAATTGATATTCATGAAACATTAATATTATAGGTTTTCCTGGCTATTTTATCACGTAAAACGTTTATCATTCGAATTCACCGTTTCTAATATTCAAATGCGTCCATCAACATCGACGTTGTGCACTTCCAATGTTTAAGTTCTGAGCTTATTTACTTAATTTACTTTTTGGTTTTTGCTAGAGTGTAAGCGTTTGCTTCGTTTCGTATGTATACAAAGGAGTAAATGCTTCAGATTTCAAATATCTACTTGTCATGTTTTCAAGGTTGGGTCGGGGCTGTCTAAAATATATATACATGTAAAAAGCAAATACTGCTGTGCAAAAATTGCTGCATTTATTAATATTAAACGTGTAAAATTAATTTTTAAAAATCGTAAAGTACATACATGTATAATATATACTATGGGTCGTATGCATAAAAACTAGCATTTGCTTTGATTACTAATTTGGTAAGCATTTGCTCGTATCTGTATTATATGAATACAATGAAGCATTTCTCAAACACAGAAACAGTCGCGACGTGATCAATAATATTGATTTGTTTTGTTTGTTTCGTTTTGTTTTGAGTGAGAAAACAAAATGGTACAGCAGCTGTCTCAGAAAGATTTTTGTTGTTTTTTTAATTTAACCTTGATGTAGTTTTGATCGTTTAGCATTCACATCGTGCAAAAGCTTTGCAGCATGTGGGATGCCGCATATCGCTGTAGTGGCCGTGGTTCGAATAAAGAGTAGTAGTAATGACTATAGTTTCCCATTCCGTAGTAGTGACCTCATGACAACTTATTTTGTTTTCCTGAACCTTTACTTGCATCGCCACACACATATTGGGTGAGTACAGACCTTATTCTTTAAGATGCATGCCCAATTGTAAGGGTTTTTTTCTTAAAATTTAGACAATATATTTTGCAAATTACGCGGTTACCCTAATACGCTCCGAAATCAGGGACCAGGACACGTTCTCATTCAGCAGATTGCAGCTACGCGATGTCACGCGCACTGAACCGACGAATTATAGCAACCGCGCGCGCGTGTGAGACGTGTCAACGCTAATTACGCGGATCCATTTGCGGCTTCGCCGAATTAAAAACGAACTACTGACAGAAATTTCCTAAAAATGCTTCTTAAGCCGCATCTTTGAATGCATAATTCACCGAGTCAGTTTCCCTTTGTGGTTCATTTGATTTTTTTTAAAAACAATTATAAACAATTTTTTTTTGTATCTTATCCATGCAGATTTGACTTTCTGGGACATGAAACCTCAAAGAGTATTAATGATGAAGCCTCTTCTACTCTATGTCACAGCGCTAGTAGTGGCGATTGTGTGCTTCGTGCTATATGCTATAATTTCCCCGATAGTAAAAATATCGTACACACCTCTTCCCTACTTAATCTCAACAAGGGAACATCAGAAGGCTAACGCAGTTCAGGATAATGGTACACATGGTGCCATAATCCAACGGCAGAGGGCGCTTCCTTATTCCGCGACACCACCGTCACTACATGGCATCCTTCATTTCTACACGTCTTTGCTGAACGACCGGGTATATTATCTCTGGATCGTTAGCTTATTGTAATAGTAAAGTCAGACGAGGTACTAGTTTTGGTCCCAGGTTAGTTTTCCTCCATGGGGATCAGTGTGAACTTTAATTTTAGCGGAGCGTTTTTATTTGCAAGTATTATATTCAAACATCCCTATAATAGTAAACATTTCAACAAAATGAATAAATCTAAAACAAACTTTTTGGGCGAAATTTGCCTTATTCATGTCGCCTTTAATTATATAACTCTGGTTTTGGTTCATATTCACATACCAGCCAATGACTTTCAGATGCTCTTCGTGTGCTGTGGTCTCCAGTTCAGGATTTCTAATCGGCAAGGGGGCGGGCAAAGAGATAGACCGCAAACACTGCGTCATCAGGATGAATCTTGCCCCGGTCAAAGGTCACGGCCGCGACGTAGGCACGCGGACGACCGCACGGGTCATGAACTTCATTGCAGCCCCGTTGGCTAACCGGATCCCACTACCGGACGAGGCGATCTTCATCTGGGGATTATATTTAGATGACAGGCCGGGTTTTTACAGGAGGAAAGTTGAAGAGATGTCCAAAAGAGTTGGACGACGAACGACTATTGTTCATCTGACGTTAGAGGGCGAGCGCTATACTTCATCACTGTTTGCATTTGAAACTGGGCGGTCTTTGTAAGTATTTTTCCAATCGCTGAAATGATGAATTCGAAACGATCTTTGTATTAAATAAGAACTATTGTGTTGTATATCTACAGTTCTCAATTGAGGTTTCAACAAAAGTCTGTTTGGCATGCATTGCGGGTAGGCCTTGACTTTTGAAAAATTAATTTGGTTTCAGAGAAAAGACCAAATCCAGGCCGTCCACGGGATGGTATACACTGATGGTTGCAGCCGATTTGTGTAGAGAGATTCATGTATACGGGATAGTTCCACATGATTATTGTTCGTAAGTAAATTATTACAAATTTAATGAAAGTCTAATTGCTGTTTTAGAAACTGGCGTATGTTAATACAATGCCAGATGGACGGCTATATGACCTAAAGAGGGCGCTATGTACCCTCAACAACGAGCGCGAGTCAGTAAATGGCATTTACATTGCCCGACCCGGTAAATTTGTCCGGGAACACACTACAGGGGGTGGGGGAGAATCACGTGTTCACACAAGTCAAAAAGTAACGACTGGTGCCTCACTGGCTCTTACGGATTCAGTTTTAGAATCATTGTCTATAAGGGAGGCCTGTATGCAATCCTGCATAAAATTGGGGTACTGGTGTAGGCCTAGGTGAATGGAGTTTGTGCATTTTAAGGAGTACAGTGAGTTTCTAAGTACCCTGCAGTTACTTTTTAGTTGAATTGTACCTTTTTCGTTTGTTTGTTAAAGGGTTTTTAGTAGGTCAGCTCTTTTGTTTGTATTTAAATTCTAGTCCTCAAAATAGTTTAGAGTTATTAACGAATTCACTTTTGCAACTATCTACAGGATTCATCCGAATTCGACCGTTCGGTATCACTACTTTGACAAATTTTCCGAGGATGAGTGTACGGTGTACCGGCAAGCCGAGCGGCCAACGGGGAGGAAATCTCATCGCTTCCTCGCAGAAAAATCTGTCTACGCACGCTGGGCTGCACGGTACAACATCTCATTCCATTTCCCAAAGTGGAAACCTAGGCGTGGATAACCGAAGGAAACCTTAACCTTTTGTTTTTTTTAAAATTATTTAAAACAGTTTCTGAGCTTAGTTTAGACTTGATGACAAGTCGTTAGATAATCGTATTTTGTCTGTGTTAACTTCAGTCGAACTCCATCGGCACGGCTGGCATGGGCGTCGCGAGGGGGGGGGGCAAGGGGGGGCACTTGCCCCCCCCCCCTGGAAAAGCAAAAAAAAGAAAAAAAAAAGAAAAAAAAGAAAAGAAAAAGAGGCGCGAAGACAAAGTGGTGCAAATTTAATGAGCAAAATGTCCCTGCCCCCCTCTAAAACTGATAAATCGAGAATGTGTTGAGAAATACAAGCATTTTTTGGCAAAATTTTTTTTTGCCCCCCTCTAGAAAAAATCCTGGCGACGCCCATGACGGCTGGTATAGACTAGTACCAATTGGCCGGATTGCGACATATAGTCAGCATCATTTGGTCTGGGAACCAGGCTTCGCGCGTTGCAGTGATATTTTGCGTGCGTGAAACCAGTAACCGGTACCTTAGGCTCAAAAAAAAGTCTCCGGTTTCTGGTATGGAGCTTGCCCAAAAGGTGGTGCGGTGACGCGGCTTTTTTTTTAATTTTTACCTGATACTTCCACTTGCCTTTTCATGTCTAGTCTTAATTCCACAACCCGTCTTGTAGGGCATTTCCAGGCATGTCCGCTACTGCTCGATACTCGCGGTAGTGATGAAAAACGGGGCTTTTTTTTTAATGAGTAGCCTACGGTAGCATACCAGTAAATAAACTTCCATAGACCCCAATGGTAAATGCTCCCACTTCAGAAATTCGGGAAAAATACTCACAACTCTCCAAGGTGTTCGAGACACACATCAAATTAAAGCTTATTTCATCATCTTTCATTTTCTTTTCAATTTTCGGGGGGTCAACTGATGACTTTTAGGAGAAATTTCCATCTGAAGATGACCACCCCTGAAAATAGTCCTGAAGCCCATCGCCATTTTGAAAAACGATGCCTACACTCCATTGCAAAATAGAGCGCTTTTAGGGTCCAAATTACATCCCAATTACACAGAACTGCAAGCTCCCAGTCCTGTGCACGGCTTCCACCCATATTTTTTACAAACCCTCAAGTTCATGGCCTACAGCATGCTCAAATACTGAAGATTTTGAGGGCATGCAAATCGTGATTTGGCCGGCGTAGGCAATTTCCCACCGATTTACTGGTCTGCACCCCAACATACAATTGGGATGGCGCCCCCATTCGAAACCGCTGACTTTCTACATTCGAAGTTGGGACTTACCAACACCTAATAAGGGCGTATAGCGCCATCTAGAGTTCTTAAAGGTTAAGTTCACCGTTGATGAATGGTCTTTTGCAAAGTGCAACAGTTAAATTGATGAACGCAACACTGTCTCATAACAAGTAATTGTAGCGGCACAGTTTATACGTTTTAATTTCAATGTTTTGAATAGAAGTCGATGCTTCGTATAGCATGGATTTGTGGATGGGCCAAAATATCTGTTTTCCTCGATGTTTTTATGCGAAAAAAACCCGTACATTTTCCTCTTTTTTTATAAATATTTGAAATGTGGACATATGCCTGTAGGAAACAATATGTCATCCAGACAAAATTTAACAAGATGTTAAAAATATGACTAGGTTATGTTTTCATTCGGACGCGTGAGGGCAGTACGTTTGACAGTCTAGTTGCCAGAATGGCTAGAGGGCCGACCTGATGTTTCCCTCCCGTTGACAGAGATTCCACAAGCATTATTGGAATTACGTCAGATCCTGTAACTTATGCAGTTCAAGTAGTTTGCATGCAGCAAACTTACTTGCTATACAAAAGCGTAAATCTGTATCGACGACCGGGGGATGACGTGAAACTTTCTAAGACGAAAAGCGGGAGGGGCAGGGGGCTGGACATCATTAGACACTAGGTGGCGCTCATACATAAAACTGATCAGAGACGTACATGGGTATATTATTACATGTAATGATAATAAACATTGTATAGCACATAATACAATTTAGTCAATTTGGGAGATCGTTCCATGTTATAGGGTTGTAGACCAGTATAAATTCCCATATAGACACCAATGATAAATTCCCACACTTAACCCCAAAAAAAAGGTAAAAATAATCCTCTCACATGCTGGTGTTCAAGACATACATTAAATTAAAGCCCGTTCTACCCTCTTTCAATTTCTGTTATTTTTTTTTTTTTCGGGGTTAATGACTTTTGGGTGATTTTGCCCTCCAAAGATAATATCCCGTAAAAGTAGTCCCAAAAGCAACAGCCATTTTGAAAACTGATCCCTCCATGCACTGCATTGCAAAATTTTAGCTATATTGGGTAAAATGTAATCCTAAATTTGACTAGTTTAAATAGTTGCTTTAATTTTGGGGGCTACAGTCAGCACACACTAAATGTTGGAGGTGATCCAATGCCCACCCCTGGTAATAAAGTAGGGGATCTACCCCCCCCCCCCCATATTCCCCGGGATGAACGCCCATCTGTTACATTGTATGCATGCATGAGGCACACAACTAATGCAAATTAATATTAATGAGCGGTTTAGTGGCTGATCATAAGGTATAGGGCTAATCACACAGGCTTGCAAAGTAGCATGTCGACAATATGCCGCCATCCATAGCCTGTGTGATCCATGCACTGATGACTTCAATTACCTTGACCTTGGCTGGCTTGATTACTAACCCATAGAGCTCACCTGCGATCGAACACCAACCGCTTTAGGGATCTCTTCAAGGCTACAGTGGGCTGGCTTCATGATACTGTCTCGCTTTAATGAGGTGCGAGGCTGGGAGTTGCTGTCATATCACTAAATAGAGAAGATGGGGCAAAATAGAACTTTGTTATGACTGGGGCCAATAATGCTCAAGAATGTCTTGTTATATATATATAATAACGATCAAAATGTACTAAATGTTAATTTCCAGCAACAGACACTGCAAACTTTTTTATCAGAAGTCTTAAATTGTTAATGTTATTTATTAGCTGCATGTGTCACCAGGGAATATTCTTTTACTAACTGGAATAAAACAAGGCGGAAGAATAACGATTGAAATAGAGAAAATAAAATAAATGTAGTCTGTACGTATTATTTGGCATTGTTATAAACGACAAAACCGATGCACCCTCCTTCAAATTTAACGGTTGAGAATTGGTGTTTCATTTCACGTTTGGATGAAAAAGGGGCATGTCAGTCCATCTGCGCCGTTTCTGCAATTGGGCGGGATAATCTGTTACCCATTGGCCCCTCTGTAACGTTCAAAAGGGCGGTGCCTCCAAGGGTGGGGTATGTAAATGACATTCCCCAATGTGTAACCATTCTATCGGTGTAAACACACACGGACGGGCGAAGAATATTCATCAAACATCATTTGAAGTACTACTGCTCGCTTTATTAACATGTTATCGATATTGAAACGTTGACCGCACCTTTGCATGTGATTCTCGTGCAAGCGTTCGTTTCCAGTCATCTCTCTCGGTATATATAGCCCTACCTCGGTCTACTGGAAATACAACGATACTCGGAGTTTGGACGCTGATTAATTTTCCTGCTCCCTCTACGTGCCTAAGCCGTGTTTCATACTAAATCGACCATGTGTCACCTCCTCATTGCACAGATACAGGAATGTTTATCCAATGGAGGAGATCAATACGTTAATGTGAAGGCCTTTTTTCACCATCAGGGCGGCTTGAATGCCATAGGCCTACGACTCCAAATTATGAATTCCTCTCATAAAAAATCAATATTTTCATCCTTTGGTAAAGACATGGAAACTGCAGCCGTTTTAAAGTCACACTGTTTAAGTAATGTTCATTTTTTTGTGATCCAGTATAAATCGGAAATAAAAATGTAGCGCACAAATGTATTAAAATTGAACAAATTTGTGGCTTTATCATCTGATAGACATGCAGAAAGATAAACCCAAACTATTGCAGACTTTCTTCGTGGAAAAAAAAACCCAGTGGACAAAACTCCAACCATCAACGATATAGGAAACATACTTTAATTGTTTAAAGTTTTACGTAAGTAGCACTGACAATTTAAGAACCTGTTCAATAGTCACCCACTTACTATTTCGTATAAATATGTCTTTCAACGGTGCTTTATCGCATGCTGGCTTAATAGATCAGCCAAACTCATGCTGTGTTCTCGCATCCATAGACCTATAATGCATGCCTTAATTGAACTCATCAGCAAATAGCTCATTATGCAGATTTTTATGCCCTAGCCTTAATAAACTTGCAGATACGCAGATGAAGCAATACATCATCGTTCAGAGGAAAAGCGCACTCAACCTGTTGAACCATAACGTTCTTTCGCTCGCAATAAAAAAACAACCAAAGAACCACGGCAATTCCTGTTTGCTTTCTGCCCCCCCCACAATATTGTTTTCTTTTCCTGCTGGCAGGTATTGAAAGAACGCACCACAAATTGTCATTGAACACTCAAAAGTCAGTCACTGTGAATTGAACAAAAGGTATCATCAATGTCTTAACTGTCACTAGTCATTTTGTATAACAACAATTAACAACATCTTCATCATCTCCCCTCCTCCACGTCAGAACCACATTATTGACATTTCAATTTTACCGACGATTTTAAGGACGCCAGCTACCAATTTCAGGGGTACGTCATTCTTCATGTAACAAGCAGTCTATCAGCTATATATATATAGCTTCGTGACGTGGCCAATGATAGTGATATTTATGACTGCAAAGTAGATTGGCATTCTCATGAGGATCATGTGTGAGAATACACTTGAAAGAAAAAGGATCAATTTAGGCCACGGCTCGTCTGCTATTACACCGCAAATGACTGGATGGCATCAGCTCCATAATGCTCTCACTTCGCCACTGAATGAGCTTTGCTCATTATGTGTTTGCCTATGGGGATGTAGGCCTTGACAACGAGAGTTAATGTGTGTATGTTCTGTATGCCTACTACATGTTCAGTATGCCTGACGTGTCTGGCTACTCGTAAAGTCAAATCATCAGACACGATACGCGATGTGAATTTTGTGTAGCTTTAGATCAAATACATTTGGTATGAAAAAAAAAATGAAATTAATAATGGTCTTGCAGTAGAACCATAATTAAATGGACTGCTGACTTTATGAGGCATGTTCCAAAAAGAGCTACCGACATTTTAGTTTTTCAAAATAGTTTGAAATTTCATTTTAAAAAAACCTATAAAGCAGGAGTTTTTTCCCCAGATACATTGTTATTAATTCTTATGTGTTCAAGGGGTGTTTAAGACACTTCTGAAATTATGCCCAGATTTTCTGCTTTCATAATGATGCTGCACACAGCCACTGAAAATGCATTGCCTGGAATAATGACAATATACAAACACTATATGGGAGTTGTCCCTAGCTGTTTGGCTGCGCATGCGCACAGGCTTCTCACGCTAGAGAGGTTTTTGTGGGCGATTTCCCAGGACTGTCTGTATCGCACGCATCACATTTCCACATCGGGGCGTGCAGTCAGCCAGCCAGTATACCGACGATAATTCCATACAAGGAGGGTATGCTACGTCGCCAGTTCTGTTATACAACACACCGCCTTGATCTCTGCATACGCCACAGACCGGGAGATATTTAGCGTCTCTGCGATCGCCGTCATCTCTGGATACGCTTGACACCTGAGGAAGGAGGCAAAACTGCATCTTTCAGTCAGAATTTATCCTTAACCGAGCTACAGCAGCAAGCAAGAAATATGGCCGAGAGTGGAGAAAAGGACGCCTGTTTGGCCAAGTTTCGGGTGAAGTGCGAGAACTTGACGGCCGATGAGTTTGCCGAAAAATGGCACAAGTACGACCGTGATGGTAAGTGTAAATACTTAGTGGCATAGATATCATGCGTCCAGAATCAGCCCACTTGGGCAAGTGTTTTCCTTAGCAGCATTGATTAACAGGTGTTTGTTGTGCGATTCAAGGATCAACGCGCGTTTCTTTAATCTTCTCTTCTTTTTGAAAAGATATTATCAGGCTGAGCTTGCATCCGGAGTTTATCCAATGGCTTTGGCAGAGTCAGTCTTGGTTTTCACGATGCTTCCGTCATCATTTTGTGGAACAAGTCTATTGTGGGTCCTCGAATTTTCAACTTAAAAATGGAAGGAGTTTTGGTCTAACAAGAAGATAACGATTTCATCTTTAAAAGAAAACAAAATCCCTTTAAATCCCCATATCGATTCTCCCAAAATATCCTTTAAATATACGAAGTATTCTCATCGGTAAATCCACCTTGTTGAATTAAGCCACAGCTGTGTAGTTACTCTTTCGTTGCACATGAGCAAAACAACATCTGTAATTTCTTTATTATAAAAAATAATATTCACAAGTTATAATTCGAATCAAACGCCAAGCAAACGCAGGTATATACACGGACCTATATAAAGGAAAGACATATTGATTCCAAAGGGTATTCTGAATACAAAATATCCGTGAGATTTGGTTCTGAGCGTCCAGAGGACATGGAATTAAATGTATAGAGGCGGAACTTGTAGAGATCGATAATAACAATTTTACCACAAAATTATCCTCAAAATGTAGCAGCCTGTTTCAACGATTGAAATTTACGCATGAAAAATGATTGAGAAATGAAGTCATTTGCTTACATGTAAATGTATGCGTCGTGCACATTACAGTTTAGATAGCTATATCCAACTGTTTCTTGCTTTGTACATGCCGTGTTGATCCAATATGCCTCACCCTTTTCCTTTTCACTTTTTTTCTTTTCCAGGAAATGGCTACATCGAAGGCAGTGAACTGGAGTTCTTTTTCAGGGATTTCATCGATATAGTAAGTGACAATTCCTCGTTATTATAATAATATGTCATGTATTTATAAACTATTAATACGATAACTAAACTTTCTGAAATGGTATAGACCCCAACATGGTACTGAAATAAACAAAAATTAGGTCGGTTATGTTGTTTGAAGTGATGTCCCACTTCAAAAGGTCTTGATAAACTCAAAACCTCCATAATTCCGCAGTGGTTTCACTATGCGACTGTGACATTTTTATTCATTTCCTATCACATTTATATACCAAAATGATATGAAGAACTCTCAATTGAAGGCTTTTAAGTTGCATACTGTCCAGAAATGGGCGCATGGGTTCGGAATGTGCCGGAACGAAGTCCGATGTACTCCGAAAAATTGGCGCGCTCGTGCGTAGATTACATAGATTAAAATATAAGCTGCGGTCACTCATAACCAGAATGTGGCATATGGGCGTGGCATGAAGAAGGGTTAATAATGTTAAACTGCAGATTTCTCACATCACTGTTCAGTACAAGCAACATGATTGGATGACACCACAAAGCATGAATCCCACAATGCATTGCGGTCTGCTTGCGTAATGAGATGACAATAATTGTGCATAATTGTACCCGCTGTTATTGCTTACGATTTTGATATTTATATGGTTGAATGCACTCCATACATTTCATAACGCAATGCAGCTTGTGCCGCATGCATGCATTATTATTCAAATAATTTGGCCTACCTGCAAATGTGTGTAAAATAATGATCGATTTGCTAGCACGATGCAAGGTTATTAGTTGTTTTAAAGACTACTTGTAGAATTAATAGGAAATAATCATGAACGATATCGCTGTCGTTTATAAGTGGGCTGGCACTGTATTTACCTTGATTTCAGATACACATAATTATCAGTGGCAAGAACGTGTGCGAAACGTGTCCTATACGGTTCGCACTTTAACTTAAGAGGGCGCTGTTTAGCCTAACAACAGGGGCAAGTGAGGGCGTTTATCATTTCGCTAGTTCAGGCGAGCTACATTGTGGTCCGGTTACATTTAGGGAATCATGTGTTCTGATATAGCTAGGAGAGTTAGCCTCAACTCGATTGCATTAATGACTAAAAAGGGTGCTGGTTACTACCGGTGCACCTACCTTGTTGTTTCACCCGCCTTACATACGATAGGGAGTGCCCAACCCTGATATTGAAATTTCTGAAGAGATGGGGGTAATTATTGGTCGGAGCCAACAACAGTTAATTCGGGAGCATTTGATAATCAACTAAAAGTAGCCGAGAACCCTGCGCCCACAACACGAGCTCCCTCGCCTTCTTGGGTCCATATGAATTGATGAAATGTAGTTTGCCAAGGAAATTGGGAACCAACCCTCCAGGGTGTTTTAAACTATGCAGAATCTTGTTGAATTGAGCACGGTTTTGGGGTTTTAATGATATTAATGTGGTGTTGACTACCTCGAAGGCAGGTGTGCCCATAATCATGTGATTCGCTATGACTATGACACATTTTGGATACCAAATTACGCCAACTCGGCCGTTATGTCAACGATGAATATACTTGTTATACTCTATACTCTGTATACTCTAAACCTGGCGACGCATCTTGTGCAATTCACTAATTATCATCGCTGCAGGTGGCCATTATTATGCGGGAAACTTCAACCACTTGTAAAGATCAACGTGGCGTCAGCTGGATTCCAGTTGTCACGGTCAATTTAACGTGACAGCATAATAGACTCGCAATACTATCCACGGGTCCTTTCATCGTGGCGTAATAGTCATACCGTATTACAGCGAGAGTGGAGCCAATTTCATTACAGTTTTCAATATCGTTGACAGCGGCGAACATCGTACAGAAAAAACGGAATTCTAGAAACAAGAGAGGTTGACAATACAATAAGCCTGCGTGTATTTATACAAATCACCACACTGCGATCTTTATCATCATTCTTGACATTTCATTATAAATATGACAGCTGGGAAGAGGCGTTGACCGAAATACGCAATTTATATCACTCGAGAGAGAATAACCTTGCAATGCAGTCCTGTAGTCCGTTACACAGTGTGTGGAAGCTAAACCCGACAATGAAATACCCGATACTTGTATCAGACATGCTTACCGTTGAAACCACTCGTCCGAGTCTGATCGAAATTACAGAAACGCATTAAAATTAATTTTTGTTAGGCCTATAAACTAAAGCAGCAAAATTGTGTATAAGTTGAACCCGAAATAATTCAGTACACCAGGCAACACTATATCCCTTGTTTTTCGTAGAGTGATTAACAGGTGTTACAATGCTGCCTGAGCGTAACGGTTACAGCCCGATAGTCCGAAGGTTCGCTAGTCCGAAGGTTCGATAGTCTGAAGGTTCTTTAGTCCGAAGGGTCATTATTGTCCGAAGGTTTGTTAGTCCGAAGTTGCAATTGTCCGAAGGTTCGATAATCCGAAGTTCCGATAGTCCGAATAGACGATGGTTCGATAGTCCGAATCGACAATAAGGTTCGATAGTCCGAATTGAGAATAAGGTTCGATAGTCCGAATGGGCAATACGGTTCGTCAGTATGGCACTCAGTCGGACTATCGGACCTTACTGTTGATTCGGACTATTGGACCTTATAGTCTTTTCGGACTGTCGAACCTTATTGTCAATTCGGAATAGTGAACCTTCGGACTGATTAACCTTATTATAAATTCGGACTATCGAACCTTCGGATAAATGAACCTTCGGATTATCGAACCTTTGGCTTAATAAACCTTCAGACTATTGCATCAAATGTTCGGATTAACGAACCTTATTTCATATTCGGACTAACGAACCCCCTCTTATGGAAATTGTGTGCATTCGGACTATCGAACCTTCGGACTATCGGACCTTCGGACTATCGGGCGGCCCCCGAGCTTAACACCAAACCACAGATCATTGCAGCATTATTGACCATTTTCTACACCGTTCCACCGCCTTCCACAAGGTGTGCGTGTGAGAGTGAAACCTACCTTACCAGAGCCGTGTTTGGACAGCTCAGCATACAATATGAACAAGCACAAAGAGGCACGAAGGACTAAAAAACACGAGGCTCACAGACAGAACACCCGCATCCATAAACTGTCCTCTGATGGCTGTGCATTGAAACGCCTAGCATGTAACCCTGGAAACGTGTCGTAACCATGGTGATTTCTCCTCATGCCCGAAGAGTCTCTTGTGTGCAAAGACGAGGGTCGGGGATTTCATACCACCCGAAATCGGTTTCACGTGAGAACATTGAAACAGGTGGAGTATGTCTCTTGCGCGGAACAAGATCTATGCTGAATTCGTTATGCGCGAACACGGCCTCAGAAAGCAATAACTTTATATGCTCTTTCTCAGCCACTTCCTTTTCATGTGTCGCTTCTTTTCTATTCTTGAGACAAGCTGATACTACTTATGAATATTTCATAGCTTCCCCACCCGCGGTGAAATGGAATTTGCCAATTCGATATATTAGCCATGCATGATGTCGTGGCAAGGGATGGCGGCCCATTACTTTTATTGGGTCACCTGCAGCTGAGGCGAGAAAATGCACAATTTCGAGGCCAGCAAAGGTTCCTGGCGGGAAAATCGATGGGGATTTATGCGGCAATAACAAGATGGCGGAACGGTTTGAGGCAATCTTTGAAACTGCTATTTTTCGTCGCGTATATTGCACAACATTACAGACATAACACTTTACAGATTGTCGAAATCACTTGCCCCAGGCAGTGCAGTTCTGCAAAAGTTCAACCGTGCTCGACTCAAGAATTGTTGACCTCGAAATCTTCGCTGTCAGTAACAACTTATCCCCCACCTCCCCGGCCAGCAACTTACCACTATCTATTGAACTCATGGATTTAAAGAGTTTCTGAGTAAATTAGCTTCAGCATTTAATAAGGATAAAGTCTCGTATTCGATATCATCGATGCAGCGGTTCAGGATACCTGAGTGATTGTGTGATTCAATCGTGCATTTATGAAATTGCAGTATTTTGCAAAAATGGACCAAAACTTCCAGTAACCGTTGCATTTCACCTCCGGCCTCTGTCTCTTTCTATGATAAAATCTGGTAATATCGGCACATGTCCTGTAAATATTTCATGCGGTGGCAGTTTTGTTACTTTCTTATTATCTTGCTGATGAGAATTATGATAATGGGTAAATGTAATGAACGGACAAACCGACCAACCGTTTGTTTTCTTTGAAGTTTACGGGCAGATGTTGTATTATAGCAGACAAACAAACGATTAGTTTGAAAGACTATCCACTCCACCGGCCAGTTGTGGGGGTATTATGGTAAATCCCGGGTATCATGGACTATTAAGAAATTGCATGCAAGATGCAAGTGGAGGCTTTGAAATCGTGACTGCCTCAAATGCAAATCTTATGTAGAGTCAGGAGTGTAGACGATGCGTAGGCTGGTTAAAGAAAACGAACCCCATCCCATCTGTAGCGAACCCTTTTGAAGTGCTTTCCATAATCAAACTATATCCCGGGCTGATGTTGTTTCCTTCTCCTCCGGCTAGTCTGTAGGTCTCAGATAACATCTTTCTCTCTCTCTTTTTTTTCTCTCTTTATCTTAATATGAGACGCGTGGGCAAGGGGTCCATGTAAGCGCTGCAAAACCTGAAAATAATGACTTGGGAATAGCATTGCAATAGCTGGCGGCTGAGGGCCTCATCAGACGCTGTTTCAATCTGCCCTGCACCAAACTGCTCAGGATGTATATACCATTGCAAAAGAACCGCTTGAAAACCTGAAGCCTGGAGAGGTTGGACGAAGATTGTGTAAAGTGCAGTGTACGCGGTTTTAATTTGATCTGAGAGAAACTCATTTATGCAGCGAAGAAATTTGTTCTCCGAATGGCGGTGGTGCTAGCCACTATGTTGGTTTAATGAAGCTCAGAATGCACATGGCCAGGGGATCGAGATATGCGAGTAGCTACACCACTACGACTGTGCTGTGACTTTGGAACGGAATAACAAAACATAAAATTGTAGGCCAACCCGTTTTTCAAAAGGGGAGAACACCTTTTGGTCCCACGTGTCCACTTTTACTATTGCTTTGTTACCTCAGGCATACAGAAGCACGATTAATGCATGAAATATGCGGCCACAACTTTTCACAGAGGCTATTACATGTGCACTGAAGAAGTGAAGCCTTTTCCTTTTTAGATTTTTTTGATAAATCTGTTATTTAATTTTCGAATAGTTGCACTGTATAGCGACACCACGTTTGCAAGAATTTTCTACGGAATGATTTCCCTTTAAATTTACCGCCTGCTAAAACAGCAGGCGTGGTATACCCACTAAATTCATAACTTACCATCAGAATAAACTGTCAACTCTGTGAAGCCATCAAACAGGTAGTTTGAACTTTGAAGTGACACTTAAACAGATTATGGAAACATTTCCTAAATGTAATGTCAAGGGATATACTAATTTTGTTATTTGGTTTCCTGGAGTAAGAATGCTAAATTCCACTATTGAATTCTGCACAATCATAAATGAAAACTTAGAACAGGAATAAGACATAGCACTTGATTCTAAAATGAGAGGCTTTTGTAAAGATGATTGGGCATGGTAAACTTGTAGCCACAGCAAAGTGTCACACATGAGAGACCCGTCTTTCAAGGCGTTGGTATGCGCTTTAATGAATTTCTACTCTGTATAGCCTTTCTAATCACTTTGACAATGTCAAGCCCGGTAGGGGCTTTGTAAATGAATTTGCCAGTCGACAGCTAACGCGAGCTGAAGATTGCCAGCGGTCGCTCTCTCTTAACGCTCAAGTCGATATCGGCTTTGCGTTTACCACACGTCTTCACTCATTTGCCCCAACACCAACGAGTTCAACCGTTGTGACGCCATGGGCTCGCCATACAACACGCAACTATTTTTCAGCACCTCCATTGCATGCTTTTTGAAAGCCCAACTTACACACAAAATCAGTTTAAAGATTCAACATGCAGGGTTGCCATTCAGCTGTAACCCTGCCAGTGTTCCAGAGTCAGTCGGTTCACTTCGTATCAGGTTTGACAGACCCACCAATTTTACCCATTTGTCTCCGGTTCCCATTGGTGACCGCTTGGAGGGTAAAACATGGCCGACTTGGACTTTAGTCGCAGGGATGAAACGGTCGTCGGTTTGAGCCCCCAGTTTTCATTTAAGGCGCGAATTCAAAGCGGTCTAATCACACCGTGGCAGCTCCTTAATAATTCTTGTCTTCTGGCTGCTTGTTTGCTGCATCGACGTTCCAATCAGGAGGCTGTCATTAATGATGAGATAGCTTGGAGCCATGCAAGCCAGCTCATCACAACCTCCATTGCAAATCCACATTACTGACAAAGGGCTCAACATAATTATAGAGCCCGCGCCCAAACTTGTTCTTTTTCCGCGGCATGAAAGGGGAAAGAGAGGGAGAAACAAACAGAAGAACAACAAAGCTCATCATATAGCTTTGACGATTGCAAAATATCGAGGAAACTCGTTCGGAGAACCCAAGGCTATCGGAATAAAACGGAGTTGTTTTCCTTCGTTGAAAAGGGTGTTCGAATCGTTATAAGTCGGCCTGCATGCTGCAAGTGATAACAAACGACCAATATTTCTGTATCGATCGTTCATTTATTACACATGCTTTCGCAAGATCACTCTCATAATTAGGACAAACTGTGATACTTCACGAATAGATCAAGAAAAACACGCTGAACTCTGACTGAAACTGGTTGGAAATCGATGCCCAGATGGCGAAATGTGTGTGCGTCAGTAGTTGGTCTGATCTACGGTCGTTGGTGACACTTCTCCTTTTCCTAATAAAATGCTAAAGATTTCTAATTTGCTGAACATTATACTATTGCTATTTTAATAATTATGTATGTACTAACTTTACCTTGCATAGATAATAAAGTTACATGTGCATAAATAATAAACATTTAAGGTAAATAACTCAGACACTGTGGTGTCGATTCCCTTCGAAAACTGGCACATACATTTGATAAGGTCTTTATGTTGTCGTGCTTCTCACAGTATTTTTTAATTCATTTGGGAAATGATCCTTGTCTTTATGCTTAACAGCAGTACAATTTTGATCTGATAAGCTCAAACCGAAGCCACTCGGCCTTGTTCAACATGATGAAGCATCCCTCATCAGTTTTAAGCACAAAAGTCGGAGCGGCTTTTCATTGAAGCCGCCCGGCGGGCACCAGCGACTCTTGTATTTCGCTGATAGATTAGCCGTGATGCCCGATCGGAATTCCAATCTTCTGTGGCACATCCCGTTGGTTTCCTCGAACTATAGTTCCCGGTTATAACCGGCCCAGCCGTCACTGCGCGGTAATAAATAGAAACTATGGCGTGGGGTGTTTGACCTATTTACCTAGTTGAATGTATAACAGACTCGTATGAAACTATGAATAGAACCTTATGAAATGTAGATCGAGGCCTTTCAGCTGATATTTTTGGTAACACGCATCTTTATCAGGATCCAAATCCAGAGCGCTTCTGGATCGCCAAATCAATCCCTGTGTTAGTTACCATATATCCATCCCTTGCTCTGGCAGTTTTCTCACCTCTTGGTAGACGCATTTTACGGATTGTGGTTTTTATGGCGGGAAACAGTTTCAGGTTCACCATCTGTCATTTCCATTCACACCTGCAGTATCTTGCAGACAGATAAACATTGTGTGTGTCATCCTGTACTGGCGTGATATGATCAACGATTCGACTGGGTTATTCCAGATTGGACCATGGTTTCCACGGTGAATAATTGAAGGATTGGTTCATCGTGTGCGCATCCACGTTGGCGCCATCGATACAAAATAGTTGAACTGCTGATTTTATTTTTAAGCAGTGGGTCGCCATTAAGCTTAATCAGTAACGGTTCGATGAATAACATGAAACATTAGAGTGAAGATGTTTTATCATGTTGAACCTGCCAAGATTCAACATCTGAGTATCGCCGGGGCACTTATCTGGGATCAGGGCGCTCTGCAAGGCGTAATCCAGCCTTTTATTCAGGGTTAAGGAAGTACCCGTGAGAGTCGGCAGGCAGTATGTGCCACGTACTGTGACATGAAAACCTATGTGGTCTGCCCCCTTGTTCAATGTCAGATAGCCATATTGAACCATTGGAACGACGGACAACTTCTAGTACAATATCATGTTAAAACCACCTGCAGTCACTGCACCTTTAACGTAGCCACATTGAGTAATATAAGATTCACGCACGTCACGAATACAATCTCCGCTTTTTTGATTGCCGCTATATTTATGGCTCAAAATAGCCACTCTGCGCACATGACAGAGCCATATGAGACTACCGAGTGGAGTCTTGGGTTCCATTAAAAGGCTAAATTTAGGTTATGGATATCAAGGGTGCTTCACGTCCGTTAAAAACAATCGATGCCCAAAGCTATCCCATTAATAAACCTGCACCGTCCAAGCTTACCATTACAGCCAATAAAGTCACAGATAGCACAAGAAAATGAAAGGAAAAGGAACTAACCATAACTAGGGTATTCCAATTACTGGCGAAATGCCGTATTTGACGCAATTCCACGTATACGACTACATTCATACGATGGCACTTTGCACCGAAGTTGGCTGAAAATGAGGCTCGCGACTGACAACAGATTTAGTAACCTAACATTGGATTTTAACGTAAAGGCTGAGAAACCTAACGACGCCAAAGAGTCTTGGTTTTGAGTGCACGCATGATGCATCCTCGGCTTCCAAATTCCGTGCAAAACAAAAGACCAGATTGCTTTAAAACACTCGGACATGATCCGTCATTGTGATCCGTCTCGTTTCTTCGTGATGAACGTCCGGTTTGCAAATCCAGTGCCGCATACAGTTACTATTTGTCCACCGTTGAACTTTCAAAACAAATAACAAGGGGTTCGTATTTCATGCTCGGGGGCTACTTCACGTCCGATGGACCTTCAGTAAAGTCATCTGTTTTGGTTCGTGAGGATTTGATAAATAAGTGACTCCATGTTAACTGATCGCAGCACCCGCCGGAGTACCAGAATTCGATAGACATTATCGACTAGTACGTCTCGTTTCCATGGAATCGAAAGGGCGATGACTCAGTGTTCACCTTTATTCAGTGGCGTAACCACGGGGGTACATCCCCCCCCAGCGGAGGTCCGTGTCCCCGCGGATGCGCCCCCCTCCCCCCCCCATGTAAATCTTGCATTGCATAACTATAACTATCAGCTGCCTTCAGTGCCCCCTTGAAAAAAAACCCAGTGTACCCCAGGTGCCCCCTAGAAGTTTACGCTATACGCTGCTGCCCGCTATATTCAATGAATCCCAATAATATCAAGAACTCTGGCATAGCCTGCTTACTAAGTTTCACTGCTGCTTTTTATACAAGTTTGAAACCTTCCGTTGAGTGGAACATTGTGCCAAGATAGCTACAGGTATTGAACTCAAGCTCCAACACAACATAGGGAAAACAATGAACCCAACACAACCCGCTTCCTGACCTGTTGCCCAACCTGATTACCTATCCTACCCTACCCTACCCTACCCTACTTACCCTACCCTACTTACCCTACCCTACCCTACTTACCCTACCCTACCCTACTTACCCTACCCTACCCTACTTACCCTACCCTACCCTACTTACCCTACCCTATACCCTACTTACCTTACCTTACCTTACCTTACCCTACCCTACCCTACCCTACCCTACCCTACCCTACCCTACCCTACCCTACCCTACCCTACCATATATCAAACCTAACTCAGCCAGACTCAATTCAACCCAATTGAGTTCAACCAAACGCAACGCAATGGAACCCAACTCAAAGCAAAACGTGCTCATTATTTAGAGAGTTAAGGCCAAAAACAAAAGTCTCCGGTTTCTGGTATGGAGCTTGCCCCCAAAAATGGTGCGGCGACGCGGTTTTTTCCCCCTTTTTTTCTTCAATGTCGGCCGATGACTGCAAATGGTGCCCGACGATAAAATTGTGCAGCAGCAGGATTCCAGTCAAACCAGTGAGTTTGGCAGTTATGAGACATCATCTTTACATTGAAAAAAAAAACTTTTTCGTTTTGCCGACGCGCATGGCTACGGCGACGCACGCGCATACCAGAAACCGGAGACCTTTTTTTGGCCTTAAAGTGGACCAGCCCCAAAGTAACATGATACACTTCCGTCTTTCCATTCGTCTTTTGAAATTGAAATTTTATGTATCGTTGTTTTGTAACCATACAATCACCCGAATAGGAGAATGATCAAGGCGAACTTAAGGCAAAGCACCTGTTTTGTAGATCCATGAGCAAATAGAACCTCTGTAAAGCCAAAACATGTCAACAGATACCGGCAGTTAATTTCTTTCCTCTAGGCCAAGCTTTACAAATGACATTATTGTGAATGCAAACGAGCTACCGTTCCATAGCTGTTACCGGAAATGGTTGCTCTGTAAATTGGGCAGCACCCAGCGTATGCAGCTTCACACGTTGCCTGACGTGGTCTGTGGCAAATCGATGTTGTTTTATGTGGCCGCACGACCCACTGTAAACGCGCCCTGCCTGCGGGTTCCCGCTCTGACGTAAATTGGCGGGAATCGCCAGGATCTTTGGCGCGAAAAACCGAAAGTGCGCGACTAACGGCGTGCTTACTAGCGTGCCGTTCAGATCGGCTGTGCAACACGGGGTCTCAGGCGGTATGTGTTGGGGGATATAAAACGGAGTCCAATTATTCATCTCTGCCGAAAACATCCGTTACTGACGTTTGTGTATCCCTCCAGGGTCGAGTTACGTATACGAAAGTTTGAGTTTTACTCTTTTTATGTTTGGTTGTTTACTAAAATACATTTTAGTCTATAAGCAGATATATTACGTTACAAACTTTATATGATGTAGTTAAGCTTGTTTTGATTGAAGTATCTTACTGTAGATTTGTTCTTCTTAACACATTCGCGTCTTTGGTATTGTCGGAATAAGTTAGTCAGGCACGTACGAAACATAAGTTTATGCGGTTATGATAACCATTTTGTGCAAACTGCGGTCGCACATAATAACATTATCATTATGTTCGTCTGTGTTGCGCACAAACCATAATTTCGTACACGTCCACCCTTAAGTCAGACGGTTTTCCATAGTAAAATAGCGCAGGTTCTTCGCCTACGTTTACGGCAAGCGGTAGCCATGAAATCGGGCTCTGAGCTGAGTTTAACTTTCTTCGACTGGCTGATTGCTATTTTCACAGAGTCTGAATGTTACAGGTCAATTTGCAGTTTTCCAAGACTTTCTAACATCTATATAGTCAGACTCGTTTAGATTGGTAGATTACAATGACGGGTCTAGAGCTAACGGTCGTATCGACATGTCAGCGCCAGTTAATTTTCCTTCTTATCCACAAACCTTGACGCCGATTGAACAAGACCGTTATATAGATACCAAGATGGTGTAAACATGCGAGCGGTGTAATTCCTAAGAGCCGGAATGTCACATGCTGTTTGAGCTTTTCCGATTTGCGTGACATTCGAAAATCATGATTTGGATAAGATAGACCAACATGAGGATGCCATTTTAGTTTACAGCAGCTAGGATAAACTGGTGACATTGCAATTTTTCACACGAGTTTCGTCACAGATCATGTTTGAATGTCAGTAGCGCATGCAACATTTTGCACTGAAACATAAACGTTGGGATCTTGGCTTCGCTGGTCGATTGGCAGGATACGTCGAATTCATGTTTTTAATTGTAATAATAGCTTTTTAGAAACCTGGTAACAGTTTTTACATTCGGAGCTCTTATAATTTACAATACCACAGATAATGGCAAATTCAAGTTCACTTTTGGAAGCCTACCTTATCAACAAAACGTTTACCATTTTCATATCTTTAATGCAGCGAGTATGTTGATTGTTAATAATCAGAGTCGGCGTACAGGAAGCCACTCAGTTTTGAGGACCATCGTGGTATGGCAGTTTTTGCAATTATTTATGTCAAAATAAGAGTAACTCACACCAAAGCCGATGGGGGTGTCACGGTACGGTGTGTATGTCCCCGAGCATGGCAGTTTACTCTGATATTGTCGCCTCAGCCTCCTGAAAATTAGGCCTTTCCAAACCTCAGCTTCGTCGCAATGGCTTTGGCTATTATGCCCCCAGAATCATTTGGAAGCCTCTAATGCCCAAAATGGAAGAAGAATGTTTTAAGTCAATGGCCTCAAAATCTCCCGCAGCCGAACCCCGAAGAAGAAACATCAGATTCCTGTGAGGGATCGATTACGACCAATCGTGATCAATTGAGTACCTACGGACAGTCTGAGCTCCCTGGGGTCGAGGCTTCACTGGCTTTTGCGATTTATCTCGATACTTATTGGTTCAAATACCAAACATTAAAAACGCATTCAAGCTTTTCTTTCTTTTTTCATTGTGTTGACAGGAGTCCGACGAATGTCTGCAGAAAGCCATCGCCACATACATGAAGATATACGATGAGAACAACGACAATCGGATTGAGATGATGGAGGTGAGTATTACAGTCCTGGGAATGAGGCAAAATCAACATCCGGGACCGCAAGGGGAAAGCTTGTCCACACTCAATCTCCAACTCCTTGAAATTGTTTTTTCCTTACTAAATTTTCAAATTTTGGGGGTTTTATTCCAATAAAAAAAACTCAGAAATAGAACGACGACTGTAACTTTAACAACTGCTGAAAAAGAGATAATATTCACTGCCCTGCTTTGTTAAACCACATCGCATTATGAACCATTGCTTTATGTCAAATGACGTATTTTCGAAAGTAAGAAGCAAGAGTGGGCTTCGCAGCGAGTACCCCCGTTTGAATACACATCTGTATTGAAAACAAATGACAGTAATTCCCTTTGTTTATCTTCCTGTGTTTTGGTATCTTGGTCAACAAATATTATTACCAGAATTACATGAAAACTCACAAATTTGAGTTTCAAAATCAGTCAAACCTATAGGTTTTTAGTTTATTTAATTAGAAGATATAGCAACTTCAATTCTGGACCAACCGGCGAATTTTTGTAGAATTTGGCTCTTTAACGGATGGGTTCAGCATTACATCATTACCCCTGTGTGTTGGGTCCAGATTACCTGTAGTCTGCTCTCCAGCAGAATTGAATACCCTATCACGTGATATGTGTGTTCAGGAATAAGCAGCATATGCCATGCCATCATTGCAAAACAGTGCTTCCACATTTTGCGTTGATATCAACATAACGACGCTTCATAATGCCTATGGGACCAAAATTGATTATGGTTATTCTGTCATATTTTGTTTTCTGTATAATTATGCAAAGTTGAGATACACATGTCAGCCTGTATTATGCTGTCGGGGACAAATGCACCCGTATGGCTTGATTTGATTATAACTGATGCATGAAATTCAATTTGATGACATGGAAATATTCTCCAAACAATTCCACATGGAGTGTACGGTATTTTTAATAATGGTGATGTATTCTCGGTTTTAGCGATATTTTAACACCCGGAAAAAAAAAACCCAGTTCACTATTATCTGGTTAATCTTTTAGTTGAACAATTCTACTGATGTACATGTATAATATGTAATTTAAGTTGCACAAAAGAAGAGGGGGAAAAAGAAAAATATTTTAAAAAATCAAAAATTGTTTGTCTTTACTTTGGTGTACAATAACAAAATTAACAATATTCAATTTCAACTATTGTTTTAGTTCAAACACAAGTAAAAAAACAGACAAAGAAGGATGCACCTAAGACTTAATAATAATTTTAATGAATAAATGGAGAAACAGATTTTTAAAAAAAAATGTCTGAACATGTTAATAAATAAATTTCAAAAGAATGAAATTACAAAGCAATCGATAACGGTCAACTGAGCCATGTAAATAAAAACAATCAAATAACGAATGTAGTCAACCTTCTTTTCCCCCTTTAAAAAAAAAAAATGATAAGAAACTTATTGATCAGAAACCTCTTCCGTTGCTCATGGAAGCAGGAGAGAATGTCATTGGTCATCATAAGTGTCTGATTGAAAAACAGTGACCTTGCAATGAGGGCGCCACGCCCACCGGGCAGGGAAAAAAACATAACGGCAGAGGAAGAAAAATGGTCAAAGCAATCCTTGGTTTGAACTCGGCATAATGGACACGATGGTCCATTATGAGGGACCGGGGTAAATGTGTTTTGACACCCCGGACCCACCAGCCTGTGTTTACCCACGGGATGCAGGCTCTCCCCGTGCCCTGTAGATTTTGTAAATAATTCAGCGAAGGTGTCATTGAGATAGGAGGTGATGGATTGCGAAATTACATCTTCTGGATGCCCTAAAAATAAACCGCTGACCAGTACTTTCCATTTCGTTTTCTAATTGCTGTATAATTGCTGCGGCTATTTGTGATTGCACCATTTCTATACAAGGCGACAGTGAATATTATATGTAGCGGGGCGTGGACTGGAAAACAATCTGGACATTTTGCGGCCGTGGAAAATTATAAAAAGGGGCTGAGGCTTTACACATCCATTTGACTTCAGCGGCGCTGTTCATACGTATTAAACAGCCCCAACGGAAGTTTGCACCATTTTCGTCTGTCGTAAACTATGATTTATCGTCATGGGGTCTCATCTTGTCTCTTCCCTTTCCTTTTTCCATTTCTATTA
Organism: Patiria pectinifera; assembly: GCA_029964075.1. Classification (NCBI taxonomy): domain Eukaryota; kingdom Metazoa; phylum Echinodermata; class Asteroidea; order Valvatida; family Asterinidae; genus Patiria; species Patiria pectinifera. The sequence goes on along the minus strand of CM057141.1, from coordinate 1,727,225 downwards.
GGCTAATTGGTGATGGAGGTTTCCTGAAATGAAAACGTTTTCTCTGCATTTTATGATAATTTTAGGACACCAATTGAATCAACTCTGCCTGCATGCGTTTCTGTGCTCTCATGATGTGAAAGCGCGCCGCCTCATTGACACTAGCTCACATCTTCCATTTTAATTGAAAATCCAATTAAGCACCTTTTGGGGAAATGTCTCAGGGAGATTTACCTGTCTTTGTCTGTTAGTTGTAAGTGGAGAAGCCTTTTGTTTTCTGTTTGCATAACAACGTCAATATGCAACCAATATACATGTATATAGCCTTCTTAAGTCGCGCTATATAATGGCCGCCGATAATTACGTGATGTAGTATAACCGTATAGGCCTAGGCCTATACAGTGATAAAAGAAGGGTATAAAGTGAAGTATGATTCAAAATATCTACGAAGAAAGTTTACAGTCCGTAAGAATTGAAATTAAAATATAACCTTGCGATCTTTATCCGTTTGTAATTTCAGATGGTTTCATGAACAGCATAATTTGATAAGTATATGGTTGGATGTAACTGCAATGTCTAAGATATTTAAAAACAAATAATTGGGTTTTCGCAATACAATTTTTGTTGTAATTCAGCTGCTTGAGTAGCTTATAAACACGCAGTGGGGTGAGTCATGAACATTCTTGATGTCTTGATGTCTTGATACGAAAACGTCAATGCTGAAAGACTCAATGGTGTTTTTTCCAATAATAGGCCCTACACACACGTACACAACCATGTTATATACTTGATGATTTTTTTCCCGCGAAAGTTGATTCCCTGCACGTTTTGCAGTTGTCCTCTAGGTATTCATGCATTCTCGAGGTCAACTGTAGATCCCATGCGGTTAAAGTTGCTGTAACGACATCATTAAGGAACTTTAATATTGATGCGCCCCTTTGCCTCCGACGCTCGTTGCATGCCATTAATATGACGAGTAAAGACACTCGGAATCAGTCGTGAGGAACCAATGCCCATTAGATTTGCATGAGGGTCTGATACGCCCCAGTGAACTCCCAATTACCGTGTCCAGTGCTAGAACTACACCACTTTTGATAGAAATTGCCTCAATCATAAAACGTCAGCAGTATCAGATAATTTACAGAAGGTCAAAAAGCATTTATTTCCGTTTTGGTTTGGATAAATTGGTTGAAATATTGCAACGTCATTGTGAGTAGACATTTCGCACGGCAGTCATTAACAAAAGGCAGCGCCTTTCTCCTATCTATGCCCAAGGCATTTGGATACCCCTTTCAGTGACACGTTTTTACGGAACTGAAATTAAAAAAAAATAATGGTTATCATGCAGAGGTCTATTAACATGATATGAGGCGTTAACAGGACTTTTATTCGTCATCTGATAATATTTAAAACAATATCGATCCACTGTTTGAAAAACATAATATCCATGCACTTGTATTTAACGCTTTTCCCAGAGAGATAAATACAAATATTTTTAGTTTGCATTGCCTTATGGGCAAATTCAACATTACTGATGCACAAATGTATAGGCTTGTATACTAATCTATTTGTCCCCCTTTAATTTCATATCCATTGGTTGTTTCGTCTCTTGTCATTTTCAATGCACGTCCACCGTCGAAATGTCGTCTTGTTAACATTCGACATTATTTCATTGTATCTCGTTCTAATAATTTATTCATACTATATTATGGAAAAATTATTTTTTAAAGATAGGCCTAAATTTTGTATTAGAATCTCCATGCTGGCGTTGTTCAAAACCCTTATTGTATATGGACATTATATTATTATCAAAATTTCAATCTCGAGAGTACACAGATGGTGCGGTTCCCATTATTTATCAATATGAAGAGCTAACAGCTACTGTGTTGTAATTCTGATGTTGTCATGGTAACTATCGCACTTTCCCGCCATCTATCTCGGCAGAATCAGCAAGCGGCGGTCGGCATTGGCGAATAATTAGTAAATGATTTGCCTGTCAATACATGGAGAACGATATCATATTCTTACATGTTGTTGGTTATGTCACGGCTGTTATAATAAAACGTATTGGTAAATTTTATTGCATGGGTGAACTTCGGCTTAATTTCGTAAGTTAAGTCAAAGTCGCAGCATTTGGTGATGTTCAACCCTACGGGCACCGTTCACGATGCCATGAGTCTGAAAGTGATTATTTATTCAAAACATTTACAACACCATGAATTAAATATTACTGGAGCTTCCACTGTTCTCGGTGGCTCCGTATATCGTGTGGTGTGTAAAGTTCGATTGACCCCAAGAGAGAAACGGCTTCAGAATAAGCCAACATTTTGTAAAAAAAAAAAAGTCACAATTTCGGTTTTCGAGTCTCATGACATTATGAAACATGGCGGTTGGCCTCGACACTTTTTGAAAGTAAAGTTTTTAATTCCGCTTGCAAACTCAATTAAAATAACCCGTACGGCATGGTATACAAATGACTTCCTTAAAAATAATTAACTGTGCAGCGGTCAACCGTTTCATGCCGTTTACCGTACCCTCACATGTTTAATATCAACCCTGATGTCAAATTTAGATAAAAATAGCTCACTTATTAGGCAAAGCAGGGTAAATTGTCTTGCATATTGACCTGTGGATGGGTTTGGCGATAATAGGACTAAAAGCTCAATAAATACGAGCACAATTATGAGCAAAAAGCCTTGATGGTTTCGCCACGACTCATATTTCCATTTCATGGCACTTTAGAGTACAAGGTGCAGGGTTAAAACATGCAGATGTCTTTCTAGTTTGCCCTTTAACTTGATGGATTGATGATGGTGAAGTATAGACATTGTCCCAAAACCAACCAGCTGGCTACCTAGGTCGAGTGGCATATGTCACGTATTTTCATTTCAATGAGGCATGTCAACTTCAGTTCTAGAGGGTCTTTAATCATAAAGCAATGACAACCCATCGGGCTGAAGCTCTTCAACCCTATACCCACAAGAAGAAACATATTAAAAACGTTCGAGGTTTCAGTAGAGACAGGCTGTGATGTATTCTATTTACCTCACCGTCATTTCAGAGCAGCGGTTTTACCTACCTATTTATAGCCATAAACCCGATTTGAGATTACAATGTTACCACTGATTAACGTCGTATTCAGTGACCCTGTTCTTCCTGGTAACGATAAGTGTACCATGTCCTCGACTCTAATTTGAGGTTTAACTTGTTTAAGTGTTTCGGGTAATGTAGAACACTTTGCGCTGTTAAATGATTTACTCGCATTATCGTGTAAAATAGTTATCCTACACCCCGGTTATTTCTACTGCACTTTCCATCTGATCTACTCCAGTGTGGTACAAGTCGGTAAAATTGGCGGTTAAACCGTCAGGCGGGTGACATTTTCCATGGTTATCATCTTATTTGCATTTTAAGGTTTTACGCATTAAACAGCCACAGACAGAACGGCTTCTTCGCTGTTGGCAATCAAGCATTAAAGTCATGAATGCAGCCGCCTGACTATCCATCCTTATCAAGGAATCGTGACTAGGAGTGAGGCACCTAGCAAGCACGACTTTTCTCCCTCGCAGTTCCTTCCGTTTTTCCTGCTTCGACCCTCGGGATAGAAATGGTTTCCTGTCTGGCTCTGCTGGTTATGCAGCCTTACATTGAGAAGTCTTCGGGATAGAACAAAAAAGTAACTCAAGATAACACAAGATAGTTTCCAAGATAGGAAAGATAAACGGAGAGGGAGAAGACTTTAGTCGGTATGATGTTGGCCTGGTTGGAGAAGAATGGTTAAACAAGATATCGTAACTAGAAATGAACTTGTGCAGCTGAAGCGAAAACAAGCGATATATATCAGGTGTAAACCTGGACTTATTTCCATGCGTCATGATGTGAAATTACATCATAAAATTTACGAAATCATACGGGTTGTACATCAGATCGTTACTAATTGTGTTAGTTCATATTTAAGGACTGTCCTTTATGTAGCATGACAGTTTGGGGTGAGTGTTTTTGTTTGGTTGTTGTTGTTGTTTGTTTTTTTTTGGGGGGGGGGCTGAAATTTCACACAATCTTCTTTATGGACTCATCTCTGACTCTTTAAGAACTGTTTCAACGTGGAAATGCATAATGCATGGTTCACAGTTAAATGCAGCATTAGGCGGGTAAAGCATGTGTGATGGTGAAAAGAAAAGAATCGTAAAATGTTTACGGAACACATGAAACAGAGGCCTCGTATAGGAGTTTCAATCAAAGCAAGAGAATTATGTGCCTCATATAAATCGAACCTGGAATATGTTTGTAAAGTGGTCTAATACATGCCAAGAAAGAAAGATAGAGATTATTGCAGTTCCGATGATGTCCTCTAAAAGACAAAGGTTATCACCGTTTCAGGAGGTGTGTGCCCAAGTTGGTGGGGCGTTGACTCTTATGTTTTGCATCTCTGCGAATCGTCGAAGGATGAACTCGGTGGTTTCTCATGTCCAGTCTTTCTGCCATAAATGGGCGCACATTTTAGTGCGCTAAAACTAGCCCTTTAACCGGCATAGACTGCTGCGAAAAGTATTCTAAATATGTATTTACATTTTTTTACAGCACATCTGCTTGTCTTTCATTCGTAAAGTATTAAAAATCCATCACCAGATGTAAGCATTATCGAGTGACTCATTCATGTGCAATGATATCCCGCAGCTACTAGCCAGGCGCCGCTATTGTTCGCTGCACTCCGAGAAATTCCAGATCGAAATTCCAATTAAAGGCGTAATTGCTAATGCACGCTTAGGTATGGAGTGAAACACCTAAAAGGTACGGCTTGGACATAATGTCGCCAAAGTACAGGGGTTCCTGTAGCAAATAGGCCGCCTGCATAATTCATGTCAATGCCGGAAATTGCAACTCGAGTTTGGCTGCGCATTTTGGCTGTGAAATCAGGCATCAAATTGATAAATGCAGGGCCTCATATGGTACCTACTTCTTTGATCGTACCGTCTCGCCAGGGCAATAACAAACCAGTTTTATAACATTGAATATATTTACAAAATACAGTTGTGGTTCTGAAAGACTGTGAAGAACGGGAACCACAAGTGTAATTCTTGAGACCCTTGACCATGCTATCCTGACTATACGACAAATGGTAATTCTTGTATTTAACGCCTGAAAAGGCATGGTTAATTTACTAAGTGTAAGGGACTGTAAGAGCAACAATATGAACAATTATATAGAAATGTCAGTACCCCACTAAAAATGTTATGGGGTTTGAGATTTAAGTACCCAGATAAACATTAAAACTGTACAACAGATCTAGCCCGTATACCCCATAATGTCAAGTGTATGTGTTGTAACAGTGCCAGTGAAGGCTTGGTAATATGCGTGGCACGTTTCGTGATTCCTTGTTATACATTATTGGTAAGACATCCCTTTGTCAGAAATAGAGCCCACCCGCCCATTTTGCACCTCATGTAGTGCTCGGCACACCTCGCTCGTGATACAGCGTTAGAATGGCGCCGCGTGGTGCATTTGGTGCCCCCTTTCATGCAAAATGCATGATGGGGCCTTGGGGGCTAGCTGTCAAATGCACCTTTCTAACACGTGGGCATCTGAATTCACACAGAGGCCTGCAGAAGGAGACGTAGAAAGGATGGGATCCATGTTACGGAACAGGGAGGGTCAAAAGACGACTTTGGCACTGGAATAAATGTTGTGCATGGTTTGGTTAACTGATCATTTAGGCCAAGTTATCGTATTGATACCAAGTTTATACAACTAAAATGCATATTTTGAATTTCGGCTAGAACTATTAAGGACAACTCATAATTATTGTTATTATTATTAATCATTTCTGGTAATGAAACGAAGGATTCCTCAAAAGCGCCCTAGGTACTGTAGCTCGCAAGCCTGAAGAAACCTGTGGAGAGAAGACAATGAGAAGAAGAAAAACCCACGGAATCAGGCAGGGACTGAAAACCCAATACGCCAACCTGACTCCCTTTAATATATTTTAATAATAAATGTAACTGTTCTATTGTAAACAGTTGTTACTGATACAACATGTAGGGATCTTACTCAATTATGTGGCTATTTACATAAATAATAATGAAACAAATTGAATACCTGCATGAAATACCTATAACTTTCGCAATTAAGATACTTTTGTTCTGAAAATCGACCATTCACAAAATACCTCCTTTTTTTGGAGCAGGCGTACACGGTTTAGGAATACATTTTCAATTCACGTTGAATAGAAGCGTGGGAATGGGCCCAATGAGTAGTTCTTCTGAAATAACTGTTGATATCTTCACTACCATTGCAACTATTTTAACAAAACGTGATAAGTAATTTCACGAGACTGTTCTATTTATTGTCTTCACAGTTGGCGGAAATCATGAAGCCAGAACAGAATTTCCTGCTCCTGTTCCGTTCCAAGGAGGCACCCCGGACCAGCAAAGAGTTCTATGACGTGAGTATGAGATCTGTCTAGATTCATAATCTTAAGCCACCTTTTTTTAAATGTGATAGTCTCGCAACCGAATGACTTCCATATTCCATGTAAACGAATGATTCCGAAACGCAGCTTGTCATGTAGGCCTACACGCAAGGAACTGCATGTGTTGATAGATTGAAAGTAAAGGTCAAATGTTCTTCATTAATTGGTTCTTTCTTTAATGGTTCATAACAACTAACCTGAAGAACTTTTAGCTCAGTGGCTACTGCACATTCTGAGAAAAAGAGAAAACAAATATTTTTGGCCTCGTAACTGGATTCCAATGCTAACGCACGAAAACATTTTTAATGTATGCCGGCATGGCACACTTTTCTTTTTACCACCTTTGGTGATTGTTTTCTCTTCCGAACGATACCATTCATAGTATAATTTGGTATTTAGGACCAGCCCTATATTCACTTCGAGCAAGGTTTTTACTCGATTTTAATGGGCGATTACAAATTGATCACAAGTGCCTTTAATTGAAAATGAAAACTTTAAGGAAAAGCTGAGGCACCGGGAAACATCCGAAAACTTGACCTGTTTCATCGCCTTGTTGGGATGTTGAGAGTTATGGACATTTCCTCAATATCACGCACGCTGGGGAGCATGATCTACCGCCCTTCAATTAGTTTAAGCCTGGCAGTTTTGCCGAGCCATGCAAGGTGACAGACTACACACGCAATGTCTGTCCTCCCGCCCCCGAAGACCTGTACACCTGCACACCCGAGGCTCTTAGGCACACCTGACCTACTTCCTTTTGAACCCACCAAGTCCACCCCGGCTCCCCTACTCTCCAACAACCTTGTCGATGGCAGGATCTTGATGACACGGATGAATGGGAAAAGAGCCCAGGAAATGAGACGGATATCCGCGAGACATTGCGCGTCAGCTGCTTGACTAGCGATGGCGAAATTGATGTCTGGCCCTGCCCCTAACGGTCTGCCTAGCGACATATATCAAAAACCTCAAACAGCGGATATTGTCAGAGGGACTGTTTATTTCCCTTTAACTACGTTATATTTTTGTCTACCATATTTTCTCAAACTGTTGATTAGAAAACAATAAAAACAAAAAAAATCCACAATGCCATGAAAATTTGCACATTCCTTTATACTTAATAAGCACCACGGAAGGACGGTGTATCTCTCCTGGTGTGGTGTATGTGCAATTTTGGTCAGACAATGTTAGTCACAATGATTGTTTATACGCCGTCTAAAAAATAAAGCGAAGTGACCAAAAGTTGGGACAAAATGTCGATATGGACTGAGGATCACACCCGTATATCAAGCAAGATTTTAAAAAGTAATATTGAAAAACTAAGTTAGATTTGAAGAAAGATTCGAAATTGTTCAATGACCGTGGAAAGATATCTCTTCTCAATAGAGAGAAGATAAGATGATTGCAAACGATAAATGTATAGGTAAACAGTTGACGTTTCGTTTAGCATGCTCGTACTAGCTTCTTTAGGAAAAGGGCATATTATGAATCGGTTTATTAACTAAGGCCAAAAAAAAGTCTCCGGTTTCTGGTATGGAGCTTGCCCAAAAAGTGGTGCGGCGACGCGGCTTTTTTTTTTTACCTGTTTTTTTTGCTTCAAATTAATGTCGGCTGATGACTGCAAATGGTGCCCGACTAAACTTAGTGCAAATATTATGGGAGACCAGAGAGGCCACATAAAGCTTATTCTCGATCATAATCCCATCTAAAAACACGTTAAAATTGTGCAGCAGCAGGATTCCAGTCAAACCAGTGAGTTTGGCGGTTTTGAGACATCATCTTTCATTGAAAAAAAAACCTTTTTCATTTTGCCGACGCGTGGCTACGGCGACGCGCGCGCATATACCAGAAACCGGAGACTTTTTTTTTGGCCTAAGGAATTTTCTTTCGATCCGGAATTGAATGTTCACATTTAAAGAATAAAACACAGGAATTCCACTGTGTCAGCAAAGTGTAGGCATCGACCGGAAATGTACCACATCAATCCGATGAGACCCGCTAAAGGCCTAATCAAAACAGCCGGTGAAGACGACGACATCAGTAATCCCAACCCTTGACCAATCCAAATGGCTGTTGTTCAGTCTACCAGCCCACGACATGTGATGCCCCTGGACTGCAATTGCCTGTTCGATCAGGATGTGAACTCAGATGAGTTGCCAAGACAACTTGTCATTTCAAGTTGACACCAGCGTACAATCACCGCCACTTATTGAACTTCTCGGGTCAATCGTACTTTGTCTGTACGCACGTTTTCAGTTTCGAAGACTTTTTCCCCCTTCAGTGTTTATGGGACGCGTTTTTTCCTCGTACGTACGGATCACTCTTCTTGATCATGCATTAATCACGGGTGTATTTGTCGCGGAGCAATATTGGTTTACGATGGTGGGGAACACATTAGTTAGTGCCAAGACAAGTAGTTCGGTACTCGATCCAACACAAGTCATTGGATCCTTCTGTGCTGCCGTCTGATAATATAAAAAGCTCTCTTTATCTAAATGTGTGATGTGAAGCGAAGGAGACATTTGAAGGTTTGATTAACAACGCCTGTCGTCCCTATCGGGGAACAGTGCAATTCGTTCAGTGAAACCCTTTTAAACCGCGAAGAAATAAGCCGATGTGACGTGTTTCGTAAAACAACTCAGCCACCTTGAGGCGAGAAACTTTGTCGTCATAATACGCCCCCATGATTCATTTTGTGTATGGACAGGATTCCGTGTGAATCTTTCTTTTAATTCAATATCCCGCTCCAGGAACATCAAATTCATAACCATCCTTGTTTGTATCTTCCCTTTGAGCCGTTTTCCTCTCGACTCGTGGGGCAGTAAATCGCCTTGGCAGCGGTCAGATGACAGCATCGCCCGCGCCACGCCACGCCACGCCGCGCCGCGCCGTGCCAGCAACAAATTCGGCGGGAATTAAGTGGCATTTTCCCGCCATGACACGTGTCACAATCCGTTAAGTAGATTCGGCCCCAAGTGATGTGCATAGTGGCTGTGTCTTCCGATCAGAAGGCTGTTTTATGCATGCCTGCTTCCCAGTGCGGTTCATAAATTGGGACTGTCGGGATTCAAATTTAATGTCGATCGTGTTACTCCGCACAGTTTACCGACATTAGGCATCCAAAGACGTGATGTAATTCATGTCCAGCATCATTCACACATGAACTTAATTTGTGGTATCAGTTTCTTTTTTCTTTTCTTTTTAATTTTCCACGTATTGTCTAGTTTTATTGTATTCAACACTTTATCTTTCCGATGTTAGTGGGAAAGGTGTCACCTCCAAAAGTGAATCCTGACACAGTGATAAAATTCGTTTTTAATGAATTAGTTTTGATAAAAATGAGGATAGGAATGCCTAGGCTTGTAGTCTGGCGCCACTTGATGGATTTGCCTTTCTTGACATTACTTTTGCTGGGGACTGGCGCCGCAGACGAATGACATGGCAAATTGGGCGACTGTTATCATAGGGCAGGATAGCTCAACAGGTATTTGATGGATATGGCAAGTGCGAGTCCCGCTAAAGTTTATTTTTCTTGAACTTCCATTGAAACCTCATTACATAGTCGGATACCATTTAACACATGTACAAGAGGAACGAAGGAAATTTAATCGGTGATGATGAACTACATTCCACAAGAAACTTTCTTCTTTGCACCAGGTCAAGCAATAAACAGTCGTTGAGTGTTAAGTCTTGCTTTCAACCCCTAATCACACCGCAGCAAATGAAGCAAGTACACGAGGACATGCTTGATTTCTACCGCTCTGAACGCGGGAACCAACTCAATTAGCCCATGGTTTGTCAGATACGAACACAGGAAATCATTGGTTTGAAGAAAAATATAAAAACCTCATCGTGAGGACCAATTACGTTTTTATTACAGGTTGGTATGTCGGTGGCAAGACTGAAATTTGTCAAGTCTCTTTTGTGCTCTCTTTCCACAATTTTAATTAAGTATACCGAATGGGCACGGTGTAACACAGTTCACGGTGTTTTTTTTCTGCTATATAATAGCAGCCATTTTGTATCGTTAGATAGAACTGCTTGTGATGCCATAAGGCAGCAACACAACAATTTAGCTATCATCGAACCATCCCGAAGCACCTAAGTCATGCTTGGATCCACGGATAACGTCTACCTACAAAATGATTCCACGGGTCAGGTTATTAACCATTTTTGCTTACAGGGGGAAAAATCCAATTCCAGTAATGTATGTTTCTCGGAGAAAAACATTTAAACCTATCACCGCAGAAACATTGCCACCACCTGACCCCGTAAATATGCAACGGACTCGGTGTACCAAAACGCACTAAAATAATCCTAGATTTCCATGCAAAACTTACTTCTTAATTGTTTTCGAACCAAATGTGGCAGCTAGTCAAGAGGGCATAACGTTCGTAGAACATACAAGACAAAGTGAAAATGGAATTAAGCAGTGATTGTGAGATGATGTTTTGATTTTTATGTTCAGATCTGGTTAAAATATGACGCGGACAGAGATGGTTTCATTGACAAATCCGAACTAAAGGTAGGTGAATGATAGAAATTGCGACAGGGTCGATTGCTTTAGAGAGGGACAAATTTTATTTTACGTTATTATTGTGAAAAATGATCCATCCTGCAATCTTGATGATTCAGTTAGTTTCTTAAATGTGCTCTTTACGTGTATTTACTGTGAGAAATGATTGCATGGTTCACAAGACATCAGATTTTAATATTTCAATGGAATGCTTCTCCTGGAATATCCTTGGCACGTTTTTATGTTTTTTGATTCAACAGAACTTTCTAAGGGACCTGAGCAAGGTTGAACTCAGCGACGAAAAGCTCCAGACATACACTGACGCTATGGTAAGCCTCACCTGGTTTTATTTCATCTTTTGTTTGGTTTGTATTGAAATTTACAAGGATGTAGCTTCCGATCGAGGTTTCCGATATCAAAATACATACATTCATTGCTTTGTGTATCAACCTTATATTTAGCCCAGTTTTATTCATGAATTTAAATCTATGTATGACAACTGCATTACAATCGACGAAGCTCCTTACTCGGTATATTGTGTTGCGCCTATCAAACGCAGTAGTGAATGACGTCATCAGTTCTCGTCCTCAGATTCTTTATTTCCCACTCTGATACTGTGACGCAAATTTTGTTTGGTACAAAACATCTATTTATACATGGAAAGATTGGACCTGAGCACGTCATAGGACTTTACATTTCTCTTGACAGGATACAGGCGTATGTACCCACCTTCATCTAAAATAACTTACTGGCGTCACTGAAATTCACATGTACATGTATAATTATCCCCGCTGCGAAAACCTTTTTCTTGTTTTTGAAATATTTCAAGATGAAAAGGTTTGATGGCTTTTCTAAGGCAAGCTCTTCATCTCGTCTTAGTAAGTCGTGTTTAGTTCATTAAGATAACAGGTGTAACTCATGTTTGATTATGTTTTCTCTATTTTTCTCTAGATCAAACTCTTTGACGTCGACAAGGATAACAAACTCAGCTTCAAAGAAATGCTCAAGTAAGAGCAATTTGTAATTTTGTTATTTGATTAATTTAAAATTACTTCGTTTTGGTTTGATTTCTTTATTTTGCTTTGTAGTGACCTTTATTTGATCCAGTGTTTAAAATAGTTCTTTGTTGACCAATCGCTCACTGATGAATCAGGCCATTGTTTGCAAAAAAAATGTGCTCACTTCCCAATTAAAATTTAATTGTCGTGATAATTGTGTTTGCCTTTCAACGGCCTATTTTGATGCTCCTTTTTATTTTGAAAGTGTTTTTTTTTAGGAATATACTTCACGACAAGATTAGGCACTCTGTTCTCTTTGAAATGTTAATGAACGAGGCGGGGTCCCCTCGAATCGCTGCCAAGATGACTAAGAATGAAAGTATTTGATTAGAAGTTAAAAACCTTTAACTGCCAAGAGATACAAACGGAACGACAGGCACATCAATCAAAATCCCGTACATAACGGAAGAATATTGATGTTCATGTATAACTTACAATTCCCAACGGAAGACATGACGGTAAAGGAAAAGGACTCATGATAACAGTAGACTGCAATTTTCAGCTTATTGATAACAACAATGATGAATGCCAACTCGGAATGTAATTGCATTTGCCTGTTTATTTTGCATAGACTGGTGCCGGTGAAGGAAAACATTTTCCTGCAATTTGAGGTAAGTACTGACGATAAAAATATGAGACCAAGACAGATGTCATTTTTCTCCACAATTTAAATTTTCAAACGGTATAAAATATACCTTAGAAAAAAACTGAAAGGTTGATAAGGTCTCGGGCCTAAACTCGTCCGATTTTGATCATTATCTCACTACTGACTTTCAAAGAGAATTACTAATTTATAAATTGTAATTAGGCCTAATCTCAAAGAGACATCAAAGACCCAGCAGATGAAAGGATTGCATTTGGAGCAGCTGGTGCAGAAAGCCTAAAATCCAAATGGTAGTTCAAGTATTGTATGCATCTCAATTAGGTTGATCTATATCAATTTTGAACACGAAGAATTCAAATTCTGGACTATCAATAGACTGCCAGGCAATGATATAATAAGGTTTTGCTATTCCGGTGTATTTCGTATTTGCCATTACATTTCCAGCTCTGTGACGGTGCAAGTGACCTATTTTAAAGGGTATTAATAACAAACGTATAAACCGGGAGTAAAGGGGGGTCCGATCATTTTCCCATTCATTAAAAAGTGTTTGAAGAATTTGACCTGACAGAAGCGACAAAAACAATGCAAAACAAAACAAAACAACACATTTTTCAACAACAGAAAAAGTCCTGAACTCAAAACGTGTATTATTACGATTGTGCCGTGTTATCGTTCTTCACAGACTGGTTTTCGTAATAGCTTTTGCCTGTCTGAAGCAAGCCCAACAGTTTTCTTTAAACCATTTTCTCCCCAAATCGTATACTTGATAATAACACATCAGTATTCTTATTTCAGAGTTCGTTTTTGGAAGCAATGCTCGAGGTGGGTGGGTCAAAGAAATACCTGTTTACGCTCGGATAAATGGCTCCCCGTGTACCACCTTCCACATCTCTCAAATCTGAAACAATTCAGTTTTTCTTTGGTATTACCCTTTGTTTTGTATTTTAGCCTAGGCCTGTTCATATTTCAGCCATCTTGGGGTCTGCGATTTAGCTGGTACTGTACCGCGTTATCATAATTGTTACACGGTTATGGTGTGTTACCAGTATCACATGGTGCGAGGTATCAACGTGCTGATTTATGATAAAGGGTGCGGGAAACCAGTTAAATTTAACAGTTCAGCCCCAAAATGGCGGATTTGTAAACATGCCTTGTCAATGTCCATCTCACACAAAAAAGATCTAGTCTCCCTCAATGAATTTAGAATGACTCTCTTTTCTTCCCATTGGCCCATCTGTTTAAGTCACCGTCAAGCACCCAACCAGACACAAGATCCTGTAACCTGTCTTGATATCTTGTTTTATATTCATGTAATAGTCTCTATTACAAGGTAACATACCCGACCCAAGTTCGCACCTCTTGCCCACAGTAAGTCTTTGTCGACCCCCGTCCTATCGTGAGGTTGAACCTGGTGACGTCATATGTTTACACCCAAGGCATTACTTTCGTTGTGACCAATACAGGAGAAATGCAGCAACTCACGCTTTGACAGTTACATTTCAGGAAGAAAACAAAGTCGTAATTATGAGCAAGTTGCGAGTTCTGCATTGCTAATAATATTGCGCCATCTTTGAGGCAGCCCAACCGTCTAATCAAAGATTCATTCGTGTCCATTAATTGCGCTTTATTATTCCATCACTAAAAGCCATTTAAATTACTGACACTAACAGCCACTCGCTATACTTCGGATTCAAAGAATACCTCCAATTCACTGAAGCTTATCTCATTATTTGAGTGTGATTATTCGTTAAACATTACCTAATTTAGGAAATCATAATTTAAGAAGAAATAATGAAGCCTTGCTCATGTATTTGTCCTGTACGGGTTTTTCATGTCAAATGATTTTGGTTGCTATGCAAGATCTAACTCAGTAGTCTAATTAGTGTTGATTAACGTAATAGTTGTGATCACGTAGCTGTTACCAGGGTAACAGGAAAGCAGTGAGCTATCCACGTAGACTTGCCGTCATCCTGCAATAATTTCTTGAGTTTTTGCGACATCATCAATGCCATGTTCCCATTATCACACGTTTTGTTTTGCTATAGGCTGAGCGATCACCAATTTGGAAGAAGAGGCAACATTCTGAACTAGTTGTCAATGATATTAAAGGATACAATTACACCCTCTGAGTTTGTGTTGATGAACACACAGTAATGCATGGTCCTTATCTGATATAAGTTAACCCCGAAGTAAGCATTGTATGTACATGTTGTGAGTCGAACATGTGCATGCATGTAAGCACATGTCCTGGACATGCATGCAGACCCAGTCGTAAAGACGTCCCAAAAAAATGTGAAATTCGTCCAAGAAATTATTACACTAGAAAGCTATATATGAGCATTCCCTTTTGGACAACAAGCGGGACATTGCAGGAACATTTGGAATAATTCACATTTAAGAGCCTGCTTGACATCAGTTATTGATAGTTCGTGTTATTTTTTTTACTTTTTTATTCCAACTTCTTGTCCGTTTGGCGCTCTATCACTTTATCAAACTCGCAGGGATCTCTGGGAGAGAAAGGCGTAAGTACATAAGGTAGTTTGCGATGGGACGTCACACGAAACCGAATACTTTGGGTACAGGGTACCTTGTGCTTGACATTTCCGATCGATCATACAAAAGGCAGATTCCTGAATTTGTTAATACTTGGCGTTATGCTAAAATGGAACTGCAGCGGCAATTGGTAGATTTGATATTCACAGTTTCCGAGGTGGCGGGTTATTGTTTCTTTCACTGATATCTCTGCATGCAGGGGATGCCCTATACTCCACTTGTGAATTATGGACTTTCAGTGCATGGTGCAGTTGATGACCATAAAATGCATTAAACATTCTCGTTCGGAGGTATTGAAGCAATGGAAACGATTGTCCGATTGAGAACGGTGTAATGAAGTCTTTCAAATGATTGACAAATGTTATTACAAACAATAAATATATTACGATGACGTGAAAATGCTTGGCGCATCCACAGTGACGAGAGAAAGGCAAAGGGAGACATTTCATATAATAAATATTTCCGATTTATGACAAATGTGTGGCAGTCTATTCATTTAAACATCTGCTGAAGTTCCCCTTGATGACACAATCTAGGAGTGATGCTTGAGAAGCATAATTAACGGCTTGTTGCACAAGCAAGTTATTAACAGACTTTGGTTAAATGTCATTAAGGAGACGATTGGATCTGTTAATTAATGGATGCAAACTGATTGCGTCAGTAAAAGGAGCAAAAAGACGCTGCCGGGAAAACCTGTTAACAGGGGAAGCGCCATTATTGCTGGTCGATCAATAACTAGATTGCCAGTCGAGATTGTACCACTAGCGTGAGTTCACTGACATCTATACCGAAGACTCTGCATGGGTATCCTGTGCCCGAAGTATCGTCAATTCTTCAACCATTATGTTTCTTTCACTGCTTTTCTTTTATTATCTCTTCTCAGAAAAGTGTTTGCATTACATTATCATGCGTCATCACAATCATTTCGTTTTTACTTACTTTTTTTGTTCACATGCATGTTAGTGTCCCATTTTTCTTTATTCCCGCAAGCAGCATTTGCATGACTCCCAGTGACGTGATCTTCGATATCTATATCAACCTTTCAATCTAACAATTCTTAAATGGTAAACAAATGTAGATGAGATTATTGATTTTGTAGAAATGAAATTCCTAGTTCGAGGTTCATTAAGCATCTCAAGGCTTTGAAATATTGCACATTCAATCACGAAACATATTAGAAACCACTGCATGGTATATGCACAATCTTAGTAGTACAGACCCCCCGAGGCTAGATAGGTGCATGGTTATACGGAGGCGTTTATTTGCCTCCAGCCCTTTTCATATGAAAACTTCTTCCCAATGGAGAATGATGGAACAGAGTTGTCCCTTCGGGAGCAGCGTAGATAAACACTACCACACGACGTTGTTATTATGCACCTCATTCTCTATATTGTCCATCTCGCTGTCGTGGTAAGTGAAATCTGATCGTTACGATATGGCCTGCTAAGGAATCCGTAGAGACTGGGTGATTATTTGAATTTGGTACAGGGAAAAACAACCGCAGGGATGTAAACATGTATACCCTATGCAATTGTTCGCTGGATTTCCACTGTCATCAGTTCATGAGTACAGTTTCATTGCTTCGGGCAAGCTTTCCTTGATCATTCTAGTCTATATGCATGTCGCACATCACAAAATGCACCATGTGTGTTTGCAGTTACTCGGAGCTATACTCTCCAAATATATGGAACGAGCCGGTCAAAGGTCACTTGAATGGCGGCCGATATGAGCATTTTATTTGTTTCAAGTGCACGGAAACCCTTAATTAACATGAATGATGGACTGTTCAATTTGTCAATAGAAATGATGACAAAAAATGAATTTATTGGTAAATTAGTTTGGACTGTGATAAATAGATAAAATATGTCCTGTAAAAAATGAGATGTGAGGTCATAGTGCTCAGTTTTCAATTCCCACTTTCCAATTTCTTTGCAAACAGAAGAAGGTGAAGGTGTCCAATGAGGAATTCAAGAGAGTTTTTCAGCACTACGACAAGGTACTAGACATGTATACATTTTAGTTATACTTGATCAGTCTCTCATTGAAACAGCTAATTTAGAAAGTATGAAAGACCCTCAAATTGGACCGAAAAGTGGTCCTGATTGCACACAGTGAAATGGTCTTTGCGGTATTTGATGTTGCCGGGTGTTTGATTCGAGGAATCGTAGTGAAATACATGTTTACCTCTTGCTTTGGAGACCATTTGGGGAAATCTGGGGAAAAGGTAAATGTGCGCACCTTGGGGGTATAATGGTATAGCCAATTTGGATCTTTCATATGTCCTCATAAAAATTATCAAATATGCTTTAGAAAATGTTATTTAAGCAAGGATATGCAAGTAGAATCCCCAAAATATATTTTCCAAAAACCGAAGAAAAAAAATTGAAAATATACCAAAATATGGAAGTAAATATAGGCTATTACATCGTTTTTTTTATTTATGCAAATGAGGCACCCTTCCCAATAGAAGTTCAGGGTGTCACCCCTTCCAAATTATCTGCTCTTGGGCTATACGAATCTATCTGCCACGTTTGGTGTTTTTGACCTGTCGCTCACGATCGTGTTAATATTTGGATCTAAGCCACTTGACAAATAGAAGAGGGTTTAGAGACACAAAGCATTTGAAATCACCGCCTTACTGCTGTGCATCTGTGGCGGAATGGTTCTTCTTGTACTCTTGCCGTACAATTCAAATCAGACACACACTTTCACGAAGCCCGTAAACATAGGCCCATTTCAACAGCACATCACATGCGCCCATGATTTAGCTACGGCGTTATTGTGTCAGTTTAAACAGCGATTTATGGTATGCTGCTGATGTCGCAGTTTTTGACATTTTGTCATTCTCTGGGGTGATTTTGTTCGCAGGATAAGAACAATGTCATCAGTGGTGATGAACTGACGGCTTTCCTCAAGGACCTGGTTATCTTACACGCTGATTCGGTGAGACAGTCGTAATCCCCACGCAAGAGAATTTCACAAGACCCCTTTTACTGATACTAAGAGTAAAATGAAATGACTGTAGGCCCTAGTTGTTGCCATGATCTGTTTCATTGCGTGTCGTATCTAAATATCAGCACCTTTTGCGCGACACGGATAAGTGATCAATGGCATCGTAAGGCTATGAGCACATTATTGTGTCACCATGCAACTCTTGCACTCTTCGCTTCTGGAACCGTTCTTTTGTGGTGTCACATTAACTACGCATGTGCAGGTACTTCAACAAGACTGCATAGAACTGACTATATTAGGCACATTTAAAATTAATTATGCATATTCCTATTATGTCCATGTTCAGGGGCCGATGGTGGAGAGTACGTTAGCAAGATGTGCGAAAGACATCTTGACAATGGTGGACAAGAACAACGACCAGATGATCTCAGAGAATGAACTCAAAATGTTCCTCGGCGTCACGTCGGATGATGCATAGTCACCTTTTAAACTTTGACCTTTTTGCCCTTTTAAACGTCATTTTTGCCGATTCCTTCTAGACTGCTTGGAATCATTGGTAGATATATACAATAGTTGATAGCTGCACGTACGGTATATTACGATTACACTCACTTAAAGTAGCAACATTATAGCACCTTGCCTTCGACTTACATATAATATATTACGAAATAACTGATAGCTTTGATTGATGTAATGTTGGTTTTCATGTTTTCGTAAGAAAATATTATTGTAGCATATGACAAACATACTGAAAGAGTATCAATAAGTGTGTAAAATTGATCTTGACTTTGAGAAGGAAGTATAGGCTAAAGTATCTAAATAGTAGCTATAAGCATTATATTGTCAAAAGTGCGCCTAACGCACAATTATATCAAAATGTCCATGTGGCTATATCGGACAGTGAGTTCATCTTCATTTAGATAACTCGTTCTGCTTTTCTATGCATTATTAAGCATTGGTCTTTATCAATCTCGTCTGCGTGACATCTAGAGCAAGTTCAAGCGTGAGGTGTGGTTAACCATAGTTCGATTACCTTCAACGGACAGTATGATAACCATGCTTGTCGATTATTTGAAACCGGGGCCACTGTTACTTCACTGATTCCAAACAATTGTTTCGTAATTAAGTGCGAAGGGAACCACTGACTTGAAAGTAATTGCACACAGTGGGGACGAACCGACGGAGAGACACGCGAGTGATGAGAAATGCAACAAACGGAAGATGTGGGTGCAGTTTGCAATTTGTCCATTATTTGTCCGGACTAGGGCCGTTGTATACCGAACCGTAATAGTGTAGTGACGTGGTCGAAACACACTGCTCGTGCTCGAACCTGTTCTACCTTAGACTCAGAAGGGAACCGTGGTATTCAATGATTTCATCTTGTTATCCATGCTGCATTAAATCCAGTACATTCCTAGTTTTGGATTTCATCTTGATTTGCTTTAAAACGTGTTTAAAAAAAATATGAAATTGCATCAAATTGCTCTTTAAATGTTTCTTTAATATACATTTTATACCTTTGGCACCATTTTGATGTTTACTGCACTATTTGAAGCTTTTTATAATCCGTTGTTTATCTTTAACATTTTAGTTTAAGTTTTCAAAGTTTGCAACATCTTACCTTGAACGGTTGTATGCATCAGGTGGTAAACAAATATTGCAAACTAATTAAGAGAACTAATTCATACTCGTCGGATCAAATACAGCCAGACCTAGCGTTTACGCTTCATCTCGATTACGTAACATCGAAAACCGCAACACGAGATTAATGATACCGAACCAATTAGATTTTGTCATTAAGCATTCCATTCTAAATTTGCATTTTATGCCTTTTCTATTTTTAACGCCATATTTTTGCCTTTAATTTTTAAAGGGGATTTTTTCATGATTTATGTATAGTGCGTGATTTTCTTCATGTCAATGTTGCTGCTTACAAAATGTAGGCCCTGTTGTCTTTTGATTACTCTTTGTGCGGAATGCTGCATAATTATCTCCACACTCCCAACGAAAAATGTGTCACTCAATCTAACCATTCAAATTTCAAAGCCTATCGCCGAGTCTTTCGACGAAGATATGCCTCCAGACATGTAGGACATATCTTTTTGATTGAATTTCTATAGGCTCGTGATACGATCCGATACTAGCAGGCATGCACCCGATATATATCACTTCAACAATCACTGGAAAGTGCATTGATGTCGAGAATTAAACAAAAAAGTCATAAGAAATGGGATTTTCCTGTTAGACGGCGGGAAATTGTGATGTATGGCTTACTGCTTTATGCATAGTGCACACACACTTTAAACCTGCCTTTTACGGAGTGCTAAAGCTGCCCGAAGGTATAATTATCTTTCAGTGCACAACCTGACGCTGAAAATCCCAATCTGTTGTTAAGTTTGGACTTGTCGTAACACGATGCTCATTTAAAGGACAAAAAAAACAATGAGAATTCAACGGCAGTAAGAAATGTTCGACTGCAGGTTCAGCAGGTCATTCACCAAGACGAGTTGGGAAATAAAGAAATTAGTGTATTTTTACGAGTGATTGTATGATATTACGACGTAAAATGTACTTTTTGCTATATAATTATTGAAGCTTATTGTATTCGAGTAAAAGTAAGTAAACTATTGGATTTTTATCAACAGTGACAAAGGCTTTGTGAAACTGGTCGTCGAGGTCCGTGTGTACAGAAAATGAAGTCGTGATTCCTTTATTAAAATAATTATGGCATGCAGACACTGGAAAAGCAAAATAGCACAGTATAAAAGTAAGCACATAACATAATTATATCACTTTCTATCATGGGACAAATTCCAAAGATTCACGGTGCTATCATTCAGCAACCTAGGCACACGTGCACTACTTGCAGAAGAGGAAAACAATATTATTTATGTGTAGGCCTACGAGCCACTTGGGCAGAGGAACTGCAGCAAGAAATGCCAGTAGTGACGTCAGGATGAGGTACACACAGTAGAACGTATTTCTTAAATCCTTCACTTTTCAACTTTTTGTCGACCCAGGGGCTATGTTTCCTATAGTAACAACACCGTTGCCTTTTCGCTGTTGGTTTGGCAAATTAAAGACATTGTCAATTCTTCGGACTTTCATATTCCGTGTCTGACGTGTGTCCTTTCTGTTGTCAACTCACTGGAAGTAAACCATTCATGCCGGTAAAAACACTGGCAAAACAATATCAGCAAATCCTTCCCAGGTCCCCTGTTCACGTCATGTCGTGTCACATTGCTTCAAATACAGATTTTACCATGGCTTATCAAGAAAACTTCAAAATAGGGAACAATTTCCTTAAGGACGTCACTGACTATAGATTTGACACTACAGGGTGGATTAAAAAAAAACCGAGATATTATTGCTAATTGGAACAGAAGTAGGGCACGTGTGAATCAAAGGGAGATATCCTCTGTTAGGGTTGAATCTCCTCTTTAAAATGAAACCCTGATCACGTCAAGTCTCATCAGTTTATAGGACGGGGATATTTATTAGGGGGCCGCCACCGGTGATTGATTTTGTCAAACTTTGCCCTTTTTTGAGAGAGAGAAGTGTTTTATGCAAGAAAGAACCGCCGGTACGTAGAGGCAAAAATCATGGAATTGGTGGAAAATAACAAGAAAATTGCCAACGTGAATTAAAATTGATTTAAAGGGGAAGGAAATGAGGATTTGTTATCAGCATCAGCAGTTTGAATGGATGCGAGTCCGACGGTCGAACTTATCCCTCCCATTTTTAAACGAAGTCTCTTTATGAAGAATGAGTGGGAATAGCGCAGGATGGTCGACCTTTTAGGTTTCTATAAAGGGTGGGAATAAAGATAAGGCCCCTGTCCAGAGCAATCAGTTCAATGATTGACAGCTTTTTAGCCTTCAGCAGTGTTTGTTTTTGCCTCACTTTTGCAAATTACGGGACTGGTCAGATCTTTCTCCGGCTGCTTTAGATTTATTTGGTTGGGCTTTTGTTGATTCTCCTCGCCATGCCCGAGCAGACTCCGATGGATGTGTTTATAGTGGAGCTGCTTATTGGTCCATTTTGGCCCAATTCGTGCACTTTGTTTTAAAAGCATGGAATTTGGCATGTGGGGTCAAAATGGGCTAGAAATCATTTTAAGGGTGCAACCTTGTATTAAAATTCCCATAGACACCAGTGCTAAATGCCCGTACTTCAAAATTCTTTTAAAAATTCTCAGAACTCTCACATTTTTATAAGCTGCACAGAAAAATGATGATGAACATGTCATCTTCCAATTTCCATTCATTTCTTGGTGGGTTGACCTTTGACTTTTTGAGATATTCTCAACCAAAGAAGACGTCCCCTATTTTCCCCAAAGCGGAAAAGTAGCCATCTTGAAAAACGATCCCTCCACAACATGGCAAAATCGCGCCACTTTCGAGCCCAATTGCATCCAAAATGCTCAGAATTGGTAAACAGATTTGGGGACCTTCTCGAACGATGTTTCCACGGTCAGCTTTACCAGTGACCAGTATTGACGTTTCGGCATCAATAACGGCGATTTTTTTTCACAGACATGAAGTTTAGAATTTCTTCTTCTGTTATAATGTAACATTTCAATCATACTGAGCATATTTTCTGAAAAACAGAACGTTAAAAAAGCCATGTTTTTTAGGGGGGGGGGGTGCATTGATTTCACTGCTCTGTTTTTAGCGTGACTGTACGTAATCGGATCAAATCTGCTTGACAACGCTAGACGCAACGCCTTCGCAACCACAAGGCTGAGAATGTCTTATTTTATGTTTAAGTGTATTTTAAAGCATAGAAAAACAAGGAAAATGGATGTTAAATACCGTTTTTATAAGTTTTTATTGTTTACACCCCGGTTTTTTTTTTAATCGAGCTTCGCCCCCAACTGGGCAAGATCTAAGATGGGTCACGATACGCGACATTGTGTAACTACATAGCAAGTTTGGTTGATGTTTGTATTGCATGAACTGCTGGCAGCGACAACTCTGTTAACTTCGTATTGAAACACTTTTTAATGTAGACCAAATAATCATGCTTTCAGATTCCTGACAACGCCCAGGCAGATCACTCTTTTCTTAAAATATAACACACTCCTCCTGCCTATGAGATCCATTTATCGTCTATTTAATTACTGTGCCTCCAGTACATCTAAGTGAATAATGTTATAACGTTATTAGCTACCGTGCGTTATACTCAGTACATGAGAGTATAGGTTCAGATCATTTCGGCCAAGCAATGATCCCTCTGT
The DNA here is from genome assembly GCA_029964075.1 of Patiria pectinifera. Lineage (NCBI taxonomy): Eukaryota > Metazoa > Echinodermata > Asteroidea > Valvatida > Asterinidae > Patiria > Patiria pectinifera. Next base: position 1,703,858 of record CM057141.1, on the reverse strand, counting down.
GTAAATACTGCATATAAACCAACCCTGAGCATTGAATCATAATTGAATTACCTCCACAAACATCGACATTCCGACTGCTGTATCTGCACGTTGAGATATCACAAAGGGTGGAGTCGATGGAAAAGTATTTAATTGAGGAAATCCTCATCAGATAATTGTATCGATCCGAAATCAAGATCTTCGCGAATTGAAAAATAACAGAATTGCAGGACTTGAAATTAGCTGTGTGTTATTTATTTTTGATTTATTTATTTTATTTCTTTCTGGTAATGAAACCAAGGATTCCTCAAAAGTACCCTAAGCACTGTAGCTCGAAAGCCTGAAGAAACCTGTAGAGAGAAGACAATGAGAAGAAATTACAGTTTTAGAGGTGGGAGGAAAAGCCCAGAGGAATATTCTGAGGAATACCCGCGGAATCAGGCAGGGACTGAAAACCCAATCCACATATTGACCCAGGCGGGATTCGAACCCGGGTCACAGCGGTGGAAGGCGAGGAAAGAACCGCTATGCCAACCCGACTCCCCTGGGTTTTTTTGGCCTTTAATATAAAAATGATTATATATTTTTCTTTTCCATTGAAATGAATAAAAGTAAATTCTCAGCTTCAAAAATGTCAGTCTGTTTATGAGGCAAACGACAGAAAATTTCATGCAAGAGAAAAAAAACCCAACGCATGCTGTTTTCCACACACATAATGGAAGGGTAACAATGGTAACACAGCGGTTGTCCTGGCAACGAGTCACTATAATCAGCTGTAATGAAGATCGATCGAGACGCGCTCCAATTGTGGACATTATGCCTGGGAATTTTTCACAGAATTTTCTACTTGCGTCCCACCAACAAGGAGTGAATGTGTTTAATTATGCTTGTCCTGAAATCTGAGTGCCACGCGAAATTTTGGCATGAGAAAATTAAGTATTAAGTGACGAATGACAAATGCTCGACGGATGAAGCCAGTCGTACACGTGAAAAGTGTACATGTCCATTTTGGGGGGTTTTCTTTTATAAATAGGTCTTATTCTGCCATTTGGATTTTTTCTTCAAATTTGGAACTTGGGAAAGGAGAGCGAAGTTAGATAAATCACACTTTTACAGACCATCATGTTATTCCTTACCGTGGTAAATAAACTTTATTTGTCTTCTATAATCGTACAAATGGACAAAATATACAACTTGATTTGATATATACATCCTGTCACCAAAGTGTTAAAAAATCACCAATAATTAATAGCAGCAGTATAGAAGGTTTGATATACAATCAGAAAAACCAACCAATCAAGCTGAAAAAAAATCAGTACTAATGAATATGAGCTTTTACTCGGGGGGAAAAAAAATCAGTATTTACAACAATAATTCTCAAGTAACATTGTGAATAAATGTCTGTTTCTGCCGAATATCACACTAAAATTCCTATAAAAGCATGCCTTGATTGGTACATGTATTTATTCTATTAAATCAAGTCCCTCATTGTCATACAGATATATCATTTCTGAGCCCGGAATGGTGTTCATTAAGACAGAGCTGGAACACTTTAAATAATGCAGAGAAAGCCCGAGTTTACTTGGAATACATACATGTACATGTTTCAAACACACCAATAAACCATGATCAAGTCAAGAACACTGCCTGCTCAGGTTGCTGATTTTTATTTTACAAAACAATGAGAAAGGTTTTAAAAGCTTTCAAAAAACATCCATCAAGTTATCAGGCATTTGTATGCTCATACACTCACAATTTTATATTAACTTAACTCACCGTTTTTACCCCCCCCCCTAAAAAAAAAACAAATTCAAATTTTGTTTTTAAAGTGTTTCCCATTATTTCTGATTTATGTAGTATCAAGTTCTGAAGACAGAAATAATAAAACACAACAACAGACATGAATTTACAAGAGTCCAAATCCCCTACTGGTTGCGCCATTTGGAGTTTAACATACAGACATTTAATACTGGAGTCTTATATAGCGCACGTATCTACCAACTATTAGATACTCAAGGCGCTGGAAATTATGTCTATTAATTAAAGAAAGGTAAATAAAGTTTATGAGAAATATGAGACCCACTGTGTAGCACCTTATAATGGTTTACAAGGTGCTGCGCATACTGCAGCCACTACCAGAAACACCGGGGCAAACCCCTTCTCTTAGCGATAAGTGTTACTGGGTTCTTTAACAAGCATTACACAACACACAGGACCTACGGCTTTACATCCCATCCGAAGGACGAAGCAATAATGGTAAAGTGCCTTGCTCAAGAGCACAAGCACCATGTTCCCATGGTCAGGATTCGAACCCATGTACCACGGCACACGAGTCGAACACCGTAACCATTGGACCACAGCACCCCAGTTGGATGTTTTAGTGCAATGCATCAAGACAGCAGCACGGACTTGTCCATGAATGACACAGTGTAAGGATAGTAGCCGCTACAGCCATGCATCAGCTGCAAGTGCATCTCATATTGGATGTCTCGGCGTCCAAAACATCCAAATGAATAAATAGTTGCCTTGGCGTGCCGTTGCCTAATCCTCATACACCAAATGCACTGTGTCTTTTCTGAACCCAGGAACAGCAGTCGTGTCAGATTTAATCCGTCCACACACACTGCAAAGGAAGATCACGATTCCGAGATCATCAGCTCTTTTTAATAATCCAATCCAGTACACTAAAGTGTAATCCAATTGGCTGGCTCAGGAATGATTTATGCAACTATCACAGGAGACAACTGCCAAATACATGGGACGCTGATTTCATTTAGAAAGAAACGGTTGGAGAAATCCCGTCCCCTAATTGAATCTGTGGAATTTTGTTGGATGAAAATGGAAGGAGTCGATGATTAGTCGCCACTATTTGCAATCAATTAGTGATGAAGGAACAAGATTGGAATACTTCCAGTAATACATTCTGTATTCCGAGGGTCAGAAATAAATAAAAACTTTCAATTCATTGCCCGTAAAGTTTAGGATACATTATATTAACTTGCTTTTTACAAAGTTATGTACGTGTTTACACCAGAGTTGTAGTCAAGTCCTGACAAGTCAAACACAAGCCATTCACGAGCATAGAGCTATATTAAATTACTAGAGCGCTAACTTCGTGTACAAAGTAATGCCTGATGGGCGCATCCATGTTTGTACACAAACCTATGGAGAACTACAAATTTTGTACGGCTTTTGTACGGCTATTTGCATATCTGCTTTTGAATTCCATACCGGTGCGTCATCGAAGCCGATACGCCCAAAACCGAAATGCATAATCAGCAAATGAGCGTTTCATTTTGCTCTACGCAAACAGCGCAACGTGTGACTTGTGAGGTTTTTGGATATTTTTTTAAGGGGGGCATTGGAAAATCCAAAGAGGTAGAAAATGGACTGTTCACTTGACCTGAGCAGATAGCAGCACTAGTGAAAGAGAATTTATAATCAAATGAAATTGTGGAAAATTCACATTAAAAGGTAGGTTACTGGTGGGTATCACCCCTGGTACCCTGTGTTTAGATCCAAAGATCTACAAATTTATAGAGTCGAACAAGACAAACGCGATATCTGTACATGTATATGGATAATGTTTGCACAAACGTGAATCTCAATTTCCACATTATTTTTTAAAGGCCTTTGGAATGATGAACATTTAAATATTCATTGGAATTCAGTTTGTGTTTTTTTTGTCACTGTCTCCGAGCACTGTTCCAGCAGTACCTTTTATAACTTGGGTGTCATATAACCACTTGTTATGCTGGGATTATCAAGTGACAGCACTTGACCCATGACCGATTCAATTCATCAGCTATTCATGGATGGCAGATGAAGTGCACATCCGGGGGGCATCGAGCAGACATCGACGGTGCACCAAGCATTGAGAGTGCCTGCAACTGTTAAGTGCATCGACTTTGAATGCACAGTCAAGTTGATCATCGTGTGCTTGTTGTACTTTATGCACTGAGTGCATAATGTACATGTACATGCACTCATTGTACAGTGAATGCATGCCAAGAGGACATTGAGTGAAAACCAGTAAAAGTACAATGTAGCTGTACACCGAGTATTCAGTGAATGTTCACTGAGTGGTCATTGAGTCCATACTCAGTATTCAATGATTGTACACTGAGTTGACTTTGAGTGCATGCACAGAGCACAGAGTGCACACCGAGTATTCAGTGAATGTTCACTGAGTGGTCATTGGGTCCATACTCAGTATTCAATGATTGTACACTGAGTTGACTTTGAGTGCATGCACAGAGCACAGAGTGCACACTGAGTATTCAGTGAATGTACACCGAGTAGTCATTGGGTCCATACTCAGTATGCTGTGATTGTACACTGAGTTGACTTTGAGTGCATGCACAGAGCACAGAGTGCACACTGAGTATTCAGTGAATGTACACTGAGTAGTCATTGGGTCCATACTCAGTATGCTGTGATTGTACACTGAGTTGACTTTGAGTGCATGCACAGAGTACAGAGTGCACACTGAGTATTCAGTGAATGTACACTGAGTAGTCATTGGGTCCATACTCAGTATGCTGTGATTGTACACTGAGTTGACTTTGAGTGCACGCACAGAGCACAGAGTGCACAGTGAGTATTCAGTGAATGTATACTGAGTGGTCATTGGGTCCATACTCAGTATGCAATGATTGTACACTGAGTTGACTTTGAGTGCATGCACAGAGCACAGAGTGCACACCGAGTATTCAGTGAATGTTCACTGAGTGGTCATTGGGTCCATACTCAGTATGCAATGATTGTACACTGAGTTGACTTTGAGTGCATGCACAGAGTACAGAGTGCACACTGAGTATTCAGTGAATGTACACTGAGTGGTCATTGGGTCCATACTCAGTATGCAATGATTGTACACTGAGTTGACTTTGAGTGCATGCACAGAGCACAGAGTGCACACTGAGTATTCAGTGAATGTACACTGAGTAGTCATTGGGTCCATACTCAGTATGCTGTGATTGTACACTGAGTTGACTTTGAGTGCATGCACAGAGTACAGAGTGCACACTGAGTATTCAGTGAATGTACACTGAGTAGTCATTGGGTCCATACTCAGTATGCTGTGATTGTACACTGAGTTGACTTTGAGTGCATACACAGAGTACAGAGTGCACACTGAGTATTCAGTGAATGTACACTGAGTAGTCATTGGGTCCATACTCAGTATGCTGTGATTGTACACTGAGTTGACTTTGAGTGCATGCACAGAGCAAAGAGTGCAGTCACTGAGCTTCAATTCAGTTGGAATAGTTCACAAAGGGTGCTGACACTGCGAAACGGCACCAAATGTCTCGACACAACATACAAATAAATCATAATACAAAATACTGTATCTTACACTTTATATACAAACAACACTACTGCCAATGCTATACAGCGGGAACTCTTGTATATTTGGTCCTGCGTATAAGTCTTGTGGGTTTCTTGCGCCACGTGACAGGCTTTTGCCGTTTTCGTCGGTTTCGGTACAGAAGGTTGACAAAGAACCCGAGCACTAGGAAACCTGAGAGGAAGGCCAGAAGGGTGACAGTGCTCCAGTTGTCAGAAACCACCATGTTGCCTGAGTTGCGGGGATCCCAGAGGACATCCTCCTGAAGACCGGGGACATTAGGCTCATCCCGTCTCATGTTGGCCCCGGCAACCACAGCTGGGGGTGGGCCTCCCTCTAGGATGGAGAGGAGCTTCTGGTGTTTAAAGAGATTGCTGGAAGAGTAGAGAAAGGAAAAAAAGAACAATAGTTGTAACATTAAAGGTATAGTCCATCATTTGTAATTTGTGCATTTTGTTCGTCTGAAGCAACAAAAGTGCTCAAGATCTAAAGAAGGGTGCTGAACAACTAACCTGATGAGCTTTCAGCTCAGCTTTAGCTATTTATTTCGCGAAAAAAAGCATTCTAGGATCTCGTTTTTAAATCAAAAGTTGCTGAATCATGTTTTGAATTTGGCCTGAATTCAGCGTCCGAGACACGTTCTCACTGAGCCGATTGCAGCTACGCGATGTCGCGCACTGATCCGACCAATTATAGCGACCAAATATAGTGTGTGCGTCGTGCCAATGCTTGGGCGCACTTCGTCGAATTTAGTGTGTGCGTCGTGCCAATGCTTGCGCGCACTTCGTCGAATAACAAAACAAACTACTAATTTAAATTTCCTACGGTGCTTCTTAAGAAGCACCATTGGAAAGGCCTTGTCATTTCTTCAAAATGACAGCTTGCCAGAAAGAATAATTTCACAGGGAGTTTAGTCCCCTTACTATCTTTCAACCAAGTATGTTTTTCAACAATAATTACGCCAGTTACTTTTTGGATAGCTGCAAATGATGAAGTTTTTAAACTGCAGAGAATGGAATGCCTGACACAAATTATACAAGACTCAGCTTGCCTACTAACCCTGACCCAAAAGTCAGTCAGTCAGTCAGTCTCAGTCGGTCATCAGTTGGTCATATGGCAATGAGCTGGCCCTTTAGCATCTTTCTAGGTCCAGCATTATATACCGTTGTCATGATAATGAACACAATGGGGTCCATACAAAATTGGTATGGTCTTCATGCTTTGTAACAAGTTGTCGCTACCAATGCTCTGCATGAATTGGGGAGCAAAAGGGAAGCTTTGTTGCAGCTAAGTGTTTGGAACAGCAGTAGTCATTATATGGTGGCACTGTTCTACTGTAACACAAGAGTTGAATAATAAATAATTAAAGATGAAGTGCATCATGTCTAATAATTCCTCAGCATGAATTTAGAGTTTACATGTACTGTCAGTTGGTGCTGTCCTGATCTTTTGTTGGAGAGAGTTTGGGGGGGGGGGGCTGAGAATGTAAAGTAAGTTGGAGTAATACATTATATTGTAAATTGAGATGTCGCTAGCGTGGAGACTGCAATGTGTTGACTGAAGTGAAATGTTCTTCAATATATGTCAACCTGTGTGATGTTTTGTTATTCTTAAGCCTGACAATCTTCCAATTGTAATAGTTTTCATACATCTGAGGGTGTTAGGATTAATAATAATAATAATAATGACCCCTTGCATGAAGGTATCCTTCCCTTACACCATGTGACCAAAATGGCCACAGCCACTTGCTACAATATACGCCACATGTTACTGCATTCACATACTTGAGAATTATTTACCTTGGAATATACTAACATGTATCCAGAATGTTTAAATATTATTTTATAACATTCCTGGACATCTTCAAAAGAGAAGTAAAATGTCATTTACTTGACTAGTTACTTCACTTAGACTGGAGCGTGACTATTGTTTGTGAGTAGGCGCCTTGACGGATTTCCAGACAAGTGTGCTATATAAGTCTATATTATTATAATTAGTATTATTATTCTAAAAATTAATGTGGCCTGACATTGCGAACTTAGCAAGTTCATCTTCAGAGGCTAAAACAGAAAGTAGTATTATTATTATAATAAAAAGCTACATGTATCGGTACATGTACATGTACATTCATATTTATTTTAGTACAATTTTTTCCACAGAACAAAATACACCCACAGATTGTGCATCACTTCCAGAGATTCTTAATTACATGTACGTCCAAAACACAAAAAGCTACTTGCATAAAAACTGCGTTTACTGCTTATTGTTCAACCCCCCCCCAAATACATGCCACTCCCCTCTTAAAATGTCAAAAAAACCTAAAAACAATAACTAGAACATACATCTACATGCAGAGGCAGGGGGGGGGGGGGAACTAGGCCTACATGCAATAGGCACACCTGTGTGGACAGAGGCCTAGAAAATGTTTACACATGACTACTGTAGCAGAAGCATGCAAGACTCAGTGGCTAGTAACCATGGAATTCATGGCTGGCTCATGTTAGACATTCATAAGATTATCTGGTGCCTGGAAATTCAATTTGTTTCCCAAATTTGTTTGGAATTTTATGTTCTACTTTTCAAATTTAGTAGCTATGAACAAAGGATTCTTTGGTGCATGCAGTCACATGTGTATTATCAACAGATACATTAAAATGAGAGTTGGAATAACAAAGGTATGTGTGCATGTTTGGGGAAAAAGGCAAAAGTAACTCACAAATTGTTTTCTAAAAACTCTAAAATACAAACTTTTGCTTTATTCTTTGTAATATTTAAATATATACACCCAAAGAGCTGGGACAATTGCTATATTTCAGTCCACACTATAGTGTCTGCAACTCGTGGACAAAATGAAGGAATTATAGGCAGTCAGTATTAACTTCTCAATCGATAACATCATTGGAACAATACACATGTAGGAGCGCAATACATGTTGCACAAGGCAGGCCACTGAAACATCACCAATGTCACTCATCGACCATTAAAAGATCCCCCCCCCATGATCAGGGCCCAATTTCATAGCGGTGCTTAACAGCCAACTCTGTGCTTACCAATCCTCCATCTATTTCATAGGGACTGTTAAGCAGTAAGCACAGCAAAAACACGCTTAACCCCAGAAGAAAACTTTGCTTAAATCAGTGACGTAACTATAGAAATCTCCATGCGCGCACAACCGTTAGCATGAAATAGTACTTAAAACAGCAGCATGATTTTCTGCTATACATGTAGTAAGCACAACTTTTCTGCTAACTGCTAAGCATGAAATTGGGCCCTGGTTTGTTGAAAAGTGCCTCATGCAAACGACCCATGTCCATATTTATGTACATGTAAACATTTCCTGTGCATTGCAAACACAACTAGAATTCCACTGTCTCCCTCACCATGGCAACAGAGGAGCTGATTTTGCTAGAAATGAAACCACATAGCCTAGGGAACACATTAAAAGGATGGTGTACAGCTCTGGGCAAAGTCACTGATGAGTAACATGACACCCTACATTTTATCATCAGTTCTGAAGGCATGAGTCATGCAACATGCAGGAAATAACGGAACATTTCAGACACAGTGAGAACAAGCCACTGGTTATAAAATAAAAAAATTATAATAATATCGGAGTCTTATATAGCGCATGTATCTACCATCTATTAGGTACTCAAGGCGCTGGAGATATGTCTATTATTAAAGAAAGGTAAATAAAGTTTATGAGAAAATGAGACCCATTATGTAGCACCTTATAAGGGTTTGCAAGGTGCTGTGGCGCATATTGCAGCCACTGCCAGAAACACCGGGGCAAACCCCTTCTCTTAGCGATAAGTGTTACTGGGTTCTTTTATGTGCATTACACAACACACAGGACCTACGGCTTTACGTCCCATCCGAAGGACGAAGCAATAATGGTAAAGTGCCTTGCTCAAGAGCACAAGCACCATGTTCCTACGGTCAGGATTCAAACCCATGCACCACGGCACACGAGTCGAACACCGTAACCATTGGACCACAGCACCCCAAACATTAGTCCATTCCTTTCACAGGTAAACTTCTTGATTACTGTTTATAAAAAGAATCAAAAGAGTTGTGAAAATTGAACATTTATCACAGATAAAAAATTCTTCCAATGCTTCAAAAACCAGCACAAACCCCCCATAGCCATAATAAGATGTTGTTCAGGTGGGGTTTTTTTTTGGGGGGGGGTGTGACTGGAGATTCAGATTGTAGTGATACAATTCATTTTTCACGCAGAAAATTAAATTGCATAATGACTAAAGTGCATTGTATTTTGAGGTATTTTGGCATTAGATTCTTTGAATATAATATATGCACAGGAAGATTTTGAAGAAATTTCTTGAGGAGTGAGGCCGATACTGAATCAGTCAAGTAATTATGCAGGTTTCTCCAAACATGCCTTGGATGCATCTGTATGTGAGATCAGGTTTCCAGAAAGATAACCAGAAGATTGGCGTCTTCCCTTTTTTGCTTTCGTGTTTTTGGACATGACACCGATCCTGCCAAACATCGCAGGGATTACTGTTCAACATGAGGCGTAGTGTCAGGTTTCAAAAACAGAGGCGGATCCACTTGTTTCACAGCGGTCCGTATTTGCCCAGTTTTCGGGACGTTTTTTATCATCCTAGCACTGTAAATGTACATGAATATCCTGAAAAATAACTAAACAACAGACGGTGTCTACTTTACCAGGTGCATGGGTTTCTAGGACAATAACTGAACCCATACAGTGTCTCTTTAGTCTGTTTTTTTTATGATCTGTCGAGATCCACACAAGCCTTCTTGTCTGGCCGGCAGCATTATGTATGGCCATGTCACTTTCCCCTGGCAGGGTATGCAATGAGCAAAATATCCCCCCCCCCCCTTCTCCCCCAACGCAGCCAACGGTGAAACTCAATACACTGGTACATGGATGTGATGAAGACAGTGGGCTCTGATGAAGTGAATAATTACTCTCCGCTTTGGAGGATATTAATGAGGCAAAATGCCCTGCAGCCGAATTCAAGAGTAGATTGGGGCACATTTTCCTGGAGCTGTAATTTTCTCTCTCCGTTAATTTTCACGTATGTGCACATACACCCTTTACGTCTCAGTTGGCAATGTTGCTGTATCTCATTTGTCAAAGCTGACAACAATTTCTTGTAATTTTTTATGCACTTAAAACATTTGTAATTTGAGGATCCCTGCAAAAGGGTAAATTTGCTGTTTTAATACAATTAAGTCATAGTTGTGAAAATGCATTTAGCGGCATCTCTAACCTTGGATCTGAGAGCAACAAATTGATTCCACTGAGAAACGAAATGGTACGTTTGTAAGGCATACCAAACAGGCTTATGTCAATTAGTAAAAGTGCGTGATATCTGAGACAAAAATCAATTTAAATTTGGATAATTGCAACACAATATACATCAGGCATGCAACTGGGATGTAACCAACAGAGGAAAGTCCAAACTGTACAGGACTTTAAACAGTGGTTTTCAATTTTTGAAGGCATAAGTTTGAAGTGAAAAACGAGTTATGGCTGTTTAAAGTTCGTATTTATCAACAAGTCAAATAAATTAAAATACTGAGAAAACGGTCTCTAAAATTTCAAGAATTGGGAAAATGAAAGATACCAACAGATGGAATGACAGATGAAATGTTTCACACCACGAAGCGAAGCCCCAATTGTTCAGAACATCTAAAGAATACTAGAACTACTCAATAATGGAGAAAAAAAGGAGGAAAAAACAGCCAACCGACTGAGTTTTTTTAAAAGTTTTTCATGCCGGAGTGCAAAATCAACATGTGGGTCATTACAGAACAAAATTGATGTGTGCATCTGTACAGTGCACTGGTGGTGTGCGGTCATTTATCTGTTCTTATTTTCACTGCCCAACACAAAATGACGTTTTTAAACCTTCCACCATTGGACATCTTTAAATGTTATCTATGCAGAATGGCTCAGAAGAGTTATTGAATTATTTCTACTGGACAACTGTGATACTTAAGCAAAAAAAAAATAATTCTGCTTCCGGTTTCCCTACCTACCGGTGCCCTATTCTGACAGCCCCTACCCTAATTTTTTTTTTATGGGAAAATTGAGGAAAAACACCCAAAATCATAAATTTCTACCTTTTACCCTTGACTACACGCAGACGCCTCCATATGATTGTACACAAAAAAATTGGCCAAAAAAAAATTCCCTACCTACATGTACCTACCCTCATTTCAAATGCCATGTAATCGGAAGCAGAAATATTTTTTTTTGCCTTATCCATCAGGTTTATTTTTGTTCTTGAATTTGAATGTGCAAATATAAGCTTTCATGTACTTGTCACACAATAACTCATCTTTATCTTACTGAAATTTGTAATAACAGATAATCAAAACAAAACCACGCTGATAAGGTACAAAGACTCCCTTCAGACACTGTGGATTTGCATATTAATGAAACATCAACACATTGGACTCGGTCCATGCTGACTATATCTTTCCCTCTACACGGCGAGTCAAAGAAGAAAGTGACCAAGTTAGAAAAAAAAATATTTCAAACATATGGCTTGCTCCGTTTAATATACATAACATGGGAATAAAGTTAACTGTGCAAATTTCACGTAATTTGTATTCTCTATTCACAAGTTATCACAACAAAGTCCAGCTTTCCGCCACTGATCTTTTACTTTTACGCACTGATGAATAACTTTTAAATACAATGGACCATGGGATTTTCCTACCTCCGAATTCTATGAATTTGTACGACATGCATTTCAAAACCCGACTAAAAAATACGTCAATTGAGGGCGCACTGATCATTTGTAAGACACTTAGCTAGCGGGATGCTGCGCTTTCAATAGTATACTTACATGTATATTTAAAAACTGAGTTTGTTACCAAGTGTGCATGTTACCCGACTGAACATGTATACCTATCATAAGTGAACGTCTGTGTACAATCTTGTTAACTGTATTGCGAGACTTCAAAGGTTGGCTTGTCTTTACTTGAACCAAAAGCTACGTAGAGCAATATTTGTTCGGAAGCTGGAGCCAATTAAATTTTATCATGCTTGTCTTCACATTGTAAAATTGTCCAGCATTCTGTGTGAGTAAAATCCCTCTTTTGTGAAAAGAATTTTAAAAAAATTACAAATTTAGCTCCCGTATTAAATGTAAACTGTTCCCAGGAGTCCCGTTTTCTCATATTCCTACTAGTTTAGATCTCATGATGTTCTTAATTGGAATGTACCATATATATGAACATGTGTATACAATACAATACCCTCATCTTAAAGGGAATGTACACCATTGGCTTTTGCTGTAATTTTCAGAAATGAACTATTTGAGGGGTTAGTATAATAGATCAAATATTGTTACACTGACATGTTTGAAGTTTTGTGTTCGAAAATGCTGGAAAAACCAAGAAAAACAGAAATGTTCAAGAAGTCTGGTTCCTTGACTCCACTAAAGATAAAATGGATCAATTTATAAATGCCGGAAAATTGTAAGGTAAGGGAACCAGTCTAGCTGGCCTGCACCCGTTCATGAACATGTAACCAATAGCAAACAAAATTTGGACTGAAAAAAGTGTTAAGTTGGAGCAGTAGTTGAAAAATAATTAGGTTTTTCCAACGGTGGTCGGCCGACCACCATTGGAAATGTATACAAAAATACAATTTTCTTGAAAATGACTTCACAGCAGGTGCCACAATTTTACAGGATGCTTTAGACTGTCATTTACCAACATTCTAGTAAGGTATTTCGAAAAACTTGGTAGTTTTATTTTTTGATGTTTGCAAATGTTGTATATTCCCTTTAAATGACAATACTTGTGTATTGCCAGTTTTAGTCTGGATGCATAATGCAAACATTAATTTTATCTGAGGCAGAGCGTCAGTGATACAATTTGCTTTAACGCTTCTCTGTTTCAATGACATCTTTATAAATCCATCTCTGTGCTGACATTAAGTCAGGTGTGTTCAAATGAACGCTGCATCTATCTCTACACTTGTTATTTTTAGAATAGCCACAGATAGGTACATCGTACATTGAAATGTACTGGCACCACAGTACCTTAAATTATGCATTAGATATGTAAATGCATTATCTTGAAATTTGGAGGTTGGGGTTGGAGTAATTAGATGGAACGCTGGTTTGACGAAGTTTGCTATGAGGAAACATGTTTATATAATGAATCTACCTAATATTATGTATACATACGAACACATGTTGTTGTTTTTTCACTAACAACAAGTGTATGATAAACAAACAGACCCAGAAGATCAGAGGCACCAGTTAATGACCATTTTGAAAGGTTTTTTTTTTCATTCCCCTGGAGGATCCCGTCCTCAAGATCTTTCCAGAGACCAGACTCGATTATCTTAGCCGTCCAGACAGCTAAAATATCCTGTGTGAGAATATGACAAATACTCCTTTTCCTTGAACTAATTGCTACTTAACATGTTCATCCAAGCGAAATAATTTGCGAAGTACTGTTTACAGAAACCAGCTGATCTTGTCTGTCAAGTCGGTCTCCCTTGGTACCCTGATATGCCCCCCATCAACCTAACGCTTGCATTCCCCAGACCCTCAGCCGTATCACTTGCTGCATGCATGGACCTGTTACAAGATCCCCTCACTTCCCGAGTAGCACTTCACACCTTCGGCTTCTTAAGTCTTTCATAAGACACAGGCAAACTCAATGCAAAGGTTCCAAAGTAGTGTGACGTAAATTATAAATTTTTCATGGCAGTGACGATGGAGGTCAGTTGAAGGAGAAAAAATACACAGGCCATATAGGCCTATAGATGAGGTTAAAGGGTAGTGTCAAACAATCAAATCAATCTTGAAAGGAAAAATCAAGATATTTCCAAAGTACACATTTTGTCCAATGGCAGAAAAAAAATCTGGCATTGTAATTTAACTCAAGTTTGAAAGAAACCACAAGGCGTACTGTAGGCTCATTAGTATAATTTTCAAAGTTGGACAACGAAATCGACTGCAGCGGGGCTTAACCCTGTAACCTCCGGATTACCGTTCCGGTGCTCTACCAACTGAGCTCTCCAGCCCTACGTTGGCGGTTCCCTAAATTTTAAAGAAATGAGGAAAAAAAAGCCAGACTGTCATCAGGGGTGTGAGTGACCACTGATAAAAATAGCTGAAAACAGCTGAAAAAAAGGTGTAAAAAAAAAGCTGAACTTTGGAAATCTCCTATACTTTTGTACACAGCAAGTGAGGGAAAGCTGAAAAAAAAGCTGAAATCCAACACAAAAAAGCTGAACAGTGTGTCATTGGAAGGAGGTGTCATTGGCATTTTGCTGTTTAAGACACCCACGATGTGTTTTTTTGGCGGGAAAGGTATCTCAAGTTTTTTTTATTTTTTATGTGACATCACTCCTGTAGTCTGCAGAAGTAATACGTACATGTACATAAGTAACACTAAACAATCAGCGTTGAAGAGCGTCCAATCCACTGCAAGTGAATTGCCCAGAAAACCTCCTTCCAATGGCCCACTTGACATTCTCTAGAGTCTGTGCCCTCCCATCGGTCCAGACATAAAAGGAGACCCTCCAAGTCGATTCCCCCCGAGTGATAGCATCATTCCTCCAAATCCCTGAATCTTGACTTAGCCCGGAACAAAAAATCCCCACAGAGAAAGAAAACCAGTTCAGCCAGCTCCACAAACCATGAATTTTTCATGATGGCCGGCCAAGAACCCAGGCAGGCATCAGGGCTTGTCAGGCCAAGGGAAGACCTTGCATTGATACTGAAGAAGTGTTACCCATGGACTAGCCAGAAACCTCACAGATTATCCCTCCGAAAAATATAACAGCAAACCTGCAATGGTTTGGCAAATCTCTGAAAGTCTGCACCGAGGGAAAAAAAATAGATTACTGAAATGCTAAGGTTCAAACTTGTTGGGAATTGACTGTCATGTGAAGGGGTGGGTCATTGACATTAGCATACAGAGTCAGGAGATGGCTAAAAATAATCGAGTAGGTCTCTGGAAAGATCTTGAGGACAGCACCCTCCGGGGGAATGCAAATACGGCAGGAGTTACACGTTGTCAATGCTCGACACTCCACTACACAGCAGAGTGTCATTTCTACTTCATCTCAGAGCCCTGGTGTTAATGGACTTGTTATTTTTGCTCCTTCCCTCTACCGTTGTTTTTGTTCATCCCTAAAGGACTTTGCATTATAATGCGGCTTTACTAAGAACTCTTATCGTTCCTGCAAATCTACAGGCTAATCTGGCACTCAAACTTTACCAAAAATGAAAAAAAAAATCTTTTTATATATAGCAATTTGCATTTGATGACCGAGGGGGAGCTGTATCAATTTCAAATGAATAAATTGACAAGCACAGCTGCAAAAAGGAATCTCTTGATTATTAGAGTAATGAATGAGATGGAATGGGATGATAGGACGGCCGTTGAGGATCTTGCACTTACCTTGGAGCAGATATGTTGAGAGGTTCTCCTTTGGCCCATGCAAGATGAGGGCAGGCAGGAAGGGGGCGTGGTTTGGGATCCCCTAGCTGATGAGGATCCAATACCTTGGAATAGCGATACAGGTGGTTGCCTGCGAGTTCAAATCAAAACAAAGATATCACCATTATTCAGGTAAAACACGTGTGTCAGGTTTAAAGGTATAGTCCATCATTTGTAATTTGTGCATTTTGTTCGTTTGAAGCAACAAAAGTGCTCAAGATCTAAAGAAGGGTGCTGAACAACTAACCTGATGAAGTTTCAGCTCAGCTTCAGCTGTATATTCCGAGAAAAACAGCATTCTAGGATCTCGATTTCAAATCAAAAGTTGCTGAATCATGTTTTGAATTGGGCCTGAATTCAGCGTCCGAGACATGTTCTCACTGAGCCGATTGCAGCTACGCGATGTCGCACACTGATCCGACGAATTATAGCAACCGTGCGTGCTTGTGCGTCGTTCTTGTGCGTCGTGCCAATGCTTGTGCACTACTAATTCAAATTTCCTATGGTGCGTCTTAAGAAGCACGGTTGGAAAGGCCTTCTTTTGTTGATTACTTCAAAATGACAGCTTGCCAGAAAGAATAATTTCACAGGGAGTTTAGTCCCCTTACTATCTTTCAACCAAGTATGTTTTTCAACAATAATTACGCCAGTTACTTTTGGGATAGCTGCAAATGATGGACTGTACCTTTAAGGTTTGCCATGTGAGACTTGAGGGTGGAGGACTGATGCTTTCAGACTGATGGTTTCAGATTGAGTATACAAACTTTATGTAACCCCTTGAGTGATTTACTAGGAACCTTCCTCATTCTTACAAAATCCAACACAGTATATGTAACTCAACACCCAAACTGTTGGACTCTGATTATGGTCCTATGCCTGACCCCATGTAAAGCATAATCAGTTTACTAGTGCAGTCCTTACTCCAACAGATTCCAACAAAACATGCAAGTTGGATTTTGAAGGTTTGGAGATGGTTAGGGTTAAGGCTGAGATTTTTGACTGAAAAAATTGGTGGTCAGCACAACAAAAGGCAAAGAATAAGGTTCCTGTATTGTTTTCTGAAAGTAAAAATAATGGAGATATTCATAGAAACACAATGCAAGGTACTCGTAATTGTACCATACTTATGGAAATAAATTAAGAAGTCATCTTCAAATAAGCCCAGGGTCTGACTGAATGCTTACATTTCCTGTTGAAGTTGAGCATCTGTGTGTATAACTGACTTTGTCTCTTTTACATGTACATGTACATCTACATCATGTACCGGTAGGTCACAAACATGTTTTGGAGATTTAAAGGAAGATACAACATTTGCAAACATCAAAAAACTAAATGATCACATTATCACGAAATAACTTACTGGATTGTTAGGGAATGACAGTCTAAAGCACCCTGTAAAATCGTAGCTGCTGGTGTGCTGACATTTTAAAGAAAAAATGTATTTTTCCAACGCTGGTCGGCCGACCAGCGTTGGAGAAAACTGGCTTTTTTTTCAAAAACTGCTCCTAATTTGTCAAATTTATTTATTCCGCATTTTGTTTGCAATTGATTACACACCTGTGAAGGAGTACAAGCCTGCTAGACTGATACTCTGACCTTACAATTCCCCAAAGTCTATAAATTGCTCCGTTTCATCTTTAAGACTACAAGAAAGTGATTGGTTTTCTTGGGTTTTCCGGCATCTACGAACCCAAAACGTGAAACGAGTCAGTGTAACAATATTTACTATTACATACTAATCATCCAAATCCATTTATTTCTGTGAATTGCAACAAAGGCAAATGATGTACATTCCCTTTAATGGGGAGTGTTTTGCACAGCAGTAGCACTGTGCCATCGCTCTCTTGAGAGTACATACATTACAAATACGTGACATACGTGCTTGTGTGTAATCATGGTAATCTGAAACTAGCTCATGCATGAAGTAACCCATGCATGTTTTGGACAATATATTGTCAGGTCGAAGTAAAAAC
The DNA here is from genome assembly GCA_029964075.1 of Patiria pectinifera. Taxonomy (NCBI): domain Eukaryota; kingdom Metazoa; phylum Echinodermata; class Asteroidea; order Valvatida; family Asterinidae; genus Patiria; species Patiria pectinifera. The sequence continues at coordinate 1,686,086 of CM057141.1, read as the reverse complement.
ATCCTGCATGAAATTTGAAAAGATCCTACACCGTCTGTCTGATGTCTGTCTGTCTGTCTGATGTCTATGTGTCACGTTTTTTGTAAAAGGCCTAAAGACTGTGCGCAAGCACAGAATGCACTGGTTTATGAAGAGGTTTGGCTATAATTGTATGCAGGTCCTAAAATGGTATAATGCTTGGATTTCACTGTCCTCTGAAGTCACCGTTTGCACGTGAAAAAAAAGGATTTATTTGTTTTGTTTTGCTTTTTTGGCAAATTTGTTTCTTTCAGACTTTGAATAGTGAAATATTACAACATCATCTCTATGAAAACACTCCAACACGTATTGCTCTTATGCATGCCATAATGTTCATGATGAAATATGTGGCGAAATTGCTTCACCAAGGTTTACCACGCCCACTTGAGGTCAACATGCAAATTGAGGTCAATGTAAACATTAGTATAGACTCCACCCAGCTAGCGCCCGCTAGTTGTTGAAAATATTTGATGCATCTACTGAAAGTCTTACTCTGATTACTGTTTCAAAAACATAACAGAAAATATTTTTTTCGCTAAGTTCTCAAAGTAAGTCATAACAATTTTGCACAAAAAATGTATGGTGGTTATGTCATAATGTACACACAGAATGAAAGCAAAGCAAGTTGCGTGACATCAGCAAAAGCAGCCTCACTATGACATTTGCTATTACACACACAAAATTTGCTTCAATATAAAATTTGACTGAAAACTGATGCTTTAATTTGTTTGTCCTATAAGACATGACAAACTTTGAGAGAGTCGTGTGATAATTATAAAGGGTCACACGATCTCATGGCAGAGTGTCATCATCAGCTTGAACACGACCACAAAATGTGCATTTATGTCATTATCGGGAGGATATACATGTACATGTACCAAGATGACAGCTCAATGAACATTGTACATGTACATTACGGCAAAGGGGTTGTAAAACAAAGAGGTTGTGAAAAAGGTTTTAAAAACTGGTTATTCACAGTCATATTATTTAGCGGCTATCGGATTGTTCCTTTGTACGACTTCTATTTGGGAAGCAAGAGTACGTATACGTACGTACATGTACATTGTAGGTACTTGTTCATTGTGTAACATATGTGCATGTAGGTTTGGAATACTTGAATAAGCATGCACGTGCAAGTGTAATTAGAATTGATACCAGCAGAGAAGGCAGTGTAAAAGGATAGGTCTAAGACGAGCCGACTTCTATTAATAGGGAATGTACAACATCTGCTTTTGTTGCAATTTTCAGAAATAAATGGATTTGGAGAATTAGTATGTCATAGCAAATATTGTTACACTGACTTGTTTCATGCTTTGGATTCGTAGATGCTGGGAAATCCAAGAAAACCAACCATGTTCTTGCAGTCTGGTTCCCTGACCCCACTTAAGATGAAACGGAGCAATCTATGGACTTTGGGGAATTGTAAGATCAGAGAATCAGTCTATCAGGCTTGTACCTCTTCACAGGTGTGTAATCAATTGCAAAGAAAATGCAGATGAACTAAATATGAAAAATGAGGAGCACTTTTTCCAATCCAGTTTTCTCCAACGCTGGTCGGCCGACCAGCGTTGGAAAAATACAGATTTTCTTGAAAATGTCAGCACACCAGGAGCCACGATTTTACAGGATGCTTTAAACTGTCATTCCCTAACAATCCAGTAAGGTATTTCGTGATAATTTGATCATTTCATTTTTTGATGTTTGCAAATGTTGTATCTTCCCTTTATGTACGTATTATTTCCAGCTGGAAAAAGCATTGCAGTACTAGCATCATGAGTCATAAACGTGTTCTTCTTCTGTCTTCTAAAAAACATTGCCAGTCTCCCCAAATGTTGCTCTTTTCTTTACATGATTTGGTTTTTAAGTTCATTTACTGAATGATTGACTAACTGGGAAATATTGTGTTGAGGGGATATACATACATGTATGTGTTGTTGATTCAAGTTTTTTAATGAACTATTCCGCTAGTATTGGTTTGAATTACTACGAATCAGAATCCTAAATATTTCTAGACCTTGTATACCAGATCGACATACTTTGTAATTTAACTAGACCAATGCCAATATGAGATAGACCAATGCCAATATAAGTTCAGGTTGGTGTATGTATACCCTCTTAAGGGGGAGGGGCCTTGGGAAAGGGGGAGGTTCGTCCTTTAATGTTGATAAGATAAAGGCAAACAATTACACAAGTACCGAGTACCAAAATATCAGGGAGTTTCAATGTTCAATATCTGTCTTCAAATAACCATTGTCAATGAAATTAATGATTCAGAGTAAAGAGAATACGTCTGTTAACATTTGGCAAACAGATATGCATACATGTACATGTCAATGCACATCAACCGTAAAAAAAATATGATAAAAAATCACCCACAATGTTAATTGAGCGGAATGAAGTTAGCAGACGAATTGATACAACCCAAAATATCATACAGTCCCAAGGGGTGAATATTTGTGAATGTATTGGTAATCTTATCGAGCCATATCCTAGCAACCATGGCAGCATGTGATAATCAAGGGGAACAAGACTTTCTTTGTGTGCAGTCAGGTTTCTGGAGCAAATAAGCACGGTTGTACGAGGACGCCGAGGACGCCGCGCAGACTTCTAATCGGTCTTCAATGGAACTCCTAGAGAACGCCGCAAGGACGCTATAGAACGCCACATGGACCTCCTAGACTTCACAGAGATGTATCATTATCTCTGATGGATGGCTTGATGCAAGCCACTGGTGCCATGAATCCTGCATCTTCATGGCGTTTCACTACATTCTTAAAGAGGTTGTGGAATGCTCGAAGACATTTCCGTCATTTTTCGGGTATATGTAGCCTAAGGTGTGATGAAATAAAAACGACTATTGTTTCTGTCATGAAATGAGTACAAAGGGTACTTTTGAGAGCTATTTTTCAGGTCCTGTTTCGACCCGAACGTGCAATTTGTGTAAAAGTCGTCGTTGCGGGCAGCAAACAAAACACAGTAAATCGTGACGTAATAAACAGGACTCGTTTATGCTACTCTGCATCGGGAGTCCTGTTTATTACGTCACGATTTACTGTGTTTTGTTTGCTGCCCGCAACGACGACTTTTACACAAATTGCACGTTCGGGTCGAAACAGGCATGACAGGACTTGAAAAACAGCTCTCAAAAGTACCTTTTGTACTCATTTCATGACAGAAACAATAGTCGTTTTTATTTCATCACACCTTAGGCTACATATACCCGAAAAATGACGGAAATGTCTTCGAGCATTCCACAACCTCTTTAAGAATTTCAACAACGCAATATGAGCGCCATGCGTGACAGTGTGACAGGGCCTTAACTGACTGGTTCTCATGTTTTTTACGCTACATATCTCCAAGAAACTGGGCCCATGCAGTTTGACAGACAAGCACCAACATATGAGCACAATTGCTGAATCACATTCACAAGGGTTCTCATTATATATGCACCAAACCATTTTGAGGAGTGAGGGAGTGGGGGAAACCTTAGATGCACTTACATCTATTTCATACCAAACATCTCCCATCGCAGCGAAGAGGAAATCCAATCTTGTACATACCGGGCCTGGCTTTTATTTGCTGAATGTCCGTTCAAGTGCAAGCTTCGAGGGAAATGCATGTTTACTCTGCTTTGTGCTGCATCGACCGAGAACATGGGAACTTATTTCGCTGGGAGGAAATTTCCCACATCATCGTTTTTCAAGAGATAAGTTACCGATTCTTTGGAACTACCGTACGTCACCATGAGAGACTGCATCAGGTCCCAAGTTCCTTTTTGTTTCAAGAATGGAAATGATGACCATGCATTTTTGATTATCTGTTATAATAATAATAATAATAATAATAATGGAGTCTTATATAGCGCACGTATCTACCAACAAGTAGGTACTCAAGGCGCTGGAGATTATGTCTTTCATTAATTAAAGAAAGGTAAATCAAGTTTATGAGTTTACAAGGCGCTGCGGCGCATATTGCAGCCACTGCCAGAAACACTGGGGCAAACCCCTTCTCTTAGCGATAAGTGTAACTGGGTTCTTTAACATGCATTACACAACACACGGGACCTACAGCTTTACGTCCCATCCGAAGGATGAAGCAATAATGGTAAAGTGCCTTGCTCAAGAGCACAAGCACCATGTTCCCACAGCCAGGATTCGAACCCATGTACTGTACCACGGCACATGAGTCGAACTCCGTAACCAATGGACCACAGCACCCCACTAAATCTGTTCACAATATATATGTACTAGTATACATTTATTATGTGCAAGCTTCCAAACAAAATGAACAAATGCACCCATTAACCCCCCTTTTGTTTAATCAGGCTAGTCACCAACAGTCAGATCATATTTCAAGCAAGCACTGTGACAGTCAAATTCCATCAACCGACAAAAGCAGGCAACTGGTACCCACAGCTGGCTTATTAATCTCCTACAGTCAAAGCAATAGCCATATCATAACAATCACAGCAGGTCAGTCCTGCTCTTTGAAGGCAGGGACACTCAAGGGTTACAAACAGTCAATTGTTTTATTTTGACTGCTGGGCTGGCCTTGTTGAAATTGCCAGCCAGAGAAGGAAGGCTTAGAACAATTTAAACAGAAAAAAAGGGACCACTATTGCCAACAGGTACATGTATGCCATGCCATATTTTTGTCCTAAGCAAAAGTAAACCCTAACTCCCTAGAGTCTTTTACTAAGTACTGGACCAAGTCCGCCAAAATCCATCACTGACCCTGCTTCACATAATGCTTTAGCGGACCAAATCCACTGAAATCCACCACAAGACCACCACTACTATAGGTGGATTTTGATGGACTTGGTACTCGTGGCTTGCCTGCCAAAATCCCCAAGATGGGGGAATGGATTTTGATGGATTTTGGCAGGTTAGGGTTAACACATCGTTGACCTCTGACAAAATTCATGCAGCTAACGCACACATTTGCTGTAAGCCAAACTGTAGGCAGAACACTGCTCGCGATGGTTTGCACTCAGCAGTTAATTTGTAGCATCCCTGAAAATGTAGAAACGTTTCTGCTCCCAAAATAAAATACTGAGTACTGTGACACCGTAAATCAATCACAAGTGATTTGTTTCAGGGGCAAAAACCTTTACAGGATCAAGGACAAAACGACTTCAGATGAAAAATGATGGCTAGGACTCTTAAATGGTCATTGTGGAACATGCAGGCACAAATTGATAGCCCTTATATTGCAAGGCAAGTCACTACACTTTGAAGTTGGGATGGTAGGTTGGACGCTGTCACAGCTGATTGTGTCTCCAATACATCACCAATCATGCCATTTAGGTATGCAAGTGCTTCATAAATGAGAAGGGTTCGGTGCATGTCAGAAAGATCGTTAGTGAGGCTCAATAAAAAAAAAATTCAACATACTACATTGTACATGTACAAAACTAAAACAGTCTTTGCATCCACACAAAAACCAGGCATGCAACTGGTAATTTAGAAAAAAACGAGGAAAATTTGAAAGCACACAAGACTTTGTACAGTGTTTTTCAATTTGTAATGGCATTCATGAGAAAAGGAGGAAAACATGAGAAAAGGAGGAAATCAGCGGATCCGAGGAAAAGTTGCATGCCTGAAAAACAGCAGCTGGGCAATTCCACGGTTACTCAGGTTACTTTTTCGTAACGTGAGTAACCGATTTTGTGCGTCTTGTTTATCATACATAACACATTTTTCGGGATGTCATCTTTGGTACTTAGGTAGGTCTAGGTCTACTCTATCTACCATGGGGAAAACAGTTATTAAACTTTTTCAGTAAGGTAATTACAGCCCAAGGAAACTCAAAAGCACATCAAAAATGTAACGTGAGTAACCGTGGAATTGCCTAGCTGCACCTACATACATGTACATATATATGTACATGCCATTGCACTTTTGAACAAAATTCGAAGACAACCAAGTTCAAATAGAACATCGAACTGGACGAAAAATGCATGATTTGAAGAGGTTTTTCTGCAAGTACATGTACATATGCTTAGCACATCCAATGGCATATGAGACACGCCTCACTATCCACTACATACATGTACACGTACATGTGCGCACATGTTTACGTTACATACCAAGTGTGGACATTCACTTGGTTTCGTGTAGTTAAGAAAAACCAGCAAAAAAACTCATTTTTCTCAAACTGTGAAAACTCTTTCAACCCATTTTTTTCTATGATCCCCTTAGTGTTTCTCTTCATTTTGCCACGGATAAACCTAACCCAAAAATGCCTCTAAACCTGTTTTCTAAAAATGGGGAAACAGTGTATGGACTTGCCCACGTCCACACAACGTCTCCTCTACCTGGTTTATGTGGACCTCTTTTGTTCGGAAGTCCACACAGTGAATGTAATGCCTACCCACATGTACAGTCAGAGAGTATGTACGGTACAAATCAATCACTCTGTGTTGTCATGAAACTAACAGTAAAGTTTTCAATCAAATCTTCCTTGATAATTCATGCATGCAGAATTTGGAAACTTTCTAAAAATAAACACACAGCTTTGCCCAAACATTCATTGAATTACATCGCAGAAGTGCAAAACAGTAGTTGAAGGCTCCAGATATCTCAGCATACATGTAATTTATGCGTAGCCAAAATCCTTAATGACTTAAAGATCTTCTGTAAGTGATCTTCAACAGATTGAACTTTTATTCTCCTAACAAACTTTCAAACGGAAAAGAAACTCCGTTTTTCTATGTTGGGAATCTGTAATCCTCTGTAAAAAAAGGTTTTGTATTTTTATTTCTGCCCTGTGAGTAGACTGGTTCCCAGTCCCTACATTATCGATTCTGATTTAGGCAGGAACCAGACACCCTGGGCCACAAACATCAATTCAAAATTTATGAAATAGATATAATTCATTCATTTATATTTATTAAAAAATGAATGCAATTTGTAATCATAGAATCAAAGGAATTGAAAACAACATATGTTTTCAGATTGAATTTGAAAATGGCATGGACAGTACAGTACATCGTTATCAAACAGCGTTCAGCTTTTGTTGCCATGTGGATATGTAAGCTTTCTTTTTTTCTATCTTCTGTACTGTCAAAGTTGTCTGTCTTCTTGTCAAAGTTTTTATGTACATATACTTGAAAGACAGACTCTCCTCCCAAGGACAATGATGTTAGAACAGGGAATAAAGACCTTTATGACAAACCCTTACAGGCTTTTAAAACAAACTCGACTTTTCTTCAAATCCACACGGTGAAGAAGCAAACTTGACAAATCAAAGAAAGATACAGTTGTGCTATGTTCTTCCAATGTTCCTTGCTCTATGCATATTCTAACAGGCATTTTTTTTTGAAACGATACATGAAAGGACTTTCTGTGCAGGCATAGTACGGTCTTTACAATTAAAAGGTCATCAACCAATATCTAAAAGACATCCCGTCATACCTTGTGGCAAAGTCATTTCATATGAGCTGTTTCTGTCAACAATAAGGCTCACCCGAAGCGTTGTACATTTATGCATGCCAAAGGTAGCATATTGACTCACTATATCTTTGTCACTATTTTAAATTTTGCTGACAACATCATAGTTCCCTCCAAAATTTAAATTCTCCTCTCCAGTAGGATAAAAAACTCCTGTTTTTAGCAAAATTGCTGAATTATGCAAGAGACTGAATTACATATGTACGAAGTGGGTAGATTATGGCTGCGTTTTAACCTACATGTACCATCTCAAAGCTTAAATTGGTTTCTTTCATGACGACCACTACTACATGAATTTTATTTTTTTGAACATACCGGTGTTTGAACAATGACATACATGGTACTGGTGCATTCTGCTGGAGCAGAAGCTTTTTAAAAAAATCTTTAAACTTGTCATAAAAAGGTACCGGTATAGCTACGTAAGCCAGCGTCAAATTACCCCCAGATACCAGTATACCAGTAACTTGTGTTCTGTATTCAGTAACTGCATGTAATGTATGGATACTAGGATACTCATTAACTGTCAAAGGAGGTTCTCAATTATACTCTGAGGACATGGCTGTAATTGTAAATGCAGACGTGCCACAATATATGGATTATTAGGAATGGTGTGCACGCCTACAGGACACTTATGCGTTTCGGGAAAAGTCGCCTATTAATTGAAACACCAAATTTATGTATTTCATCAGGCACGCTATCTGCAATATACATGTATGGGCTCCGTGCGCCATCGAAAGAGGGCGCCCTTTTACCTAGCAACGACTACCCATGGGCGGGACATTTAGCTGGTTGATGTGCACTGTTGCTTGTGTGTGACGCACGTACACCAAGGGATTTGTACTACATGTATGCACACGCAGTGGTACATGGTACGGCCGCGCGTCGCGGCAAAATTGCAGTCAGGCAAGATGGCGTCGGTCGGTCACCCCCAACTGTACTCTCTTTGCCGGTGAGGGGGTACTTGTGAACGGAACGGATACGTGTACATGTAGATCACACCAAAATATTGAAATGTATGAATGTCTGGTGAAATTATCCCTCAAAATGGTGATTTAATAGGCAATTCTTTCCAAGTTACATACGTGTCCTGTACATGACTGCTTCTCATGGTCCCTATTATAACAATTTACAGATACAGTGGACATTGCTATACCGAATATATCGTCCTTGGCTCCCGATTTTTGTGTACAAAACATACCGAACATTGTTGTTGAAAAATATCAATAGAAGAGTAACAAGTGGCTATTATTTCCCCAAGGAATGGAAGGGGAAAGCCACCCATTGCTGTAGGTAGTAAGCTGAATAACGGTGTAATTACATTATTCAATAGTCGGCACATCTTCAAAGTAATCAGTAACTACCATGGCGTGCAGGCTGAGGTTCTGCTAAAGGCACCATTTATTGAAAAGTGAGTATCGGAGCAATGGCAGCATAAAATCGCTATGGCGAACGATCGCTATTACAAACAATCTCTGTGGATCATCCCGTGATTTTTGTTACAGCGGCGTTCCACTGTACACGTATAGTATTACACAAACACAGTTTCTGATTTCACATTGAGTAGTTTTAATTTAGAAGTCAAGAATTCTCTCTGATTCCAGTGTACAGTGTACATGTAAACTGAACATCTGTCTTGCTGGATTGTAACGCCAAGTTCCTAAGGCCAAAAAAAATAAGTCTCCAGTTTCTGGTATGCGCGCGCGTCGCCGTAGCCATGCGCGTCGGCAAAATGAAAAAGGTTTTTTTTCAATGAAAGATGATGTCTCAAAACCACCAAACTCACTGGTTTTACTGGAATCCTGCTGCTGCACAATTTTAACGTGTTTTTAGATTGGGTTATGGTCGAGAATAAGCTTTATGTGGCCTCTCTGGACTCCCATATATTTGCACTAAGTTTAGTCGCGCACCATTTTGCAGTCATCAGCCGACATTTGAAGCAAAAAAATCAGGTAGAAAAAAAAAAAAAAAGCCGCGTCGCCGCACCACTTTTTGCGCAAGCTCCATACCAGAAACCCGGAGACTTTGTTTTTTGGCCTAAGAACATGTTTTTTTTTCCACTGAAGATCATTGCATAAGAGCTTAAGTCCTGCTTGAAGTTGGAGTCCAACTGCAGGGGGTATCAATTATGGCTTCCAATCTTTGGATCCTCATTACCTGCATGATCCACAACTGTCAATCCTAATCTTTGCCAAAAACAAGTCTCCTGTTTCCACTGCTCCAGGATATTCAAAGTAAAAACATTAATCATGTTCTATCCAGAGTCTTCAAGCCTATAGATACAGGCTTGGCGAATCCTTCCATTTTTCATGCAACAAATGAAATATTCAAGAGACAGACTTTACAGAGTCACATTGAAGGCGTCAGCCATGCTTGGTGAAAGCTGCACGGTTGCAACGAGGGATACGAAGACACAGCCTGATGCAAACAGCCTCGTGGCCTGATTGATAGCACTGTTATTGCGGACGATGGCTTAAATAATCGCAAAAGATTTCACCTCATCGGGCCGTCTGGGAACCCAGGCAAATGATTAACAAGAGCCCCCAGCTACTGGGCCCCTTTGCTCTGTTGGTCTGATCTGATGAATGTATTTGTCAAACTGGAGGCTGAGGACTGGAGAAATTGCTTGGGAGTCTCTAGGGGTGTTGGAGGGGCAGACATGATGAAAACGGATGAAAAAGCGGTGGCACAGGATAAACAAAAGAACTAGGCTAGAGAAAGATCTGATGAATATTTAAGTAATCTACATGTACATTGAATTGGGATACCTGCTCAAAAGTACATTTCTGGCAAATTTGTTGCAACGTATTCATTTTGATCTCTTGTCCCATATTCCAAGGAGTAGGACAAGAAAAAAGATTCAATGTGAACTACATATATTTGCGTACATTGTACATGCTTTTCACTCTTTTTATGTCCGACCACCTGCACAACAAATCAAATGTACGGTGCATGTACAATGTGCACATGTACACGGTATGACGATGACCCATATACTGTATGGCCTTATTGTTGATTATGCATTTTCTTTCCCTCTAATTAAGGCAATTGATTCTGCAGTCAAAAGAGTTCATTTGATTGTAATGACAGCTGGTCAATGTACACGTATACATACCGGTTCATGTATCGGTATATGGCGCAGTACATGTACATGGCAGGCTATGTATGAGTGTCATCCTCACAGAGTTCGACAATCAAGATGTGTAACATGTTTTGATCTGCTGTCTTGTATAAATGTACGTGTTCTACATAACCCCCGAGGACTGACACACAAAGGGAGAACAACAGATCCTTTTAGTCCTCGGGAGTTGGGTCCTCTGTAGTAAGTTTGTGTGCTTAGTCTATGGGAGAGTGATATATTACAGGGACAAAGGGAAACACAAAGCATTGTCCTCGAGAGTATAGTAAAACACGACTGTCTGTACTAGATGAGGATATACCCACACATGGATATACAGTAACCAATGCCATGTACAATCTTTACATTATTTTAACCCCAACACGTATAGTACGGTAGCTGTGTTTAAAGACATGATTAACAGGCATGCAACTGGGAATTTAGAAAACACGAGGAAATTCCAAACCACACAAGACTTTGTACAGTGTTTTTCAATTTGTAATGGCATTCATGAGAAGTAAAAAACGAGGAAATCAGCAGATCCGAGGAAAAGTTGCATGCCTAGATTAAGGGTCAGTCGGTGGAGAGCTGGTGATTGTTTGGTCATAAAAATCCAATCTCTCCAAAGCTGAAAAAAAAAAAAACTTCCTCAAAATCGTGAGCAGTGCAAACAGCACATCTAGCTATTGTGTATTGGGACGGCCCAATCCACACAACAATTAAAATATACCCCTACCAGCTCTATCAGTTCTACCCGGGTATAAAGAAGAGCCAATTTATTGTTGGAAATCAAAGAACATGGCAGCTATAGTCACAATCAAATGAGCAGCGCAACGTTGCCATCGATAGAGTGGGAATTCCGGTGGGGGGCTTAATACGTGTAGTTGCAGGCTGAACAACAACAGCTTGCATGGGACAGTTTCTCCTTGGGTTACCAGCTCAAATACATGTAGCTCAGAAAATGATATGATGTGCGATAGGAAACAGGTCGCTCATGGTAATGCAAGAGTTGCAGAGGTCCCAGGGGTAGTTTGTTTATTGGCACTGTGGGATACTGTAGCCGATACTCATTGGCTTGACTGCGTAATGATCTAATCCATCAGGATATTAATAAATGACAGTGCATTTGGATTCTAAAGTGCTGAGATAGAAGTGGAGGCTTATTTGCAGCATATGCCAACAACTGACTGACTGGTTTCATAATAACACATGAAACGGATGAAATGTCCTTCAACCGATTCGGGCGATTCACAATGCAGTGCGCCACCAAGAGTTTGCCATGGAGAGTCCATTTTTTCAGGTTGATGGTCGACAAGACATGGCCCATGTGAATGAGTGTCACAAGACAACTTGAGCTAATATGTTATAGATTGGGGCATAGCGTTCTGCCGCCTTACAAAAAACACCATATTGATAGGAAGAAAAGAAAAGGGCAAACGGATCCTTGAATCATACGCTTACGAAACTACTAACAATTCGGGAAAAAACTAACAATTTCAAATGTCCCGAGCTGCAATGGGCATTTCAGCAACATATTTTGTAGAAAACTAGAAAATCGATCAAATTGCAGGAGATTTCATTTGAAACACAACTCCTCATGCTGTGCATTTGATTATTTGACATGTTTAATGGCTTCCTTTTAAGACGACCATGCCACGGGACAAACTAAAAATAGACAGGTCTGCACAAACACCTCTGCCAGCTCTTCTTTCTGTGTCTCAGTCGTCTTAGTGACAGATTGTTGGCACAACCTGTTGTTGGCATTATGCTGCCACTATATTCCTGACTCCCGAGTACATCAATACATGTGAATAACACAATGAAATATTGCAGGGCACCGGCTACGTACAGTAAGTCATATCTAAATTAAAGTCTTGCAGTTGGCTCTACATGTGCACTCTATTATGTACATCCAGCCATTTTCACAATCAGTGGTGTAACTTTGAAATGCGGAGGTTTTGGTCTATAATTTTTGAACCAGTGGATAGAATTCTTAGATTTTTGGTCATACAACTATCCTGGGTAAAGGCTACCTCGGGTAGAGGCTACCTCGGGTAGCTTAACAAAGTTCCTGTGTTTCTTCACATGGATATCTGAGACCCCAGAAAGGGCTTAATCCGACCACTTTGAGTGGACCGTTTTTAGGTACCTTTTTAATTCAACCTATTTATATTATTGAGCATGCTATTCCAAGTTGCTTTTGGGTTGTGATTAAGCACAAGGGTTGGACCTTTCTGCCGTATAATTGTAACCACTGTTTCTGTTTCCGTTCTGTAGCTGTGTCATTAAAGCGTTGTCATTTTTCAGAGGTTACATTTTCCGTTAACTGTTAGTGTCAATAAATGCATCACTTCTCATATTTGGAAAGGGTAAATATCCTACATTTTCAAACTTTTTGCTGCCGATTACATCGACTGCGTTACATGATTCTGTCATTTAATTAATTAATGCTGCAAAGTGTAATATACATGCACCTGTTGGATCAGTATTACGCCAATTGGATATCTGTCTAATGAATGTAAGTCATTTGAGCTGATTCTATTTCCACTTTAATCCTCCCGCATTCCAGACAAACAGAGCATGCAAACACACAAAAAGGGAACCTGCCGTTGCCATAGAAATACTATTCATGTCAACATGCATGTCCTTTCAATAAGGCCTGCCCTGGGAAATGGAATTACAGGTGACATATGGCCTGGATGCCTGCTCCTATCACCGGAGGCAGAGGGTACTACTTGGCAATCTTACATCTTGTAATGCACTGTATATTAGTCTGTGCACTGCTGTAGGACAGGGTAACCAAAGGAGTAACTGTCAGCATCAACATTTCTTAGCATTGATCACAGTCGACCGTCTTTGAATTGAGTTTTGGTCACACTTGTTTTTTTTTCAACTGCTGTTTCATCCAGATATTTCATCATAAAAATGTGGAATTCTGATCCTGTTGTACTTGCTGTTTGTAATGGACAAAACTTCTTCTTTAAATGTACATTCTTTTCAGAACCACACATACTCACAAAAGAGATTTATTCACATGGTGCTACCGCAAACTTATCGTCTTAAATGTACATGTATTCCAGCCCTTAAGATACAATAACCATGATGTATGTGTGCAAAGATGCTCATGTACACGACGTCCCTTATATTGTACAATTTGACACTTTGAACATAATTTTCTTTGTAGTGAACAATATTTTTTTATAGTTTGCTGAAAAGGCAAAGGTACATATTAAAATGTATTTTTTTTTTGAAAATATGATAAAATTAATTATTCCTAGTCTACACGTGAGCAAGAGTACACATGAACCTTGCAGTGGATTAAGTTTGTGGTCCATATGCACTGAAATAGACCATATGCTTTTCCATCATGAATTATACAATGACGGTCTTGCACTGTTGAATGCTCTGGGTACGTTAAATCCACCTGGTTTTTTTTTTTTTTGAGCTTATTTTGCAAGCAGACTTTACCCACTTAAAAAAAAACACATTACATTGTGGAGCCCCACAATGGTTGAATGCAGCTAGGTATACTCCAACACACAATTTATTTGTTCACAGTTTTTGTTAAAGGGAAGATACAACATTTGCTTTTGCTGCAATTTTCAGAAATAAATGGATTTGGAGGATAAGTATGTTATAGAAAATATTGATAAACTGACTTGTTTCACGTTTTTGGCTTGTAGATGCTGGAAAAACCAAGAAAACCAATCATGTTCTTGTAGCCTGGTTCCCTGACCCCACTTAAAATGAAACAGAGCAATTAATACACTTGGGGAATTGTAAGCTCAGAGAATCAGTCTAGCAGGCTTGTACCCCTTAACAGGTGTGTAATCAATTGCAAAAAAAAGTCAGAATAACTAAATTTGAAAACTTAGGAACAAAAAAGCCAGATTTCTCCAACGATGGTCAGCCAACCAGCGTTGGAAAAATACATGTTTTCTTGAAAATGTCAGCACACTAGGAGCCACGATTTTAAAGGAGGATTTAGACTGTCAGTCCCTAACAATCCAGTAAGGTATTTCATGATAATTTAATAATTTTGTTTTGTGATGTTTGCAAATGTTGTATCTTCCCTTTAACACAAGCAAAGCATGCAAGTAAAGACCCTACACAGATAGCACAGCATGCTTCACCTTGATATTTAATGCAGACGCACTTCTGCAAGCTGCGCCACATAATGCGTAATGTGCTTTCATTTCATCCACTATACATTTCATGTAATAACATGAAAGTTAATTACTGTGGGATGCAATGGACCTTTCCTGCCGCATGTAATTTACATTATGTATAGTGAATTTTTTTTAATTTTTTTTTACAAATGAAGCCTATAGCATGTATAGCAGTAATAAAGATAAGACTGTCATGCACCATGTTTAATTGTCTTCGATACTTTAATTTGATTCGTCTACAACCATTTATTGTCCATTTTGTACAAAAGACTGTGATATCATTTACATGGCCAAAACACCATATAGCACATCCTCTACGTCACAGATTAAAGTGACAGCGAGTGAAAGAGAGTTCTTCTGAACATTTGGACTAGTGCACTTTCGTCATCAGTAGACTGAAGGAACTAAGCAATATTCTTGCATCGGTAAGCTAAGCTTGGATTCAGTGGTACCTTTCAGGCACATGGGATACCTCTCAATACAAGTAAACCCCCCCCCCACCCCCCACATACACACACACTAGTACTGAAATTTGTATTCTTGTGGAGACATTTCTTTGTTCTCGTGTACTAAAGTTTTCGAGTTTGAAAGTACAGTTTCAAAATGCTCTTATTTTAACCAGAATTAATTTCCTTGGCTGAAATTCGGACGTAATCTCCCTTTTCTAAAACCCTTCCATTTGCGACGGATCAACCCACCTTGGAAATTCCTAGTTTTTGAGTAAAATCCGTATCTATTTCGTGAAAACCTTGTGGAGACGCATTCATCTATAGAAATTGCCCTGTGGAGACGTATACAATCTTTTGTTCCCTATTGTGTGCATGTCTCCAGAGGGCACGGTGTATCAAATCACACACACACACAACAGAAAAAAAAATTTAACAGTACATTCAAGCGCCACTGCCCAATGTACATACCCAGTGCATTCTTCTCACAACAATGGGTTTGGAGGACATACATGTACAGATGATAAATAAAATAAACAAATTTGGGGGCAAATCGTCCTTCCTCGCAGCAGCTGAATTGCAAAGGACGCAGCTACAATGTGGTCAAGCCGAAGACATGTTAAAGAGGTTGTGGAATGCTGAAAGTCGTTTTGCTTTTTATATTTTTTTATTGTAGAGTGGACCCATATGTCATAATGACAAACTCCCATTCTTTTGTAATGTGCGTTTATATGTTTATTAAACAGAAATTCATCGAGTAATTTGTTGGTCGGCGAGCGCATAATTGAAATCAACAGTCGTCGGGTTCTTCGTAAAATCAGAAAAATCGTGACATAATAAACAGGACTCGTTTATACTACGCTGCATAGGCAGTCCTGTTTATTACGTCACGATTTACTATGTTTTGTTTGCTGCCCCCAACAACGACTTTTACACAAAGTGCACGTTCGGGTCGAAACAGGACCTGAAAAACAGCTCTAAAAAGTACCTTTTGTATTCATTTCATGACAGACACAATAGTCGTTTATATTTCATCACACCTTAGGCTACATATACCCGAAAAATGACGGAAATGTCTTTGAGCATTCCACAACCTCTTTAAGCCACCCTCAGGTTGACCTTGCGATGACACAGATCAGTCGGTGACTGGCTTTTCAGGATCAAGCTGCGTTGGAGCCACGACAGTCAGAAACTAATTAGTCGCCAATTTTATGACATCCGAGTGTTCTTGCGACAACATTAAGACGATCGGAATCAGTTGGTGCTCAACAAAATTAACAGTCCAAAACTTGGAACATTTCGACGTTTACGACGTATTCCCGACAGGCGGGAATCAAAATCACCGTCGATCTGTGTTAATTTACGACATCGTGCCCGCATCAAAATCATCCTTTTTCATTGTGTAGCCAATCAGTACACTAAACCGGCACTCCGCATTCTGCATCACATCACGCAGCCCGTGCGTGCCATTCTCCATATAAGGGGATTGTTTACTACAACTTGTGAGCGGCACATACCATACCGTAGCTAATGTTGAACAAAATCGTTGGAAATTTATAATTTTTACGTATTTTCGACTTTTTGACTCAATTTCTTTATGAATGGGAATACAAGTATGTTTCAGACCATATTATGGCCCGAGCCGAACTGGCCAAGCAAATATATATTCCCTTATTGTTAGAGAAATCACATGACTGTCTATGCCGTGGAATTGTCGTGGAACATCACGTCATGGGTGACATTAGCATGGTTTTGAGTATTTTGTGTCGACATGCTACGACATTTTTCTTTTGATGGTTTCCCAGACTTGTCTCCGCCCCTCATATATTTGAAGTCAGCAGTGGATGGACCGGGAACCAGTCTAGGTCTCCCCAACTCTCCTTTTCTGGCCGTTCCAGGAGTACTAACGGAGCCCATTAGTTTCAAATGTCGAACTTTTTATGTACTTAATACACATCTCCAGAATAATTTGATTGAGCACCAGTCAAGTCTAAAACAGGTGTCCAATCATTTGGACAGAGACTGACCAGCCTCGACTGCATGGGCGCGTGTGCCTTCCTTCACTAACCCCTGGCCGTGATGTACACGTTAGCGATGCTGACTGGCTATTCAGAGCGTACTGCGCGCATTTCGAAGATTGCACAACGGGCACGCCCATAATGCGGTCGCGTGCTTTGCACATCACGTCACATACAAATTCTTTTTGTTATTCAAAACTCGCGATGCCTATACGATATGGATTATGGCAGCCTCGTTTTTCGCTAAAAAAAAAAACCTGCATCTTCGGTTGTAAAGGGACGAAAGGGGTACGTAAATTTAGTACAAATCTTTGTTAAATAACGCAAGGTCCAAACCTTATGTTTGAATTGATTCTTCAAAATTCTTCAAAATCACAATTTTCATCGGCACGTGAAACAGATAAACTGCAGCCTAATTATAATGTGCCATATTTTGACACATTTAAATCACACAACTCCAGGGGTTGAGATCGCGCAAGGCATGATGGGAAACAAAATGGCGCAGCAAGATCTTGTACCCATGGGAACGAGGTTGGAGACTGACTTACCTTCCATTCTAGTCGGCAAGGCAACAGCTGGGGGCAGTGGGATATGCTTGGTTTGGCCGAACATGGGCGCCAAGTTGTCATAGGCTGTGTACTGCATCAAGGCTTCCAACAGCCAGAAACAATCTGCGAATAGGTTATAAATATCAAACGTGTAAGTAGAGTGTTGTGGTCTTGTGGTCTAGTGCACTGAACTCAAGATGTGGGGGCGCCCTTTACAGGACGCCCATAATTGTGCACCCAGTATTCGGACACGAAGAAAAGTGCTCAAAGGAAATGTTGTCATTCAGTTTTATGGCAAAAAAACAAATAAAAAAATTCCCGGGCATAGTTATCAAACTCTAAAAATCAAAAAGTAACAATTATATTGAAAATTGTGCACAAACACCGCCTGTACATGTACTTCGCGTGCGGAAGCCGAATCAGCCTGGCACACGCACATCATGCACAGCATAAAATGCCATGTTTTGATTGGCATGAACTGCATGGTGAAACTTACGAAATCACATACAAATTACATACAAAAAGAAGAACTAATAAGTTTGCATACTTAGCAAAAACCGACTTTTTTTTTTATCTTGTTCCAAATGATGTTTGTTTGGTATCTTTTTTCTTAAAATTTTGTCGCTAAATAATGAAAAGCAAGCGTGCGTTGATTGGTCGATGACATCAGCATCGTGGCCCACTTTTGCAGCAGGTGATTTATTTTTATTATTATTATTTCTAAAGCATGTACTAGCCCATTGTTGCTACCCTAATGAGTTCTGATCGGGCAAGTCAATCTGCAAAAGGCAGCCTTATTGGGAAAATCTTCCTATCTGTGCTCTGGGTTTGGTATGGTGTCAGACTCACCAGTCTTCATGTGACTGCTGTCCAGGCAGTTGGAGTCTCCATAAAGGACAATGCGGCCCGACTCCAGACTATGCTGATACATCCCCAAGATGGGTACACCGTTGACCAGGTCTCCTTTGCCGTGGATAACGTCTTGGCCTTGGTCTTTCAAGGTCTGGTGAATAAGAAGACCTCCCGACGGGAACTTGACGATACTGCTACCCGACAGAAATGAAGCTGAAAAAAATATATAAACAGATAATTTCAAAATCGGCTCAGTTGGAAGTTCTTCATTGTTTTAGACTTCCGAGCAGGTTTACGTTGCCTTTTCTGCTTCGAGAGAATGGCAAGTAGCAAGTTTTGATATTGACTTTACCTCTGAGGGCTGTCATTTTGGTGGCGTATAGCTTGTGAGAAAAGTTGATAACGAGCTTGAACCCATGAAGTCCTGCTAACTAATGAATTATTGTTCTCAGACAATGTACTGAGTTAACGACCGATTATCACCCTGATGACACTGGATAAAACAAAATTCAAGTTTGGTGCCCCAGTCCTTCAGATTTCCAGGCTTCATTTTCCTGTTTACCTCTCCCCAATCTTCATTGTCCCATACCTTTATGATCATTCAGGTGGAATTCTCCTTCGTAGACGCCGTCGCCATACGCCATGCCAAATGGGGCCAGGAGATCATTGAGAGCTGGGATGTTGCTGCCACCGGTATCCGGCATCCACCATTGCCTTAACAAGAGTCCAAAATGTAGGGGCCAGTGAGTTCCACTTGGGCAAGTAATTTTAGGAATTAACAATACATACAATGTTCACCTCCAAACTTTTTTTAACAGCTATTTTTTTTTTACTTTTAATGTCAACTTCCTATATTGTTCTGGAGTTTGAGAATCAATACCTCAATTAGATACCAGCCCAGGCCAACCTACCTTGTGTTCTCATCGTAGAATTTCACCTTCTTCATGACAGTGACATTGTACCAGTCAGCAAAGATGATGACAGACAGGCCCTGATCAACATCACGCTTCAACTTGGACACCTCCTCGGGGTAAAACTCCTCCTCTGGGTCAACAATAAGGAGAGTTCCTAGAAAAAACAAGAGAAGGAAAGACCACATATGAAAAGACTTCAGACACTAAACTATCAGAACTGGCACTTCTTAAAGAAGCTTAACAGCTGTTTCAGACTGGTGTTCCAGCGTCACGCTATAACAAATAAATCTGAGGAGTAAAGTACACAAAATGTTTGACCTGTGAAACAGTAAGGAGAAACTCAGTTAAACGATCGACTGTGGCAGTCAACCAGAATGATTGTGGTGTCTATACTGTGGAAAAATGATATACAAATGTGACCTGTTCTGTCAAAATCAGACTTTTCTGGGCATAAGGTCAAAATGAGATTTTTGCATATTGTTAAAAAATGTTCTTTTTCCTTTTAATAGGTGGTTTAAGTTTTGAAACCGGTCATTCCTGGGCAGAGTTATGCTATTTTGAAGTTCATTGTGTCGAAAAGTAGAAAACGGAGAAAATGGCCACGAACGTCACAAAACAGTAATTTCTTTAACTGATATACCTTAACAAATCATCAAAAATACTATATTTAGAGTTCAAATTAGGGTTTCAAACTTTTATAGTATATTTTAGACATGTTCAGGATTACAAATATGCAAAAATTTGAAAATCGAAAAAAATCACCCCCACAGCGTTTTTTGGCCCTATCTCAATTTCAACCTCTGCCCAGAAGCGTCTGCTTTTGACAGAACAGGTCACAAATATAACATGGTTTGAGGGTGGAAAGTCGGTACCGTCAACAAAACCGTAAACATTGACTTGCACTCACATGTATGTGACTGCTACCAAACTCAACCAAGTGAGATAAAGTATGAAATGGAATTTTGTGTTTACCATATTGTTTAGCATCGAAGCATGTGAACGGTGCTCCCAAAACTTCCACAAAGAATCCAGCTTCCCTCAGGTGTTGATACATGGCTTTGAAGTTGGTGTGGATGTGGTCACCATTCCTGACAAGACAAAAGATAAAACAAACTCAGTTTGACTCCAAGAATTTGTGACAATGGAACAAAAACAATAACTCATTAGTGCCTGAACTGCCCTTCCTGTTACTCCCTGTACGCCCCTACACTACCTCAGCACTCTATGATTTTGTGGCTGGATTCATCAGGGATTCATCAGGTGATATCTCGATAAGTCACAACCTGTTAACTCAAAAACCCATCTAACTCAAAGTAAAAACTTATTCCCGTCAATTATTGTTGTTGAATAGAAAAATCCATTGGATCACTCAAAACTCTGCTTAACTCAAAATTTGAGCCAATTCCCCTGAGGTTTGACTTATAAATAAGATTCCACTGTAATACAAAATACATGTAGAACAGGTGCTAATGGATAAATCAAACAACTCCGTAAACCACTTTTGTCTTTCCTCCCTATCTGCCATCTCAGTATCGGCGGATCGTCTTGTACAAAGCTCGCCATCAGCTTGCCTTCATCAATGTCAACAAGTTTTTTGTCATTACCAGCCAAAGAAGATTCACTGGACAAAATTCAGGCCTGTCATTCTCTCGTCCTCAAACAAAAAAGGATTGCTACAAGTTTTCCTTCTTGCTAAGAACTGTAGCCCAAGGGAACGCTCTACCAGTAGATATGGGGGACTCACCAAGACTAAATGTCTTCAAATCCAAAATCAACAACAGAACTCTCCTCACACTCACAAAGGTGGCTCTTAATTAATATGTTGCTAAGTAACCCGTCTGTGCCCTGCGCTGGATAACCTACTAAGGAGTTCGCACAGTATTCTACAGATGTAGATAGAGGATATGCAATGCACATGAATGCGAAACTAGGCATCAAGCATGATAGAACTAGACAAATCTAGGGGTTGACGCAGGGTTGACGCAGCGTTGAAAACATGCATCGTTTCACACCTGAATTATTTCAACCCTGCGTCAACCCTGCGTCAACCCGGAGATTGATTTCGCCCCAGGTTGAACTCAACCCTGCTCCAGACCAGGGTTGAGATTTTCAACCCGGGTTGAAATTCTTGCCAGGGTTCAAAACAGTAGTAACTGAGCATGATTAGCTTGATTTGCATGAAACAAGTTTGAAACGATGCGGGGTTGAACGCGGGTTTGAAAAATCTAAAGCTCAACCCGGGGCGGCACTGGGTTCTCCCAGGGTTCGCCCAGGGTTGAGTTCAACCCGGGTTGAGAGGCTCTAGTGTGAAATGGGCTAAAGATACATCAAGAATTCATGAACCTACCAATCTAAAGGATCGGTCTTCATGCGTAGATTATCACGTGGGAAGTACCCAGGCGGGTAGCGCAGGTTGTGATACTGATCCCATAGGATGCGTTTGTTACGTTGCGGCGTGGGGACAATGTGGACCTTGACCGGTAGCTTGAGAACTGACTGCCGTGGTTGATCCTCACCAGTCTAAATAGAATTAGAAACACATTTTGTCCATGAGGATTGGAGAAAGGGTACTTGTTCACATATTCTTAAAGAGTTCAACCAGTCACGATTTCATTGTTTATTTCATGTGTCTGTTGTTTTTTAATACGTATTACCAAAACACCCAAAACTGAAAAAACGAAAACACACAAGCTCAAAATTTTTAGAAACAAAACCTGGAATTTTAGAAGAGCACTGACAGTACAAATAAAATAATGATGAGTTTGACCCTGCTGCAAGCTGACCTACCTCTGGTGGCGACTCCACCGTGAGTGTAATTTGACCCTGTGCGATGCCCTCCCATGATGCTGCACTGCTGGAGACTGTGAGAGAGACGGCCAGGAAACCAGACCACGGCCACAGAATGCTGGAATAGGACATAGCAACCTGGATGGATAGAACAAAATGATACTGTGACATGACATTCTAGACCACGGCCACAGAATGCTGGAATAGGACATAGCAACCTGGATGGATAGAACAAAATGATACTGTGACATGACATTCTAGACCACGGCCACAGAATGCTGGAATAGGACATAGCAACCTGGATGGATAGAACAAAATGATACTGTGACATGACATTCTAGACCACGGCCACAGAATGCTGGAATAGGACATAGCAACCTGGATGGATAGAACAAAATGATACTGTGACATGACATTCTAGACCACGGCCACAGAATGCTGGAATAGGACATAGCAACCTGGATGGATAGAACAAAATGATACTGTGACATGACATTCTAGACCACGGCCACAGAATGCTGGAATAGGACATAGCAACCTGGATGGATAGAACAAAATGATACTGTGACATGACATTCTAGACCACGGCCACAGAATGCTGGAATAGGACATAGCAACCTGGATGGATAGAACAAAATGACACTGTGACATGACATTCTAGACCACGGCCACAGAATGCTGGAATAGGACATAGCAACCTGGATGGATAGAACAAAATGATACTGTGACATGACATTCTAGACCACGGCCACAGAATGCTGGAATAGGACATAGCAACCTGGATGGATAGAACAAAATGATACTGTGACATGACATTCTAGACCACGGCCACAGAATGCTGGAATAGGACATAGCAACCTGGATGGATAGAACAAAATGATACTGTGACATGACATTCTAGACCACGGCCACAGAATGCTGGAATAGGACATAGCAACCTGGATGGATAGAACAAAATGATACTGTGACATGACATTCTAGACCACGGCCACAGAATGCTGGAATAGGACATAGCAACCTGGATGGATAGAACAAAATGATACTGTGACATGACATTCTAGACCACGGCCACAGAATGCTGGAATAGGACATAGCAACCTGGATGGATAGAACAAAATGATACTGTGACATGACATTCTAGACCACGGCCACAGAATGCTGGAATAGGACATGTTAGGAGGTGCACCACATTAGGGGACAGCAACAATACTGCATGTACTTTAGAAACTATTGGATTCAAACACTCCCTTTAAAAAAAGATTAAACTTATTGTACATATAATGTTCTTTTTAATTTTGGTTAACTTTCTTGCTGTTTTAAAAGTAGGAAATTACTGTAACACAATTACAATTAACACAATGACATGTTTTACCTCGATTTTGTCACCGTTCTGCGGCGTGAATGGCTGCCACACTGGTTTCTCAATGACTCGTCCTGTTACACCCATGCCATTCAGTATGGTGATCTACACAACAATGGAAATCAAAGAAATAACAGATTTTTAACAAAAATTGTGGATTTGAAAGGTGTGCGTTGTTTATGTAAGTTAATTTTGTCAATCTGTCCACAAAGGTCTATACAAAAAAAAAATTCTGGGACACAATAAAATAGCATAAACTCGGCAGAAATACTACTTTTCAGAATAATATCCCTAAAAAAGTAACGTGCAAGATGTAGAACTTTTTCAACTTTGACAATGAATTTGGGTAAAAAATCTCTGTGAGTTCATCTGTGGCAGATTCTGTTAACCTACTTGGAAACATTCAAAAAAACATCTAAAGGAAGGTCAGATATTAGGATCTCTCCAGTAAAATTTTGATTGAACATGTCGAATAGAAAGAGTTTACAAATTTTAGCACCGCGCGTCGTACGGGACAGGAAAAACGTGTCATGCGGGACATCTGTGAATTATGTCATAATTTGTACTGAAACAGTGCTCTAATCAGTTCTTTCTTTTGAGGTCACCATGTCTGTAGCAGGTAACATCTAAATGACTGATTTTGTACAAGTCCAATCATTTTATGTTATCTTAGTACAGCAGAAGAGTGCTTGTGTCTTGTGTGTCATACGGGATAAAGTCAGATTCTATATAGAGATCATGCCTCCATCAAAATTGCTTGCTCACTGTCTGAAATTTAATACTTTCAATAATAATGGAAACAAATTACTGACAAATTTAAGAAAGGATCATCTTTCTGTCAACTGACTTCAATTAATGCTTAAAGCAGAATAAACAATTACTCCACTCTAAAATAATGTCATATGCGATGCTGAAGTCAACTCTGTCGACCACACAGTACTGCATATTATCGGATGATCAATGCAGTGGCACAGTTTCAATTGACCTCGTAATTTATTCCTAACCCAAAGTCTCAACATATTGTCTTTCCTCTGGACCACTCCGGAATTTCCATTTCTGTAACTGGAGACTTTTTGTGCATACATGCAATTCATCTGAAAGTGCATAGACACTATACAGACACAACAATTTGCATACAAAATATGAAGGAAGCTTTGTGTAGCCTCAAAACTATGCATTAACTCCATGGAATATTCTTTGTTCTTATTAAAGTCAGGATATCAATGCCCTTCAATTATAGAGTGACAGGGTCCCAAAGCTCCTTGGACCTGAACAGAAACGGACTCGGCACAATCTTCCGAGAGACAATGTTGACATTTTTTCGTTCGTTCGTTTGATTTTTTCATTGGATCAAATTTTTCAAGTTTTTCCATTTTCCAGGTTTAATTCTCAGGAACTAGTGACTTTCGAGGTTTGACCACCAACTTATGAATCACGCCTCATTCATGTACATTTACATGTATACTAGCCCTGATTGATGGGTTCAATGGAATATCTAAAAGTATTCACTGCCATTTAACCATGTCTCAACTGAATTATAAACTAGACGTTGTGTCATCAATTCTCAACAGAGTATTCTATTCTGCACGGCTAAAATTGGTGGTTTAGAGTGTTCACACATTTTTATGTGGGCAAAATATCATCAGAATGTCTTAAGCTGTTTTGGTTGTTGATTGACACAAAACTTTTCATACCTTGACCGACAGAAGTTTCATGAGCACATGTACAAATACAAGTACACCTGCATACAATCTGTTTTGAAATTGAACCTGCTTGAAAACATGGATTAATATTTTTTACTCCCTGGCAAGAGATGTTGATATAGAGTCTCCTTCCAGAGTTAAGACGTCAATTTAGCACTTCAGATAAGGGCTGTTGTTTCTTAAGAAAGCACGAGGCAGATGGAGCAGAGAGTTGGGTTCCCTGTCTCCATCTACTGGAGAATACTTGATACTCCGCACCAAACAGTTAATGCAATGCCACGGAGGGATTAGGTTTCACGATGAACTTTTTCCTTTTTTTATATAAAAATTCAATTTGCAGAGCCAGGGCAGCTGTCGTTCACTGTAGGGGTTAGCAACCTCCAGTATGTGTGGGCTGTTATCAGCTTGTTCAGAACGTGTTGGACATGTACACAGCGTATCAAATGTTAAATGGAGTGTCCTCATCATGTTTATGTGGGGGCGGCATGATTCAAATGTACAATTGCAATGATATCATAGAACCAAGTACATGTACTCATTTTTTATTGTACTTTTTATGGTGAAACTCTCAAATTGTACATTTTGCGCAAAATGTATCGTACATAATTAAGAAAGTTTTGTTTCTTTCTGGACATTTTTCAGTTGACACATTCCCTGATTGGGGACTGTATTGGATCCGTGCAGATACTGGTACTATAGAGGGCGCTATGCAACCTACATGTGCCCCAGCAAGCCAAGGTTCTTTTCCACAAAGCATGCCAAATCACTGCCTCCTGCCCAGCTTTGGCGTCTCCCTGGCCCAATAATCATCCAAACCAAACACAAATACATGTGCACATAATGTTGGCCTCTGTAGGAATTGATGCTCCTTTAAAGGGAATGTACAACATTTGTTTTTGCTGCAATTTTCAGAAATAAATGGATTTGGAGGATCAGTATGTTATAGCAAATATTGTTAAACTGACTTGTTTCACGTTTTGGGCTTGTTTATGCTGGAAAAACCAAGAAAACCAATCATTTTCTTGTGGTCTGGTTCCCCGACCCCACTTAAGATGAAACGGAGTTAAACGTAAAGACGTTGGGGAATTGTAAGGTCAAAGAATCACTCAGCAGGCTTGTACCCCTTCACAGGTGTGTAATCTATTGCAAAGAAAATGCGGAATAACTAAATATGAAAAAATGAGCAGTTTTTGAAAAAAGCCAGTTTTATCCAACGCTGGTCGGCCGACCAGCATTGGAAAAATAGTTTTTCTTGAAAAAGTCAGCACACCAGGAGCCACAATTTTACAGGATGCTTTAGACTGTCAATCCCTAACAATCCAGTAAGGTATTTCGTGATAATTTGATCATTTCGTTTTTTGATGTTTGCAAATATTGTATCTTCCCTTTAAAATTGGTTAAAAGCACAATGTAGACCTACATGCACATCTACATTCAGATAATGTCTCCCAAATCAGAAGACAAAAATTTTGCAAAGGTTATCAGACATTAAATGTAAATATATTCAAGTGATTTTGAACTCAAATCTATGCTTTGCGTCGAAAAACTGAAGAATCCTTTTCATAGTTTTCACAAAAAGCGTTATATCTGCTGTTTTAAAAAATTAATATGTTACTTCTTAAACATTTTTTGAATGTGTAACATGTGTCTTGCATGTTCATGCATGTGTCAGCAATAAAACATGTACATGTATCAAAAACATAATGAACAAACTGCCAGGACTGGTTTTAATGAGAAAAAAACATCAGTGAATTAATACTGGAGATAAGTACTCTTAATTATCATGTAATTTTAATCTTAAAATTGGTGGGTTTT
Organism: Patiria pectinifera; assembly: GCA_029964075.1. Classification (NCBI taxonomy): domain Eukaryota; kingdom Metazoa; phylum Echinodermata; class Asteroidea; order Valvatida; family Asterinidae; genus Patiria; species Patiria pectinifera. Next base: position 1,658,890 of record CM057141.1, on the reverse strand, counting down.
TTTTATGATTTTCCAAACAACCTTGCTGCTAGCTGACCCTGGCAAACTAGTCGATTACTAAGACATCTACACAAGTTAGCAGAAGATGGATTTGTGTCCCAAGCAACTAAGCTTGTAAAATTGTTCTCAAAAGCTTTTAAAAACCAGTGGGCAAACAGTGCTATAAAATTACATCAGTGAAGGTCAAAACCCCAAGTACAACTCCAAAATGGGAAATTACCCAAAGGTCAGAACAACTATGACTTCATTTGACCCCTAGATGACCTTTGACCCCAAGTCATCTGAAGTCCCCCTACCCAAAGATTACTGTCACCAAGTTTGGTTGAGATTGGAGACTGACTTTTCATATGACAGCACTAAACAGTTAACCTAACCAAAATGGAGCACTGACAGGCAGAAGGAATACGTTATCGCAATATTCTTGGAGAAAGCCAGGGGAATAAAAATTCAATCCAATTCCATGATAAAATTGATAAGTTTGGTGTTCACAGAAGCAATACACAGATCGGCGAAGCATGGGCACGATACTCACATTGACAATGGTAGGCATAGCTCCATGGTAGATCGGCTGTGTGCAGTAGGGCCAGAAATACGGACACTCCGTCAGATCAATGTAGTTGGGACTCAGGCTGAAAAACAAAACAATTCGCTTCTTCATAAGATTTGATGTTGTAGTTTAGTTAACTTTTAATGAAACACCAGTGCCGAGGTGTGGATTCTGTGCACAAGGCACATTTTTCCCCAAAATTTCTTAACTTTTTCATTATATTCTCAATTTATCATTTTTCCGAGCTTGAGCAGGGGAGCATTTGCCCTAACCCCTCCCATCAAATTAACAGCAATGTGGCTTCAAACCTCTTTTTCCTTTTTTTTTTTTCCTTTTTCCTCCCCCCCCCCCACATTTTCCGGCAAGCTCCCCTCGCGACGCCCATGAGAATTCATCCCGGCAATGGCGATCAACACTCTAATTTCAACAAGGCTTTAGATATAAATAGAAACTGAATGAGATACATACCTTGCCTGTGGGTTATAGGTACTGAGCACCTGGTAGGCCCTGACGAGGTCTAGTTTCCCATGTCCTTGCTCAAACATGTTAACGTCTGGTAGGCGCCTGGCCGAGGCCATGAGGGCTTGCTTCATACTGGCTGGGTTCAACATCTCCTGACGATCCCAGACAGAACTACAATGAAAAACCAAAAGAATTCAACTTTTAGAAGTCGTTGTTGTCTTTTGATGTTGGCATCTGAATGTTAACCCACAATTTCACATGCACTTTTCCAAAATTCCCCTTGATGAAATGGCTGTGCCAATTCCAAAAACTAGTCCCGTTGCATACCTGCATAAGAGCATACATGTGAATTGCAGTTTTTATCAGTACTTTAATTTGGTTGCTATGGTTGCAAAGTTTTTCTGAACAAGGATGCTGTGGTATATATTTTTAGGACTGCACAGAACAATAGTAAAAAAGCATATGCTATGTGATGTACTTTAAAAGAATAAGACAGAAACTGTGGGTGAGGTGTTATGAGCTCCGTGTGCCAACGAAAGAGGGCGCCCTTTTACCTAGCAACGACGTCCCATGGGCGGGACATTTAGCTGGTTGACGCGCACCGTTCCTTGTGTGTGACGCACGTACACCAGGGGATTTGTACTATGTACACGCAGTGGTAAAGCCGTGCGTGGCGGCAAAATTGCAATCAGGCAAGATGGCGTCGGTCGGCCACCCCCAACTGTACATTCTTTGCCGGTGAGGGGGTACTTGTGAACGGAGCGGATAACAGGAAAGCGGCATTAGCTTAGAAACACTGAAAGATATTCCTTAAAACAGTCTTAACTGCCACCAACCTTGCCAATAATGCCACAGCCCCTGCTACAACAGGGGAAGCAACAGACGTCCCTGAGAGGGTCCTACAGCCTCCGCTTAAACTAGACCCACGCACAGTGGAACCATACGTCACAATGTCTGGCTTCAATCTGCCGTAGCCCACGGGCAGCTCCTGTGAGAAAGAAAAATATCACGGATGCTTACAAACCACAGCACAATATCATGGCTCTAATAACCTATCTCAACTACAGTGGCACAACGCAGAGCCCGCCTTGCCGGCCACTGCTACAGAGCCAAAGAGCAAGTTGTCTCTGACCTCATCTGCTGGAGATTGCCTTGCCCCAACAGAGGGAGGAGACCCCTCAACTACGTTGACACTGTATGCAATGATGTGAGCCAGCACGTTGATGACATCACCACGGCCATGGCGGACAAGAGAGTCTGGAAGAGCTTGGTTGCATCCATCTCGGCTGCGGCCGCCCAATGATGATGATGATAACCACAGATCACCATTCTAAGCTACCGCAACTGGACTATCACAGAGATCGTGTGCTAACCCTATGGGCTCCGAGGCAAACAAGAGAGGGCACTGTTTTACTGCTTTTGACAGCCCCTTGGGCGGGACGCACCGCGTGCGCATACTGATCGTGCACATGAGGCACAAAGTACACATGACTTCTTTTACTCCGAATATGCACAGAGCCACAGTGTCTTCGCGTGAGCGTCAGGCGTCGGTAATGCATTCAAATGTCTCTCCCAGTGGTATGAACTTACCCAAGTTGTCATGCCTCGCGATGAAAACTTGGCGATGTTGTCTTCAAAGTTGATGCCTCCAACACCTATCACATCCATCTGATCAGCGGGATTATTCAAAGTCCTGAAGCAGATGTTAAAACAGTTCACAGAGACTGAGCATAATCTAATGTGAAAGGTATAGGGCAATTCCATGGTTACTCACGCTACATTTTCGTAACGTAAGTAACTGATTTTGTGCGTCTTGTTTATCATACCTAACACATTTTTCTGGATGTCATCTTTGGTGCTTAGGTAGGTCTAGGTCTACTCTATCTACCATGGGGATAACAATTATTAAACCTTTTCAGTAAGGTAATTACAGCCCAAGGAAACTCGAAAGTACATACAAAATGTAACGTGAGTAACAGTGGAATTGCCCTATAGTACACCATTTGTAATTTGTGCATTATATTCGTTTGAAGCAACAAAAGTGCTGAAAATCTAAAGAAGGGTGCTGAACAACTAACCTGATGAAGTTTCAGCTCAGTGAATGCTGTATATTCCGAGAAAGCAATATTCTAAGATCTCGATTTTAAATCAGAAGTTGCAGGTCATGTTTTGAATTGCGTCCGAATTCAGCATACGGGACACGTTCTCATCCACCCGATTGCAGCTACGCAATGTCGCGCACTGAACCGACGAATTATAGCAACCGCGCGCGCATGTCCTATGTGTCGACGGTCGCGCACGCTTTGCCAAATTAAAAAACGAACTACTGACGGACGTTTCCAACGATGCATCTTTAGACGCATCGTTGGAAAGGCCTTTTTTCATTGTTTTCTTCAAAATGACAGCTTGCCAGAAAGAAAAAAATTCACAGGGAGTCAGTATTTTTTTAAATCACAGCCTCAGACCTATTGTGCATACGCTGTTACCATTTCACAAAGACCTTGTTTGTGAAATTAACTTTGTTGTGCTTACTGCTTACAGTCTCCGTGAAAAAGACAGAGGCTCTGTTAGCAGAACATCAATATCTTTGCTGCATCAATTCAGCCAGGGTGGCTTTAAAACAAAGGAAATAGATTACAGGAACTGCAATGTGTAATTTGCTGTCTATATGTTCTTACCCATAGAGTGGTCCATCGTTCCCTATGGCTGACACCATGATCACTTTGTTGGCTGTTAACTCCCACACCTATATGAACACAAATGTTAGAGAATCATCTGAAAATGCATTCAAGAAATGATGGTGTTTGTTGCAGTAGTTATATGTACATTAACCCTAACTCCCTAGGCCTTTTTTGCTAGGATGTAGCCTCGATCCTGCAAAATCCTCCAATTGGCCTCATGGAAAAATAGCACATAGCCTAAATCCTGCAAATTCCTCCATTATTTCTTGAATTTGGTCCATGGAGAGGTGACCACTGCCTGAATCCTGCAAAATCCTCCGGCTATGACTGTAAATAGGTTGAGGCAGAGGCAGTGACATCCTGGAGCAGTGCGGAGGATTTTAAGTATAATCAAGGACTAAATTTATGCACAGCTGAGCATAAACAACACAAGGTCCAGCCCAAGACCTTGACACAGTGTGTCCACAGAAATCAGCAATGCACTTTTGCCATGTGACCTCAATCCTGCAAAATCCTCCAATTTGCAAAAAATGATTTTGGAGGATTTGGGATGGTTAGGGTTAAGCAACATGCGCACGTGTTTAGAACATTTTGCACACTGCGCACACATATATCTGATGGCGTGGAATACGCAGTTGTAATTTGCCTACGAAGATGTCTGTCTACAAGAGGGGTTGTCAACAACGTTTACAATATCATTTTACTTTAAAAGTAAAAGTGCTAATGGATTAACTCAACAAAATAAATCACCTCTTAAATATATCCGCAGTATTTTCTAAACATTTTTGATGACCAGGTGAGAAAAAATTTCAATGGAAGATTTGTCCTGGCAAGCGCAGTAGAAGATGCTATAAAAAGATGAATAAAATCCAGTCTTCGGAATCTCAGCAATCGGACCAGGGAAATTCCAGGTATAACTCACGCACATATATATATATATATAGCACACATGGTATGCTGGGAATTTCTCGGGTCCGAGTGACAGAATTCCCTAAACTGGAATTGTTTCATCTTGTTGATCGTGCCATTTACTGCTGCAGGGCCTTTGCTGCACTTGCTAGGGACTGGCTACACATTCAGTTTTAGGCCAAGTCAGAGTAAGATTCTGGTAAGAATACTTTCATGAGGTGACAGATGGAATGCTCCATTCTACTTTGCTTTGCCTCATGTAATGGAACATTGCATATGACACCTTATTTAACTATTCTTTCCATTGCACAAATATCAAACAGTCATTTGTTTTACACAAACGCCTGAATAAATGCCCTTCATCTGATTGTTACTAATAATAATAATAATTGTGCTTATATAGCGCTTTCCATCGTGTCAACGATCTCAAAGCCCTTTACAATTATTACCCGTTCATCAGGCCATGGGACCACGCGGCAGCCGATATCAGCGCTCAATCGGTCCTCGACCCTCACAGGTACCCATTTATACTCCTGGGTGGAGAGAGGCAATTGTAGTTAAGTGTCTTGCCCAAGGGCACAAACACCATGTTCCTGGCAGGGTTCGAACCCACGCACCTTCGTACATGAGTCAAACACCGTAACCACTGGACCATGGCGTTCTGTTAACTAGTGTGAGCATGAAATGGAACTTCCTTTTACTGTGGAATGGAACTTCCGTTTTTGCAGTGGCTGAGCCATGGGTTGGGACGAATAGTTCAATGACGCGTGATTAACGACCCACCAATCAGACGACGGGGATTTTTTCAGGCATTGTATAAACTCTCTTAGAAACACTGCATCAATTTTTAGGCTAAATTTCATTTTGCAATTCATCATGTTCATAGTGCGATTGAGCTGCAATCACTCACATGCCTTTCTATCAATTAATAATATCTAACATTCAATTTGATATCGCAGTCAAAAGTACAAACTAAGATCTCGATTTGCCCTAACGAAATCAAAATGGAAACCCACAACTCAACCAAAAACTTCACAGACTTACCTTGTCAACAAAAGGATGGTCCATAAAGTCTGGTCCCCCGATACTGAGATTCAACACATTGATTTTCTTAAGGATGGCATAGTTGAAGGCGTCAAGGAACCAGGATGTGTAGGAAACCTTGGGAGTCAATGGCATTCAACACGGCATGAGCAACAAAGTACATGTGCATATATATCAGCGTTTAATAGTCCAGTACATTTTGCCCCTTGAGCACTTTTACAAGAATCCGCCAAAAATCAGAATCCACAAGTGAGTCCATCAGAATCCTTTTAGGGTAAGTCATCAACTCAAAAGTATGTAAAATGATATTGAATTAATTTAATTGGGTTTGGAGAGACATGCGTTTACAAAACACTCAACAAAACCAACATACCTGGTTGTTTGTAAATACCCTAAAGATGAACAGGTTAGCATCGGGGGCGAAACCCTTACACTCAGAGGTGCTGCTGATCACCCCCGCTACAAAAGTGCCATGACCCAGTCCATCATGCAGTTTCTTCTCATTGGTCCAGTCAGTGCGCTCCTTTACATTTCGGAAATGGGGGTGTTTTTCCTTCAGGCCGGTATCGAAGACGGCAATGTTGACACCAGCTCCTTGAAGTCAGAAATGGAGATATCATTCTGTTAATTTGCAACTAAATATTTCAAAATGTCTCATTAAAGACTCCAATAAAGATACCTAAAAATCGAATGCAGGCATATTGAAGGCAGTCTATGACAAATTCTACTGAGCACAGCTATGGGCTCTGTGCACCAACAAAAGAGGGCGCCCTTTTACCTAGCAACGACGTCCCATGGGCGGGACATTTAGCTGGTTGACGCGCACCGTTCCTCGTGTGTGACACACGTACACCAGGGGATTTGTACTATGTACACGCAGTGGTACATGATACGGCTGCGCGTCGCGGCAGTTAGGCAAGATGGCGTTGGTCGGTCACCCCCAACTGTGCTTTCTTTGCCGGTGAGGGGGTACTTGTGAACGGAGAGGATAGACAAGAGAAGTGGTGAGAACAAACATCCTGAGTGGTGTAGTCCCTATTATCTGGTGAATTACCTGTGAACCCCAAATCCCAAAGCACATTAGCCTGCAGGATATCAGTAATCTCTCTGGGTAAGGCACGGAGTAGCTTTCTGCCGGCATGGCGTCCTGTCTCCCAAAAGGATGAGCCCTATTTGAAATATAGCAAAGAAAAAGTCTTGATAAAGTAGCAATCTTTCATGTCAAAAGTCTCAAGGCCAAACTGCCTCAGAGTCCCTGGTCACTGATGTATTAACAAAAAATGATGCTGAGCCAGTATTGTACTTAACTGTTGGAAAATTATATGTACATCTGCAAATAGCACCCCCTAGCATACATTGTAAAGAAATGTACGTCTGCAAATAGCGTCCCTAGTATATAGCCCCCCCCCCCCTCCGCTTTTTGACGGAGCACCGACCTTTAATTTTCAAAGTTGGAGAACACTGCACTGATCATTCTGACAAATTGCTTTTGTTTTCCAGAGAAATTCAACCCTCGCGTGTACTCACGTACACCTTAACACCTTTAGAAGGTTGGTTTCTTAGCAACAGCTGAAAAGAACCGAACATAAGAAAATGACCAGGTTCACTTTTCAAGAAATTAAGGTTGAAGAAAGAAATAGACCTGGGCCCAATTTCACGGCGCTGCCAAGCACAAAATTTTGCTTAGCACACAAAAAAGTCTGGCTTATAAAAGAAGGTTACCAGCCAAAACTCCATGTGATGTATATTGCTGGTGATTGGTATTCAGCTGTTGTTTGCTATAGCATGAAAAACATGTGGAGTTTTGGCTGGTAAACTGTTTTTATAAGCCTGGCTTTTTTTTGTGCTGAGCAAATTTTTTTGCTTAGCAGCGCCGTGAAATTGGGACCTGGATTTAAATCTTACCAAGCCCAGACTGGCCCGTCTCATTGACCTTGAGGATTTCCATTTGGGAGCCCAACACAGAGGATCGATGGCGCTATTGCACATATCGCCTTCATCTTCATCCTCATCTACACAGGGGGAAAAAAAACATCATTCTCTTCAATCAATCAATCAATCAATCAAAAGAACTTTATAAAGCGCCAAAATCAAACAGTTTGCTCTAAGGCGCTGATGGGGCACTAAATAGAAGAAAAATTATTGATGGTACGCTTCCTGAAATAGGTGAGCTTTCAGGAGTGTCTTGAATGTATGCAGTGAGGTGGTATCTCTAATGTATTCTGGAAGTTTGTTCCAGATTCTGGGGCCGTATACAGAAAATGATCTATCAGCAAACGAGACACAATGGGTTCTGGGCTCAACAAAGTGTAGTGAACAGGAGGTTGATGATCAAAGTCGTCTCTGTTGAAAACTAATTTGGCCATTTTTGTTGAGTTCCCTGAATGTATTTCCTTAATTGTTAACTGTTGAATGGGATGGCGCCAGACTATTTATGCGGGCATAATGCAGCCTCATTTTACTGTCATTTTTTTTTTAATCTAGCTTTAAACATAAGGGAAATGTTTAATTACAAATTTTAAATTATTCATTGAAGCAGACCGGAATTAATTAGTAATTAACCTGCTTTCACTCTCTTCGCAAGTTCCAGAAATTAAGATTTTACCTCACTTTCAATTCAATAAGGCCGATTTGTGCAAAGGACAAGCCAACCAAGTCGATCACATTGCACATCTCATATAAGTATATGGTTTCATATTGACGTTTGATCATCATTTGACTGAACACAAATGAAACACTATTTGACAGTGGTCTTCAAACGAACTTGCACCAATACAACAAACCATACTCTTGACAAAATGTCATCCATGCAAAGCAATGATCACCTTGGAGATGTTCCTTGATGGAGCGAGTAATCTGTCTTTGATGAGTAACCTGCCTAACAGATGGATGATGCTCTAAAGATGCTACGCTGTCCTCTTCTCCTGCCGTTATCTGAAATTTCAAGTAGAAGCCTGTTCAGGTTTGGGCCCTAGTGGTGCCCACGACTCCTGAGACATTTTTGTTTGGAATCTCCCTAAATCCTCCAATGTCTATCACTGTCAAAGAACCTAATTACACTTTTTTAACATATTTTTCATCGGGAAAGGTAATATTAAGACTTAGTGGGATTATGTGGGCATTCGTGTACATGTTATGTTTTACGTTTCAAATCAAAATTTATTTATGATGGTACAAGAAATTATTTTTAACATAAACATACAAAGTACATGTTATTTTAAGTGAGAAACAGATTGTTGTATAAAGTCTACAACCGAAACTCAAAAAAAATGTCACTTTACCCTGACAACTTCAAAGTCACTGGGATATTTGGCGGCAGGATTGGAGCGAGAAACAACATTCCAGGAGAACGGCTGACTGTTTCTAAGTGCTGCTGATATGTAATTCAGTCTTGTCTGCTCGAAGTAATACCGCTTGAAAACCACAATATATTCTGTAAAGAAGATACAAAAATGTATTGTACATTATAATAATTTATCTTCAAGCAAACTTGACGCACAATAAAGATGAAACGCACGCTGTACACAAACTTCAGCGCTTATCCTATTACACGTGCGTGTTTGTACGGAATGGCGCGCGCATCTTGGAATAGCGCAACACGCGGAGTGCGGTATGGACCGTGGCCGTGCTACATGGTTATATGTAGCACGGCTTGTTGCCATGGATTGACCAATCAGGATCGAGGATACAAGTTAACTTGAAGATAAATAAATTTATCCGTTCTGCTTTATTTATGTTTTTATTTTTTCATTGTTCACTTGTTTGTTTTCTCCTTTTTTTGGAGGGGGGAGAGGGGGATTTTTTTGTCTATTTGTCTTGCTGTCAGGTTCGGGCTATTAGTTATTGCTCAATACATAGGATGGCTGTCTATCTGCTTATTTACCCGTCACTGATGATCACCATTCAGTGCTTGCAACATTAACATATTCTGGCAAACTCTGCATTAAAGGAAATATACATCATTTGCTTTTGCTGTAATTTTCAGAAATGGATGGAATTGGGGGTTGGAAATATATAGCAAATATAGTTACACTGACTTTTTTGAGGTTTTGGGTTCGAAAATGCTATAAAAACCAAGAAAAACAATCATTTTCCTGTAGTCTGGTTCCCTGACTCACTCCATATAAGAAGAAACAGAGCAGTTTACATACATTGGGGAATTGTAAGGTCAGGGAACCAGTCTAGCTGGCTTGTACCTGTTCATAGGTGTGTAATCGATTGCAAACAAGTGCGATGGTCAATTGGGGCCAGTATTTGAAAAAAAGCCAGTTTTTTCCAGGCCGACCAGCGTTGGAAATTGATACAAAAATACCACTTTTCTTGAAAATGACAGTATACCAGGTGCCATGATTTTACAGGATGCTTTACACTGTCATTCACTAACAGTCCAGCAAGGTATTTCAAAATGATTTGGTAGTTTTATTTTTTGATGTTTGCAAATGTTGTATTTTCCCTTTAACATTGTAAGTACGATCTTCCTTAGCTACTGCCTGAATGCTAACAAACATGTACCCATTGCAGTAGAATGTTTCTGCTGTTGTTAGCAGAGCCTCTTCACTTTACACTAAGCTGTGCAGCAAGATTGGGTCCATCTTTACATCATTTAGAAGTACTTACCATTACTAACAGACTGCGTGGTAAAATCAATCTGAACATCAGGAGCTACGTCTGTCTCATTGAAGATGTCACACGGAGATGGCAATTGTTCCTCTGCTGAATACTTGGGACTGGTCAATGTTTGCTTTGAAAGCGTCCCTTGATGGCATAATGTGAGTACTATCCACAGGAGGCATACACGTACTAAACCCAGCCAGCCTTTCATGTTGAAGCTAGGCTTGCACGGAATGAACCCAGATCTTCAGAGAAATACTTCGAACACTTTGGTCAGCTGATCATGATGACGGAAATGGCAAAAGAACAAGTTTTTTTTCAGACTGTAGACGGTCTGAGGATAGAAAGAGTAGTTTGAGTACCACACGACCCAGGGAGTTAAAGGTTTCGGTTCAGATGGGCCAGCATGCTGTTCCCTTGTCTGCTATATGTACATCATCTTCGACGTCAAGCATTGTCACTGTGGCAGGAAAACTGCAAAGAAAACATACAATTGTTCATTCATACATGTACAACGTAAATATTCATGATCCAGCAATAGTGCAACATCTGAACCTCAAGGCAGACGTACATGGATACAGCGTGAGAATAGGAAGACATTAATTGGATGCAATGAACCATAACACGTGTACAGGCAAGGACTAGGAATCACAGACATTTTTCGCAGGGGGGTTCAGGAATTTTAAAAAAAAAAATCTGAAAATGTAAAATCTTTTTTTTTCTCCGACACTGGCCTCCCAAAAAGTCAAAACTGAGGGGAAAGGGGGGGGCTGGTGGGGGTATTTCAATTCAATTCAAATTCGTTTATTTTAGATTTATTAATACTTAATGAATGAAAATTTATTTGAACAGGCGATTTTTAATACAGTTATTTTTTTTTAAATAATGGGTGGGGGGGTGTGATTATTTTTTTTATTTTATTTTGAAGGTTTTTTTTTTTTTTTTTATTTTTTTTTTTTTGACCTTGAACCCTCCTCCCCTCCTTCAAGCAAGCCAAAGAGGAGGCCTGAATGAGAGACCATGACCTCAACACCATAGCCAACACCAGGTGGGGTATTGAGTTGCACTGCCTTTTGCCATTTGCCATTTTGTATATCCAGTCCCAATGAGGATCACTGAATGATTGCTGAGGAAAATGATGGACAAAGTTTCTTTTCTTCTTTTCTTTCCTTGGTGGAATGTACACTAAAGATCAGGTGTACACTTAGGTAGAATTAACCTTGGTTGATGTGGCCTAAGTTTACAAAAATCTCATCATTTATCAAATTTAAAAATATTTAAAGTCATTCTCAGTACTACCCAAAAATTAAATACTCCAAAATAGTAAAATACTTCTTTTATAGTACTTTAATAAAAAAAAAAAAAAACAAAAAATAAAAAAAAAAAAAAAATGAAAACAAAGTGGCTGGCATAGCCGGCCATGGTCTATTATATGTAGGCGATTAATTATGCAACTAGACTGCATATGAGTATGACCTCAAGAACTATGACAAACTAATCAGCATAATGCAGTGCCCCGCGGCCGTGAGCCGCCCACAATGATGATATATATATAGGTTGTTGTGTTGTAAAAAAAAAACGCACACCAAAATTGACCAATTAAAGTCCAGATTTCGGAATGAAATGATGTCACGCATGCTTAGATATATCAGACGTTCTACCGGAGATGGGCTCCGTGGAGAACGGGTGATACTCAGACAAATGTGGAAAATATATTCGCAAAAATTTAATCATGTTAATAGCCTCCCTACCTAGCCTACCTACCCACTAAAAGTACTAGCCACACATGATTCTACGTGCAGGTACCCAGACGACGTCAACATTGTACGAACCTGACCTTATGATATTGTCAAGGGACCCACCTTTTCAAAACAGAAAAACAGGCTACCGTCATCGACCGTGTTTCTTTTTTTATAGTGGATATTATATTGCTGGCGGCAATCCCTATCAATGAGTAGTATCAACAGAGGGCGCTGTACTCTAAGATAGGGCTGAATTATAATATAAGATATATAAAATAAGGCACCAACGATTGTGTAGCACCTTTGGCCTAGTGGATAAGCAACGGATGTCATGAGCGGGAAGATCCGGGTTCGATCCCCGCTGGCGAAATAGGTGTTGTTTTTTTCCCATCCCCAAAAAATAAGAATATTCTTCTTTTATTATTCTAACAAAAAAGTAACATGTCTCAAACATTTTATTGCAGAGCATTACATTTTTTTCAGATTTGTGGCTCTGTCTGGAGGATTTTTTTTAAAGGGAAAAAAGTCCGAAATTGTAAAATGGTCTGATTCCCATCTTGTGAATACAACGTTACAACGATACAGTTGGCATGGAGCCAGACTAAAATTTGTCACTTTAGGCTAAATAAAATAGTAAATATCCACTGCCTTCTGTTTTAGTTTTGTGGTCTATCCAATCGAATTCACGAGGATACATTGCCTCTCCATTATCCCTTGGCTTATATAATAACAATTAACACCCCCTTGTTAAATGCTAAATCTGAAATTACACAACAGATTTCTTTGGAAAACAGAAAAACTATCCACCTTTAATTCTTTGGCCTTGTCGATGTTGATCCGATCCATGATCGCAAAATCTGACCTCAATTGACCTTATAGTTCTAATGCAGTACAGTGCATGCATTACGTAGCTGGATCCCGCGCTATGTGCTTACATACATTGCATGCACTGGTTATCCGTTCGACTTGAGTGTTTACCAGTTCGACTCGAACCAACTCGACCGTTTGCCAAAGGCTACTTGATAACTGAAAAATTCAATGCAATTTCATCCATATTGAACGGAACTACAAGCTCACAGTCCTGTGTCCAAATCCTCCAATCGTCGTAATGTCATTGTTCATGTATACACAAATAAACAAGGAAGTAGTTCTGAACAGAACAGCGTATTCGACCGATCTAAATAAAAAAAAATAAAACTCGAACCCCCCCCCCCACTTCCCGCATTAAAAAACTATTTGGTGATTTGAAAATGAGGGGTTTTTTTTCTCGAATTCACATTAAACAAAGGGTTTAGAGAGTGATTGTAGATGATCAATTTCTAAACGAAACTGAATGGGCCGGGCACTACAATAATTGGGGGGGGGGCAAATTGGCGGGAAAAGCATATAAAAGTTGCCACTCAGCCCTATATATTTTAAAAGACAAAATATAGGGCTGAGGTAACTCCAGCTAAATGCCATGTAGTTATAATTTGTTTAAAATTAGTAGTTTTCGTTACTGTGGTAGAATATTTTGCGTCTAATTGGCGGCACAATTTCCTTTTAACATAAAATGCAAAATAATACAACTTCCTCTGCATGGTTACAATAATTATGCAAGATGAGTGATTAGCTCATTAACTGTCAAAGATGTTGCTGTTAATTCCTTCCCGGCTGCACCATCCGGCTGAGATTAGTGAGAATAATTATAAGGTTATTCTGCATTATATTAAGATATGTTCCCCGTGCTGTTCTCGAGTTTCACTTCTTTTCCAATTGCTGTTTTCTTAGGGGGACATGTCTATGTTCCCCAATACATATTATGTTCCCCAAAAGCGATGAACCCTACCCTTATCCTAAAGATTTCGGGGAACATCGGTATTGGGGAACATCGGGTAGACCCCTTTTCTTAGCAATGAAAAGTTATTCACTTTTGAATGAGACACAATTAAGCGAACACAATGATAAAACGACATTTGTTATTGATTTTTTTCTTCACAAAATTAGCTGCCAGACAATAATTCGGCTCTGCGGGTTCGATCCCCTTTTTCAGAGAGTTGCAGACGGCTCAAAATCGGAATAAGGTATTTTTACGCGTTATTAATAAAACATACTCGATTGAACATTTGTTACGTGAAAAAATATCCACTTTTATTCATAGCACGTGATATATTCAACTTCAAAATCGGTTAAGACCCCACCACCGTGACCACTTCTCCTCTGCAGAAAGGCTTTATTATAGCGGCCGCAATTTCGATAGATTGTACGAAAAAAATCCCCAAAAATTAATTTTAAAAAAATAACAAAAGTTTTTAAAAAAATATAGCACTGAAGCGCCCCAAATCCCAATTTCAACACAGACATTTGCTCAAGATCAGATCCTTAACAATTAACAAGAAACTAGTTCGAAGATTTTCCACGAACTTAAACTTTATGAATCACAGGAACTGAAAAGGGGGCTAGGGTTATGATATTTTTTTTATAAGTTGTTGAAAAAAAAAACATAAATAGAAATTTCCACTTTTTACGGGTTTCAGGTTTTAGCCGGCGCTGCACTCACAATTTCCTTACGGTTTTCATCAGGTGGATATGTAAATGGGACAAGTTGAAGTCCCCTTTAATTCTTCCTAACAACCTCCTGTACAATATAATGCACGTGATCCGTGATTACAAGTTTAGTTCAAGTCCAAGCATGTTCGATGAAATGACGTGAATGCAGTCCATGATTAAAGTTCATGCAACGCACCCCCGCCATTGAGTCCAACAAATATTGGGACGTGTCATGTATGTTGTGAAAGCCATTTAGCTAATGAAAGAATGCATCTTCGCATGTTGATACAGATGATTGAAATATCTTCTGTTGGGTTTGTTTTCCCTACGGTTTTAGAGCAAATATTTTTCACAAGCACTAGCTGAACCTTTCGGAATTTCAACCTGGTGCCATCCGGCATGTCCGGCCGATCACGCCGCGCGCCGCCGCGCCGCATGATGAGCTCCAAATATCAGTGCCTGGTACCCCGGCGCATTGAGCAATACACGTCAGTATAAACGCGTGCTAACAATGGAAACTATTGATGTCGCGTACCAGCGTTGAAACTACGTGAACGCTGTTTGTTTCTGTAAACATTTTATCAGAAAAATGTCTGTCTCTTGTCTCTAAAATGACGCACTATTTGTTACAAGTCTGCAGTATCGTCAAAAACATGTCTGGTTCGATGTTTTCCATCCAGCATGTCTAGACTAGAGAAAGATTTGGCGCTTTGCCACTGAATCGGGAACACCCCCGCATTTTACCGTGTATGCAGCAATACGACAATCTACACGTTCATCTGCCGGGCAAGTTTGAACATGTCCACTGTAGACTTGTTGGAACACGGTAAATATCATTACGGTCTTCGACCTAGTGCATTTTATTGCGGCATATGCATATCATAGGTACTAGTAACAGACAGATCTATGGATCGGGAGTACTTGCTCATGTACGGTAACATCATTTGCAGAATATTTTGGACAAGATGGAAAGTGAACATGGTGAAACCACCGGTGAAACACCAGTCTCAAAAAAACGGCGGCGGTCTAAACATTGTCATCATTCTGGAGATCAAAAACGGTCCTCCAGTTCCCATAGTTCCTCGGTAGAGGTCACAACTGCTACCTGTAGGCCAACCATTATTGCCACAGCAACATCGGTCTCATCCTCCAAAGCACCATCCCGTGAGGAGGCGGCAATCGCCATGGCGACTGTTCTTGCCAGTGAGCTTCGGCCTGAGCACAAACTCCCAAGCCGAGATATTCTGGTGCAGCCACAGCCCAAGTTTATGGAGCTGCTTCGAACAGTTGGGGCTCAAGGACCTGTGTTTACAGCCAGGCAAGTGTTGTGTTATCTGATTAAATATATCAGCAGTCGCCAACTCTATGTCCAACAAGACCCCAAAAGAGTTTACTGTGAGAAAGATCCATTGGGTGCAGTCTTTGGTGTTGCAACATTCACCATAAAAGATGCAAGAAAACTCCTCTTTGAGAACATGTCAGTGTTGAGAGAGTCTCCAGACTTTCAATCACAACACAATGATGCATTTCAGAGACAGCAACGCAAGCTGTATTACACATTTCATCAAGCTCAACAAACAACAGATGTTACCAGACCAACGCCAGTACCGACACGTTCATCCACCGCCCCCTCACCCCACACTTTGCCTTCGGCATCACACAGGCTCAATCAAGTGGACAGCATTAATAAGCCTTCCTCGTCAGTGAAAAGGACTAGTGGAGGTGGCAAGTTCACTGAATCATCTGTTTTCAGGGGAGAAGATCTGCCAGACAGTGCACACATAAGTAGGCCACGACAGTCGCTTCATGACTTCACAGTATCAGTCACCTCTGCTCCAAAAGGATTACCAGTCTCATCAGAGTTCAACATGCCCAGCAGTACAACAATGCCACTGAGTGATGAAGTGACCTGTGCCATTAACCCCACCAGTGCCCTCAGACAACATAACCAGGCTCCCCCTGTAGCACCAAAACTACTTGCAGGCAAGGAGTCCCTGTCTAAGAGATCACCGGCTTCATGCACTGTCACAACATCACTGAGCAGCATGAGCATTGTTGCTGAGACTAAACGCATGCCTGACTTGCCAACTCAATCAACAGCAGTTGCCCCGGGAATCTCAATGCTGCGACCACCATTCAGCTGTGGACGCAAGAGAAAACAGAGTCGGTTAACCTCAGATTCATCTGAAGATTGCGTTCGCATCACAAGTCATCAGAACTCGGAGAGTGACAAAGTAGCAAACCGACCTTGGTACTGCATGCTGTACCATCCCAGCGAAGAGTTGAAGTCGCAGGGCAGTGAAGTGCTTAGTATTCAGGATTGCGAAACAGCAATAGTTGCTGATTCATCGGATGATCTCTGGTTTGTCGACGAGGACGAGGGGACACCAGTGGAGTACGAAGTACCATCTGATTCCAGTGACGATTACACTATCAATAAAGGGAGCTCAGACGATAGCAGCAGTGGCACTGAAATGGTGTATGATGTTCTCTTGCAGAGGGAAGACAGTGGCGATTCGCACTTCGCTGACAACAGTGATGAAGACACCACCGATACTGAGATTTCTGACTTGGACAAATGGGAGTGTATGGAATGCAGCATGCGCAACTCTCCATTTAAACGTTACTGCAGCCGTTGTTGGGCTCTGCGTAAGGGCTGGTTGCCTGACAGCCAGAGAATGACCCTGAAGGAGAGACTGCAAAATTCCAACCGATCCCTTCGGAGATCATTCTCAGCCCCCGCGGGGAACATCAACCCACCGTCTCCTTGGTGCCCTGCACACACTCCGTGCACCCCTGTTAATTTGGCAGCTGGTGCCCTCCAAAGTGAAATTAGACCCCCGACAGTGCAGGAATCGCATAACATCAATCCAATTGTCACAGAGCTCGGCCAAAATCTGCCTGGAATTTCACGTGATGTTGCTGATGGATTGACCTTTGATCTAAGAAAAGACATCCCGGATGGGAATGTCGGCAGTGATGAGGATGAGGCAGGCACCGGGATCAGTAGTTCTGGAGAACAGAAACTCAAGCGAACCATCAGTGATGAGTATGGAGAAAACTCGCAAGATACTGTTGTCATTGCACACGATTCACATGGACACTCAACAGAATCAGACTCACAGACTGAAGCAGAGAAGTCACAAAGTACTCAACAAGGTATCCAGCGAAGGGAAGACTCTGGAATTGGTTTGACTCAAGAGAGCTCCATTACAAACGATCTCAGCACATCATCGAAGATACCAACATTGCCCACTGTAACTCCGCCGAAAAGCCAAGTACAGAATGCACCAGGCTACCCACCTAGAAAGAGACAGCGATCAGCGTCTGGCTCTGACCTCCCAGAGCAAAGTGGACCCTCCTTCAGTGTACTAAAATCATTGAAGTGTAGCAACCCTACCATTCGGCAAGTGGGGATGGGAGTGCTGTCGCATTCTTTACCAACTGGGAAAAGTGATCCTGGGGCGGGCCCCTCATCTGCTCAGGCAAATGTTGTAACAAAACATTATAATGACTTGTGCATCATTTGCTACAGTCGGCCCAAAACGGCGAGTATCATTCATGGCCGCACCGGTCACCAAGTCTGCTGCTATCCCTGTGCAAAAAAGCTACATCATCGTGGGAAACCATGTCCTGTTTGTCGCAGATCCATACAGGCTGTCATCAAGAATTTCTTACTTTAGTTGCATCAAGTACATTTTAAACGATGTTATGCAATATGTGTCCGAACACATACCACTAATGTATAAATTTTCAGAGTGAAACACTTTATGCAATATATATTTTATAGGTCCCATGTTAGTTCCCAAATTGTTACCAACTAGTTACGTGCATGCAAAACAAAACAGTTTCAAAAAGTCATGTTATTAATACTCTCAAGTAACTTATTATAATAATTTTTAAAAAAAAACTTGCTAGTTTAATACATTGAAGTCAAAATGTTTGACAATGCAAATTCTAATGTTACCATCATTGCACTGTGGTTAGTGTTTGGCAGTGTACACAAATGCTTAGTGGTCGTTTCCCACAAAATTATTGCATTTTGTAATTTAAAGTGGATTTGCAATGAAACTATTTTTTTTAAATGGCTTGTCTAGATTTTAGTTCAACTTGGAATTCAAAAGTCAGTATCTGAAATTGTTTTGTCCGGACTTGATATGGATGTGCATAGCAAGGATAGCCTTGAAAAAAAATTGTGAGGCGGGGCTGGGGGGGGGGGGGTTGTACATCATTTGCACTTGGGCCAAACAGAAAAATGGTGCGTACAGGTAACCTGACTTACCTGGAATTTTTGCGGCCAAATTGCCAACCTCGGACATTTTGTTGCCATTTTGCTAGTTGATCATTTTAAATGAGCATTATTTGGAATTATTTTCAACAAGTAGAACCATTTTCCACACTTCAATTCTTCTAGACAGGCACAAAATAGCACTAGCAACCGCTACAGTTTCAAATATTGCAAAAGAACACGCAAATATGAACTGAAATGAAAACGAAACCGACAAAATTAAATTATTTCCCTAGCTACCTACCTTGATTTTTTTTTTCAGGCCGTTACCATAAACACACTATTTTGTTTGGCCTTGGGGGCGCTGATCAAGAAAAACTTTATGTAATTTGTCTTGGGCCCGGACGTCAGTGATCGATAGTGATTTTAGTTATTGTCGTAGAGCGCCCATGCACAACTGTTTTTTACTTTCTCTCACTAACGTCTTGGTAATTTCGCAGGAACAGGGGCGTGGCCGTTGTATGTAAATTAGACCGTCGGTGTAAATATTCACATCGTAAAACAAAACGGCTTCCTATTTGATACCAGTAGTCACGCAGGGGTATCACTGAGTTGCATATCTAATTAGCGATGCTTGATCGCCACACTTTACAGTTGAATTTCCGCATGTAGCGCGTCTATTTACAACTGTCGCGTGATGCGCGCAACTAACCATAAACCATTCCGCGATGGCTGATTGGTTCCCTAGGAAAGCCTAGGGAGGAAAATAAAGTAAAAGTTAAACCACTTCTACGAGATTCCCAAGACGTTAGTGTGAGCATGCGCACTGGTCAAATTATTGTATCGTTTGAGGATGCACTATGCACGATCAGCTGTCGATCACTAGCATCTTGGGTAAAGACTAACATGTACATGTAATGTGTACACTGCCACATTTTAGGACAAACTGGCTTGTTTCTATTTTCTGTAAATTGTATGTACTCTGCTATGGTGCTCTGTGGCAAATCCAGGAGAGCTATAATAAGCAAGGACATAGGGGAATCTGAGAATTGTTGGGCACTTGTTGCTTTGAATAGGCTCCATCAACATTAAGCCAGTTCGGTTTTTCAACGACCAGGGGTCGTTCGGGATAACATCGCTGACGTGATGTTACGCGCATGCCCATTCTGCTGGTAATTTACACGCAAGCGTCGAGCGCCCGCGTTCATGCACCTTCGAAATTTTCGATTATTGTGACCATATCATTGTGCACATGCATAGTTGAAATACTGAACTGGCTTATTGTAGATAGTTTGCACAACATTTGAGAGAATTTATACAACATCAACTAGTCCCTCACATTGCCAAGTGAACAATCATTCCCAAATGAAAAGCTCTTCAGAATTGTGCCTGCAGGACATGGAGAGCCAATTTATTGGCTCATACGTGTGTGTAGATGATGCACATAGTTTTAATTGTGGCAATTGCTAGTTGAAGTCAATCAGTTCGGTACTCAAAGAGATAAGTTTATACTTGGAAATCTTGAACTGTTCGTAAAATGTACTTGCTGATTATCTACGTGTATATACAGTCGACTCTCGTTAGTACAAACTCTGTTAATACAAATTCTAGTTACAACAAACATAAAGCCTTGGTCCCTACTGACTGCATTTATGTACACAATGAATGGGACTGATATTCTCTTAAAGGGAATATATAACATTTGCAAACATCGAAAAATAAAACTACCAAGTTTTTACGAAATACCTTACTAGGATGTTGGTAAATGACAGTCTAAGGCATCCTGTAAAATTATGGCACCTGGTGTCAAGTCATTTTCAAGTTAGAAAAACCTAACTATTTTTCAACTACTGCTCCAAATTTACAATTTTCAGTCCAAATTTTGTTTGCTATTGGTTACATGTTCATGAACGGGTGCAGGCCAGCTAGACTGGTTCCCTTACCTTACAATTTTCTGACAACTATAAATTGATCCATTTTATATTTAGTGGAGTCGGGGAACCAGACTACTTAAACATTTTTTTGTTATTCTTGGTTTTTCAAGCATTTTCGTAACACAAAACTTCAAAACATGTCAGTTAAACAATATTTGATTTAGGCCTATTATACTATCCCCTCAAATAGTTCATTTCTGAAAATTACAGCAAAAGCCAATGATGTACTCCCCTTTAATACAAAATTCTGATATAACAAACAATTTAGCTTGGTCCGAATGAGTTTGTATTAACGAGACTTGACTGATATGCATGTCCAGGTAAAGAAAGAACGTTTTTAGAGAATTATTTTGTTTTAATCTTATAGCTGTGATCGTGCTGTGGTAATACAAACATCCTGATCAAGAGATGGATATGAAATGTTCCCTTTGAATACGTATGCCTGTTACACAGTGATAGGTAGGTTAAAAACATCGGATATTTTCCATACCGCGATACATTTTCATTTGTGAAAGCCATGTATCTTTATTGGTAAAATGAGTTGAAAGAGCTGGTGTTCAGAGAAATTATTCTGATTAAATGATGTCTCTTTTGGAAAAAAAGAATCAATTTCACTACATGTCTTGTTAAATCAAACCTTTAATCATTCACATAAATCTGATAAGAGTTAGGCTAGAAGGTTGAGTGTAATAACTAATGAGTTCATGATGTAACATTTTTAAAACCAATATAGATTTTACAAAGTTTGGAATTTATGCAGCGTGTTACGAAAAATCTAAATGGACAATTCACTTTTTCTCTTAGGAATATATACATTTGTAAGTCAAATGAAGTGAAAGCCATGAGTCAGTCACCAACAGAAATGTAACATTTGTGGACATTTTTATCTTTGAAAAAGATGTTATTTGCAATTATTTTACAGAATGTCATCAAGGTTTACACATACATGTACTTCTACAATGTATGTACACAACTATAATGTGACTGCCTGGTCATTTTAATACGAGAGGGAAAATTAGCACAAATATTTCTTGAAAATGGTTGCTTTACTTTTCCCTTCAATATGTACATTTTGAAAATTTTATTTATTTTACCATAATTCATACAGTAGTTTAATATTTATTTAAATGTGAAGTGTTATAAATGAAAGGTTGTATCATACTTTTAAGCGTATTTACGAAGGACTTACATGTGAATAACAGGGGAGATTGCTGTAGAAGATATTCTTGAGCTTGGGGGGGGGCAGTTGCATCGCCAAATTTGAAATGGTTTCTTAATTATATTTGTTGACATGTTAAAGGCGGATGAGATTTTGAAGCTTTGACGATAGTGTCAATAGAAAAGTGTGTGACAGTTTACATGTGATTATGTATTTGTAGTAAATGGAGGATTCACAATTTGTTTTCGATGTTGAAGAAGTACTGCAAATGTCGACAATATTTATCTTCAACTGCTTGGCATGTTAATCTGTTAATTTAAAGTGAAAAGATGTTCCTTGGGAGACAGAAGATGAGCAGCAGTAATAACATTTAGATTTATGAATATTGGACTAATGAATATTGGACCAATGAATATTGGATCAATTGGATCGATGTTGTTATTGGCTGGTTTCAAATGAGAGAGAGGCCTTGGTTGGTTTATTTTTTTCTACTATGTATGAGTGCAAGAATATTCTTTATATCATTTATCGCCGACAACTCTACCTTTTTGTATGTAAATATTTGATCGCTTCATCGAAACTGATAAGACTTTGATTTCCAGTGGTAATATGGTAAGGCTCGGTGTAGCTTGGAGTGCAGTGATGCTGTACATGTACAAATCAGCACCTGTAAAAGCTGTGGTGTAGAGTTCACAATGCCATGAAATATGAATGTCAGTCTACTTTGCAATCTTAGAACAAAGGAAACATTGAACACCATGTATCCCAGGTGATTTGTGGCGCTACCACTAAGATAAATTTCTTTAACGACAGAGATGGTTTCTGATTTTTTTTTTTTCAGATACAGACTTTGTCATTTTGGTAAAGGGGTAGTTAGAACCCTGTGCGCGAAAGGGAAAATTGTTTCACAATCGAACACAGTACACATAAGGAAACAGCTTGTCAGGAAAATTGGTGTTTGTTATGTACAACAGTCATGACAGTTGTGTTTTGTTAATTTAAAGTGTTAAACACATCCCTTCATTATTGGTTTCTTTTTTGCATATCAATTGTGAATGGTTGATGCATTACATGTATGTACACACAAGTATTGTCTGCATTCCAAAGTGTAAAGTGTGCAATTTGTGTACATACTTTTCGTGTGGCTGGTCATGTGATAGAGTGAAGTTCAGCGTGGAGTGATAATTGAAATTAAATATTTAATGAAGAAAAGAGAGTGGCTGAATAGTAAATTGGAAGATGCACTAGGAAACAATCCTGAGAATTATTAAATAAAGTAAAACAATAAACAATAAATAAAATAAATATCCTGATCTGTCCAAGGTCACGTACATCAACGTCCAGTTCTTTCGTTTGGGAATAGGGCATCAAGATGGGGCTTCTAAAACACACACTTGGGCTCGTATTCTTTTCATTTGAATCTTCATAGCCTGTACCAGCATATTGGAGGCTGTGATACACCAACAATTTCAAACATCAATGCAAATGGAAGTTGTGTGCCTGAATTGCTTTGTTTGCCTAGATTTGCAGGTTTCCTTATTCAGAATGATATAAATTGATACACCTGTGTTCACGACCTTTATAAAGCACTCTTTCTTGCAGCTGATAAGTATATGGCTTTGGTTTCTAGTAAACTATTGATCATATTTTACATGTTTGACTTGGGAGGCCGTTCCCGTGTCACAAAATCATGTTTTTAGTTCACTGTCAGCGGTTAAAAGTAGGAGAGGAATGCTGAATAGTGCAAAATGGTTCCAAAACAGCTCCATGTATGAAAATGATTACAGAAACTCGAGTCTTCAAATAAAGAGAATCAAATGAAAACTGAGAAAGTTGCTTTTCTGGACAATATTCCTTTCAGTTATTTTTGGTCATTATTCCTTGCACTTCAGTGACCAGCAGGGGCAGATCCAGGAATTTCTGCAGGGGGAGGGGGTCATCAGCAAAAAAATCTAAATCTAAATCTAAATCGTAAAATAAAAAACTGGGGATGCTGTTCAAATTCGATGATTATTAAAACTAGATTACAGAATGGTGTACTGTATTTTGAACAGGCAGACATTATACCAGTATACAATTTTTGGGGGTGTCACAGCAGGGGGTTGTATTATTATTTAGGAATTCGTATGATAATTTCTTTTTTGACAGAGCTGGGTGGGGGGGGGGGGGGTCCCTGGATCCGCGCCTGACCAGTATGCAGGCATGCAACTTTTCCTAGGATTAGCTGATTTCCTCTTTTTTTACTTCCCATGTGTGCCATTGAAAATAGAAAAACACTGTACAAAGTTTGGGAAAAACTTGAATTTACTCTTTTTTTGTGATTACCCAGTTGCATGCCCGAGTATGTAACATTTGAAGCAAATAAGCATTTTGGCGTCTAATGAGAATAAAAAACGGGCCTCTAGCAATTTAACGTTAAAAACAAGGAAAGTGGAAGCTGAACAGCGTTTAAGGGGAAGTTTCCACATTAAATTGATGCTACATGTACATGTTTTCATATTAAGTAGCAAAATATATTTTCTAGACAAAAGGGTAAACGTACATGTTCATTAGACCCCTGTTCCAGCAGTAGCACAATTAGAAAATTAAATCATTTTTTCTTATTAGGTAAATGATAAAATTGCTAAAAAGCTTATTTTGAAATATTTGTAGGAATAATGTCAAATTGCCTTTATTGCTGTCATTTAAATAGCATTATGAGAAACCACTGGACTTGTGAGAGGAATTAAGATTGAAAAGGGAAACATCGCCCTCTTGTGATTAGTCATTGCATGGGAAACCAGGGGAAACCACTGGACTTGTGAGACGAATTGGGGTTGAAGGGGAAACATCGCCCTCTTGTGATTAGTCATTGCACGTACCATGCATGGTTACCGGTCAGTGTCGTCATGCATGAATACAACCTCGTCCCCAGGATGTCGAGCAGTACGCGCCCACCACTACCTGCTATCAAACGCGGTTGGAAATAAAGTAAGCACTGGGGACGAGGTTGGCATGAATAGGCTAGTGTCATGGGTAAGCAGTGTCATGTACTATCACTACTATTCAGCTAAAAATCGCATTTACGGCTGCCGTAATAATTGTAGCCACTGCATTGATAAAAAAAAAAAGTACAGTAACAAAAAACTACACCCAGTATTCAGTAACTGGGGCGCTGGAACTCCATTTTTTTTCCTCGAATATTTCGGCCTGGGCCTATTTTCGCTCGTACCCACCGTGCCGGTGTCGGGCTGATGCAATCTCGTCCCTCTATTTACAGCCCAATTTACAGACACCTCGTTTTGTCCCCATTTTTGTTTTCTGGGCTAAATATCACAATGTTATCACTGTTCACATGATTTTCCATAAAAGTTTAATAGGGTAACTGTGCCACTAAGCAACTTGGTGAATTTGCAGCTCATCGATCAATACTGAGGTTTGGCAAGACTAGAGGCGCGCAACTTTTTAGGGGTGTGTCCTGACTGTACTGGGGGTGTGTCCTGACGTCACTCACTTCATTCATAATAATACTGTTAGTAAACATTACGCAGCCGCCACACACCATATTAGGGGCCCAGACTCCACTGATAATGCACGCCTATTCGCCAGTAGGGTTGTCGAATGACCTGCTAAGGGACCAGTCTCAATGCCCCCCGCAAAGTGGCGCGGCATCTATGCGCGGCATATATATTAGCACTACCCACTCACTGCTGTAGTCATCATCGAAACATTTGCACACACTGAACTGAGCATTTAATATTGCAGATCTTTCGCACCAATCTCGGCGTTTTGTGTAACTTCTTGACTCATTGTGATTGATGGTTGTAGGTGTCCAGTCACAAAGCAAACTGTGAATTCAGACACATATAATACCAGCCTTCTTCATCATCACGTTTTTGTCGTCTACCGGCACCGAATTCTCTTCGAACTTCTGCAACAGTTTTAAGTCACCATGGCCACCACAGCGAATGGAATGGCAATGTAAGATTTTTATACCATTCATTTGGCCTATTGCTATGGTATTGCCTTTTTCCTTCCATTTCCAGACTTAAGCCTTATCCAGACGTCTCTTCTTTGTGTACAAAGTCAAAGACTATGGAGAGTTACATGGATTTTTAAGTGTTTTCTAATAAAATTGGAAATGTTTCTTAGTTAGTCATCAGTCCCAGATTCATGTCTTGGAATTTAAGAGTTCCATACTGGGCCACCACTCATAATCTGAAAAGTACCAAAAGTTGTAAATCTGATGAAAACAAACACTATTTAAGGAGTGCAAAAATTCTTGAAATACTTTAACATTTTCTGTCATGGCCCATAGACTTAGTGCAGGAGGTCTGAGTGGTGGCCCAGTATGGAATTCTTTCCCATGTCTTTTCCACATTTTTGACTACCCCCCCCCCCAGGCCTAGAACTATGGGTATTACACGTAATACGTGTAGGCCTAGTAATACCCATAGTTCTAGGGCTAATTTTTGTGATGAGTGACCTTCATTGAGCTAGAAATAATTAATGGGCCTATATAAGCTTGAGTAACTCCAGCTGACATGCTCCATATTCATTCACATTTAAATGAATATGGAGCATGTCAGCTGGAGTTACTCAAGCTAGGCCTATATAATGGGGGAAAAAAGTGGCGTAAGGATGCAACGTTCTTTCCTTCTTACAGAAACAGATGTGCTTTTTGCTTTTAACTTTGCCTCTTTTCTAAATTCATGCTATACTGGTAAACTCTGTATTTCACACTTGAGCAACATGTAGGGCTATGTAAAAGCTAATGTAGTGGCTATCGTTACGGCAGCCATAACACGATGTTCAACTGCGATCAATACACCATTGCAAAACAGCAGTGCGAATAAGGTTGAGGAACTCCAGCTCAAATGCTCATCAGGAATTCAACAAGACGACAGTTAAAGGTTTACCCCTAGAACTATGGGTATAATAGTCATGATAGTTCTAGGGGTATTAACGGTGGAGGTCAATGTACGTTCTATCCAGCAGTAAAAAAAGTGTCCCTAAAAAAAATTAACTCCACAAAAATGGTCCTTTTCCGGCCATGTCCTTTTCCGATGATACAGCCCAATCAGAGAAACAACATTTGTGTATTGGTGCTGTGTGTACTGTGACATACACACAATGCCTGTGTAAGGCTGGAAATATGTGTGCATGTCTTGGTATACATGCGTATGCCACAAAATCTCTGTTGTGCCCATTGTAAACAACCGTGGTGTTTTGGGGTTGTTTTTTTGTGTGTGTTTTCTCGGGAACGGTAAGATGTTAGGCTAGTTTCCTTTCAACCAGACCTTTCTGTGAAATAAGAGATTGAAATATTCCAAACATAAAATTTTCAGGTAATTCAGGCCATAATGCCCCATTAAAACATTTGTCTACTGTACCGAAGGTTCTGGGATGGAATCCACGCTGCTGTATTTTTTTTTTTCATTGGCAGTTAATATTATAAAATTTCCATGGATACAATCTGCTCACAAGTCCACACGTGTCAGTCCCATGACAAATGTAAACAAAGTGCCACATCAGCAACTTCCTCCTTCAGTACAGCTGTTGCTGAGCATTTTCAGTTTCAGAGAGTACGTTATCTACATGTACATGTAGAGTCTGTATGTTTTAACAATAAACCCACTCATACAATGGAATATTTGTAGGGAAATTTCGGAAAGATTTCCATATACGAAGTTCACTCAACACCCTGTGTACAAACCCTATGACAGTGGCCTGAAAAATTCTAAGTGTTTTCTAAGAAAATGCTTGTTTTTTCTCACTGCTCAAATTGACTTTGATGACATGAAATTGCTAATCTGGGGGCTTGTTAGTCAATACAGAGGAAAATTAGTGAACTTCTGATATGGAAATCTTTCCGTTTTAACAATCAACCAACTCATAGTCATACAATGGAATATTTGTAGGGAAATTTCTACTACGAATTCAATGCCATCAGGTACAATTGTACATGTTCAAAATGTTCTTAACACCGTATGCCCATGTTGCTTGAAATTTCTTCGAAACACGGCGCGGGCCGGCACAGCCGATGAGCGTCATTAAAATGCTGATGTGAGTGACAATCTTGTAGGCTGTGACGCCATTTGAGAGAGACCTATTCAGTAACTCATTTCCATTAATCCATTTTAAATGTTATCACCTGCAGTACACCAAGAGTTGTTGCATTTTCATTTTCTGCACTTCTGGTTTTACCTTGAAAATCATGGGACAGCCAAATGTTGATTTTTTTTAAATTTACATAGGGAATTTTGTTCTAATGAAACATGGTTTGACTCGGACCTTCAGAATTTGTACATGCACCATACCAATTCTGTTCCAAATGCGCTGCATCCAGCTTTTACACAATGTATTAATTGCCCGGATGTCTCAGTTTTGTCATGGGTACGTCTTTGTTCATTAGAGCCCAGGCACCTCCATTTATAGGGACCAAAATTATGTGGTTGTAGCAATTATGAAGTGATATGTCTTCTCAAAATAATCATTTTTAAAAAAATTTACAATGTTTGTGTGGGGATAATGGCATTTCAAGTGAGGGTGGGGCAAATCTTGTGAAATATTTCCCTATGTCCAGACAAAAGAGGGCCTTGAAACCCAGGGATGTGGATCTCATGCCAGTAAAACTAAAAGAGAGTTATATAATAATAGGGTTTATGAGGCCATAGGTTCCTCAGATCAGTGAAGGTCATCTATTTTAAACCTTATGCAAACAAGTATCAATCTGGGCCATAGTGTACATGTACACATACTATTGTCCATTGAAGTAATTGTTCCTGGAAAGTTATCTCTTGGCGCCAGGTGTCTCAAAAACATGTCTGGCCCCCACCCCCCCTTCAATTTTTGTTTTGTAATTTTTGCTGAGGAATGTAAATATAGGTTTTCCCGGCTATATTAACATTTATCATTCAAATCCACCGATTAAAATTCGTCCAGCAAACTTGAGTTAGTGTAATTTCCAATATTTTATTTCGTCCATCGTGCAATTTCAATTTTAGTTCAAGCAAATTCAGACAATGCATGAGCACACATGTTCGTCAAGGAGTTTTCAATTTCATCTCATCTATGTCGAGTCTTGTCATTCAGAAAGCAAATTTGTCTGATGCCAGACAATTTGATCATAATTTCGTTCCTTTTTTGTTCATTTCTTTTAATTTTATCTTCTTAAAAATACACTGGATTCCATTTTTGGCAGACACAAAATCAACGTTATGAAATTAAGGGTCATTGTACTTTTTGAGAGGGGCCTTTTAGCCGAGCGGTTAGAGCGTGGAGCTACGGAGTGGAAGGTTGGCGGTTCGAATCCCTGTCGAACCAAAAACTGGAAAACTCTCTCTGACGACTCAACAGTAAAATGGGTGCCTGATTCGTTCAGGGAAGGTACCGGTAAGACGGCGAGAGGAGAGGACTGGGCACCGCCACTCATATGCCGCGCCCAAGACACAGTGGACCTCTAACATCCCACTGCCCCTACGGCCAGTAATGGCTATGGGACCTTTACCTTTACCGTTGTACTTTTCAACATTTCTATTTTATTTTCACACTCATTCTTTTTTATTGTCAATTTGTGTACTGTGTAAACGTCGTTTGTTCTTGTTGATCAGTACATTTTACTTTTGGTGATTGTTCTCTGAGTCTGATAACATCATGTGAACAAATGTGCCACCCAGATTGTGCTCGAGGACACAGGGAAAAAGTTTAAGAACACACCAGACTAGTTTACTTAAAATAAGTATTAAAGTGATTGATATCGAAGACAAATCTAATCTACATTGACCAAACATTCCTGACCAAATACTTAAATAGGTTGACCAAACTTAGAGATTGAAACATAAATAATCATCTCAATAGATTTCCAAATTAGGTGTATAAACACTGTATACTCAGTGTGTTACCTCCCGAGTGAAAGTTGGAAAAAAAATCACTCGGTTGGGACTCGAACCCACGACCTCCTGCTTTCAAGTGCAGATGTCTTCCCACCTGAGTGATGTTTTCCAATTTGAAGGGCAAAACCTAATATGATTTACATCACCCCCACGTCACCAAAATAGTTGGGTTTTTTTGTGAGTACTCAGTTAAAAGCCATTCAATGCTGGGTTGGCCAGGGTCAGTCATAATAAATTATTCATGGCCATTCATTGTTCATTCTATATGATGGAGTTTTTATTGCCTGCTTTCAAACATTAAAGTGGCTACGTTTCAAGGATTTTATGCAGGTATAGATGGCTTGGTTTTAATTGCAATTGCAAAGTGCACTTAACCAGGCTCAGCTTTGCCTACAGGGAACAAACAACCTTGAAATTATGAAAATATTTAAATTATAACTAGTCTGTCATGTGAGTTTGTCAATTCAGACATGAACATTTTAAATATCACGTATGTTTGCAACTGAACTGCTTGTGGGAACTTTCTTGTTGAAACATGATCAATTTCTTTTCTCCTGAACATATACTGTAGTCTTTAATGTTATCTGCTGCATCACTCAGGAGGTGACTCAACATCTTGTGGAACCTTGGAGACATTTGATCCATGATTTGGCAAAAACTTTAATCCCAAAGCGACTCGTAATGTCATGATTGTGCAGCTAAAGTCGTTATGTAAAATACATTATTGAAATTTCGGAGGTATGTTCAGTTCCATCCCTCCAACTACATGTAAATGTGCACACTTTTGATTTCCAACATAGTAAAATCAATCTTTAGATTAAATAGACTTGATTTAAAGTATGTAAAGTCATACTATAGGGCCTAAAGGGTGTTTAAAAAAAGGTAATCATACTTTAAAGGGTTAATTTGGCCAGACTGGATACGTTTACCATGGTATCATCTTAAATCAGAATCTACATGCTTTTCAGTGATACCTTGCTTGACTTTCCAGTGTCACACGTCACTGCATGAGCACCTCTGTCTTGAAAATGTGGTGCAAAATTGGGGTTGGTTCACTTTCACGTCCAACAGAATCAGCACAGTTTGCCAGAGGACTTTCAAGATTCACCCTCCTATGTTTGTATCTCACCTCCTGGCATACTGTGTACAAACCAATGGGGGTCTTGACCAATATTGACCCAAGTAATAACCAGGCTGACAACGCATGGTGCTAAAGAGGACTTTCAAGATTAAAGAGCACAAGCGCATACAAAAAATGAAGCAGACTCAGGCTTTTGTCAATCGTTGAATTTTATTCACGAGTAAAACATTTTCTACTTTCAACGCCAGGAAAATGGGATTGTCCATTTATCTGTGGTTGACTCAAGATGACGCACTGGCCCACTAACTGTCTCATTGCTGTTTCAATCGCCTGCGGGAACTCTTTTACGAGCGAGAGTTTGCCCCGATTGTCACCAGACCTTACGCCCTGTGACTTCTTTTTGTGGGGTCATTTGAAGAATATAAGTGTTCATCAGCACCCCACCGCCCAACATGCTGGATTTGCATAACTGGCTTCAGAGCGAAGTGGATATTTTAAGAGATGCTCTGGATACTGTGAGACGAGCTGTGGCGTTGTGGAGAGGGGAGGTGTCATGGCGAATAAGTGAAATTCCAAAACTCATGCTTGAAAATGAATAAAATTCAATGATTCAACAAGAACCTAAGTCTTCAAATTTGTTTATGCTAAGCTGGCTCCTTCATCTCGAATGTCAACATGAAAGTGAACCAACCCCAAGTTTGCACAACGTATAGTCTGGCCATATTTACCCTTTAAAGTAGGATTGCCTTTATTTTGAAACACTCTGTGTGCAAAACAAAGGCGAATCCGGAACCAAATTGGTGTGGAGGGGACCAGACCTCATTTGACTAAAAGAGGGCACTCTTTTTCCTGTTTTTCGTTTAATTATTATTTCATGAATCTATAGAGGTAAGGGGAAGAGTAGCTCTCTTCTGCTTTAATGATTAAAACAATATAAACAAAAACAACTTATTAAAAAGACCTTTTAAGTTTAACAAAGAAAATTAAGCTTTGTCATTTCTTTGACAAAATAATAATTGACACCAGTGAGGGGGGGGGGGGGTGCCCCCATCCCCCCACCTTTTTCAAAATGCAATATTTCTCAGTTCAGATAAAAACAGTAATTATCTTTGTGCCAATGAGGGTCTCCTGAAGACGGTCAGAGCATACTGACCGGAACGTCGAGTTCATACCTCTGGTTCTTTTCAGAACCATTCTCTTAGTTGAGAAATTATTCGCACATGGTGTTTCCGCAGACCTTTCATTATTTAGTATCTCCACCATGCAAAGCCTCAAATCTGACCTGCCAATGAGGGTATTTCTTCTCATCTGCAGGTATACTTACAGTGAGCTGGAGGGTTTTGCCAAAGTGATTCAGGACCGGTCTGAACACAAGCCCACCGTGGGAATCATTTGTGGTACCGGCCTTGGTGGACTGGCAGATGTCCTTGAGAACAAAACCATCATACCATACAGTGACATTCCTCACTTCCCAGTCAGTACAGGTAAACAAAACAAAACAAAACCCCTGCATCCCTGAATAGTGTATTTAAAAGCCTGAACATGTAGGAGGCCTATAGAAAAACGTACAGGCCAAGCCTATATTTTATGGTACTACTGAGCACTCTTATTAATTCTTAAATATGAAACCCATGCTCTTCAACACATTCAGACAACTTTTGTATTTGGAAATATAAAACAATTCTTTTGGGGGGGGGGGGTGGCTTGTTTGGGGGGAGTTGAAAAGTGGGAGAGTAACTACACTGTTGAGAGAGTCGTCCCTTTTCAGATATCACATCAAAGACCACATCATAACAGTATGCAAAACTCAGAGAAAGAAAATACATGAGATGTGACAAGAGAAAGATATGTGCACATCCAAGGGTTAACACTTGGCATCTCTTTCTTGATGGTTTTGTTACCTTTTTTTGCTTTTATGTATTCATATTTTTTTTTGATATATTGTTTTTATAATCAACAAATGAGAAAACACATTAATACAAAAACACCCAAAATGTGAAGAAATCAGCTGGTAAATGCCATGAGAAAAAGTATATATTTATGGAAATTAATCAAATGTAATACTTATATTCCTCATAAGAACTATAATTAAATAAATATGAGTAATTACGTAAGTCTAAAAGAATCAATTGTTTCTACTCCTGTCAACAGTCAAGGGCCACCATGGCCAGTTTGTCCTGGGCAAAATGAAGGGGAAAACAGTCATCTGTATGAAGGGACGCTTTCATCTCTATGAAGGATATCCAGCATGGAAGGTAATGAAGTATATTAATTAAGAAATTAAGAACCACACAACTCACCAAAGAGATTTATTCACATGGTGCTACTGCAAACTTATCTTTTCTTAGTATCTTTCCACCATGCAAACCTTCAAATCTCATCGTAATTGAGTGGTCGGGCACAACCCGACCACTCTTTGGAGTTGTTGCGATTAATCTTCTTTGTTTCTTTTTTTTTTGCACAATAATTCTCCGCGGGTTTTCTCCTAAACGGTATATGATATTAACTTGTAACTTTCTATATACATGTATATTGACCCTCATCCGAAGTGGTGCATATTACTCTGACGTCATGATGACGTCATCCGGTGTCAAATTACAAGCGATTTTAGCTGAGAAAGGGTCCAATTACTTTCACCCATAACTCTTGAACAGCATAATCAGTGATGTTTATATTTTGTAATCAAATAGACCATGAATTGATTAACATTTCTTTTCGTGTACGTGAACTCACTTGACCTTTTCTTCCGGTCAACCGGAAGGTTAAACTTAGGTGAATTCAAAATGAAGACTTTAGCCTAAAATCAAAACAAAGCAAAACTTCTTCCATACGGTTTACGGTATGATCATTAAAACCTAGTGTTAACTTGTACCACGTTACGAAGATACTATATATTTTGTTACGTCATTATTAGGCCCAAAAAAAACACTGCGGTTTCTGGTATGCGCGCGTCGCCGTAGCCATGCGCGTCGGCAAAATGAAAAAGTGTTTTTTTCAATGAAAGATGATATGTCTCAAAACCGCCAAACTCACTGGTTTGACTGGAATCATGCTGCTGCACAATTTTAACGTGTTTTTAGATTGGGTTATGGTCGAGAATAAGCTTTATGTGGCCTCTCTGGACTCCCATATATTTGTACTAAGTTTAGTCGGGGACCATTTGCAGTCATCAGCCGACATTTGAAGGAAAAAAATCAGGTAAAAAAAAAAGGCGCGTCGCCACACCACTTTTTGGGCAAGCTCCATACCAGAAACCGGAGACTTTTTTTTGGCCTTAGAAGACAAACGAAGGACGCTCACAGGGGGAACGGAATGATAGAAACGCGTTAAAGGGAATGAAACGAACTCCAGTGATGTGCACTGAATGAGACACAATAGCATGAATCTGGCAAAGGGACAGAGACAATGAGCATACAGGATGGAATAATACTTTATTTATTCAGATTCATTGGTAAAAACACCGGTCTCCCAAAAATACAACTATCAAATTAAAAGTAGTATACCAAATTTAATTAAAAACCGTCCAACAGAGTAAAAATACATTAACAACAATAATTCCCTTAATTACAATAAATCCCTGAGTAATATGAAAAATCTGTGCGACAATTGCATGTAGTCGTGTATTATTATTTTGAGTTGCATTATAACAGTGTGTTAATTATCTCAAATTTCTGAAAGATTAACGAAATACAAAGTCAATTGCAAGACTGAGCAGGAAAATATATACTAGAAAAACTGCATAGTTATATTTCTACAGAAATTCTATTGATAGAGGATAGTCGTTGTGTTTTCCAAGTTTTTGATAGCATTTTTTAATACAACCGTTGAATGTCAATGAATCGAAAAATAAAAGTTTTGACTTTATGGGACGGAGCAGCGTTTTGTGCATTTTCACTTTGACGTAGGCATTCCTTAAACTTGAGCACCCTTCATATTTCTTAGACCTCATGGGTAGACTTCATGAGTATAGCGGCCGTCTTGTAGGGCATCATTTGTTATTTTAATTCAGTAACAATGAGTGCTTAAAAGGTTTATTTCTGGTATGTCACAGCAAGACAAATGTATTGCCTTGATGACTGCTACCTATAAGGTCCATATACGCCTTTTTTGAAATATTGTGGGCAAGAGAGAGCGCTTTTTTTCAGTGGGTGACCTCTTGAGAGGCTGTACCTGACAAGGTCACAGGACCATCAAAAACTGGATTTTCAGAACCAGCAAAGGAATATGAACAATGACTGTCCTGAAGTAATTGGTTGCAGATGTACATTGAGATGTACATGCAATTGCACTCATTTACATGGAACACCCCCCCCCCCAGATTTTCGAATTCTCCACAGCCAAAGAAATCAATTCCAGAAGGAGGACAGAAACATGCATTTCTTTTTTTGTGGTATTTTATCACACACTGCAAATAGTTTGATGATTTCTGCCAGTGCTTAACAAATACAATTGTCATTTTGCCTTTGGCAGTTTAGTATACACGTATGTAGTGCCATTTTCTGAAATGCACCTTAATTCATTTCTGTTCAATGTATGCAACCAGTGTTTTCCAACCTGTAAAAATAACCTGGTGCCCCGCCAAGCTTTCTGAGGCACCTGCCAAGCTTAAAAAGTTGCCGCCAAGCTTAAAAAGTTGTCGCCAAGCTTAAAAAGTTGCCGCCATGCTTAAAAAGTTGCCGCCATGCTTAAAAAGTTGCCGCCATGCTTAAAAAGTTGCTAGCTATGCTTTGAAAGAAAAAGGAAAAAATAATAAAACAGACAAACAAGTGAGACTACCCTTTATACCCTCCAGGGTATATTTTGGCCAGAAACACTGCCAAAAGCAATAACATGCAACACTTGTCAAACTGACAAGCCTGCCCATTGTTACAATCCATCAGATCGAAAGTCTCAAGGCCAAACTGCCTCAGAGTCCCTGGTCACTGATGTATTAAAAAAAGATGATGCTGAGCCAGTATTGTACTTAACTGTAAGTGTAACTGTTTTAGAAATGGCCTAAAAGCTGTTTTCCATACATAAATTACATGTTCATCTGCAAGTAGTGCCCCCTAGCTTATAGAAATGTATGACTGCACAGAGCGCCCCTAACATATAGCGCCCCCACCCTTCGCTTTTTGACGGAGCACTGACCTTTAATTTTCAAAGTTGGAGAACACTGGCAACTATTGGCTAGAATAAGACGCATACAGCTGTTTCTTTGCTCAGTGAAGCTGACTCTTCATGAGAATAAACCCTAAAACTGTGTCCAGTTTACATCACAGATTTCATGTAATTAATTGTATGAAAATTGTTTCTGTTGCTGCAGATTGCCAGTCCAGTTCGTGTGATGAGCTTGCTTGGAGTCAAGACACTTTTCATCACAAACGCTGCCGGTGGCATGAACAAGAATTACAACGTTGGTGACCTCATGATCATAAAAGATCACCTGTTTTTCCCAGGATTGGCTGGGATGAATCCCCTCGTTGGACCCAATATGTCACAGTAAGTTCCTAACTCTAGTCCGATGTGACCCAATCAACAGTGTCACTTTATGTAACAAGCTGATAGTCAAAACAAATATTTACTGTGGTGGCCTGCCCTACTTTTAGTCAAGGGTTGGGGTCAGTCCACTATTTAAAGGGAATATACAACATTTGCAAACATTGAAAAATAAAACTACCAAGTTTTTACGAAATACCTTACTAGGATGTTGGTAAATGACAGTCTAAAGCATCCTGTAAAATTATGGCACCTGGTGTGAAGTCGTTTTCAAGAAAATGGCATTTTTGTATCTGTTTCCAGCGGTGGTCGGCCGACCACCGTTGGAAAAACCCAACTATTGTGCAACTACTGCTCAAAATTTACCATTTTTTATTCAGTTCAAATTTTGTTTGCTATTGGTTATATATTCATGAACGGGTGCAGGCCAGCTAGACTTGTTCCCTTACCTTACAATTTTCCGGCATCTGGAAATTGATCCATTTTATCTTTAGTGGTGTCAGAGAACCAAACTACTTGAACTTTTTTTTGTTTTTCTTGGTTTTTCCAGCATTTTCGAAGAAAAAAACTTCAAACATGTCAGTGTAACAAAATTTGATCTATTATACTAACCCCTCAAATAGTTCATTTCTGAAAATTACAGCAAAAGCCAATGATGTACATTCCCTTTAAAGTTCAGTTTTTGGATGACTGCTCTGACATTAGTACGTGTTCCATCCCATGCATGCAAGTGTACAGATTTCTCATCGTGTTCTCCACACTAAATTATTTCTCATCGGGGAAAGTCCCTCTGCACGCAATACACAGCAGCGGTGTCATAGCAAAATGGAACCCCTAATTTATAGAACGACCCATAGCCACGGTTTCCTACAATATTGGGACTCCGGTATCCCACACTCACGTTACGAAAATGTACCGTGAGTAACCGATTTTGTGGGTTTTGTTTATCATACATAACACATTTTTCTGGATGTCATCTTTGGTGCTTAGGTAGGTCTAGGTCTACTCTATCTACCATGGGGATAACAGTTATTAAACCTTTTCAGTAAGGTAATTACAGCCCAAGGAAACTCAAAAGTACATCAAAAATGTAACGTGAGTAACCGTGGAATTGCCCCTTTAGACTGTCATTTACCAACATCCTATTAAGGTATTTCGTAAAAACTTGGTAGTTTTATTTTTCGATGTTTGCAAAATGTTGTAAATTCCCTTTAATGTAGCTGTTTGTTTTCATTTACATGCACTTTTTTCTCTATGTGTAGATTTGGTGAGAGATTCGTCAGCACTTCACATTTGTATGATGCCGGACTACGAAAACTGGCCCGAGATATTGCAAAGGAAATTGGCTGTTCAGACTTCTTTCAAGAGGGAGTGTATGCGATGGTTGGTGGGCCATCCTTTGAATCACCAGCTGAACTCAGACTTCTCAGTTTAACCTGTGATGTTGTGGGTAAGATCACCAAATGTACCCGTTATAGTTGATGTACATTGTATATTGGATGGTAATCTCTTTTTCTTTGGTGATTTATGTGGTAGCATACCATATTTTTAAAAGTTTTTTAAAGGTACCACGCACATTTATGTGGTACTCTCCTCCAATTCCACTGGCCTGTGGTAGTTTGTGTGGTGTTTAGTACAGTACAACAGAAGTACCACAGGATATCGAAGGTACCACACACATTAATGTGGTACTCTCCTCCAATTCCACTGACCTGTGGTAGTTTGTGTGGTATTTAGTACAGTACAACAGAAGTACCACATGATATCGAAGGTACCACACACATTTATGTGGTACTCTCCTCCAATTCCACTGACCTGTGGTAGTTTGTGTGGTATTTAGTACAGTACAACAGAAGTACCACAGGATATCGAAGGTACCACACACATTTATGTGGTACTCTCCTCCAATTCCACTGACCTGTGGTAGTTTGTGTGGTATTTAGTACAGTATAACAGAAATACCACAGGATATCGAAGGTACCACACACATTTATGTGGTACTCTCCTCCAATTCCACTGACCTGTGGTAGTTTATGTGGTATTTAGTACAGTATAACAGAAATACCACAGGATATCGAAGGTACCACACACATTTATGTGGTACTCTCCTCCAATTCCACTGACCTGTGGTAGTTTATGTGGTATTTAGTAAGTACAGCAGAAGTACCACAGGATATCGAAGGTACCACACACATTTATGTGGTACTCTCCTCCAATTCCACTGACCTGTGGTAGTTTGTGTGGTATTTAGTAAGTACAACAGAAGTACCACAGGATATCGAAGGTACCACACACATTTAGGTGGTACTCTCCTCCAATTCCACTGACCTGTGGTAGTTTATGTGGTATTTAGTACAGTACAACAGAAGAAGAAGGAGAAGGAGAAGAGAAGATGTTACAGTTTTAGAGGTGGGAGGAAAAGCCCAGAAGAATATTCTGGGGAAAACCCACGGAATCAGGCAGGGACTGAAAACCCAATCCACATGTTGGCCCAGGCGGGATTCGAACCTGGGTCACAGCGGTGGAAGGCGAGGAAAGTACCGCTACGCCAACCTGACTCCTTGACATGTTATAAATACGTTATGATGTGATTCCAACTCTTATCCAGGGTACAACACTTGTTTGCATTGACCCTATCCAGTGAGAGTACTTAGTATGCAATTTTGTACTCCACGACTGGCAAACTCTCTTCTTGCCCCACTCGCAGGTATGAGTACATGCCCTGAGGCAATCACCGCCAAGCATTGTGGGATGCGCGTCTTTGGTATGTCTCTGGTCACCAACAAGTGTTTGATGGACGTTGACTTGACAGAGGAAGATGCCCCAAATCACGTCGAAGTCTTGGAGACGGGAAAGCTGAGGGAGGAGATTTTGCAGGAGTTGGTCACCAAAGTGGTGGAGAAGATGGACAACTACTGATGAGGAGAGAGAGAGAGAGAATACGACAGTGAGATAAAGTCAGTTGTTATGGCGATAGATAACCATAGATACTTGTACATGTGGCTATTTTGAAAAAAAAAGTGGACCATTATTTTTCTGAGCTATTAAAGTTTGTAATGCAGTGGTGTGTCCTTACCACCCTAAAAAAAATAATTACTACAATGAAGATTTAAAAGTAACATATTCAATTCAAATTCAATAATTAAAGAATGTATTATTTTTGTTTTTACAGATATTAAATCTGTACAATACCCAAGTGTGATAAAAAAAATTGTTATAGACTTTAATTTTAATAATGATACCAATAATCGGCATTTAAGAACGTTCTTATTAGTAAACTAAATCACAGCGCTTACAGTATTATTATTACCCCTGATCATTGGGCCAATTAAACATTCCAAATACCATCTCAGCTCCCTCGGGAGTATACAGCTCGATGCTGTCTGTTAGGGGCAAGCAAGCTAATTCAATCACAATAACCATCTCTGCCCTGACAGGTACCCATTTACTCCTGGGTGGAGAGAAGCAATGAGTTTTACATGTATAATGAGGTGTCACTCGCCCTTATTTCTTATTTTGTTTGCTTGAATGCATGCATACTTGATATTTTTAGTTTACTGGATGAAAATTCAACTCTGATAGATTCATTCTGATGTAGTAGGTATTACTCTGAATTCAGCATTATTAAATTTATAGCTTAAAGCACATTTGAAGAGAAACTTGATTATGGCAGAAAAAAATCAAAAACATCTGTCATTAAGCAGGAAGATCACTAGTTGCTTTTGAACTGCCACACATAAAGCAGACAAAAAAGCATGTGGCACTAGACGCATAATGTGAGAAAAACAAACACTTTGCCAAAAAAAGGGAAAACATTGACACAACATATCCCCATGCAGTACAAGATCAAAACAAGGAAATATAGAAATGGAATGCAATGGAGACATATTTTTAAGTCCCCACAAGTTTATGAACTTAATTGTTTTGTTTTTCAGGGAAAGTTTGTTTTTCAGGGAAAACTTCCATCCATTTGTGATATAAAATCAGGAAAAACATAGCATTTGTTCATTGGAAGTGATTAAATAATAAAGATGACAGCCCAAGGTATTGTGTTGCAGTAACAGTTCAGTCGAAAAAATGTTGAAAAATATTTGAAATATCTTCCAGGAAATATTATGCGTTAATTAGTTGTACATGTAGGTTGTCCGTTGTCAAAATACTCATGATCCCCTGCCTTGTCATCTGGTTTGAATGGACCGATCCAGTAAGCACCGCCCCATGGTAGTCTGACCAATCACAGCCTTGATTTATGTCCGACATGCGTGCACGCGCGTATGATGCGCGCGGCAGGAAAATGCAGCGTGGCATCATTGGAGAGGAGCACGTGTTAATTTGCCCACGTGCGCCCTGGGCGGGGCTTACTGGATCGGTCCGTTCGTAATGATGAATGACTTTTATGGAAGTGGTAGTCATATACATATAATCATGGCGATCTACTTTGAAATGTACCTCATAAGCATTTTGTGCGAGCTAATTTAATTTTGTAAAGTACATGGAGTATATATTTATTTTTGCTGTGTATTATATTGGCCTGTTAACTTTGAAAGCAAGTTTGTTTCTTTTTCTTTTCACTCTGTACAGAAAGTTAAAGATATGCCTCCATATTATAGGTGGTGCATATCATTGTAACAAATTACACATTTGAAATTGTAATTTTCTTCAACCTTTGTTTTGAATCCCAGAAATTGTGTGTATAGTTTTTCTTTCCACAGACTTGTTTATTGTCTTGTTATCATCTATTCTATTTTACACTGTAACATTTGTCTAATTTCCTACAGAGAAATATTGTATATTTTGTTTAATTTGGCTTTTGGATGTGGTCATTTTTTTTTTAAATTTAGCGTATGCACTCAACATGATTAAAAAGTGAGTTGTTTTTAGCATATGGGTAGCCTTTTAACTATGGTTGAAGCAGTAGTTGCAAAGGAAAGCTAGTCCCACACTTAAGCTATCTCGTATACCCCAACTTCCATCTTGTTGTAAATCATTCAAGTGCCTCCAAATTCCCTGTCACGTATCAGTATTCCTGTTAGGCACTGCATGTTACCGCCTGTCATTATGAACATCTTCATCCCTTAAAAATTCGTTAAAGAGCCTTTTTTTCCCCTTGAAATTACAGTGAACGAAATTTTCACGGATTTTTCAACATATTAAGCCAGATTAGGAGTCTGTGAAAACACCCTTAAGGAAGTCCTTTGCTTACCCATGGAGATAGACCCAGTGTACCGTTATGTATAACCAATGATAATCCTCAGTGGCCATTGTCATTAAACAAAAACCCGTGAAAATACCCTCACAGGATTAGTCCTATATAAGCCCCATGTAAATGTCCGTGAAACATCTCTTAAAGATCTTTTCACGGAGAAATGGACTTTTAATGAAAGTTTAAGGGATCAGATGTTCATTTACTTGTCATGCGTTATAGTGGCTTACTAGTTGAAATGACTTGAAGTTAGCTTCCAGATACATGTACC
The DNA here is from genome assembly GCA_029964075.1 of Patiria pectinifera. Taxonomy (NCBI): domain Eukaryota; kingdom Metazoa; phylum Echinodermata; class Asteroidea; order Valvatida; family Asterinidae; genus Patiria; species Patiria pectinifera. The sequence goes on along the minus strand of CM057141.1, from coordinate 1,617,137 downwards.
GGTACACGCTAATATTCAGGCATGCAACTTTTTTTTCCTTCAGCTGATTTTTTTTTTTTTTCCCATGTGTGCCCATTGAAAAAAAAAAAAACTGTACAACAAAGTCTGAAAAATGAATTTTTTTTTTTTTGTGATTTCCCAGTTGCATGCCTGAATATTATGCATGATGTGTCACAAGCAAGTTTTTGAAATTTGCAGGGCTCTTGACAAATGTTGTCCTTTAGACAGTTTCAATTAAGAATATTTTTTTATCGAGGCTCTTCAAATGATGTCCACATAATTGGCATGCTTATAGTCATTTCTGGGTTCACCATTTATGATAGGCATGCATATTTACTTATATGACTGTGACTCGAGATAAGTCACAATTTTATTTTCTGATGGATTGAAACCTACCCTCTTGGAAACTTTCAGGTACAAAACACAGCGCTTCCATTCTGCATGGCTGAAACCAAGATTAATTCCCTCAAAATCAGTGACTTTTCATTTGAGAAAAACAAAATCACACTCCCATCATGTGACTTGGGCATTAATCAGAGCGTTTGGGTGTGTGTCGGTGATGAAAATTAGGGAATTTCCTTTTTCTTTCCTTAGTAACAAAATGGTAAACCGGATTTAAGCAAAATGTAATTAAAATGTAATCAATTTTTTTTATGTTACATAAGAGCGTTTCTGTAAAGATAACTGCAAATGAAGAAAGAAGTTGTACAGATTGGATTTTGAACTCACTTTACCATTGTGAAAGGGTACAATATGAAGTAATATCAATTCATATTTGTATATACTTAAAATAAACACTGGCAGGCTAAATAATGCATCAAATACAAATCTGCAAGTATTTTTATGTAAAATACACATTTTTACATATGCAAAATAAAATAAAAAATTTGGGGGGGGGGGGGATCGGCTGTGAGAAGTAACACAATTGCAAAGTGCAGCAATGTGGCCGTAACTTATTTTAGTCAATATAGAGGGCGTTTATCAGTTGAGCGAGTTGACATGCCGCGTGTGATATAAGTTTGAGCATTTTTAGGGTTTGAGCAATTAAACCATTTCTTATAGAAATCGTCCCAAACGGTTATATTTTTGAATTTTATCTGAAGAATAAAAGCTGTTGTGTATTCTGCATTGCATTTCTGTATGGACGTGTTTAAGATCTGTTAAGATTGTTTCTTGTGAAAATCGATTCACGATTAGTGCCCAGGTTGTTTCCCAGTTTTACCAGACAATGTAGGAGTGGTAAAATATTTCTTTTCCCCTCCTGATGATGGAGCAAGTGCTTGGCATAAAAGTCTTATAAATGGATCAAATTATAGGTTTTGCCCTTGGTGGTGAGACGTCTGCACTGGAAGGTGGGAGGTCGTGGGTTCGAGTCCCACCCGAGTGATTGTTTCCAACTTTCACTCGGGAGGTAACACACTGAGTATACAGTGTTTGAACGTCGGTGAAGGGCAAAACCTATAATTTGATTTATATCGCCCCGACGCAAAAATTCCATCTTATAATTATCTTATAAATGGAAGTGTATTGTCAATTAAAGTGTGTTGTCTTCTGGGGGCTGGCATGGTTGGGTTCCTAGTGAAATTGAGTGATTCCCAATTAAGTACTTCATGCAGTAGTACCGTGGGCGGCGACGATCCCTACTTTTCTGTTTCTAAAGCCGGCCTCAGGTCCGACCCACGATTTGCTTGCGCCACGACGGAACCCTCGGCATCATAATGCTCGGGTCACAAAACTGAGAAATCGTGTGAAAGTCTGTCCTTAAAAGAAGCACGAAACGTGGCCTCAACGGTTCATTTACTCATTTTGTATTTTTTTTTGCCAGAGTCAAGGTAATAAAAAGACAAATGCGAGGCTGAATATTAATAAAGTTTCTGGTCGACGTGTTGCCTACTGGAGCAGTTGATATAAGCGAAGATGCCGCTTTTTGAGAACAATTGGACCGGTCACCGTGCCTTGATGCCTATTGATGTTGGAGGCCATCTTACCTCTATTTAATTAACTGAAAAACTGTACTGCAGTATTTCTCAAAATCGTACCAGTTGGCGAATGAATTCAACACGCAAATTAAAATGTATCGATTTTCTTCGGCACTGCAAGAGTACTTTATCGCCCCACTCCCCAGAGTTTTCACACAAGACGCGTTGTGTCTTGACGGTTGCACCAATTCTGTATCAACAGTTGAACGCAAAATTTTGTTTTGAAAAATAGCATCATATCAGTGGAACACCTATAGGCCTAGCCCCTAATAACGGACTCCGTCTACCCACACACCAGTAGGCCTACACGTTAGGGCGAAAAGATGCATGGGCTATTTTAAGGAACCTTAACTTGACTCCATGCAAGGACTTCAAAGAGCTCTTATACAGGCGACTTGTCTAAAAGGATCTTATTGTTGACTTCAGCTGCTAAGATGGAACTATTGGCGGCTTTAGCGACAGTTCTCGCTTTTGGCGGAGTGGATGCAAGTTGTATTGATTTATCAAACTCCAGATTTTGTTATATTGGACGGATATCATGGTACAGCGCTAATGATACATGTTCTACTAAGGGTGGTAGCATTATAGTACCTGTATATCCGACTACCATGACAGTGATTCAGATTTTCAAAGGGATGGACGAATTACCAGGGGATGGGGATTGGGTGTGGATCGACTGTGCCAAGAAAGACATGATAAGCGGATGGGTCCAAGCCGATGGTTCGCAGTGTAAAAATATCGTATGGAAATCGGGCGCATCTTTTGAAGGAAATTGTGTGCTTATACGCCATGGAGAATGGTATGCAGAAAACTGCAACAGCAACCGTGTTGCCATTTGCAAGTTGCCGGTCATTGTTGATAAGCCGAACCCAACTTCGGAATTTCCTATCGACCAAACCACTACCAATCCTACTACTGTGGACCAAGTCTTGGTCACCTTGAATACCGTCGGTCAATCCTCGATCGACCCTGATGTCAACACCGAGTCCACTACTGTTGACCCGGTTGAGTCTTCTGTTAACCCAGTCAGTACTACGAAGTATACTGTCGACCCAGTCGATATCGAGTCTACTGTCAACCCAGTCGATACTGCGTCTACTACTGTCGAACTAGTCGATACCGAGTCTACTTTCAACCCAGTCGATACACAGTCTCCTGTTAACCCGGTCAATACCGAGTTTACTGTCAACCCAGTCGATACCGAGTCCACTGTCAACCCAGTCGATACCGAGTCCACTGTCAACCCAGTCGATACCGAGTCCACTACACATCCCATCGATACCGAGTCTACTGTCAACCCAGTTGATACCGAATCTACTGTCAACCCAGTCGATATCGAGTCTACTGTCGACCCAGTCGATATCGAGTCTACTGTCGACCCAGTCGATACCGAATCTACTGTCAACCCAGTCCATACCGAGTCTAGGCCTACTGATAACCCAGTCCATACCGAGTCTAGGCCTACTGATAACCCAGTCCATACCGAGTCGACTGTCGACCCAGTTGGTGTCAATATGCTCGCTGCCCCGTCGATGTTTTGCCTGAAGACCGACGCTGATGGCAGCCTCACATCCCAATGCCTGACCGGTCACGTCATCAAGGAGTTCTCCACCAACAAGGGTGTCATCCCGTGTGGTTCGGCGTGCCGGGATGAGCCTCGATGCCGCTCCTTCAATCTGCGACAGGTCAGCCGCGGAGAGAAGATCTGCCAACTGAATGACATCACTCGCAAAGAAGCCGGCAAAAACGACATGTTACTTGATAACTCTTGCTCTTATTTCGAAATGTAAATACAGCAAGAATGTTGGCCGAGTGGACGACACACTGACAAGCAGCTACAGCAAAGACTCAAGTCATCGGTGGACACATTGGTGAGAGATAAGCATATTTTAGTCTGGTGTGGCCCACGTGTAGGCCTATTATCTCTGCTGTGTAAAACTTGCATTCACTAAAATAGGTGTGTAATCAGTGGGGAGGGGGCACTTGCACCCCAGTGGTTCATCCCGCCCATTTAACATTTTGACTTGAACATAAATAAATATCATTTGCCTTCAGTACCTCCCCGCTGAAAAATGTATGCACCCCATGTGCCACCCCCGCTCCCCCCCCCCCCCAGAAGTTTAACCCTAGTTACGCCGATTTGGATAATCAACGAAAAATTATTAAGAATCTTTTATATATTAGTTTATTTCATTTTTTTTCGAATTCAAAATGTACAGTATGGAACCAGTAGGTTGAATCGTACTCTAGATTCGTACATTTGAATAGTTATTAATTAATTAAAAATGGAGTAAATTGCAGCCTTAGTCGTGCATGCGATACCCTGTCCTACACAGTCATGTTTTTTTTTAAACGTCAATTTTCGTAGCCATAGCAAACCATAGTTTTTGGTAACTGCTGAATCAATTATACACGCCCGAATGTATTCTACGCCAGGGAATGAGGAGTTTGGGCACTAGCATAAATCAAATGTAGCTCATATGACATGACACCAATGTTATGTGTCTTAAGTGTTCCTCTTCCCTTTTCCTTTGTTTGTACTCATTTGTTTTGTACACGTTTTCTAACCGAGGAGTCTTCGATTTGGTTCCTGCCCTCAATTCATTCCAGATAGTTATTATTACTGTTCATGTCACGTATTCATTGACTTAAGTTAAAATTCCATTCCACAATTCTAATGACAAATGCTTAAAATGATTAGCCTTATGACAGAGTCATCATTCGTGGCAAAAGCATTAGCGAAGCAGTTATGCGAGTGGAATGGAGACTAAGTGGTCAAGGGACAGATGAGCCGTTAGACAGGAACAATGCTTCGAAAATTTGGGTCAAAATCAGTGAAAACTAAGATTTCCTTTCTCAATAAATCGATAATTTGTGCCCAAATCTTCGAAATAATGGCAGTCTGAATAATGGTATGATAATCTCCTTGCATCAGTAGTCGTTTTTGCGTCGTTGGGAGTAAAAAACAAATTTTGCCAAATCTGATGAAAAATGAAAGGCTAACCCTTTGTAATTTTTTTTAAATTTTGGCCAAAAAAATTAAATTGTGCCAAACTTCCAGGAAAGATGCCTAAGGGACTCTAGAAGACATTCCAACTCGATTTCTGGACGGATGTGCCGTAAGACAGGAACAATGCGTCGAAAATTTGGGTAAAAATCAGTGAAAAATAAGATTTTTGTCTTCTCAATAAATCGATCATTTTTGCCCAAATCTTCGAAAAAAAGGCAGTCTGAATATTTTATGATACCCTTCTTGCATCAAAACTCATTTCTGCGTCGTTTGGAGAAAAGTCAATTTTTGACCAAATTTGATGAAAAATGTAAGGCTAACCCCTTGCAATTTTTCAATTTTGGCCAAAAAAAATGAATAGCGTCAAACTTTCAGGAAAGATGCCTAAGGGACCCTACAAGACATTCCAAGTCAATCGCTGGACGGATGTGCCGTAAGACAGGAACAATGCGTCGAAAATTTGGGTAAAATCAGTGAAAAATAAGATTTTCCTCTCAATAAATCGATCATTTTTGCCCAAATCTTCCAAAAAAAGCAGTCTGAATATTGTATGATACCTTTCTTGCATCAAAACTCATTTCTGCGTCGTTTGGAGAAAAGTCAATTTTTGACCAATTTTGATGAAAAATGTAAGGCTAACCCCTTGAAATTTTTTTCAATTTTGGCCGAAAAATAAATTGCGCCAAACTTCCAGGAAAGATGCCTAAGGGACCCTTAAAGACATTCCAACTCGATTTCTGGATGGATGTGCCGTTAGACAGGAACAATGCGTCGAAAATTTGGGTAAAAATCAGTGAAAAATAAGATTTTCCTCTCAATAAATCGATCATTTTTGCCCAAATCTTCGGAAAAAAAGCAGTCTGAAAAAAAGCAGTCTGAATATTGTATGATACCCTTCTTACATCAAAACTCATTTCTGCGTCGTTTGGAGAAAAGTCAATTTTTGACCAAATTTGATGAAAAATGTAAGGCTTGCAATTGCAAACCCCTTGCAATTTTTTCAATTTTGGCCAAAAAAATTAATTGCGCCAAACTTCCAGGAAAAATGCCTAATAGGGACCCTAGCAGACATTTCAACTAGATTTCTGGACGGGTGTGCCGTAAGACAGCAAAAAATCGTCGAAAATTTGGGTATATAAAAATCAGATATATCTTCTCAATAAATCGATTATTTGTGCCAAAATCTTCGAAACAATGACAGTCTGCATATTGTATGATACCCTTCTTGCATCAAAACTCATTTTTGCGTCGTTTTGAGAAAAGTCATTTTTTGGCCAAAATTGATGAAAAATGTAAGACTAACCCCTTGCAATTTTTTCAATTTCGGCTAAAAAATTAAATGGCGCGAAACTTCCAGGAAAGATGCCTAAGGGACTCTAGAAGACATTCCAACTCGATTTCTGGACGGATGTGCCGTAAGACAGGAACAATGCGTCGAAAATTTGGGTAAAAATCAGTGAAAAATAAGATTTTTGTCTTCTTAATAAATCGATCATTTTTGCCCAAATCTTCGAAAAAAAGGCACTCTGAATATTTTATGATACCCTTTTTGCATCAAAACTCATTTCTGCGTCGTTTGGAGAAAAGTCAATTTTTGACCAAATTTGATGAAAAATGTAAGGCTAACCCCTTGCAATTTTTTCAATTTTGGCCAAAAAAAATGAATAGCGTCAAACTTTCAGGAAAGATGCCTAAGGGACCCTACAAGACATTCCAAGTCAATCGCTGGACGGATGTGCCGTAAGACAGGAACAATGCGTCGAAAATTTGGGTAAAATCAGTGAAAAATATGATTTTCCTCTCAATAAATCGATCATTTTTGCCCAAATCTTCCAAAAAAAGCAGTCTGAATATTGTATGATACCTTTCTTGCATCAAAACTCATTTCTGCGTCGTTTGGAGAAAAGTCAATTTTTGACCAATTTTGATGAAAAATGTAAGGCTAACCCCTTGCAATTTTTTTCAATTTTGGCCGAAAAAATAAATTGCGCCAAACTTCCAGGGAAGATGCCTAAGGGACCCTTAAAGACATTCCAACTCGATTTCTGGATGGATGTGCCGTTAGACATGAACAATGCGTCGAAAATTTGGGTAAAAATCAGTGAAAAATAAGATTTTCCTCAATAAATCGATCATTTTTGCCCAAATCTTCGGAAAAAAAGGCAGTCTGAATATTGTATGATACCCTTCTTACATCAAAACTCATTTCTGCGTCGTTTGGAGAAAAGTCAATTTTTGACCAAATTTGATGAAAAATGTAAGGATAACCCCTTGCAATTTTTTCAATTTTGGCCAAAAAAATTTATTGCGCCAAACTTCCAGGAAAAATGCCTAATAGGGACCCTAGCAGACATTTCAACTAGATTTCTGGACGGGTGTGCCGTAAGACAGCAAAAATGCGTCGAAAATTTGGGTATATAAAAATCAGATATGTCTTCTCAATAAATCGATTATTTGTGCCCAAATATTCGAAACAATGACAGTCTGAATATTGTATGATACTCTCCTTGCATCAAAACTCATTTCTGCTTCGTTTTGAGAAAAGTCATTTTTTGGCCAAATTTGATGAAAAATGTAAGGCTAACCCCTTGCAATTTTTTTAATTTTGGCCAAAAAAATTAATTACGCTTAACTTCCAAGAAAGATGCCTAAGGGACCCTAGAAGCCATTCCAACTCGATTTCTGGACGGATGTGCCGTAAGACAGGAACAATGCGTCGAAAATTTGGGTAAAAATCAGTGGAAAATAAGATTTTCTTCTCAATCAATCGATTATTTGTGCCCAAATCTTCGAAACAATGGCAGTCTGAATATTGTATGATGTCCTCCTTGCATCAAAAGTCATTTCTGCGTCGTTTTGAGAAAAGTCAATTTTTGGCCAAATTTGATGAAAAATGTAAGGCTAACCCCTTGCATTTTTTTTCAATTTTGGCCAAAAAAATTGAATTGCGCCAAACTTCCAGGAAAGATGCCTAAGGGACCATAGAAGACATTCCAACTCGATTTCTGGACGGATGTGCCGTTAGACAGGAACAATGCGTCGAAAATTTGGGTCACAATGACTGAAAAATAAGATTTCTTCTCAATAAATCGATTATTTGTTCCCAAATCTTCGAAAATTCTGAATATTGTATGATACCCTTTTTGCATCAAAACTCGTTTCTGCGTCCTTTTGAAAAAAGAAATTTTTGAGCGAAATTTGATGAAAAATGTAAGGCTAACCCCTTGCAATTTTTTTCAATTTTAGCCAAAAAAATTAATTGCGGCAAACTTCCAGGAAAGATGCCTAAGTGACCCTGGAAGACATTTCAACTCGATTTCTGGACGGACGTGCTGTAAGACGGGAACATTGCGTCGAAAATGTGGGTAAAATCAGTGAAAAATAAGATTTTCTTCTCAATAAATCGATTATTTTTGCCCAAATCTTCGAAACAATGGCAGTCTGAATATTGAATGATACCTTCTTGCATCAAAACTCATTTTTGCGTCGTTTGAGAAAAGTCATTTTTTGGGCGAAATTTGATGAAAAATGTAAGGCTAACCCCTTTGCAATTTTTTCAATTTTGGCCAAAAAATTTAGTTGCGCCAAACCTCCAGGAAAGATGCCTAAATGACTCTAAAAGACGTTCCATTTCGATTTCTGGATGGATGTGCCGTTAGACAGGAACAATGCGTCGAAAATTTGGGTAAAATTCATTGAGAAATAAGATTTTCTTCTCAATAAATCGATTATTTGTGCCCAACAATGGCAGTCTTAATATCGTATGATACCCTCCTTGCACCAAAAGTCATTTCTGCCTCGTTTGAAGAAAAGTCATTTTTGGCCAAAGTTCATGAAAATATAAGGCTAACCCCTTGCAAATTTTTTCAATTGTGGCCCAACAAATTAATTGCGCCAAACTTCCAGGGAAGATGCCTAAGGGACCCTTAAAGACATTCCAACTCGACTTCTGGACGGATGTGCCGTTAGACAGAAACAGTGCGTTGACAATTTGGGTCACAGTCATAAGATTTCTTCTCAATAAATCGATTATTTGCGCCCAAATCTTCGATATAAAGGCAGTCTTAATATTGTATGATACCCTCCTTGCATCGGAAGTCATTTCTGCGGGTTTTTTTTTTCAGAAAAGTCGGGTTTTTTTTGCCAATTTACATAAAAAATGTAAGGCTTTTGCAATTTTGCAATGGTCCGCGGCTTTTGGAGAAAAATTAAGACAAACTTCCAGGGAAGATGCCTAAGGGACCTTAGAAGACATTCCAACTCGATTTCTGGACGGATGTGCCGTTAGACAGGGACAGTGCGTCGAAAATTTGGGTCACAGGCAGTGAAAAATAAGATTTCTTCTCAATAAATCGATTATTTGTGCCCAAATCTTCGATATAATAGCAGTCTTAATATTGTATGATACCCTCCTTGCATCAAAAGTCATTTCTGCGGGTTTTTTTCCCGAGAAAAGTCGGGTTTTTTGGCCAATTTACATGAAAAATGTAAGGCTATTGCAATTTTGCAATGGTCTGCGGCTTTGGAGAAAAAAAAGACAAAGGCCTTAATATAATAAACATTATAAAATATAATGTTTAGCCTTATGACGGAGTAGTCCAGGCAAAATACTTCATGCTCTGTGGTGTGATACATAAATGAACTAGAAGTTATTAGGAAAAATTCAATTGTGATGTCAACACGACAGCCATAATTTTAACTTTAATTTATGCAAATTAATATATGTCATTTATGCAAATTATTACACCGCATTTGGCAAATTTGGGAAACATAGGGATCTTGAAATTTACCTAGGACTAGAATAATGATGAAATCAATGTAAAAGGACTAAAATTGTTGTTTGAAGTTCCTCAAGAAGCTATCTAGTATGAGAAATATGACCAAATCAATGTAAAAGTCCTAAAATATGCGGCCATTTTGGATTTATGCAAATTAGGCATATTTCCACCTCTTGGATTTTTTTGGACTTTTAGTATGTCATTTTAGAGACCTTATAGAAATGCACTGTGGTGAAAAAAATTCTGTTGCAATTTGTTTGAGGTCAAACCTTATATTGCCTGGACTAGAGTGATCGTGACAAAAATGAAAGTTGAGTGATGCGAAATATATATAAAGTTTCCGGTCGACTTGTTTTCCGAAGCAGTTGATTTAATAGAAGCGAAGATGCCGCTTTTTGAGAACAATTGGACAGGTCACCGTGTCTTGATGCCTATTGATGTTGGAGGCCATCTTTCTGCAGAAAAACTGCACTGCAGTATTTCTCAAAACCGTACCAGTTGGCTAATGAATTCAACAGTCACGCAAAGTGAAACATATTGATTATTTTTCTTCAGCACCGCAACACAAAGGAGTACCTGTATTTCATCGCTCCACTTCCGAGCGTTTCCACATTTGACGCGCTGTCTTCTCCGTTAACGGTTGCACCGATTCTAGTCAACATCTGAACGCAAAATCTTGGGAAAAAAGAGCATCACATCTGAGGAACACCCGAATTTATGCACTTTTTATTTCTAACAAAGTGCTCTTATATATTTGCAGTTTATTAAAAAGAAGATAACTGTTTGCTTCAGCTGCAAAGATGGAACTATTGATGGCTTTAGTGATAGCTCTCGTCTTTGGTGGAGTGGATGCGACTTGCTGGAATTTAGACCCAATTGGGATATCAGATTTTAAAATTTGTCCTCTAGGACAAGAATCATGGCACAACGCTCAAAATACGTGTTCTGGAATGGGCGGTAGCCTGATAGCGGGTTCGACTGTCGTAGTACAAAGCATTATTATATTCACATCAACCCAGCTTAGGACTTCTGTTCACATGCAGGTATGGATCGATTGCACCAAACTAAACTTAAATGGGACAAACGTATGGGTCCAGGCCGATGGTTCGGAGTGTCAGCCTAACTGGGTATCAAACCAACCCCAGGGTGAGAAAAATTGCGCATTTTTGCAATCTGGAATCATGTATGCGGACGACTGCACCAACAACCATTTTGCCATTTGCATACTGCCGATCGTTGTTGATAAGCCTACGGCAACTACCGAATTTACGATCTACCCAACGACTACCAATCCTACTACTGTCGACCAAGCCACGGTCGATTGGAATATCGAGTCTACTACTGGCAACCCAGTCGACACCGAGTCTACTGTTAACCCAGTCGACACCGAGTCCACTGTCAACCCAGTCGACACCGAGTCCAATGTCAACCCAGTCGATACCGAGTCCACTGTCAACCCAGTCGATACCGAGTCTACTGTTAACCCAGTCGATACCGAGTCTACTGTCATCCCAGTCGATACCGAGTCCACCGTCAACCCAGTCGACACAGAGTCCACTGTCAACCCAGTCGATACCGAGTCCACTGTCAACCCAGTCGATACCGAGTCCACTGTCAACCCAGTCGATACCGAGTCTACTGTCGACCCAGTCGATACCGAGTCCACTGTCAACCCAGTCGATACCGAGTCTACTGTCGACCCAGTCGATACCGAGTCTACTATTAACCCAGTCGATTCCGAGTCTACAGTCGACCCAGTCCATACCGAGTCTAATGTCGACCCAGTCGATTCCGAGTCTACTGTCGACCCAGTCGATACCACATCTACAGTCAACCCAGTCGATACCGAGTCTACTGTCAACCCAGTCGATACCGAGTCTACCGTCGACCCAGTCGATACCGAGTCTGCTGTCAACTCAGTCGATACCGAGTCTACTGTCGACCCAGTTGGTGTCAATATGCCCGCTGCCCCGTCCATGTTCTGCCTGAAGACCGACGCTGATGGCGGCCTCACATCCCAATGCCTGACAGGTCGCGTCATCAAGGAGTTCTCCACCACCAAGGGTGTCATCGCGTGTGGTTCGGCGTGCCGGGATGAGCCTCGATGCCGCTCCTTCAGTCTGCGACAGGTCAGCCTCGGAGAGAAGATCTGTCAATTGAATGACATCACTCGCAATGAAGCCGGCAAAAAAGACATGTTACTTGATAACTCTTGCTCTTATTTCGATCTGTAAATGCAGCAAGAATGTTATTTACGATACAGCAAAACAAGGTAAGGAAACATTTGCAAACAAAGAAACATTTAACATTTGCAAACAAAGAAACAATTCCAAGTTACCATAATACCATCCAATAAATGCACTTTCCATGCCTCTTCTAAAGCAGCGATGGCTTTTGCATAAAACCTCTCACCAAACTGTGTGGTTTTATACAAAAAATATTATTGACCAACCGTATAAAACAGCGGTCGGTATTAGTACGCATAGAGACCCATTGGTTATTTGCGTTATTAATTATGATCATCTTACATTTTGCAAGCAATAGGTAATCTAATTCTAAACACAATGTATACGTAACAATAATATTAACTGGGTTTAAGTTACTTCAACGATTTGTTTCTATCACCTTGAACATAATGAGAGCACATAGGCCTATCTTCAGATTGAGGAAAGAATGTTGCAACCTGACGCTGTTTTTTTCTTCATAATCATCTCAATGGAGGTCAGTCGTTGCAAAAATGCCGATAAGACATGAATCTGGGACTGAGAAACATTTCCAATTTTGTTAGGAGATACTTTGAAAATGTTCATGACTCTCCATAGACTTTGTACACAACCGCTGAAGTAGCGTCAGGTTGCAAGATTCTTTCCCAGTTTGGTGCCACGAATCAAGTGCTCAGAAAACTCCTATGGGCGATCGAAAGAATAAGTTGAGCCTTGGATTTACCTGACAACGCGAATCCAAGCGTACAATGCTGTTTCGAGTCTGTAATTAAGCAGTAAAACAAAATAGTCCCTGGCGCCGAAGACCATTCGTTTTACTATATGTAATCGACAACCACGCCATGTTAAGGCTAATTGGCTTTCACCTTGGTAATTATCGGCCACGATTTTTCAAGTTAATTCGACCGTATGTGTGCGAGAGCATGACGAGATAAACGCTTTCAACTATATCACTCTTGAAGCTTCATTCACATACTGCACGGATACTGTCGATGTTTGCAGTTTTGAAGAAGAAAAAACTCATTGCAATTCGCATCACAGACGGCTGATATTAAATTGTGGAAAGATATCTTTGCTGCACCGATCATGTCGGCAGTGGGGGTAGTAATTACACTCCTAAGCATTGCAGCAGGCGCATCAGCCTGCCCAGATTGCGAGCAAAAGTTTGGCGATTCTTGCTATTATTTCATCAACAAGACGATGGGATGGGACGCCGCCGCAAGGGAATGTTCTGATATCGGCGGTGGCTTGGCAGTGCCTAACTCTGCGACAGAGCACAGATTCGTCTGGGACATGTTCAACCAAGCAATTCGGAAGCTGGAAGGAAAGGGCGTATGGATTGATTGCTGCAACAATTCGATGACGGGCAAATGGGAGCAACTAAATGAACAGCCGTGTGGTTACACCAGCTGGCAAGAAAATGAACCAAAAATCAGATCTGGCAAGCAGTGCGCCTTGATGTGGTACGATATTATGTACGCTTTCCCGATGTACAATGAACAGCACGTAATTTGTGAAACCCAAATCCTTGCTGAGTGTACAACTGCCACAACCGAGTCTACTTTCGACACAGTCCGTACCGAGTCTACTGTCAACCGAGTCGATGCCAGGTCTACTGTCGACCCAGTCGATACCGAGTCGATTGTTGACCCAGTCGATACCGAGTCTACTGTCAACCGAGTCGATACCGAGTCTACTGTCGACCCAGTTGGTAGCAATAAGTTTGCTCCCCCGTCGATGTTCTGCCTGAAGACCGACGCTGATGGCCGCCTCACATCCCAATGCCTGACCGGTCACGTCATCAAGGAGTTCTCCACCACCAAGGGTGTCATCGCGTGTGGTTCGGCGTGCCGGGATGAGCCTCGATGCCGCTCCTTTAATCTGCGACAGGTCGGCCGCGGAGAGAAGATCTGCCAACTGAATGACATCACTCGCAATGAAGCCGGCAAAAACGACATGTTACTTGATAACTCTTGCTCTTATTTCGAAATGTAAATACAGCAAGAATGTTGGCAGAATGGAGGACACTCTGTCAAGCAGATACAGCAAAGACTAAATTCACCGGTGGACACATTGGTGAGAGATAAGCATATTTTTGTCTAGTAAGGCCTACACGTATTATCTCTGGTGTATATACAATTCACTTTTGGTGTCTAATTCAAGAAAAATGATTTAGAATCGTTAATGCAACCTTACTGATTAGTGTGAAACCCTACGTATACAGACTTTGTCTAGCCCCCCCCCCCCAAAAAAAATTGCATCAGCAAAAAGAAGGAATGTGACATACATGCGAACGGTCTCCCCCTAAAGAAATAGTCGTGACAAGGGTGCCTTTGTGGGTGCATTTGTAGTTAATATAGTGTGCCTAATTGTAGGATTTTATTGGCGCTCCCCATTGAAAATATGGCACGAGCCCCCCCCCCCCCCTCCACCTATTGATTTTCGGAGGCCTAAAGCCCGGTTCATACTTCACGCAAATGCGAATGCGAAGCGAATTTGACGTCACGAAACATTCGCTGCGAAATTCGCCGAGTTGAAATATGTTAAACTTTTACGAATTCGCAGCGCGAATACTTGTCACGACGTCACAAATTCGCGTTCGCTTTCGCTTTCGCGCCGAGTATGAACCGGCCTTTAGTGTCTGGAGAAAATAACCGGTCTACATTTCAGCACGCCTCCCTGAAAAAAAAATCTGCATCCGCCCTGCTAGCCCCCCCCCCCCCCAAAAAAATAATGGCTCTAGAAGCGCGCCTACTTGTAACGTTGGTAATAGCAAACCAAGACGGGGAAAAACCCAGTTGCCCCCCAAACAAGTTAAATCGGTGTTTTATACACACTCATTGATGACCATCCGCATAAAATATCTGTTAACCTTTTGAAGGAGAAAGTTCTAAAGATTATATGTTTATTTTGACAGTTTGCAAGCACCAAGCATAATAATGAACTTAGTTAATTAAGCCGCTCGAAAAGGTTACTTTTCATCACACGTTGACCGTATCTAATGAAAGCAATTGGTCGTAAATAATACCTTCCCATTGGTGCCACGAAAAAAACTCCAATCGATGATCGAAAGAATTGGTTTAGCCTTGGTGTCCCCAACTCACATCCGTTTCGAGCCTTTTGATAATTAGCTTTAAAACAAAATTATACCAAGCGTCTAAGGCCACCGTATTTAGTACTACGTAATCAACAACACGTCACGCGAGACTTAGTTTTCACCTCAGTAGTTCTGTGGACGCCAAATAGACAACACGATCGCGACACGTATCTTGCTACAATTTCGACAATTTCGATCTCTAAATGCAGCAAGAACGCTGATCTGGTTTTCATCACGTTGACCGTATACGAGAGAAGCTGGTGGACGCACGTTTTTTTCCCCAGGTCATCTCCTTATTAGATTATAGATGACCGTACCCCTGCATCACTGTTTTGACAATATTACCATGACAACCAGTAATTTTGCATGAGCAGGTTGAGGCCACAACCATTATTACTATTTATACAACCAAATCATGCTCTACTGATGGCCGATTCTGTCGATCTTCAACAAAGCGAGCGCCACAACAATTATCATCATCATCGATTTTTCTTGGAGACGGAAGGCGTTAAACTGTTCGCTATTGGTGACGGGCAGTTCGTTGCTACAGACACTGGCGAGAGACACCGAGACAGTGGATATCTGCGACGCAAATACGGAACTGAATCTCTGCATTAACCCAATAAAGATTCTGGTCACTGGACACTGCTTTTAAATTTCAATATTAACGCCTGGGACACTTGAAGCACCAATTTTGTTACATTCACCTGGCAAAATGGAATCTCTGGTGGTACTCCTGCTGTTTTGTTTCGGTATAGCATCGTGTACCAACTGCCAAGACGGGGAATCGTTTGATCAAACCCGTTACTGTCTGGTCGACGGGTTTATGCCGTGGGTCAACGCCACCGCCGCATGCTCCCGCATGGGAGGCCGCTTAGCAGTTCCCAACTCCCCCGCCGAGCAAACATTCCTGTTCGACTTTGCCGCCCAAAGATTTGGAAGAGCCAACGGCATCTGGATCGACTGCAACACCCAGTCGATGCATGCTGATGGCTCTCCTTGCGAGTATACCAATTTCAAGAATACGCCTGGTGATTCCGATACCGACGCCGGTCAAGGCAACACAGCCAGTTGCGTACAGATGTATTTATACAGCGGTTACTGGTTCGCCATTGGCTGTAGCAATGTCTTTTCCGCCGTTTGTGAGCTCCCGTTTCTTGAGGAATCTACCGAGAAGGTTCTGCCGTCGATGGTTTGCATGGAATTCGGCGCTGATGGTCGTCTGCATCCATAGCCTGACCGGTCAAGTCATGATCAAGGAGTTCTTCACCACAAAGCTTTTATAGGGTGTCATCGCAAAAGAAAAAACCTTAGGAAAAGTCTGATCTACCTTTTTAAAGGAACACTTTTGCGCTTCTCACAAAATGGTGACAGTTGGAACGATCATTTTAAAGTTGAACATTAAGTAACAGTTCACACAACAAAACCTTGAAAATTTGCGGTTTTTATGTAATATTATTTCTCGCGAAGGAATTTCGGTGCTCAAAATGTTAGTCGTCAAATAAAAAAAACCGAGCCGTTGTCTTCAGTATACGAGTAACATTTGCGCGGTAAATTTATGACATGATGTGGATTTCCTGCAATCCAGATCTTCGAAATACGTTTAGTAAACAACAACAAAAAGTTTTGGCGATATTATGATGAATGTGTACCTTTAAGCGCATACATCTGTGAACAGAGCAAAACTGGACACATTTTCTTTTCATCTTGTCGATAAACTTCATTTTTGCTATAATCGTGGATTATATACGGTGTTTGCATAATTACGCAAAAGAAATAATTATTGGCGAGAAATATTTACTTTCTTCATTTACCTTTGATGCCTTAAGTGATTTAACTACTATTTGCACAGTGTCTTTTTATTCACCCATTTTTAAAAACTATTATGTGTCGGGTGACCGCACAGAATAAAGATTTTTATTGCAGTAGTTTGGCTTTTAATTGTGATTTCTCTGTACCGACATTTACACCGATGATAGTCTGTGTAATTTCAGCAATTCTTTAAATATACGTTTTAGTTGTAAAAAATTCTGGGAACATTTTTAACTGATAAATAATGTTTATTTGAAGTAAAACCCAGAAAAAAATATTACAAAAAGAGCCTTTAAATACTCTTCCATGAAAAATATTATCAATGTGCATTACACAATATGCATCTATGCACAGGTCTGGATGGATTATTGGTGTCTGTTTGCTGAATGTTTCTGGAAATATTTGTATCCTTTTGGCATCTGAATTCCCCCTTCCTCCCTAAATTCCAGACATCCATGGATATTGAAAAAAAAACTCATACTTTTCCTTTTAAACAATTTGCGATTTTGCCCAAGCAGAATTAATCCTGCTTGCAACGTTTTTTTCTTACATTCCCACAAAAAAAAAGAACTGAAAAAGAACAGAGAAGTAGAGGAAGTAATTTCAATTAAAAGGTCATCGAGTGGGGCTATTATCGTTGTTTCAATCACTCATTAATCTTTCAAACTACATGTATTAGCTCATTTGTAAAAAGCTGTTGTGTTGATGTGTTATTTAGTTATGTTTCCTTGGCAGCAATAACGGAGAAATCCAGATCACAAATAATCTTAAATTTTGATAAGGTTATGATTTTAAATAACTTGTCAGCTGTTAGAAACATACATGTAGCTTAACAAGTGCAAATTGTGTAATCTGATGTAAATATGTGGAACTTAGAATTTTGTTCGAGTCAGAAGAACAATGAATGAGAGGTTTGCGGTAACATCATGTGATTGATATCTCGTAGTGAGTTGTGTGGCTCTCAGAACCAGTTTCTCTTTGAAAATTTGACTGGAGTTGCTAATAGACATAAATATTATAAATTACAATTTAAATGAAACTATTTCACTGTATTCCTTTTTTATTTCTCAAAGGAATTTTCTTTTAGAAAATCAAGGCTTGTTGAACACTTGTGATGCTCAGAATTATAGTCAGATAAAAACACTTGCTTTTTTTTACTTTGCTTCCCAACTAAAACCAGAAAAATACTATACATTACATAATCAGAAAATGTGTGAGGAAAAAAGCTATTAGCCAATAACTAAATAACCAAAGACTTGCTGTAGTTGGGAAGGAAGTATTTGTCAGCTGATGTATTTCAAAGTATTTTCTGCTAAAACAAAGAAAGACTTGAGTTGAAAACTCATGTTTCTCAAGTGTCATGTTTTTTTTCAACACTTACATGAGATTTATTGTCTAAGTTTTTTTTTAACTTCGACAGCATTCATCCTAATTATCAAGACGAAGTGCCTAAAAAACATGCTTAATACTTAACAATTCAGGAAAATAAATGGTCCAACATTAATATATTTTGACAATTTTACATTTCATAAAAAAAAATTCAAATTTAAAATTTCTCTTTTAGATTAGATATATTAAAAAATATATAAAATTTACAAATGTCGTCCTCATTTTATCCTGTATTTGGCCGGTCTTTCATTATTTTTTTCCCGGGGTTCAAGATACACAGCAGTTTGTTTGGCATGGTGAAACTGTCGTCTGAACATGGGTGCAGAAAGAAAAATCACAGCCAGGTCATACCTCACGTTTGGCTTTATGGTAAACCTGTGGATGGTTTACCAGGAGCCTGTCTACAGTCGTGACTGCATGCCTCCAGTGATGAGGATGTTTTCTCCATTGATGTAAGAAGCATCGTCCGAGCAAAGGAACGCCACGGTTCCAGCACATTCCTCCGGCTCCCCAGCCCTTAAAAGAATCAGAGAAAAAATTTCAAGTACATTTTTTTTTTTTAATTTGGACAGGTGAACCTAAACGTGTCTTTCATTATTAAAAGTGGCAACTGCAATTGGTTCTCGTTAATACAAACTCTGTTACAACAAAATTCCGGTTATAGTGAAGATAAAGTCTCGGTCTTGACCATTCATTTATGTGCACAATGAATGGGACCGTTGCTCCTTAGCACAAAATTCTGATGTGATAAACATTTTGGCTAGTTCTGGCTGATTGTGTTTTAATTGGAGTTTACTGCATCACAACTCACTTTATTATGTTCAGTGTTATTGATGAGCATACGGTCAAACTATGAAACTGACTGCTTATTTGGGCAATGAAATATTCCAGATGACAGCTCAGCTCTGTGGGGAGTTTACAGCTGGATGCTGCCATTTCAGTGCAAAGCAGCTAAAATCAAA
Source organism: Patiria pectinifera (assembly GCA_029964075.1). NCBI lineage: Eukaryota > Metazoa > Echinodermata > Asteroidea > Valvatida > Asterinidae > Patiria > Patiria pectinifera. The sequence continues at coordinate 1,597,888 of CM057141.1, read as the reverse complement.
CACAATGACCATCTCTACCCTCACAGGTACCCCTTTACTCCTGGGTGGGGAGAAGCAATGAGTGACAAAGTGCCTTGCCCAAGGGCACACGTACCATAACCCCTGGCTGGACTCGAACCAACAACCTGCAGTATCACACACAGACCATGAATTCAATGCCCCAGACCACAAGGCCACGGCACTCGTGGCAAGTAGTGTGAACTCTCTTCAGACTACTGAAGGGGTTTGAAGTGTTAGACATCTTAATAGAATTTTGATTGGATGAGGAGGAAGGGGGGGGGTTATGGACCAGAGCCTTTGGATGCTTACCGTTTGATTGAAGCGGTCATCAAGGATTGCGCTAAGAAAGACTCTTCGCCCCATAACTAAGGTCACAGTAGAAAGAAAAAAAAGAGCTGAAAATTGAAACTGAAATGACTTGATAATGAAGTTCTGTTAGAATTCAGTGACCCCACTCAATTTTATACTAATAGTCCCAATGCTAAAGAGATTTAGGTCCCTAGCTTTGTAAGTGCTGCAACTGATCTGCCCCCGAACCAAAATAAAATTTGCCGTACAGCACTCTGAAGGGAACTAAAACCGACTGAATTGTTCAGCTTGAATATTTGGAAACACAATTTTTAGTGCCGCATATTTTAAATAGTGCAATCAAAATATTCAAATTTGCACAATAAAATTACTAAATTTTACTTTGTAATTAAAATTAAAGAATATTTTAGGCTGACGGTACTGAATTGAAACAGGCATGCAACTGGGAATTTTGAGGGGAAAAAAAAGAGGAAATTCCAAACACACAAGACTCTGTGCATTTGTTTTTTAATTTGTAATGGCATTCATGAGAAGTAAAAAAAACAAGGAAATCAGCGGATCTGAGGAAAAGTTGCATGCCTGTTGAAAGAAAATTCATGAAGGCTTACTTGTACGTGTGGTCATGGAGGAAATCAGCTGATCCGAGGAATACATGTACATGTAGATGCATGCGCGATACATGTCTGCTTATATCCCCAATTGTTATAGCGCCCTCGCTGGTTCAAGAATAAGACCTATTAGGACCAACGGTTGAGGCTACTCACAGCTTCACTGAATTTTGTCTTGATGATGCCGGGAGCGATGCAGTTGACTCGGACTCCCATTGGACCACACTCGCCAGCCAACGTCTTGGTCAATCCTAGGAGGGTAGTCTTGGAGATGGAGTAAGCCCCCAACACCTATCAACAGGTGGACAACGCGACAATATTAGGACAAAAGTTGAAATAACATACACTCTCTACACACATGAAAAGAGTAACCCAGTAAGCTAGGATGAGTGAGAGTAAAAGCCGGTTCCTACTTCATGCGAATGCGATGAGAATTTGACGTCACGAAACATTCGCTGTGAAATTCACCAGAGTTGCAAAGTGTTCAACTTTTGCAAATTTGCAGCATGAAAACTTGCCCTGGTGTCACAAATTCGAGTTCGCATTCACTTTTGCGCCGCGTATGAACCGGCCCTAATTAGCACTTTTCAATGAAGAAAATCCAGCAACAATTTCTTTTCTCAAACAATAATTCCCGGTTCTCCCAGTTACCGGGTTACTGCACCTTTTCAAAGAACAAACGTTGCCAAGGTACAAACATTTCCATGAACTTTTCCCATGACCAAATTATGAAATTCCATCACCTAGTTCATCAAAAGGCAGATCAAAACTACAAAACTTGTTCCATGAAAGGTGCTAAAGAGAATGTCTTTTGAAATCAAAAAGGCTTGTATCAACAAAACTTGCCCTTTTTTGGGTCAGGTATAAGGTTTCAGATGCTAAATTATGAGTATACAAAGTTTAAAATTGAACTTAAATTGGAAGCAAGACAAAGTAAACTTTGTGAGGCATTCTGGCCGAATGAGACAGAACTGGTCAGAGGTCGAAATGAGGGTTTGCTTGTACAACGTATTAGGAAAGACAATACCATTCTCCTTACAATCATGACAATACTGTTTGTTGCACTTCGATCGGACATTCCGTTGACAAGTTATGGCTGTTTAAATGTCACATTTTTCGACATGTCGAAAAGAGTAAAATACTGAAAAAAAGGCTTTTTAAGTTTTGAGTTGTGTATACGTGAAAACCAAAATGCCAAAACACTCTTGTTCTACAATTTGTATACTACATGTGTATTTCTTTAAAATATGTGTAGCAGACATATCATTCAAAGCTTAAATATCAATAAAACTGAAAATCAGAAAAAAATTCATCCCCAGTTTTTTGGTTTTTTTTCATTTCTCTCCACTATGGCCTGTGCCATTGTTCCGTCTCATTTTGCTAGAATGCCTCAGATTTTTCGACTTACGTTAAAGGGACTGAATCCACCAATGGATGACACAATAACAATAGAGGCACCTCTGAAACAAAGAAAATGGTACACATTGTTAACCAACATCGTATAGACTCTATGAATGCACAGTACATGGTATTTTAAAGGGCCCATGCAATTAACATTTTTTTTACTGTAGTCCTTGGAAATGCACCTTTATGTCCAATTTAACCCCATTTTCAATTTTCGTTTTGCCATTTTCAAGGGTATTTTGGTCCTTTTTGGTTAGGCAGAAAACTCAATGCTACAGCTAGTTCAGCACCAAACGTTGCTTGGTTCCTTGTTGGGTCAGTACATACATGTAGCAGTAAGCCAATGAGCAAACTTTTCTCACAAAATTTTCTCGCAAATTTTTCAATAAGCAAAGTTTGGGGTTCACAATTTTAACAGAAAACCCCTAACCTAAACAGTGTCTTCCTGAAATGACATCACAACAACAGTGACATCAATTGTCCAGAAAAAACATGGGATATTTTTTAAAAATGTTTAAGGAAGTGCACTTTTCACAACAATTAACCAGAAAGGGATGTCAAATATTTTTCATACAATAAAGAGGAGCTTACTTTCTGGTTTTCATATGCGGAAAACACTCCTTTATGAGAAGGAACGTGGCTTTAACATTGACATCGAAAATCTGCAGAGGAAAAGGGCAAAATTCCACAATTCAGTCAAAAAGGCATACAGGGAATTATTCCGGTTTACTGCCATTTTGTACAACTGACAAGGTACAATAACTAGCAATAGGTATACAATCAAATAAAACAACATGAACCAAATTCTCCAAAAGGTAAAAAGAATAGCTACATTTTTTTTGTCATTTTCATACAATGACTTTCTTATGATTCCACTGATTTGTTTTTGTGTTGTGAAAAAACTTTAGCGTATTAACAAAAACAGAGAACATTTTTAGATTCAAACTTATCAATTTTTTTAAGAAATATGTATTTAGTAAGCATATTTTAAATACCGAAAATAAAAAAAACCAATATGACATCTCACCTTATCCCACTGGTCTTCTGTCGTCTGAAAAGCAAAAAAGATTGACAAAGTAGTGTAGAATGCTAAGAGAGAAAAGATTTGGTTCTAAGATCTGAAGTTTTCAAAGAAAATAAAACTTAAATTCTATGCTTCTGAAAAGTTGCGTGCAAGCTCCCAATGTCAAAAGAACATTCCCACAGTGAACAATATACGCAAAAATGAAGGATTATTAAGACATACAGCGAAAGAAAAGCACCATGTTCCCTATCAGGGTTCGAACCCACGTACCACGGCACGTGAGTCGATCACCGTAACCATTGGACCACAGCGCTCAACAAGAAAATATTTTAGCCATGAAAATATGCTTTTGGTAATCACATTTTTGGGGTTTCAATTTAACTCAACTCAAGTTAACTCAACTTTTCTAACTCTTTACAGAGCTCTAATCAAGCAGCCAATTTTAAATTTAATCAAACTAAGAAAATGTACATGCTTAGCAAAACATACAGAGAACCAGTCAAAAGTAACACACATCATATGGCCCTTTGCCTGGTAACCTACATTCATAGAGCGAAATGTGTTTACGCTTAACAAATTTGTCCTCACCTCAAGAAACGGTCCCATGGCAGGATTCACTGCAGCGTTTGACACCAGGATGTCTATGCCTCCGTGCTTAGCCACAGTCTTAAAAGACAAATCACCACAAAAAAAAAAGAATATCAAAATTTGCAAATTCTTTATCCGGTTTGTTAGTGTGACATCATCTCAATTTAACCATGTGTGCTTCACACAGTGTAGCATAGCACGAATGGAACCGGAAGTTAACGCAACTCGAGCATTTATCCAATGGGCGCTACTTATCAGTGGTGCGTGCACGTGTATCCAGGTTTTTTAAACAAGGTTCAACCAAAAATTACCACGATCGTAAAGTTGTATGGACCCAAAGATGGACCCCAACACGTGCTGCATAACAAGCAGCAGCAATTTCCAAACAATCAGTATAAAATCAGGAACTTGAAATGACTTAAAACTTTATAGCTTCACATGCACAGTTGATTTCACAAAACATAGCAAAGCTGTGCAACATTTTGCATAGGCCTACATTTTTAAAACTAATCTTTTCCCTACCCTATAAAAACAGTGCACCACTCTGGAAAATTGTGTGCCACATCATGATTTTTATTTTTCCCGCCTTTACAAAAACTTTCTCCAACCTTAAATTTGTCATAAACACTGTTTTAAATTTCTCCTGCCCTGAATGAAAATTCTGGTGACACTTCTAATTACCATTACTTTAACAATGGATGTTTGTGAACAATTTCACTTTATTCATAATAAAACAGTCATTGACTAAGATCCACCAACTATTACGAAAATAGCTTTCTTTTATCATGGTGGAATCACGTGTCCAACTCTAGGAACTTTCTCATCAACAAAGACACAAATTTCTTAACACTCAGTAGTCATTCAAACTCTTCCAATGAGTTCTTAACTCAGTCAATTGTACCAATGTGTTTTACCTCACTGATTAGTTTAGTGCGATGTTCAGCTTTTCCCACATGGCACACCATACCACTCACGCTCAGGTTAGCATCTCGTAGCTCCTTGAGGGCTTTGTCGACGTTGGCCTGCTTACGACTGCTAATCACCACATGAGCACCTTCACTGCCGAGTCTTTTGGCAATCGCAAAGCCAATTCTACAAATAAAATAAAAAAATTAGTTACATAATTAAAATTAATTGGATGGCGTCAATGGTCTAGTTGTCGTTATCATTTTTTGTGTTTTTCATTTTATTGGTCGATTTGCAAAAAACTCCCATTTAAAAGTTATAAATTAAAGACCACTCTATTCCAATTATGACTACTCTGATAGGGTAGAAGCATCAATGAAGTTATTTCAGTATTTCACACACCAAGTTGATGGTTTACAAGCAGGATTTGTTCAGTATTTTAGGCAGAATCATTATCATCCTCAGAAAAGAGCTTGGTTTTTATTGTTTATTTTTGGTAATGAAACCAAGGATTCCTCAAAAACGCCCTAGGCACTGCAGCTTGCAAGCCTGAAGAAATCTCTAGAGAGGAGACAATGTGAAGACATTACAGTTTTAGAGGTGGGAGGAAAACCCCAGAATATTCCGGGGAAAACCCGTAGAATCAGGTAGGGACTGAAAACCCAATCCACATGTTGGCCCAGGTGGGATTCTAACCTGGGCCACAGCGGTGGAAGGCGAGGGAAGCACTGCTGCGCCAACCTGACTCCCCCAACTTTCTGTCGTCTCTCTTTTAGTTTTTTATTATCAAATCCATGTGTCAATCTCAACAATGAAAAGTGAGATTGCAAACTGCATCTTTTTCCTCCAACTTCCCACTATTGTTACTAGATTCCCCTCCCTCCCAACCACTAATCCTCTGTCAGGCCCCACCCTCCTTTATCTAACTTTGGCTGTCTCTTCCTCTTTGTGTCCCAAAACCCTCCACCTCAAGGCATCTTTCTCAACTTGACACGCTTGACTTAACTTGCATCAATGTTACCATGCATCCTACATTGTAATGACTGCCAGCGGAGCTTTTTCCCGATTACATGTATTACATGATTGCATGTATTTAGCATGCAAATAAACTGTGGATGGCATTAGAACTGCATCAGTCTGTGCAGCAACAGGTGTGAAGTTTGCCAGAAGTTGACTTTGTGATCAAGTTTGAGGGACGTGCTTCTCCAAAACTGTTAAGAGATGTCTTCAACTGGTAAGTTTTTTTTTTTACTTCCAATGAAGAACATCAAAAAGAAGTAAGGATGTGAGGTTTACACATTTCAACGTTAAAAAAAACAATTCTAACTCCATTTACACATTTCCAAAACATTCAATCGAACCTGTGTTATACAAAAGGGACATATATTCATGGTATTCATGGATCTTCCCTTTTGAGTTAAAGCTGCTACAAAACTGGTAACCCACCATTGTGCATGCAACTGCAAGCAAAGCCCTTTTATGTTCACCAGTGTAGTTGGTAATTTCCAGATAAATTATAGAAAAATTTAGGAAAGAATGCATTAGCTAGGTGAACGGCCACGTTGTTGTGCCATTGTTTGTCCGGCTACATAATTCCGTACGGGTGTCCGTAGATGGGTGTTGAGTATAATTTGAAAATCTATTGTTTAGGCCCGCTTGTTTATTTAAAATTTGTTGCTCAGTAAAGCTGTCAGTAAAGACCCATAGCAACGCAGACCAGAAACACGACCATCAACCTAACAAGTGACCTAACAAATGACTTTACCAAATAATGACTGACAGTCGTAGCAATCCCTGAAAAAGCAACCCGCGCGCCCGTCAAAAACAACCGCGCACTCATGGCGTGTGGTCGGCTCATGCGTGCTGTGCGGTGCGTGCGCACGTGCGTCAGCGTGCGGTGCGGTGAGAGAGGAAAGGACTTGAAACTTGTCTAAAACGATGTCTCTTTTAGCTGTGACAGTAAACAGCCGTAGAATTATACGAAGGACGGTACAATAAAACGCAATGCGCATCGCAACGCGTCACTTGGGCAGCAAAGCGCACTAGCTAAGCCGTAAAAAACGGATAAGAAGAAAAAAATTTTCAAAAATCAAAACAAATGCAAGTTTTGACGTGCAAACGGATTTCAAGACAGCTTCATATGTGAGTACTTATTACATGGGCAAAATAACATCCAGTGTGTGTTACGCAGGGAGTCAGAGGGGCAATTTCGCCAGGTTCAAAATGACACAACAACGTGGCGTAGTTTACAAGCCACGTTTACGGGTCTAGCATTAGCTAGATGCCACTTCAGCAGTAGTGTACAAACTCTATCATCTATGGTGGAGAGTCAAGAAGAAGAACATTTTTCTAACAAAATTGGAAATGTTTCTGACTCTAAAAGTCCAAGATTCAGGTCTTTTCAACATTTTTGCAATGCATGACCTTTAATTATTGAGATGATTTATGATGAAAAAAAGTGGTGTCAGGATGCAAAGTTAATACCATTACCAAAATTCAATATTTGGGTGGTTGGGTTTTTTTTGGGGGGGGGGGAGGTTGGCATCTCAAATTTTATTTGGAATTAATTGGAAACACAGCAGAGGCAAATTCAAACTTAATTCCACCGTTTTTGCACTCACCACTTGGTTCCTCCTCGACCATGAACTTATCGGTTAATCAGAAACAGGCCCGCATTACCAGGGCCGGCCGCTCATTCATTTACTTACCCCTCAGAAGATGCCGTTACGACGGCAACTTTTCCAACCAATCTTTTGCAAGCAACAGCACTCGCCATGCTTCTGACTAAACTTTGCTGCTGATTGTGACCGCCTGCAGTGATTTTTCTCACAAGTGTGGAACCTAGAAACGCCCGTAAATGGTTCGACAAGAGACTCATTATTGCTTTTGATAAAGATCTGAGGTGATTATCTTCCCAAAACCAACAGTTTTCGTCAATCCAAAGTCCACCTATGGTGTTGAACTCTCCCGGTCCCGGTGTTTATTTGTGCCCGGCCAAAAAAAAGCACACATAGCATACGAGTCTTATTTCCTACCGTGCGTACGGTTATACGCGCACAGTGGTTCGCGATAAGTCGGGTATCAGTCTACTTATCGTGACCTTTTAACCTTATTTGAAGCGAAACCACTTTTTACAAGGGGGTTCACATACTATTGTGTTCAAACTTCCAGTCACTGAAAATATGTCTAACGATAAATTTGGAAGATTTGGATGTCAAAATAGTTATCAAAATAATATGATTAAATAAAGGTATCTTTAAAATGAGTAGTATTTCGTGGTAATTTACATCTCATCAGACAATTTTAAAGCTGACCCCAAGATGTTTGGGTTGTTCGAATCTTCCAAATTTAGGAAGCGCGGGGTTTTCAACATCAACGCGCGAAACTGATTGTTTATCATAAGAATTTAATATCATTCGTGTATCACTCAGATAGATGTGATTTGATTTTACTACTGGATATCTATTTGTTCCTATTTTCACGCAGCTCCAATGATGTTGGGAGAAAATAAAGAATATAACCAGCAGCACATATCGACGAAAATGAATCCGAAATGTGGCGACAGATCCGGCATCAGAACAGCGCACTCGAAGTCGAAGTCGAATTCGAACTCGAAAGGGGACTGCGAAAATCGTCAGCCACTGAGTGACATCAGCTCAAAACTTGCAAATATCAAGGTGACTGAAGATAACCAACATACGACCAGGCCAAGGACAGTAAGTACAGAGGTGTATTAGATTAATTACCTTTTATTATTTTAACATTTTAAATTTCAACTGATAATCTCTGAAATTCTGTGCATAAGTACCCAGTCCCAGGTAGTTTGGTTATAAAAAAAAAAAACCCAGAAAGATAGCTCCATGGTTTGATAACCTTATTTTAAAAATAACAATTGTTTGATGTTTCTCCATTTTCAGATTATTATTGAGGGCAACATTGGCTGCGGAAAGTCTACATTACTGAAACATTTTGGCCAGAAGGATGATGTTGAGGTCTTTCCTGAACCAGTTGACAAATGGAGGGACAACAGAGGAGAGAATATGCTGGTAATTTTAACAATTCATCATGTTCATGATTTCATTAATATTATTTCAAACTTACAAAGTTGAAGTTACATCGTTGAAGTAAGTTTCAAAGTTGAAGTAACATGCTAAACCCTGATTCAACAATATTGTTTGCGACTTTGTGAGAAATTTATTGTTCAATTAATGAGCAATTTCTTTTAAAAACTTTTGAATATAGCAAACTGCTATGCATATTTTGTATACTTTTTTCTTGTCAAGTTTAAAATGTGCAAAGTAAAAAGTTGACTCACATTTTGCAATGCAATTAAAATTAATACTGTTGCTGTGTTATTATAATCACATCGTCAGAGTTTTTATCTTTTTTGTTTATGGAAGTTAAATAACAAATTTGTGCAGTTTTTATTTTTATAAGTACATGAATGCAAGACATTTTTCTTAATGCCATTCCTTGATTTTTTTTTTGCAGGAGTTGTTCTACCAGGATCCGAGTCGTTGGAGCTTTGCGTTTGAATCGTACAATCAGTTCACGTTACTTCAAGAACACCAAGCACAACCCAACTGCCGAATCAAAATGATGGAACGTTCCATTTACAGTGGCAAATACTGCTTCATTGAAAGCCTGTATGAAAGGTAAAGTCGACATTATAATTTTCCTGCTGAGCCAAAGGAAAGATTTCCATATACGAAGTTCACTAATTTTCCTCTGTATTGACTAACAAGCCCCCAGATAGCAATTTCATGTCATCAAAGTCAATTTGAGCAGTGAGAAAATAACAATTTTTTTTTTCTTAACAAACACTTTTTTTCAGTCCCTCATCATAGGGGTTTGTACAGGGTGTTGAGTGAACTTTGTATATGGAAATCTTTCCGAGCCAAATATTCATGAGATTATTCCTATTTATTCGACAGCACATGACGGCCAATTTCAGCTTCAGATGACCGTATCTATGTTACTTTTTTTCTGTGCAAAACTCTAGTGAGAAGTTGCAGACACCTGAGTACAATGTGCTTACCGAGTGGTTTGATTGGTTGATCAAAAAAGACGTCCAGGTTGACCATATAGGTGAGTCAGATGAAACAAGAATGATTTATATTTATTATTTCACAATTTTTAAAGATTCAGCTATGATGATGTTTCAATAATACATTGAATTACATTCCCAACTGTTTATGATTATATATTTCCTTTCTGCTAGTGTACCTTCGCAGCACACCTGAACAGTGTGAGAAGCGAATCCTGGAGCGAAGTCGCAAAGAGGAGTCTGGGATACCCTTGGTATATCTAAGAGATCTCCACGAGCGACATGAAGATTGGCTCATCAGGAGAAAGTTTGAGCTACCCGCACCAGTATTAGTAAGTTTTCCTGGCTTTTTTTATCACTGCAGTTTTTTTATAGATTTAACTCATTTCTTCATTTGTTTTAATGCCGCTTATTGTTCTACACTTGGTATGCAGTCGTATATACAAGTCCCTTTTAACCCTATATGATAACCACATAACACCAGCTTTGTCTATAACAATATTATTTGTTAAATCTCATATATTCTTTTATATTCCACATTTAATTTTTCTGACATAATCTGGCTGCCACCTGTTCTTAAATGCTGCTCTGTATAAACTTATTTTCTTAGCTCATATTTCCTGCTGTAATCTGATCTTTTGACAACACATTGTATCTTTTTCCCAGGTTCTTGATGCAACAAAGCCTCTGGATGAGATGTTACAACAGTTCAAATTCCTCGAGGACGAACTAGAATTTGATAAAGTATGATTTTATTTTACTCTTTGTACATTGTAAAAATATTGTATTTGAATTTTGTTTTATGTAGGATATCCAAACTGAATTAGATTTTCAGTAAAACCGTTTCGTATATAACCTTGTAGATGAGATTTTAACTTTTAAAGATTTCCTTTTGAAATATGGAATTCAAAAGAAATGGTTATTTTATCAGGGGTATCTTTATGCGTATATAAACATATACTGTAGGGTTCTCTGGAGCCCTTTGACAACCCCGAAATCCTCTGGTGATTATTTCGTGGATGTTTCATTTTGCCCCATTTTTGACTGAACACAAACTACATGTATTCCTGCTTTTATAAGCAAAATACCTCTTCAGTGTTTCTTTCTGTAACAAGGTTGTTCCCAGTAAAAAAAATACTTTCTTGGCAGCACATGCTAACTAGGGGTCTAAATTATGAGATGGTATTTAATGGCATCCTCCTTTTCCCTGAAATTATGTAATTTCAGTGTTTTGTTAGGCAAACTGTTTTGAATTTGTACATGAATTGTAGACATTGTTTTTATTTATGTAGACTGGTCTTTTGCCCTGTCACTCTTATGTAATACAATGCATTTTGTTAAGGTTAACAGCCAGTGTGCCCTTTTTAATGTTTAATTAAATGTATTGTACATGAAAATGTTTTTACTTCCAAATGAAATGGTTTTTTTTTTAGTTTTTCATTTGATACTTACATGTATAAAGTTTTACTATTACATGTATTCTTCAAAATATTGTAACCGCTCACAGATTACAAGAAAATTTATTTTGATATTCAAATTCTGTTGTATAAATATCACCATTGTAACAAGTAATGAAATGATCCTTGCTCAATGCTCATATCAGTTGGATTTTTTTGATGAATTGAATGTTAACTAAAATTTCCTCCTTGTACAATTTTTTACAGGTTTCAATGAAATACGATGCGTATATTCAGCCCCAGAATTAGTTTCCATTTCTGTAATGCAGCACAAATAATTTTAATATCCATGTATAGTTAATGTCGGTAATGAGAAATTGAGAATCAATAAACTTTTTCGCTGGAAATGATAACATTGAATGAAAGTACAATTTGACTTGTTTTGGGTTGTAAAGTACATTTTAAGTGGAATGGAGAGTGCTGCGAATACACAGTTCTGAATGTTGCAGTTCAAGGCCAAAAACTTTGTATGGGTAAAAAAGAACTAAACATGTTGAAGTTCTGATCATCAGAAAAATATTTTTCCCCTTTTTTTAAATAAGTTATTGTGAACAGACCTTATGCACTGTTGTGTCTAAGAGGGGGTATTTATTATGTTAATTCAGTAACAATGAATACACAAAAGATTTACTCATGCTTCTCCAAGAAATATAAAACCATTGCCCTCTGACCCCGCCTCAATGCAAAAGGTCTATATGAATCTGTGAGTCATGTGGACTTATATATAAAGCGCTGAAGGGATTTCTTTAGTTGACACTATTGTTAACATTACTGATTATGTGAAGAAAAAAAAAGTCAACTTTTTGGTCGCTATCGACACGGGAGAAAATCCAATAACGCACGATTTTTAGAAATTTGCCAGTGTGTAACAATCTTTATTTTGATAAAAAAACACAGGAATGTTTTACAATGCGAGCTTGATTCTTTTTACATTAAGTCTACATAATGCACATTAAGATTTCTTTACAACTCACCAGTTTCCGATTGAATTAGAGAACACATGTACATCCTAAAAAAAAATGTATAACTTCAGTTGTCACTTCCAAACTCCCAAGCACAATTTTTTTTCTAAAAATACCGTCCGTGACAAAAGGTCCAGGAATTTACATAACGAGGTACTTGCAGTTTAATTAAGTTGAGAATAATGGATCATGCATAGTTTTTATTTAAAAAACACCCGATAAAAACAAGTTAAGACTTCTGTCCCAGAATTGAGATTTTCACATTTTTTTACGTCAGCGATGTAGATCTCATTCTTTATGCTTCCTTTTGAAATCACACTCTTGAAAATAGATTTGACATCGTTATAAATTTTTGAGGTTTTTGGTTTGCTACTCACACTTGTATAACCCTGCGACAGTACCTGAGATTGAATACAATCCTGACAATAAAAAGGTTTTTTTCCAAATTTGAAAAACCCGTACATGTACATCATAAAAGCTTAAAATGTAACTAAAACATATAAACATTATTGGTGCAAAAGTTGTACATTAATTGCATTGAGTTTAGGAAAAAATGAAAATAAAATAAAAACACATTTCCTGAACAGCTCACACACACTTTTTGCCTATTTTAACTCTTAAGGATAAACCAAAATACAAAAGGTTTTGTACAGAATACAGAAACAAAAATGTACGTCTAAAATTGGCAGTGTACAAAAGATACATACCATCATTGAACAAATAATACAGAATATCCATTATAGCAGTGTTTTAGTCGAGTTGATCTCGAATAGACCAGGTTCCAAGTCCAGACACGAGAAAATTTACTTGTATAGACTTGTGATTTACTCATGACTGGACTTGTTGTCTTAACTACATGTACAACACTTCTTAATGACAATTCGGGCAATTTCCAATGCAGTTCACCACCAAGAGTTTGCCACGGAGGGTGCATTTTTCCCATTGCATTGTGGGAGATGGTCGACAAATTCGCAGCGAGGGACATTTGAAATTGTTAGTTTTTCCAGTCAGTAGTTTCGTAAGTATTTGTTTGCCTTTTCTTTTCTTATCAATTTGGTGTTTTGTGTAAGGCAACAGAATGCCATGCCCCAATCTATAACAAATCAGCTCAAGGCGTCTACTGACACTCATTCACATGGGCTGTGTTTTGTCGACCGTAAACTCAACAAGTGGACTCTCCATGGCAAACTCTTGGAGGCGCACTGATTATGAATAGCCCAAATTGAAATGAAATTCAAGAAACAATTAAATGGATTTTAAATTCAATTTCTCTTCCAGATGTTGAAATTGCTTGGCCATCTCATCCAGTGGTTTGGTGGCATCAAGAACCTGATGATAAAAGGAAAAAATAAGACATTTTTTGTATAAAGTCAAAAAGATAAAGCATAAAAAGTGTTCATCAGTTTTTTTATATATTGTTTGAAACTTACCAGCACTGGTGCCGGGAGTTCAAACTTTGTCTTCCTGATGAGCCAGTCTTCATGAGTCTCGTGAAGATCTCGGAGATAGTCCAGCGGTATCCCACACTCCTCTGAGCGGCTGCGTTCAATAATACGCCTCTCACAATGCTCGGGAGTGCTACGGAGGTACACTGGTGAATTCAAAAGTAAACAACAGTTTCAGATTCTGCCACATTTAGGTAAAATACTCATTTCATTTAAGTGCGCATATCATTTTATGGAATATTTATTTTTTCTCAAAAGTATGCCAAAGTTGATTTAATAAATTGATGAAAGGTCCCATATCCTAAGGTCGATTACATGGCATTTGAAAATAGGGTAGGTAGGTAGGGAACTTTGGGGGGGGGGCAAGTTTTTCTGTGTACAATCATATGCATGGAGGTGTCTGCGTGCAGTCAAGGGTAAATTTGTAGTAATTGATTGTTTTCAGGTTTTTTTCTCATTTCTCCCCTCCCCAAAAACAAATTAGGGTAGGGGCTGTCAAAATAGGGTAGGTAGGGTAACCGGAAGCAGAACTATATTTTGGGCCTAAATAGCAATATACTGTATAGACCCTTTAAATTCAGCGGCCATATTTGGGGTACTTTTGTGTAATATTTTAATTCAGTAACAGTGAATACACACCAGGTCTACTCAAGTATGTGCCTCAAAGATGGCTGCAATGCACAGGGTCTATTGACTAGCCTCATACCTATATGATCAATGTGAAGATCTTTTGTCGTTTTCAGCCAATCAAACCACTCGCACAATACATTGTACTCTGGCCTCTTTAACTGCTTACTGTGAAATAAAAGTGAAAGCAACTACAACGGTTATTAAAGTCAATTACAATTCAAGTGAGGAGAATACTTTCTCATCTTGTATACTGAAATTTGTTTTCTTAAGATCAAGGACAAATTTCAAAGCTTAATATCTAAAATTCTGACAATTCTTCCTTGGAGCTTAATTTAAAATGAAGATCACTGTAAAAGGAACAGTAGGAAAACGGAAATTTGAAATCACAAAAAAGGACCAAATTTGAGCTTGGGATGCAATCGGGTCTGAACAGTGGATATGAAGTTGCCTTTCCAGTTTAAGACACAGGTGGACTTGAAGTTGAAGTCGTCTGTCCAATCGTTGACCACTACTACCATTTGGGCAAGAATGTTGCAACCTGACGCCATTTCAGCGGTTGTATACAAAGTCTATGGAGAGTGGAGGAAGTATTTCCTAACAAAGTTGGAAATGTTCTCAGTCCCAGATTCAAGTATTATCATCATTTTTTGCAACGACTGACCTTCATTGAGATGATGAAGAAAAAAAAGCAGCGTTAGGTTGCAACAGTCTTTCCACCATTTGCTAAGTACTCAGACCTGGAAATGATCAATGAACACCACAACGGAAAAGTAACAAATACTCTACCTTTTGTAGAGGTTTTCAGTGAAGCAATATTTGCCGCTGTATATGGAGCGTTCCATCAGTTTAACCCTGCAGTTTGTTTTTGCTTCGTGCACCTGTAGTCTGGTGAATTGAGCGTAGGATTCAAGGGCAAAACTCCATCGCTCTGGATCCTTGTAGAAAAGATCCTAAAGGGCAAAAAGGTGAACTCAAAAGTGTTAATATTGCAGGGATCTGAAAGCACAATCAAAATCCCAATTTATACTTGAAATCCGTCTGTTAGTTTTGGACAGCTCTCTCAATTTCATTAAATCCGAAAAGATCATAAAGTAATGCAATTATCTCAAGAAATGAGATGAAATCTCAATCTTTTTAAAGATCTTAATGTCTCGAGGTTTAATAAATAAATTGTAATTTCAAAAAATCTCCCTTATGTTCTTGTTACGTAGCTTCCACTTCCAGAATCTGCAAAAGTCAATACCCAGTATAGAATCTAGAAATTTATAAAATAGTCAGATTCCAGACCAGAATGTGCACTAAATCCTACCAGACCCTGCACAATGTTGAATTGCAAACCTCCAGCAATCCTGGTAAGACTAAGACTAGAGAGTAAACCTGATTATTCTGTTAAGTGATTACCAATATATTATGTCCCTTGTTGTCTTGCCATTTATGGACCGGCTCAGGAAAGACCTCAATGCCATCTGTCTGGCTAAAATACTTCAGCAACGTCGACTTTCCACTTCCGATGTTTCCCTCCACAACAATCTAGCAGAAGAAACATTTTACACAGTTTGTAATTTGGATTTTCGCCTAGGCTGCAGGCATGCTAGGAAAGAATGTAGCCCTAGTATCCAGACGCCACTTTTTTGTTGTGTACAAAGTTTTAAAAAAGAAGGAAAAAAAAGAGTTGAGTGCATTTTCATTGTATTTTTTAACAAAATTGGAAAATGTTTTCATTCATATCATCACATTATCACTTTTATCAGTCCAAGAAAAGATTCATGTCTTTTCAACATTTAGAATAGGGTAGATAGGGAAACTGGAAGCAGATCCATTTTTTTGCAGAACTTACCTTATTAAAAAAAAAATGGCGTCAGGTTGCAACATTCTTTCCTTTGCGCTTTGTTTTTGCTTGAATTTGAAAGAAAATGACATTAATTAATGCAAGTAGGCTAGTCCGATAGTGTCAACCTGGTATATTATTTGCTTGCCTTCTAAATTTATTGTTATAAATAAGTTAGCCTATAGTTCTTCGGCTTTTTAAGTATTCCCCCAATGCCCCTCCCCCACCCTTTAGTTGCCTGATATCCCCCACATTTCAACAGGATTGTCCAACATTAATCATGTTTATTGCATTAACAACAGTAAACAGTCAACACAAAACAACACAACTGACAACACCACGCAACACTTACCGTCCTTGGTTTTTCAGCAGATTTTGTGACATTTCCACTAATTGTTATGTTGCAGTGTGAACTTATATCACTCAGTGGAACGCGATGTTGTGTACCACTACTGCCGCAGCTGGTGGGTGCGCTGCTGTGATGAATGCCAGTCCCCTCAGGTTTTTCGCGCCGGTTTCGATTTCGGTTTCGTTTCATTTCTGCCGCAGGTGCATTTGATCGATTTTGAGACATGATTTCGGAATTCTCTTGATTTTCCCCCAACATCTGGAATGAAGGTTTCTTCGAGAATAACAAAGAACTTTGAAGATTTCGACAAAATGGTCGAAAAATACCAAGAAACATCAACTGTAGACTACGGAAATGCCACAACAAGTCGTACATAACAAAACATGCACCGTCGGGCCGGCGCGGGATAAATCTTAAAAACCCCGCGCCTTCACGGGTCATTGTAAATATGCCCACAACGGGTTGATATAAAATTCTTGCCATTAAAGACAAACATTTTGGATGCAATGATTACTTTACAAGTTAAAACGATTTAAAATAAAACAGGTGTTACACCTTTAGTGCAATTACTTCGTTTTCATTGACTGCAAATAAATTCTGAACGAAACGCCCGGTTACAATTACATTATTTTCCCCCTAAACGAAAAGTGGTATCGCTTATGAAGTCAACAAAGGTTTTACTTTAGACAGGCCCCTGCACACTTGTTTCATACAAAACATGCTTTGTGATCAGGGATTAAGACGACATAAATATGCGCGGGATTTTTCAACAGTAAATTTTTAGTTCCGAATACAAAAATCCCTGCTGCTTGTTTGTTTGTGGTTTTTTGGCTCAATTTCTGCAGTTTCGAAAATAATTTGCAAAGATGTCAAACGAAAATCAGGAAAATTCTGGTGATGGGGAGTTGCACAGCCCCATTACAAATATGATTCTGACTCGACAAAACCGATTTGACGTGAGTCGAATGAATTCAAGAAATTCTCAACATCGGCACGATCGGGCACCGCTGGGCGATATCAGCGCAGTCGGCAACATCGTCAATGAAAGTGGCAGCATTGGTCTTAAAGCTGACAAACCAAAGACAGTAAGTGTATGAAACAAGGATGTTGTTTAAGATGTTTGAAATTATCAAATTAAATGTTGTTTTTGTAGGCCCTACTATGGCGTTGGTTCAACGTTTAATGTGTAGACATGAATCTGGGACTGCTGAGGAAAATTTCAAATTTTGTTAGGAAATAGGCCTAGGCCTACATGCATGTACTTACAAAATTTTCTTGACTCTCCATAGACTTTGTACAAAACCACTGACGTGGCATCAGTTGCAACATTTTTTTCAATTTCTTAACAAAAAAGTGGTTATTTTGTTAGTTGCTTGTTGAACAGAAACAGTTCAAAAGAAAATTCAAAACATTTATATTCAAAAATCCCAATCACGTTAAATAATTGTTTGTGAACCACGATTAGGCCTATGTCAAATTTATGTCATAAGTAAATCTCAATTGTGCATGTATGATGTAGGCCTAACTTTGTTTTCAAAATTGACCCCTGATATATTTGAAAATAATTGTTGTTTGATAGATTGTTATTGAGGGCAACATCGGCAGTGGAAAATCAACATTACTGCAGTATTTTGGTAAAAAGAAGGGCATCGAAGTCTTCCCCGAGCCTGTGCACAAATGGCAGGACAACCGAGGATCCAACATGTTGGATCTACTGTATCAGGATCCGAGCCGCTGGAGTTTTGCCTTCCAATCCTATGTGCAGTTCACCATGCTACAGGTGCATCAGGCCAAGACAAAACAACAGGTCAAGATGATGGAACGGTCCTTGCACAGTGGCAAGTACTGCTTCATTGAAAACCTGTACCAGTCGAAGAGGCTACAGAGGCCCGAGTACAATGTCTTGAGCGAGTGGTTTGATTGGCTGCGGACGACAAAAGACTTGCACATTGACCATATAGGTAAGACAAGAACACAACCTGCTTTAAACCTTCCCAAATCCTCCAAAATCCTCTTTGCAAATTGGAGGATTTTGCAGGATTGAGGCTACATGGCAAAAGTGTGTTGTTGATTTTGCAGGATGCACTGTGTCAAGGTCTTGGGTCGGACTTTGTATTGTTTATGCTCAGCCTTGTATAAATGTAGGCCTGTATTATACTTGAAATCCTCAGCACTGCTCCAGGATGCCACTGGGTCTGCCTCAACGTATTGACAATGATTGCTGGAGAATTTTGCAGGATTGTGCAGGATTGAGGCAGTGGACACCTCTTCAAGGACCACATTTAAGAAATAACGGATGAGTTTGGAGGATTGTGGCTTAATGCAATTTTTACATAGAGGCAGTTGGAGTATTTGGCAGGATTGAGATTACATCCAAGCCTAGGGAGTTAGGGTTTAATTGCATGCACAGTATGCGTATACATACATAACACATGGAGGTAGGAAACACCCCATGCATAACATAACCAGTCCTGCTAGGTTGCATGGGTTTTTTAGTCTAGAAATTGTAACTCAATCTTGCAACTTTGACTACTTACATGTTTTATCAATTTAAAATTTGTTGACAGTAGATTCTCTTTGTACACCTTATCAAGCTTAATACCTCTGATTGATATTCTCCTTTTAATGCCAAAACCAAAACTTGCATTATACCCTGAATCTAATGGCTGCCAAATCTAGGATTTGCGGCAATTTGTGTCAAGGCTATCATCGAACCAGCCACTTTGGACTTAATTTCCCAGTTTTAAAGTATGAGCAACTTATTATTACTGCAGATTTGGATTTAGGTACATTGGAAAGCTATCTACCAAATATATCTGGAACAAACTTTGTACAAGCAAATAATGTTCAATTTTTATTTTCTCTCTTTAATAATTTTGTTGTACATGTTCTTTGTTGATCCAGTGTACCTCCGTAGCACCCCTGAGCAGTGTGAGAGGCGTATTATGGAACGGAGTCGTTCAGAGGAGTGCGGAATACCTCTAGACTATCTCCGAGATCTTCATGAGATGCACGAGGATTGGCTTTTCAGGAAAACAAAGTTTGAAATTCCTGCGCCAGTATTGGTAAGTGCTTGTTACTTTCTGACCACTAGCTACAATTCCCCAAACACAAAGTTTTCATCCCTTTTTCTTTTTCAGGTTTTTAATTTGCTTACATTAATTACTAGTACGTGTATTTTACATTTCTATGGAAATGTGAGCAATGTTGAAAAGTTGGATTTTTGCGGGGTCTTCAAAATATTACTCTTTAGTCCAGATAATTTATACCAGTACAGCAGACATTAACATTCTTGTAATTACAATTCTTGCAGAATGCCTGTCCAACATATCCAAGTTTTGTGCGGTTCATTTCAAGTTGTAACTTTCCATTGCAGGTTCTGGATGCTACACAACCCCTGGATGAGATGATAGACCAATTTACATTCCTTGAGGAGAAACTTCAACTCCAAAATCTATGATACAATTCATTCATGTTTGTCATGTTTTAGGACTGTATAGAAAATAGCACTAGTCGTGTAAATAGAAATAGAAAATGTTAATTTCTGTTACAGCTTTAATATTAGTTAAAGCTTTTTAGACAGGGAACAAAAAGATGAGTTAACTCCCTACTGTCTTATACTAAGTACTGGACCAAGCCTGCCAAAATCCATCAAACACACTGCTTTCAATGGAGGCTCTGCTTTAAGCCTCCAGGCCCAAGTCCATCATACTCCATCAATATTTAGTCACACCAGGCCTGCAGGACCAAGTCCCCCAAAACCCACCAAAATGGGGGGGATGGATTTTTGATGGAGTTGGGGAGGTAAGGGTTAATAATTTTTCTAATTTTTTAAGTTTTGATTTTTAAACTTAACATATATGTGCCACATTCCAACCAGACCTCTATTCGACTGTAATAGAAACATAACTTCAACTTGAACATTTTACTTAAACCATTTTTCCATAGTGTACATGCACGACCAAAATTGTCTGCTTTTTTATACATACATGTACGACTCAGGCATTTGTAAAAAAAAAAACAGGGTACATAATTATTTTACAATGCCTGGAAGTTCACTTGTAAAAATTTGATTTAAAACGCTTCTTTGTGACGTGATTAAATCATGAGAAAAGATGGTTGCAGGATGCATCTCTCGGTGAGTAAAAAAGTGGTCCAAAGAAATTTATTATTATCTATATATGCATGTATACACGTGCATCTATATGCATGTATTTGAATTTGGTATTTTTACAATAATGTTTTTGATATGTTATTGTTTTTAAAGTGCCCTCATGCTTCCAATTTGATATGTTTTTTTTAATAGTTTATACTATGTATTAAAGAAAGGAATTTTACATTAAAAATTTAATATTTCAATTTAAGAGCTATGCAAACATGACTATTAAAGTGTGCATTGTGAACACGTATGAACCATGGCATTCAACGTAATACCAAAATAAAAATATCTTGTAACAAACTGAAAAGTGTTATGAAATATAGACAGGTACATGTAATCACTCCAAGACCCTGTATTCCTTGTTTGGCATTTTGGAACAAGCATAATATTACTTGACCGACGAAGGTGTGAAGATGTTAAGACTCGTATTTCTGCGCAATTTGTTTTTAATGTTTGTATGAAATACAGAATGCGAGGTTTTATATCTGAAATACGTGTACACTTTTTGCACAGAGCATGGGTCTAGATTGCTTGCCAGAAGGTAAACAAACTTTGAAAATCCTTGATTTTGTAAGGAATAATATTCATCGTCATGGGAAACGGCAATTTTCTCTCAGGGAGGAAAGGGGTTGTAACTTTTTTTCCCCTTTTTCTGCATTTTTAAAAAATATTTTGATTGTTCCATTATGGTATGCAGATTGCATTTTGAAATACCTTCAATGAATAAAAAGAATGTTAATGTACTTATTACATGTATCTCCATTCCAACAACCAAATTTAGACTTTTTTATGCTTTTTGTATCACCATTCAGTTACATACATGTACTTTTGTAGTCTTTGTTTCGTATAATAGCCAAAATTACAAAATCTTCGGACAACAGCCAAACTGGAATAAAATTTGTAGATTCTTGTACAGTAACTATACACCATTTTTATTCAATTTTATTTACACAAAAATCAAACTGTCATAATTTCATGTGAATGCTGTCTATTCAGCTCACTTTCTTCCATTCTTGTGACTACCTACAATATTTTTTAAATACATTTTAATTACATTAGTAGGTTACCATTTTTTTGAGTTTCTATGTATGTACGTCAATTTTATGAGCCGAATTGGTTTTTTAAAGCACGTCAACTTTTTGTTGTAATGGTGATAACTTGCTGCATGTATCTACAGAATATGAAATCATTTACAAGAGATTTCTCCCAATGACAAATAAACCAATAAAACTACATGTATTTGTTTCACAGCTGGTTCAATTTGTCCCCCACAATCTTACAATAACTATCGGATGTTGCGCCTATGCCATGTATGAGCTACTGACTCTTAACCCTCACCCTGCTGAATCCAACAGAATCCAACAGGATCCAACTACATGTATACTACATATACGATGGAGCCTGTTGGATTGAGCAGTTAACCCCTTGTGTACATTCCTGATGCAACATGTTGGATTCAGCAGGCAACTGAACCGCATTATAACGCATTGTTGGACTCTGTTGGATTCGGCAGACAACTGAAAATAATATTGAGTGGATTGAGCAGGAAACTCCCGTTGGACTCTGTTGGAGTTAGCAGGGTAGTCCTGAGGAAGTACTAGGGGGTTAGGGTTAAGCATCTTACAGGAACATTGTACATAAACCAGAATTAAGTGTTCCATTTCATATCATCCTCTTAACGCTTTGCTTATGGACACTAAGGGGGCGTTGATCCCACCTAGTTCCGTAAGAAACACGCATGAACAAAGCGTGACATCACCATGTCTCGGGGCTATTTGTAGGATCTATTCCTACTAAATTTGCCTAATTCTTACAAAAAAATGCCCTGGTTGAGAGAGGGAGCCCTACTCCCATCATCTGCGGTTGTTTGTGGGTCACGCTATAAATTTGGGGTCCGCATTTTTCCTGCTTTTGTTACAACTGACTAAAAGATTTGTAATTCTGGGTGCACTCCTTAACCCTAACCTTCCCAAATCCTCTTTCCAAAATGGAGGATTTTGCAGGATTAAGGCTACATGGCATAAGTGTGTTGCTGATTTTGGAAGATGCACTGTGTCAAGGTCTTGGGCCGGACCTTGTGGTGTTTATGCTCAGCCATGCATAAACTTAGGCCCACATTATAGTTGAAATTCTCCGCACTGCTCCAGGATGTCACTGGCTGTGCCTCAAGATATTGACAATTATTGCCGGAGGACTTTGCAGGATGGAGGCAGTGGTCAGCCCTCCAGGGACCACATTCAAGAAATAATGGAGAATTTTGCAGGATTGAGGCTAAATGCTATTTTTACATGGAGGCATGTGGAGGATTTTGCAGGATTGAGGTTGCATCCTAGCAAAGATGCCTTGGGAGTTAGGGTTAATAGATTCTGCCTCCGAGAGTGACAATGTGAAGGAAACGAAGTAAAACATTAGTTTGAAGTCAGTTTTAACAACACTTGAATGGCAAATTACAAAATTCAGCCATTGGAGTTTTGCATCCCAGAAGCGGACAGGAAAAATGCCACAATTTGGACCCTAAATTTATAGAATGAATCTTGTGCCACATTAACCCCAAAAAAATCTCTTCATGTACTTGCCTGCGCAATTCTTCTGGTATTCAAAAGCATCAGTGAAAAATAAGAGCGATGGATAAAAAAAACACACTGACAGTTACGCAAACACTACCAGGAATATTGAAGTTTTGGTTCTTTTGTACAAATTCACAGTACATGTAATAACATTTTAAATGGTTTAAAAAGTTTGATATTTTAAGTGCTTGAAATAGACCGATTCATTTAGCCCCGCCCTAAGATGTTTGACCAATCACAGCTCAGATTAATGTTCCGACGAGCGTGCACAATAGTCTGACATGCGTGAGCGCGCAGAAGATGCGCGTATCTAGCTGAAACGTGCAATGTGGCATCCAAGAGGCACACATGTCGTTTCCCCACATGCGTAGGGCTAAACAGATTAGTCTATTTGAGACCATTGATCCAATACTTAACATTTGCTCATGGTTTCATCACCATTACAAATACATACACTCAAGATAATCAAGGTGGGCGACAGGGTGATACTTATACAAAAACCAGGTTTGCCTGTTGTTTGTTCAAAAAGCTAGCGCGTGAACTTTGGATTGGTTAAGAATAATGCCACAGCAAATGCATTCTAAATGAATCTCCCTTTGCAAACATGTACAACAACGCCTTTTTGAAAAGTTGCCATTTTACAAAACAAGCAAAACAAAATGATACATTCGAGGGAGGCCGTCGAGTTCAAGACCCAGAACCCAACACTCGACAGGGACGCGGGATACGACCTGCTCGCCATCTATGACGATCTGCTCTCACGTGACCGCCCCAAACGTGGTCACATGAGTGGAGGGTTTAGCCACAACGCTGAATGAAGAGGTCGTGACGACCTCGCAAGCTATGTTATGCTTAATCAACAGACTCTGAAAGGTAACTATTAATTTCTATGTCAATTTGACAGAGTCCGATAAATGTCTACATGCTGCGACATTCAAGTTTGTTTTGCGTTTTGCTTATTATACATCAAATTTTGTTCCCTTTTTCACGAGGTTTATCAACTTGTTTTGCCTTCCCGTGAACGTACGGGAGGGGTAAGCCCCTTCCCTTGGGGAAGAGCCTCTGGATTGTTGAGGGCAATTTATGAGTTATGACATCAGCACCCCTAGTATTGTATGACACTCCCACTCCCACAAATGTTTTGTTTGATTTTCTTTTCATTTTTCGATATCTTGGCAGTGTCGATGTTGAACAAAACTCGAGCCCACCCAAGCATTAGTGTTAGGGGGGTATTACTTCTTACACAGGTAAATGTTGACACAGGGCGATCCTACGGACTATAAAATTAGTCATAAATATGGAAAATCACAGCTTGTCACGCAGCAAAATCATAAAAAGAGATAACAAAATAAATGCGATTTTGCAAAAAAAAGCATAAAAGTGATTTCTAACATTATTTACAAGTTTCTTAGATAACTAGCGTTGACTGACTTTTTCATGGACAAAGCTGCTCAGAGCTGTCTCATAAACAGACATGAAAGTACCGTTCGGAATATAATAAGAGTGTATTTATCTGGATTGGATAGTCTCGCTGCAAGCTAGGACGCCCAGGCAGCCAGCTCTCTCATATCCTCATCCTCTTGGTCTGCAACTTTGGCTTAAAAAAAGGTAAAATAAATAAATAAATAAATATTTACTATGACTTCATATATTCTTTTGAAAATATGAACTATCCAAAACCTGCCAAAATTTAACCTTAATTAAAGTATTAAAGCCACTGATACCTTTTTTTGGGGTACTCAAGAATCCACCAAAATTAATCCTGCAAAACCAAGTGTCGAATTGCAATCTAGAACCTTTGCTATAACCATTTGGGGGGGGGGAGACACAAAATAGCCCCTGACAAAGATTGGGTTAAAGCTAATTCATTTATGGACAACAAAAATCAATCCCCTCAAAGCATTCCAAATGTGAAACGTCTGATTTTTCAAGGTCAACCATTTAAGACTTTCGTTCCAGCACGTTTCTGATTTTTAATCTTCCAACCGATTTGCTCCTACATGTAAATCGGTTTCCATCTATTTCAGTCAAATAAAAGAAATAATTTTGATCTTAATAAATTTAAATTTTTCCCCCAAGGATTGTGAAATAAAAAAAAGGATTGTTTTTTTAAAACAGCCCCCCCCCCCTCTTCCCTAATGGGGTGAAGTTAAGCCCCCATCCCCTCCCACCCCCTGAAAAATTTTGTTCCAGATCTGCAAGTGGTTTGATTGGAGATTGGAGAGCACACTGACCAGGTCTTGCTGTTGGCACATCGGGTAGCTCCGGAGCAATGCTGGGCCCAACACTCAGAAGCTGCTCGTCTAATTCCTCTTGCTCTAACTCCTCCAACTCCTTGAATAGTTCATCCTGAAATCAAACAAATATCACACCCACTTCAAGAAGCTTATCGTAATTCACAGGGGACAAAGATACAGGAATGGCCCTAGACCAAATTTGGGGGGGGGGGGCTCAAACAGATGAACCATTTTTTCAGAGAACAACATTTTTTAGAAGATTTTCCATGGGGATATCTAGAAAAGAAATTTGGGGAGTTGGGTAATTTCCAACCAAATAGTGAGTCACGCTCAGGTTGTACGCACGCACTGCGGGCTTCTTCGACCAATAGTTACCAAAATTTGCACGCCTTGTCTTTAAGAACGTGTGCAGCAATCCTGTGAGCGGGACACCACTGCAGTAACGGCCTCTAATTCTGGTCGCCGGATTCTGCTATAGAACCATGCCTGCACAGTTTTAATGTTTCGCTTTTCGGGAACGAACCCTGACAGACTTACCTCGTCGATATCTTGGCCGAATCCGATCTGGTTGGAGATTGCGTCGCTGATTTCGTTGGATACTTCCATCTGTTCTTGGATGTCGGACATCAAATCATCCACGTCCTCTACACCCCTACACACATAATAACATAGAATATGAAATCACATGGCTATGACACCTCTTTTCAATGTACAGCATCCAGCATGTCCAAGTCGAACCTCTGTTGAACTTTGGGTATTTGTTCCCATATCAAAGTCAGCAAAGTTACCGTGCACCTTAAAAATTGGTGCCAAAAATTGAACTAATACAGCATTTGAAAAAACTTGTATCCATATTGAGCAGTTGGGGGGCTTGATGGATTCAGGATCTCAACAGTTAACTCTTTGGCTATGTTTGGTGTGCACAGGGTAAATGTTGTACACTGGTGGGTTCTGATGGACTCACTGGTGGATTCTGATGGACTCAGGACACCAACATTTTCTTGTACATGACAAAATTGGATTTTGGCGGGTTAAGGATATGTTCTAGTAAAAGTGCTCAAGGGGTGAGGGTTAAACTATCCATGTCAAGTCCATGTATTACAGTCTTACATGTTTTGTTGTGCACTCTTGAGGGCCTTTGCGGCAAATCCCATGGTCTTGACAACCTCGGTGTTTGTGTTTGCGTTCTCTAGTGCTTCCCTCTGGAATTCTATCGTCGACAATGTGCCGTCAATTTGTTGAAGTTGCTTCTCTAATCTCTTCTTCCTCTTCAATGCCATGATAGCCGCTACAGTAATAAAGGCAGTAAAAGCTTTCAAACTGATGTAATATCACTGCTAAACAATCTAGCACAAAGTTTTCATGAGTTGTGGTTGATTCACCTGTGAAGCTCTTGCGCCTCGCCTCGCCCATAAAGCAGCGAGGCGAAGCCTTGATCTGATACACGGTAGGCCTACCCTGTGGAGACATGTGCATAATAGAGATTGTATACGTCTCCACAGGGCAATTTCTATAGGCAGATAGGTGAATACGTCTCCTCAAGGTTATCACGAAATAGATATGGATTTTGCTCAAAAACTAGGAATTTCCAAGGTGTGTTGATCCATCGCAAATTGAAGTCTTTTATGTAAGGGATATATAGGTCTGAATTTCAGCCCAGGAAATTAATTCTGGTTAAAATAGGAACATTTTGAAACTACACTGTCAAACTCTAAAATTTTAGTGCACGAGAACAACAAAATGACTCCACAGGGATACAAATTCTAGTATTTGTGTGGGGTTTTTGTGTTATTAGCTTTACTTTTATTTATAAAGAACATTTTCCAAAGCCACAAATCACTAGGAAACAAATTAAATCTAGACCTATACTTTGCATAATAAGTAGGATATTAATTAAAAACATAAAAGAAAACAGTAAAGAAAACTATTGTGTTTTAAAAGGAAACATTAAACCCTTCAAGATCTCATATTTGATCCGGATACCTTCGGCATGTATTGGACTAGACTCTTGCAGGCCATGCTGGCATTGACTTTACTGTAACAAGCATGACAAGTAAAATTTGCAAATATTTTTGATGTGTTTTGTAAATTGTAACAAAGTCATGAAAATGAGACAGGGTTAGATTTAAGGCAGTGTATATTTTGCCGGAGACGGCAAACCTTTAGTAAACGTTAGTTTGCCGGATATGCACTGAACATGCGCAGTTACTGTTTTTTTGGACTTAAACATTTTCCGGTGACAAGTTTTAGTCTGGCTCCATGCCAAAATTATCGTTGTTACCTCGTATTCACAAGATGGGATTCAGACCATTTTATAATTTCGGACTTTATTTCCCTTTTAAAAAAAATCCTCCAGAGCCACAAATCTGAAAAAGAAAATGTAATACTCTGCAAAAAATGTTTGAGACATGTTAAAATAATAAAAGAAGCATATTCTTATGTATTTGGGGATGAGAAAAAAAACCTTAAAAATGTGGTGCGGTCAGAATCGAACGTGAGTCATCCCGCTTACTATACTAGAGCCTTTGCTTAACCATTACACCAATCGTGCTACACAACTTTTGGTGGGAATTTAATACATCTTATAATTCAGCCCTATTTTAAAGAGTACAGCGCCCTCTGTTGATATGGATCGCCGCCGGCAAACCTTTAGTAATCGTTAGTTTGCCGTCATTACCTCCGGCAAAATATCCACTATCTAGATTTAAACTCAGCGAGCTCGTCTGAACATGCTGAAGATGACAGTTTTATGCTTGCCATCCATACATGGTTGAAATTTTAATAAAATTTAAAAAATGAAAATTAGGCCTGTGGTTGAACTTACCCCTTTTATTTCTCGTGCCATTTTGTTTTGCTATTTTAATTTCTTCCTGGATTTTCTTTTCCAAAAACGCCTGCTTTTTCTCAAGCAATTCTTCTGTTTGTCTCAATTTCTGGATTCCTTCGGCAGTTGTCGGTGGCGCCGCTTGCTTCTTCTTTCCGAAAAGAAACGACATCTTTATTCACACTAGTTAAAAAGACAGAGAAAATTCGGGATTTGCCTGTTCCGAAAGTGTGATTAAACGTAAACACTCGATTCACAGACGTAATGTAGGTGAGTGTACAATATAAAAATAGCAAATGACTTTATGTGGTAACCGACGTCATCACGTATGGCAATTACATTGGGATGGAAACCAGTTAAAAGGTAAAAACAAATATAGCCGGGTTCCTTGTAAAAGGCCGATGTTAAATAACGTGAGCAGTCAGGGAGCCTCCAACTAGGAAGCGCAATTGACTGCCAATTACACCAACAGAGGGCGCCATTCCATATTAATGGCCCGCATACTTTAGCAATTAATGAGGAATCTTTGTTCCCACGAGAAAAAAAAAATGCTTGGTGACACTTCATGATTGGTTCTTTTCTGAAAGAGAAAAAGTGAAACCAAGAGTTTTTTTTTTAAAGCACTGAGACCAATAACCAATTAAGATCAGTTATCAGGAAACCTGATGATAAATTTAACATCAATGCAGGAAAAAGAAAACCATCCAAAAACTGATACAATTTTCCCAAAATGAGTGAACACTCAAAAAACTCACAAAACTTATTCAATTCGTCTTATTTTCACAATTGGCCACAAAATGTGCCAGACACTAAAATCACGCGGTTTATAGGTATGTAAATCGTTCAGTTTGTTTTTCATAATCTGCAATTCTCATGGCCTTTACAACTGATTTTGAAACGTAAACATGACACACAAATATTACACGTCACAAAAATGCCATTTCAATTTGTGTTTTTAATCGTAAGCAAGAGCTGTATCTCAATTACATGTACGTTGATAGTTTATATACATTATATGTTTGTACATTTTTAATTTACAGAATAACATTGGATATGCAGACTCAGGTATTTACAGTTATTTATAGAAATGAACCATTTTCCCCAGAACTTAGCGAGGGCAGACAAAGCCACACTAACAAATGAACTGAGAAAGTTAACAACTCAAAAAAATTCCACTCAATCCTAGTTTTAAATCCGTTATTTTTTTTTTAAGGTTAAACTAAGACAGCCCAGTAATGTGGCTTTGTGAAGCCACAGTCAATCTATAACTAACAAGTCATAGCTCCAAAAAGCTTGAGTCCAACAGTCGCATAATGGCCTTCGGCGTCGGGAGCAGTCCATGCCTTGCGATAATTTGTTGCGAAATGCGAAATGTAGTGAAACCAAAACAAGTCCATTTTTTAAAGTAAAATGTTAAAACCTTCACTCAAAAGCTGCCATTACCACCATTTCTGCATTTGGCTAAAATTCATGTTTGGACAAAAAAATTAGATATTGTGTTTTTCAAACAATCATCTGTTCCAAACAAAACATAACTCCAAGTTCTCCTAAAAATAAAAGGTAATTTGTTTCAATTAGTAAATACAAGGAAATAATCTAATCCCAGTTTAATACATGACAACACAAGACAAACTCTCCCATCCTGACCCCCCCCCCAAAAAAAAATATAATATAATAATTTTCTTTACAAGAGATGCAAATTGTTATCGTTTCCAAAAAGCTTTTACGCACTACGCATATTATTTGACGTTATGAATATGAATACAAATGACATGGTGATAAAAATGATAAAAATATCAGAAAGGGCAATAGTGTCATGCAAATTACCCCGACATCTACATCACAAAGTCCACAAGATTACGATGTTTAAACAACACTTTTGGAAGCACTTATTGTTATCGATCAACCCACTGCAAAAACACATCCCATGTTGGCCACCGTTTAACAATACCAACACCACAGCCAGAGGAATCCCTTTATTTACTGGGCTTTTACCTAAAATGAAACTGCGTCAACTTTCTAAGCATACGGTATTCAAGGTACACGTTCCTGTTTGCACTGCTTATTGTACTTTCATGCACATGGTTTTATATGCATATATTCTTGAATCCTTTTTTTAATTTATTGTATTCACCTGCAAGATGTTAGAAATAGCCAATATTAAAAACATGGCTCACACATGTAATTGGATTATATGTGTATTTCTTGCAAGAGGCGTGGTTCCATTGAAGGGGGGAGATGAAGGGTCCCCTCCCTTCAAAATAGGGGCTCAAAACTTGTATGCAGGCTGAAAAAGGTCTAAAAACCATGTAACCTTGTCAATTACACATTATACGACAAATGCATAAGTATAAAATAGAGGCACGTTAGGTGTTCTTCATTTTAGCATGTTATTTTTTGGGGGGGAATAAAAGATGTAACCTAATCTGTTGGAAGGAACAATTCGCTGATATTTTTCAAAGGCAGAGTTCAAGCCAACTATTTTTTTTATTTTGAATGCATTTTTCCTTTCAACTTTAATTTATTTACAGGGATCTAACATAATGAAAGGACTTCAAGGGAATAAACGAGTGCACATTTAGTTTTAACATACCCTTCACCTAACTATATAAATTGGTCCTAATTAATAACCTCCAGTGGAAAAACCAAAAATGTTCATAAATTTTTAAAGGGACCTTGTCTTTTTTTTTTTACATTTTAATTACAATTACTGATTCATCATCACGATTTGTCAAGGTAACACAGAAAAAAAATATTTGACTGGAAAGATCAATCAGTCAAATTGAGCTCAACTGAATGAAAATAAAACGGGGTATGCGGAAAAAAAATCACCCAAAACTGATGTATTCATTAAGAAAACATCGATGGCAAAGCTCAATAATTAACCCTAATCTTACAAACTCCATCAAAATCCATCCCCTCATTTTGGGGGATTTTGGCAGATAAGCCAAGTCCATCAAAATCCACCAGCACCAGTCATGCAAGTGGTGGATTTCAACGGATGTGGTCCTGAAGCATTATGTGAAACAAAGTGAGTGATGGATTTTGATGGACATGGTCTTTTACTTAGTAAAACTAAGTAGGGAGTTAGGGTTTTACATAATCTTTTAATCTTGAGTGTGGAGTTCTGCTAAATTTCCCATTTTTTCTGATTTTCGAGGGGGAGGGAAGGGAGACGGGGAAGGTTTACTATACGAATTAGTCATGCACCTCTGACAAAATACGGGCTGTCGCCATCTTGGTCTGATACCCAGAACCCAATACACAACAAGTTAAGACACCAATCACTGCCTGATGGGTACCTGCCTGTTGTGTTCATGGCTCTCCGTACAAGAGGTACACAAAAACTGCTAAAACGGCCACAGGAAAATAATGGGGATGTATCAGGAAGCCTTAGGCTGAAATTGTTGGTCTACAGCCATTGTCTAGGCTTCGCACATACAACCACGTGGGAAGAAGCCGACAGTAGTGGAGCCGCAGCTCGGAAAAGCCTGTTTTGGGGGCCCGACCTCGCTCTGGATGGAGTGCGACTAATTCTGATTGGTTAGGGTTAGTTTGCAGCGACCACGTTGGGATCTTGAGGAAACAAGGAAGTGAAGAACGTGGACAGGAACACCCAGGCGATGGTCAGGACACCAGGCTTGGGTGGCTCAGGAGGAGCTGGTGGTCTCTCGGCGGAATCGGAGTCTGTCTCTCGCTCCTCTTGTGACTCCGTACTGCTCTCTCTTTCAGAAGACTCCTCCTGCTGTGGCTGTTGATGCACACAGAAAGGAAAACTTTATCAAGTTTCCGATAAAAAGGGAAGTTTCGTTGGTGCCTTCAGAGACCAACGATATTGTGCAAATATGCTTTCTTTCTCATTTTCTTTGCAAATGCAATTCTGAGTCTTGCAACTCCACCTTTCTCCTCGAGTAATTTCCATTTGTTTTTCTCACCCTTTATGCTGTCATAGAGAATTTCTCCAGGAGCTTCCTTAACCATATTAACTTGCCACTTTGTAGAGTATGCAGGGCTTATTCAATATGCACACCGTATACAAATAAAACGTGGTTTGAGGGTTGATAGTTGATATCAGCTCCCCGAGCAATTGGAAGTTGACAGACTAGTTCCCGAGGTGAAGCCGACTTAGCCAAGGGAACTATCTGTCAACTTACAATACCGAGGGGAGCTAATATTGACTATCCACCCATTATAAACAGTGTTATATATGTTTTACTATACCTCATACATATTCACAAAAATTAAGTTTTCTCTGCAAAATGGTGTTGTGCGTATGCCCCATCTTTTCTTGTAGTATGCTGCTAGGTCGATGTTCGCGAGTGCACACTACCCCCGTGTGCTAGCGCACCGGTAACCAGTGCTATAGTCTACTACACATGCATATTTAACCTGCGTGTGAAACCTCGCGTGCACACTTGGTGAACAGCAAAACTAGAGGCTGACACATGATGGCGAATGGACCAGTGAGAACTCTGCTCTCGATCATGAATATGTATGACGTATAGCAATGTCCTTTAGTGACCACGCATATGATACCGTAACCTACACTGAACAAACAATACATGGAGATTGTGGATGTTCCTTTGACTTCACCTTCCATAACTGACAAACACTTGAAGGTTCTTATTCCTACCTGTTCCTGATTACTGTTGTCTGGTTCCCTGTCTTCTGGCTCAACATTCCCATTATCCTCCAGTCTCTCCCTGGCGACAGGCGTCCGTTGTAGCCGAAACCAACGCTTTTGATATCTGCATTATTGCGAAAAAGAAACTCACATAATATATCATTTTTCCTTCAGAATACTCAGTGTTTGACAGCGATTACATTTTGAACTTATGAATTTTACCCAACACGTAGCCAATTTCATTTGATTTCACTTAGAATTTTAAGGACGCAAATTCCTTTCTGCAACACCATTCAAAATTTCTTTTTCAACTGTTGGTTGATTTCCCATCCGTTTAGTTCTGCATACAAATCAACAAGTGAAACCAGATCATTTGGGAATTCCAAATTCTCAAGCTTTTGCCAAGGAAAAATTACCTCCCCACCCCAAAGGAATTTTCATCGGTACTGCTGTACACTGCAACGTATTAATGTAAAGACGCACTATATTATACGAATACTAATGCATGCTATGCATACTGTTATACACTGGAATATATCAATAGAAATGCATATAAAACAGTATGCATGCACAATGAAGACGTCATCGTCTGTATGGATGTATAATGTTAATACTGTAAAACATTTACAGGGCACTTCACAATTAATGGTCTGAGATCAATAATAAAGACTCGTCAATTAGAATTTCAGACGGAATATAAAAAGTTTGGCGATAAGTGGCTTTACCACAGTAGATGAGGCAAAGCACATTATTTATTTAAACAATCAATCAGATGTCGCCAACTGCAAGGTGAAATTTAAAAAAAAAAGACAAGGAAGAACACTCACAGGTACATGAATATCATGAAGCCGACCACCATGAGAAACCGACTAAGCGAAGAGTAGAAATACACCAAACTGAGCATGACGCTAAAACGACAGAACGTGTAGATCCAATCCAACCAGTCGCGGTTCACGTTTTCGTCATCGTCGTCATCCACGGCAGGCCCCAGCCCGGCATTCATGCGGACATTCTGGTCGGGACCGGCGACGTTTGGAGCGACCGGGGGGTTGACCACTCCAGGTTGATCAGGGACCTGAGGCGGAGGGACTACGACAGGTGCATGGGCTGGGGGGAGGTTGGCGTTGAGGCCCGCACCGCCTGCTTGAAACTGGGTAGAGCTGTAACAAGTGAAAAATGATTGGAAGATTATCATCTCTGTTTGAAATAAAAATCTGCATGTTAAAGGGAATGTACAACATTTGCTTTTGCTGTAATTTTCAGAAATAAATGGATTTGGAGGATTAGAATGTTGCAGAAAATATTGTTAAACTGACTTGTTTCACGTTTTGGGCTTGTAGATGCTGGAAAAACCAAGAAAACCTATCATGTTCTTGAGTCTGGTTCCCTGACCCCACTTAAAATGAAACAGAGCAATTAATACACTTGGGGAATTGTAGGCTCAGAGAATTAGTCTAGCAGGCTTGTACCCCTTCACAGGTGTGTAATCAATTGCAAAGAAAAGTCAGAATAACTAAATATAAAAACTTAGGGACAGTTTTTGAAAAAAAGCGTTTTCTCCAACGCTGGTCAGCCGACCAGCATTGGAAAAATACAGTTTTTCTTGAAAATGTCAGCACACCAGGAGCCACGATTTTAAAGGATGATTTGGACTCTCAGTCCCTAACAATTCAGTAAGGTATTTCGTGACAATTTGATCATTTCGTTTTTTGATGTTTGCAAATGTTGTATCTTCCCTTTAAGCTGAAATTTGTTTAAAGAAATTGAATGAATGATGTAAAGAATTTTATTTTCATGAAAAGCTGACGGATGTAACCATGAGGCAGTCTGCTTGATCAGTCCTCAAACACTGATTTGTGATCAAGGCATTGTATCACAAGATGCTATCTTAAAATCAGGAAACTTTTTTAATGTACTTGTGTAATTTTTCGCTGAAATGACGATGAAAACAAATTGCAGAGTAGTGGAATTTCCGAAACAATTTTTCAGAAATGGTTGTAGTACCCGAAATATTGCTACAATTATTGATGGATCCAAAGGCACAGCCTAGTTGTTCTATGAATGACTGAGTCAGTGACTAACTGACTGGGTCACTTGGTATAAATTATGTCCCAACAGAGACTGTTAGGGCCATTTTGACTAGGAAAGTCTAGTTTTCTTAATACTTACTACTGCATGTACTGTGCCATCTGCTGTGCATACATCTGCTGCATCCACATTGCCTGCTGCTGGTGGTTAGCTGCCATGTAGCCTGGCTGGTTACCTCTGGGCCCGTACTGCATCGGGTAGTTCCCATAACTGACAAAGACACAATTGTTATTTCATTACAAAACAAACACTACATGGTTTTGCAACAGGGAGATATTAATTCTAGTACATGTACTCAATGTTGCCGTTCACTGAACTTTAGAACGGTATACTCGGTGCTCAGTGTTGTCTGGAATTTTGCGAGGAATAAAAAGTACAACTTGCTCAGGTGGGGCTTCGTTCCATGACTTCCGGCTAAGTCATGCTTATTAGTAAAAATACTTGTTTGTTTCTACTCTTCGATATTTTGTTGGGAGTGTGTCCTACTGGGCCCAATTTCACGGCGCTGCTTAACAGTTAGCAGAAAAGTTGTGTCTAGCATAGCAGAAAAATTTTGCTAACCTTAAGCGCCATTTCACAGCGTGGATGTGCTAACGGCCGCGCGCGCATGGAGATTTCTATTGTTGCGTCACTAAGTTAAGCAAATTTTCCCTCTGAGGTTAGCGTGCCTTTTGCTGTGCTTACTGCTTACGGTCTCCATGAAATAGATGGAGGCTCTGTTAGCAGAAAATCGTGTGCTTAGCAGCGCTGTGAAATTGGGCCCTGGTTAGGGTTGTTACTCATGAGTCAGGGGTTCAAATCCAGCTGCTGGTCATATGTTGTGTCCTTGGGCAAGCCCTTTTACCCCCACTTGCCTCTCTCCACCCAGGAGTAGCTGAGGAGTAGCCTGCAATGGACTAGCATCCAATCCAGGGGGAGAAGAAATATACCCAGTCCTTTCATGATACTGAAATTGAGATAAACACCAGCCTGACGGGCCACATAGGCTCGTAACAGACTTTACTACATTTTACTTCTCTCAGATATTTTAACTGAAGCTAATACAAAACTGACAGAACATTCTTTTGGACAAAAAGGCTCCCAGAGTTTGTCACTAAAGTACAGTAAGACACTAATTGGCAGATTTCTCCAACTAGGTACAAAAGTTACCACCCAACTTAGTTTCCTGATTCATGTATCATGCATGAAAAAACAACCCACCAGTCAAACTGAACAACCATCCCACAGGGAGTGGAACCATCTTAGATTGTGTGTGGTCTGTTGCAGTGCCAGTATCCCTAAAAGCCCAAATTAAACAACTACCTCAAATGGCAAATTAAAAAATTACGGCCGGTAAAATAAGGGAACCATCCAGTTCCTCGGCAGATACATGAAGTACAAACCTGTACGGATAGAAGTTGGAGAAGGAGGGAGTGCTGACAGTCCTATGCCTCAGCCCTCCGGTGGCTGGTAGTGCAGGCTCAACAGGTGTACTCTGCCTCCTGTGCGCAGTTACTGGAGTGGTGGTCCCTCCCTCTGTGGAGGTACTTGCCATAGAGCCGCCTGGTACTGTTGATGGTGTGGGATTGAATGAGGGGGATGGGTTGGATTGACGGGAGACGGGGCTAGACTTGAAGGATTGGATGAGATCTTCAGGGGAGGGTGAGCAGACCAGATGGACGGTGTGCTGCTGAAGGGTCTTATCATCCTAAAAAAAAATAGAACAAGACCAAAAGCGTTGTTTTATTGGAACAAAATCTTCAATATTAGGTAGGGGTAATTCATAACCTTTAACCTAACAAAGTATAATTATCTTCAAACTGATATGCGTCGCAAAGTATGTTTAGGGACTTAAGATATAAAACTTATAGAATGAGGTTTTAATTTTTGTGTGTTAATCACGACATTCTTATTTGACTATAAATTTTGAAACTGGAGTTATGAGTCAATTCATTTCTTTATGTGAATCATTGCTTCTGTGGATAACATTTATCATCGTTCATAAAAAAAAAATGGAAACTGCTTCATGAATTTTTATTTGTGTGTGTGTAATATCAAGGAAGCACAGCATTCATGGCCATGCAACATTTCCAAAACGATATATATTTTTCAATGGCATTATTTGCAATACATGTGCACATGTGGCAGTAGAAACGGAAACAAAAAATAAACAAAAATAGAGGATTTCAAATATTTATCCACATGCATTTATATTTAGATATCAATAATAATATTGTACGCAAATACTCACCAGTCTCAGAACATCTTTCAACAGCAGGTTGTCTTTCAAGAGTTTACCAGAATAAATAATTCTCTGGTTCTTCTCATTCTAAAAATAGAAACAGAAAACAATACACTGTAAGTAATGGGATTGATTTCAAGAAAATAATAAATGTGAAATCTGTGTGTGACCGAAAATGAAAACTTATCCAAGCATTGCGTCAAGGAAATGCAAGCATTGCGTCAAGGAAATATGATTTTAAGAACAGTTTCGGTTGTGTTACTATTCTTACCTCAAAGCTTTTTCTTTTTCATTAGCCCTAACTCCCCAGCCTAATTTACTAGGAGCCATACCCATTCAGGCAAATTCCAACACCAACATGGGAAATTGTACACACACACTGTTGGACTTAGTTTCTGGAGGTATGCCAACCCCAGTGTAAAAGACCATCTGTTTAGGGGAACTGTACCTATCCCAACAGATTTAAACACTAACCTACTGTTGGAGTTTGATTGGTCATGGGCTGTTAGGGTTAGTCCATTCATCATATACATATCACTTTTTACATTGTGAAATCATCTAATACAAAAGGTATTTTAATCCTAACCTTCCAAACTCCTCCAAAATGCTCTTTGCAAAATGGAGGATTTTGAGGACTGAGGCTATATGGCAGAAATGTGTGGCTGATTTTGGAGGATGCAGTGTGTCAAGGTCTTGGGCCGGATCTTGTGTTGTTTATGCTCAGCCGTGCATAAATTTATGCCTTGATTATACTTGAAATCCTCCGCACTGCTCCAGGATGTCACTGGCTCTGCCTCAACATATTGACAGTGATTGCTGGAGGATTTTGCAGGATTGAGGCAGTGGTCACCCCTCCGAGGACCACATTCAAGAAATAACGGAGGATTTTGCAGGATTGAGGCTGTATGCAATTTTTACAGGGAGGCAGTTGGAAAATTTTGCAGGATTGAGGTTGCATCCTAGCAAAATGGTAGCAAATGACATGAATGATAGTGCTCAACAAGATGTGTCGTATAATTTGCCAATATCTAAGGCATTGAAATTGTTATGCAAAATGCCTTTTTTTCTAATTCCAGCATAAAAACAGAAGAAATGTGAAAAAGTATCTCCCTATAACATTATTTAGAACTAATCTGGCAAAAAGGGTTGAACTTGGAGATTCTCCAAAATTCCAACACATATTCGTATTAAAACTTATCCCATAATTATGACGCATCCAAGTACCAGCATAGTATTCCGATTCAGAACAAGGCTGAACAATTTAGTACCTAAATAATAGATGTTGTCATTAGTCAGTGAGGGATGCTAAATGGCCTGCGAGGTTTCAGCACAGAAATAAAAGTTAATCACCTGTAAAATGCATACATATGGCCTTCCCTTCAGATGATGTGTTCAAAAAATATTCACAAATATTATCGCCCTTTTATTGATACCACGTAAAACCACAATATTATTGTTTGTCAGATTCAGAATGTAAACATTCATTTTATGGTAAGGACCTCGATACGACACTTCAATAGTACCACAAATTGTAGTCAAATCGTGTGGACGTATGGTGATGGCTACAATGTACATGTACTACTCAGTCAGTGCAGTGCTACTAGTGCAAGATTAACTCTTTCAATTTACCACAATTTACCACAATGTTGCCAGAGAATATATAAAGGGAATCGACTTGGGGTAGCAATATTTTCCACCACTTTGACCCAGGTTCGACTCCCGACTAGGCCACCATGTCGATCAGGTTTCAGTCCCTGCCTTATTTTGATGATTGTCACTAGAATGTCACTCTACGATTTTTCTCCCATCTCTAAATCTTTTATTTCCCATCTCATCTTCTATGAGATAAAAATCAAAACAAGTTTCTTCGGCATACCTGTGAATAACGCAGACAAAGTAAAAAGTAAACTTAAAACTTTGAAAATAAAATGTTGTTGATGGTTTGACTCACTGGTTTACTCGGATAAACGTTGGCGAGGTGGTTCTTGAGTTTCTGCACATTCCAGTCCAGGAAGCACTGAACGGTCTGGTCCCCAAGCTTCTGGTTAGGTGCTTTGATTAATAACGTGACTGGGTTGCCTGCTAACTGCTCCATCTTGACAAGCGTGGGAAGGTAAGTCTCTGTTGGGTTTACAGTTGACGATAAGGAACTGACTGTTTAGCAGGACAGATCTCCGATTTTCCATCAACACTGGTAAGGATTCCTGTCCAAAAGCAAGGGAAAGATAAAATTCATTAATAGATGAATACATTAATGAATACTTTCAACCCCAACTTAATGGACATTTTGGCCAAGAATCTCAATCCTCAAAATTCAAACATACATGTACTGCTCTACACCAATTTGTTACATTCTTGTACTGCTACTTAAAGTGAATTCTGATCTCAAGTCCTCCTTCATGAATAATGGTGGCTCAGCTACAACGTCCTGATCCACCAAAATCAAACAAAATGTGGTGTCAGATTGTGTAGGATGTAAGGTAGACAGTGTTAGGTTAATTGACAACATAAACAAACTTGCAACAATAGCCAGTTTTTGTAAATGCCAATTTTTTTATTTTTTTTATTTTTTCTTACATTATAACCAATTATTAATAAGTAAAACTAATTATTTAGTTTCAATTGTCATGCACCTTGGTCCCCTTATAATTTTATGTTGGGCAATTTATAAGTTTTTCTCTTTTTAAATATAAAAACCAGTCTTCATAATTTTAAAACATCAGAATTTGATATTTTTTTAAATGTACTTTTTTTGATATCACGCATTTATCAAAAGTGTTTTATGCTGATGTGGCACTTTGCCTAACGTCTATCTATCAGCCATTTACTGATAGCGTCACATTTGCATCATAAACCTAGTTCTAAGTGTTTGCAATTGGTGATATGAAAATGGATTTTTAAGGACCAATTTTAACACTATTTCCAAAGAAGAAAACCAGAAAAATACAAAAGTACAATGACCAAATAAAAATAGATTCTTGTTTAAAATTAAATGATGTTCCACTTTCGCTAGCTGACTATTTCACAAATTTAACTAAAAATTTATCAGAATTTGTACACTTCGGCAACTTCAACTCTGTGATTAAATATTTTGATTCACAAAATGTCAATGATAAATTGTAGCATAAAAAACAGGGTCATATCATTCAAATACATGTATATCATTTTCAAAAGTTTGGCGATTGTGTAGTTACGTTCCCATTCCAATATTTTTAATATAGAACTAAAAAATTACTTTTACTGGACTCACCAAAGTAATTAGCAAAACCAACAGGAATGTTGTGGAAAGACAAAAAGTCTTTGATTTTATAGGGAAATGTTGGGGTAAAAATGACGATGCTGACAACAAAACCAACATGAAATGTGAATGCGTAAAACCGTGTTAATTCGCATGGCTTCAACTGAAAAAAATGATATGAAAATTGTGTTTTTTTACCAAAAGCTACTGTTCAAAATCGTAGTGGCTATTGTTACGACAGCCGCAACTTTCAACTGCTATCAATGATACTTGATAGCAGTTCTGTATCTGTATCTGTATGCTACTGCACAATCGCCTATGGTGGGGCTATCACGTGCAGGTAACGCTGTCATGGTGCTGGTTGATTACTAAATTTTGAAGTGCGCATGGGTGGAAAGTTGGCCGATATTTATCTTGTCTAGTTGGGTTTTGAAGGCGTTCAGTGTGGGTTGGTTTTTAGTAGCGTCAGGTAGGAGGTTCCATTCGGGGATTGTGAAAGTATCATAATCGTTAGGCAGTGGATATTTTGCCGGAGACGGCAAACCTTTAGTAAACGTTAGTTTGCCGGATATGCACTGAACATGCGCAGTTACTGTTTTTTTGTACTTCAACATTTTCCGGTGACAAATTTTAGTCTGGCTCCATGCCAATATTATCGTTGTAACCTCGTATTCACAAGACCATTTTCATAATTTCGGACTTTATTTCCCTTTTAAAAAAAATCCTCCAGAGCCACAAATCTGAAAAAGAAAATGTAATACTCTGCAATAAAATGTTAAAATAATAAAAGAAGAATATTCTTATTTATTTGGGGATGGGAAAAAAAACCTTAAAAATGTGGCGGGGATCGGGATCGAACCCGAGTCATCCCGCTCACTAGAGCTTTTGCTTAACCACTACACCATACATGCTACTCAACTTTTGGTGGGATTTAATACATCTTATAATTTAGGGAGTAATTGCAGAATACCCCGCCACTCGGAAATACACCCCTAAAAATCACTGGCTACGAGGTTGGAATCACTGGAAATAAACAATTCAAGTCCATTGCCAGCTACGCGGATACTGAGTGGGGGTCCATTATTTGAGAACGAAGCAACACAAAATGAATGGGAGTTCCTGAAAAAAATTTTAAGTCCAAACCAACCACCCTGTTGGCGGCTACGAGGCTACGGAGTGGGAGTCCCCTTGAATATGCTTGAGAACAAAGCAACACAAAAGGAATGAGAGTTGCTGAAAAAATTCTAAGTCCAAACCAACTACCCTGTTGGCGGCTACGCGGTCACGAAGTGGGAGTGCAATGGAGCATGACGCATAGTACATACAAGTAGCGCTGAGAATATTTATTGAGGTCAATCAACCGTGACCTCGTAGCCGGCTACGAGGTGGATAGATCGAGTGGCGGGGTATTCTGCAATTGTGCTTAATTTAGCCCTATCTTAAAGAGTACAGCGCCCTCTGTTGATATGGATTGCCGCCGGCAAACCTTTAGTAAACGTTAGTTTGCCGTCATTACCTCCGGCATAATATTCACTAATCGTTACAGCATTGCAACACCACCATTGCGACCTACTACACGTATAAACTGTATAAGCAGTTGAAAATCGTGTTACAGCTGATGTAACCACTCTGCAGCCGTTCAAAATTACCAAAACTAAAGGTCAACAGACACTAGATTAGAATGAAAATATTAAAATGTTTCAGGTTGCAACTTGCTGAAGTCATTAAAACAGTTTAACTTTAAGCATGTTACTTAAGGACCAAAAAGAAAGAGGGGCCCTTAACTACCCAATCACCCAAATGTTAAATAAATTAATTAAAATTGACACCCCCCCCCCTCAACTTCCAATTGCAAGTCTACATACCAAACGAAATGACAGTGTTTTTATACACCGCCGCACCGGTCACGTCGTGGAACAGTTCGTCCACCGCCCAAATCCGGATTCGTGAAGACGTGTACAATCCAATGCAAATTCCTCTCGTTCAGGACCCACTTCACGCCCGCTTCTGAATCAAGCTATCATGCAAATTGCAGGAATTTTCGTGAGAATATTAACCTTGGGTATCCTCTGCCGTCTTCAGTGGTCCACTTCAGAGGTAGGGCCCCAGGAATTTCATCCAAATTGTAGGTATTTATGATGTAACTTCCGCACCAGGAACGAGCTTTCATGGCAAATCGTCAATAAAAACACAGACGACTAGTTATGTGACGTCATGTTTAGATCACGTGATGAGTTCGGTGATATGGCGCGCTGTGATTGGCGAAACAACTGAAGAGTGATTTGCATAATCTTGGAAAGAATTTCTTTAGGACAAAACAATGAAGATAGATGAGTAATTATATAAAATAAAACTTCAAAATGAACTTAATTCCCATCTTATTCAAAACAAGTGTACACAAGAAACTGTAAAACCCTTTCCATAATGCCAGTTACCCAAAAAGTATTCTATCCAAATGAATTTCAATATTGCAATTGTCTCCCCTTTTTTTGGTTTTTGTTTACTTTCTATTTTTTTTTATTGATTAACAAAGTATACATTGGAAAACAAAAGCAGGGATCCCGAAAAATTAAGGTAGTTGAAGAACAGTATACAATGATTAGGAGAAATACTTAGTAAAAACAACACTTATTCAAAGAGCGAAGCCATGAAGAACAGTCAAGAAAATAGATAAGTGGCCAGCAAATATCATAATTACACCAAAAAAATAATATTGAGATTAAGATTTAAATTTCCCATTGCTTATAATGAAGAGTAAGGGTTTGATTTTTCATTGCAATCCTGCATTCGATATCATGTTGATTTTTTTTTAAAATCTTATTCTTAACCCAGTAAAGGAGGGATTTTGAGTTGGAAATTGACACCTATAAAAACTAAATTTAGCACAAAGAAAAACAGAAGTCAAAAATGTGTTATTGGGAACACCAAATAAGATCTCAAATTCCCCAATTTGTATAGAATCTTTTAGATTTTGATTTATGAAACAAAGGAGGTCTTACAGGATGGGTGAGTGTGACACATTCACAGTCATAAAACACACGAAGTGAAGTTTCAAGATATTTTCCACATAAAAAACGGTTTGGAGATTTTTTCTACCACTTTTGAAAAGAAATTATTATAGGCAATGGCCCCTTGGAACATCTTAAAATAAAAAAGATAATAAATTAAAAATTGCATTTTGTGAACACCTCCAAATCTTCCTTCTCCAAATTGATAATTCAAGCACTATTCCAAAAGGTCTTTTGCATTTGTGACATGAATTTATCAATCATAATGTTGTAAGTATACTTAGGGATTTTCTTGGCAATGATAAGGTTATTCTTTAAAATAATTGTAATATCATCACCCTCCATATATGTTTATCACAAAACCATTCCTGAGGGATACAATTTAGTAAGGAGTTATACTGTCTTTTGTCCTTGTGTAAGAACTATCATATTCAATCATTAGTTCCTCAAATATCCCCCCCCCCCCCCTTTGTAGATCCACTTCCACTTAATATTTGGTGTGACATGACCTTTCCAGGCCACCGTCTCCGCATGAACTACACGTTGGTGGCCAGTTGTGGTTACATCATTTTGGCTTGTCCCCAGTCGTCCTTGAACGCTTTTACTTAGTAATATTGAATCGGAGACCAGACTGTCACGTGCAGAGTCACACGCACAGTCACATGCTCACTGTTTACAACACTTGCATCATACATGTCATAAGCTTTCGTTACACAGTTGCACTTTCGGAACTGCGAGTGCGACGTACAGATTAAATTCCAAACCAGCTTGGTATATAAAGTTGGATCGTTTTTGTTTGGCACATTACAAAGTTGATGTCATTTGCCGAATCATGGAGGCGAAGATTGTAACGCTTGTGATTGTTCTCAGCGC
Organism: Patiria pectinifera; assembly: GCA_029964075.1. NCBI lineage: Eukaryota > Metazoa > Echinodermata > Asteroidea > Valvatida > Asterinidae > Patiria > Patiria pectinifera. The sequence goes on along the minus strand of CM057141.1, from coordinate 1,553,492 downwards.
TGCTGTCTGTATTTCGGCGCAGAAATATTTCCAACCGGGGAAACCATGTTACAGAACTGAACTGGACAAAAAGGAAAAGGGGGTCAGGTAAAAAAAATATATTTATTTCCTTCTCAAAATCTCACTAGTAGTAGTAGGCGTACTGGTGAGAAGGAAATATTTTTAGTTCTACATCCCGTGATTTTTGATTGCTTTTTCCCTTAGTTTGTATTTACAGTGTACTTGTTGTCACGTCATTTATCAATTTATCAAACAGGTAATTTGTAAATTTGATTTTTAATCCTTTGTCATTTTTGTAGATTTGTTTTGTAACATGATGCCAATTTTATTTGGCCTTCAAAATTATTTAAATGTTTCTTTAGTATCTGTCTCTTAAACATAAAATGTAATTTTTATCACAAAACTTGTGCATATTTGTGTTGATTTGACAAGAACTAAGACCAAATTAAATTTGTATTTAGAATAGCACTGTATTTAAAAGTTGATTCTGTTCACTCTTTCTGTATGTTACATCTTATATTATAATTCAGTTTCATTTGTGCATGGAGGAATTTGTTTGTGATATTGTTTAACATTATTTTCCTATTTTCTTGTACTTTTTGGTATTTATATTAAGTATTTTAATTGCTATTATTTTAGTATTGATGCAGGACCCCATTTCAAGCCAGTATTTAACTGTTTTATTCCATTAATGAGATATAAAAAAATTCTAAGTGTATTTTTAAAGAATTTTAACATGAAGCGCATTGAACATATTTTATGATGGAATTTGCACTATACAAATGAATACTTTTCATTATGAGATATGTAACAAACAAAATAACAAGCTTGACTGGCAGTTATTGTTTACCATGATCATACTGGAATGACGTGATGGAATGTTGCTATTGATCCTGAAATGTGATACAAGCTATCATGTTTGAGGTCTCCATCTAGGGTTGTATGATGCCATATTTGACAAAGTTCAACAATGTATTGGTGATTGATGTGAAACAAGTGATAAATAAAATTGTTTTTCTTTTTTCATTTAGTACCTATCCAAGGCCTCACTGGGACATGAAGGTATCTGATCTACCCAAACAGTGGGATTGGCGCAACATCAGTGGAGTGAACTACGCGAGCACAACACGAAACCAACACATACCTCAGTACTGTGGTAGCTGCTGGTCTATGGGCCCAACTAGCTCATTAGCTGGTGAGTATGAGTTATGAGTCATACATGAGTAACACAAAACCAACTCATACCTCAGCACTGTGGTAGCTGCTGGTCTATGGGCCCAACTAGCTCATTAGCTGGTGAGTATAGTTATGAGTCATACATGAGTAACACAAAACCAACACATACCTCAGTACTGTGGTAGCTGCTGGTCTATGGGCCCAACTAGCTCATTAGCTGGTGAGTATGAGTTATGAGTCATACATGAGTAACACAAAACCAACACATACCTCAGTTCTGTGGTAGCTGCTGGTCTATGGGCCCAACTAGCTCATTAGCTGGTGAGTATGAGTTATGAGTCATATATGAGTAACATAAAACCAACTCATACCTCAGTACTGTGGTAGCTGCTGGTCTATGGGCCCAACCAGCTCATTAGCTGGTGAGTATGAGTTATGAGTCATATATGAGTAACACAAAACCAACTCATACCTCAGTAATGTGGTAGCTGCTGGTCTGTAGGCCCAACCAGCTCATTAGCTGGTGAGTATGAGTTATGAGTCATATATGAGTAACACAAAACCAACTCATACCTCGGCACTGTGGTAGCTGCTGGTCTATGGGCCCAACTAGCTCATTAGCTGGTGAGTTATGAGTTATGAGTCATATATGAGTAACATAAAACCAACTCGTACCTCAGTAATGTGGTAGCTGCTGGTCTATGGGCCCAACTAGCTCATTAGCTGGTGAGTATGAGTTATGAGTCATATATGAGTAACACAAAACCAACTCATACCTCAGTAATGTGTTAGCTGCTGGTCTATGGGACCAACCAGCTCACTAGCTGGTGAGTATGAGTTATGAGTCATACAATGATTTGAGTCACACAAAACCAACACATACCTCAGTACTGTGGTAGCTGCTGGTCTGACTATGGGCCCAACCAGCTCATTGGCTGGTGAGTATGAGTTATGAGTCATACGGCATTTTTTTAAGGGGGGAAGGGGGTAGGTGTCATAAGTGGTTAGTCACATGCTACTACCCCCCTCCCCTTTCCGGTATGGCATTTTTGTTAATGGCAAGTAAATGAAAGAGGTGTTTTTGTAAAAAGTTGCAATGACGAGTAATAGATTTGTTTTTTGTTTTCTAGATCGCATCAACATCCTTCGCAAAGGTGCCTGGCCATCAGCCTACTTGTCCCCACAGAATGTCATCGACTGTGGCGGTGCTGGTAGCTGTGAAGGAGGGAGTCCAATTGGAGTCTATCGCTACGCTCATGAGAAAGGAATTCCCGACGAGACTTGTAATAACTACCAGGCCAAGAATCAAAGTGTGTATAAATTTTCAATTTATTTATGGATTTTTTTTTTTCTTTTAAGTCACATGGGAATGAGTAGAACAGTTTTTAAAACAATTCAACAATTTTTGGGAGACTCTCAAGATGTGATTTTGACGCTGGATAATTTCTTCAATTTGGAAGCATATTTTATTCAAAATTTAAATTTACTTAATTGAAACAAGAATGATAATTGTACATTTTCCAGAAGTGTTAAACTTAGCTTTCCATTTGCCAAGATAATGTAAATACGTTTGTTAATTTGCTTCTTTGTCAATTCACAACTTTTGGACAGATTGTACACCTTTTAATGAGTGTGGAACCTGCACGACGTTTGGAGATTGCTTTGCCTATTCCGAGAAGAACTACACTCGCTGGATGGTAGGTGATTACGGACAAATCTCTGGCCGCGAGACAATGATGAAGGAAATCTTCAAAAATGGACCAATCAGGTAAAAGGAAACTATTAACGACTCAAAAGTTAATACAGAACATCTTCAAAACAAAACAATGTGTGAAATTGCTCTTGTACACACTGTTAAATTCTCAGAAAAAAAACCTGAGACATTTTGGGGGAAATGTGCTTAATTTGTTTCCCTTGGTCCACAGTTGCGGGATCCAAGCTACACCAGAACTGGAGAAGTTCCGAGGAGGCAAAGTGTACACACAGTATGTACCAGATCCTGAGGTAAAACTTGCTGTTATTTACCTTTCAAAATGTAATTAATTGTAATAACAAGTATCAACAAGTGGTGTCATTGAAAGTCTGTGATTGTGTGTGCTTTCTGTGTTCAACTTTGAAT